>OU898281.1:46507234-47129734 GCA_918026665.1 Diabrotica balteata
ACTAGTGACAGGGATATAAGAACAGAGACCACAAGGCAATCATTAAAAGCAGCAAGAGTAAGTGGTTGCCTTCGAAGAACCATATGGAGAAACAAACATCTGACCACGGAAAGCAAAATGAAAGTATACAAGACAACAGTAAGACCAATCCTAACCTATGCAGTGGAGACAAGGGCCGATACAAGAAAGACAAAACAACAAATCAACAACATCGAAATGAAAGTATTAAGACCAATAGCGGGCAGATCATTAAGAAAAAGAAAAACTGACGGAAATACACTCGAACAATGCAAAATTCAAAATATTAACAGGTGGACAAAAACAAGAAATAAAAATGGAACAAACATGACAATGTAAACCGAATGGGGCCAGATAGATTAGCGAACATCTGTAAAAACAACAAGGCCGTATAGAAGAACACCCGTTGGAAGGCCATCAAAAATGTAGAAAGATAATGTAAGTCAACAATGACTGAAACAGAATAAGGGGCAGACAAATAGGAGTAATCCTAGTCACACGAAGAAGAAGAAGAAGGCATTAGTACTGATTAATAAAATTAATTGTAAATTAATAATTTTAGTGTCTACAAAATAGCAAACGAAAAATGATAGAAAATGATAATATTTCAAATATAAGCATAGCAATTGGTAAACTTAATGAAGTAGTGCAAAAAAATACAAATAATGTGAATGATGAATTTAACATATTTGCTAAACATATCGCTGTCCAGTCTCTTTACGATGGATTCAGGTGCTAAGAAGTCATTCAGAGTCTAGTACGAAAAAACGATTACAGTTCTTATCTGGAAAACAGTTCCAGTATCGTACCAATCTATCACCAGTGCGGTCATCGTCTGAGTAATTTTGACATTATTTCTTTACCAGCATTTTCAACCTCTACTATTAATCTACATCACCAGCTCTTTTAAACTACACAGACTGAGAATATTTATCATCTTCCATTTCAAATTAATTATATTACAAACAAAAATGCAAAGAGATTTCACAGAAGTCATCTGATATAGTTACTGCAGCTCTAACAGGTTTCATCTACCTAGAATATTTAGTTTTTTACAAAATCCTGTAACATATCGTAGATTGTTGTACCTACATACTTCCACCACAATAATTGAAGTGTTATTTTTAGGTACTCGCTACACGTTATATGGAAGCATCAGACTATCCAAGCTGCTGAAGCTCTATGATAAACCACAACACATTTGCCTAGGTGGAAATGACTATAATTATAATAAGGAAGCAATCATTGCAAATGAATCTCGTGTAGCTAAATATCTTAAAGTAATTTGCAGCTTTAATTTTGCCGATATTGCTTGTCGCATGTTTGTGTTTTTTATGACATCCTGCACTTTTGACAGCACTTTCGTCGAATTTTTATGCGGACATTCTCAAATGCTTTTATACTCTTCTTCATTAAAGAATGTTTCTCATACTCTGAATGCATTTCTCCTTAGAATCCAATTCTTCATCTTTTGGTGCCTATCCTCTGTGGATGTTGGCAATCACGTTGGTCCATACAACTTTGTTTACAGCTGCTTTAAATAGATGTATGGTAGTCATTCCTGCCCACTGTCTGATGTTCTTCAACCACGATGTCCTTCTGCGCCCTTGAGATCTTTTGCTTTGTAAAATTAGTTGAATTAGTCGATACTTCTCATTGCGCATCACATGCTAAGTAAGTCATCTTTCTCATTTTTACGATACGCATCATTTCCAAATCTTGATTCATCCGTCGGATTACGGTGTTATTTGTAACATGATGGTTATAGGAAATACTGAGCATAAGGCGGTAGTACCATATTTAGAAGGCTTCTAATCGTTTTGATGTTGCCTCCGTCAAGGTGCAGGCTTCGACTTCATATAAAAAGGTAGAAAATACATAGCATCTCAAGTCTCGTGTTTTTATATCAATGTTCAGGTGCACATTACATAAATTGTTCCTGAGGCGATTGAAGACAGATCTGGCCTTTTCTATACATCTTATTTCCTGTGAGTGGTCCCATTCCTTATTTAGGCTGCACCCAAGATATGTAATTTTGTCGACTATTTTCAAGGGTTCATTATTAGCTGTGAATTGGTGCTGTATTACATCGTTTTTACTTACTACAAGAATTTTGGTCTTCTCACAGTTTAATTTCATGCCTTATCTGCCACAGCCTTCCACTACACTGTCTATTAATGTTTGCAGATTCTTCGCATTATCAGTAATCAAAACCGTATCGGCCGCATATCTTAAATTGTTTATGATTTCACTAATGATTTTTATACTTTTTCTTAAATCATCAATAGCTTCCCTGAACAAGTATTGAACAACGTCGGTGATAAAATGTATCTCTGACGTACTCCCCGTTTTATCGTAAATTCTTATGAGGTTTCGTTGTCTACTGTCTAGAATCCACGATCTCATTCAAAAATAACGTTTCTTGTGACTTTTGTTCATATTATTAACAAAATTCTTCTTGTTTTAACAAAACTGCAACAATTTGTAAACATTAACAAACAAGGGCACGCCATTTTTAAATTGACTCGTTGCGTCAATATTAACTTTTTTTAATCAACTAAAATTGGTCAACTAAACTTGACTAGTAAGAAGGCATTTTTAAATAAAAGTGAATTGCTGGGTGAATAGAACTTATTGCAATAACCTACAAAGTTGGTCCTTTGGTTCATGTTTGTCATTTAATTGTTAACTAAAATACTGAGAAAAGACAGTATTAGAACACATATTAGACATAATAAAAAAATAGGACAAAGTTTTAACAGAAAGAAACCCTAACAAAAAACATACGCCAACACCATTCCGTAAATGTTTAAAAAAGAACCAAATCAACCATCAAATTTACTTTCTAATGTCTTACCTCTACAATAAATTTCTCCATTAGGCCCATCATTAAGGATGGTAGAATCTAAAGAACGGTTGCAGTCAGCACAGCTGAAACACCTCTTATGCCACTGTCCGTGCTTGCTAATCATTTGTTCAGCAGCATAAACAGCATATCCACAACGTCTGCAACCTGGAAGTAACAAACTCATCATTAAAAACGTTAAGGTTGTAAATGTTCGGCTAAGTTTAGGTACTTAACCTTAGATAAAAGTTATGTAACATAAGATTGTTACATAAGTAACACAACATTTAGATGTAATTACTACCCAGCTACTCTTATAATTTGGTCTTGCATGATCATACCAAAAAAGGTTTCGTTGGATTCACGTCTAATAGTGTCAACCACTAGATATTAATATTATTATTAATATTAATACCCAAGGTATTTGTCAAAGTGTCTTTTTTAGCTGTAGTGGGTTAGATAAATCTTTGGTGCTTTTATCTAGTCTATCAAAAGACTACATATGACTTTATCATATATAATAAAGACAGCTTTTTTTTGGGGAAAACAGCTGAAAAATATAGGTTATGTGTAGTATTTATTCTTTAATTTCTAAATTTCGTTGGTGGTCACCAACATCATCAGGGAATACTACAATTTAGTTACATGAGAAACCACAGTCATTTTATATGGCCATATTTACAATGCAAGGATAATATCAAACAAAATTATATATTTGCTTGTAATTTTTAAAAATGATTACCAGCTTTCAATATGGCATTATCCTCGCATTGTAAGTATACTTATAATAAAAGACTGTGATTTTTTATGTAACTAAATTGTTACATGAGAACCATTATTTTGACGACGTTTCGGCAAAGTTGTACTTGCCATTGTCAAGCCCGTAGTAACGCTTTTTGTTAATGCTTAAAGTAAACCGAGTCTTCTGATCAAAGAGGTTGCTTATATAGCCGATCTTGGAGCGCTCCTCTGGAACGGGAAGAAGCTTTGCATCTTGTCTTCTCTTCTTCTTCTTTTTATATAGACATGACTTTGTCTGTTTTTTAATGTGCTTCCAGTAAGTTGTCATTCCATCGTTTTCATGGTCTTCCTACTGATCATCTTCTTATTGGGGAGGGGTCTCTTGCCGTCTTTACTACTCTATTAGTTGTCATTCGGCTTATAGGATCGTTCCATTCTACTCTTCTATTTCTTACCCAGTTTTTGATGTTCCTCACCTTGCATCTATGTCGTATATTTGTACTTCTAGCTCTGTCCCATAGTGTCTTACTATCAATTTTTCATGAAGTGTTTTCATCTCTGCTGTTTCTAACATCCTTTTTGTCCTCTCTGTCAGGTTTTATTTCTGCCGCGTATGTCATTATTGGTCTGATGACTGTTTTGCAAATTCTGCATTTGGTTTCTTTCCTAGTATTTTTATTTCTCCATATTGTTTCATTTAGGCAGCCTGCGGCTCAGTTTGCTCTATTCACTTGATCTTCTACTTCGTTTCTAGCTTTCTGTAGCTAAATAATGTGATGCCTAGATATTTAAACTTCATCACTTATTCTATTATCTGACCTTCCAGCTCCAATTTACATCTTGGTAAATTTGCTGTTGTAACCATACATTTTGTCTTTATTGGGGAAATTAACATGTTAAATTTTCTGGCGTGAATTGGTTTTTCTCCCATTTGGTATCCTTTTTAGTTTTTTACTTTTTTATTATTTCATCCGTAATCAAGTTGAACAATAGAGGACTCAATTAATCTCCCCGTCTTACCCCATTGCCAGCTTCAATAGAGTCGGTTAGTTCTTCTTTTACTTTTACTTTTACTTTTACTTTATTGTGTTTGGTAGATATTTTCGATGGTTTTGATTATTCCTAAAGGTATCTCTCTTGTATATAGTAAGTGGATAACGTCCTTTAATTTGATTCGGTTAAATGCCTTTATAAGGTCCACGAAACATAGATTGCATTAATTACTATTTAACTGGGAATAAGCCACAATTAAAGATAAAAATACGTTTATTGACGTTTCAATTTCCATCAAATTTTCCAAATTTGTATTTTGAGAACGATTTCCGAAGTGGAAATTGAAACGTCAATAAACGTATTTTTATCTTTAATTGTGGCTTATTCCCAGTTAAATAGTAATTAATTTAAAATGCCACAAGAAAATAGCTTTAGAACAATATAGATTGCATCTTGTGATTGGGTCTATTCGTGGGTTTAGTTACAAGGGGTCCTACTAGTCAATCTTGTGAGCGAATGTGTTTTTGACTTTTTCTTTATTACCGTTTTCCATGTTGTTGAAAGCTTTTGTGCATCATCTCTTTCATTTAGACTAATTTATTGTTTGTTCTGTGTTTGATACATGTTGTGCAAGAGAATACGCATATCTCGTCTAACAATAGTTCTTCGGTTGGTCTGTCCGATGTACAATTTGTCATAGTCCTTACATGAAATCTCCTATACTCCTTAATTATAGAACGATATTTTTGTTTTGGCGAATGGTAATATATTTAAGAAATTTCTGTTGATATTTAATATCGTTTCTATTTTGTGTGTTTCTTAGCACTCTCCCTATTTTCTTTGTTGTACCCTTTGCATTACAGTAGAATCCCTTTTGTAATTAGGTTTAAGTCTTCTGTTATGTCCTTAATTATTTCTTGAGCAATATGAGCCTTTTTAATGGTATATATTGAGAAGCCGTTTTTTCTTAGCGCAGTTTTCACATTATGCATATCTTTATTTTTCATCTGTCAGTCTTTCGTAAAATAGTATCGTAAATATATATATATATATATATATATATATATATATATATATATATATATATATATATACCATTTCTTTCTTAAAACATATCTCTCAGCAAGAGATATGTTTTAGACACTAAAAATAGCCTTAACTATAGAGCTGAGCTGACCCTCAAAAGTCCTTCCCATCGCAGAGGGCACATACCAGGAATCTCAGTAAAAAAGTTTCTTTCCCACCAGCCAAACTTCTACATTACGCTAGTATCAAGCTTTCTGATGAGTTTTACGACGTCCTTGTGGTCCTTTTCTTAAATATCGTAAATAAAATAAGCTGCAAGCAAAAACGCTAATTAAAGAACCTTTTGTATACTTGGTGACAGACTGGGTACTTCCTCAACAAAACATGAACTGTCTCGTCTCTCCTTCCTCAAGAAAAAAATCCCAACCACCTTCTGCCTTCCCGCTCCGTTAGCGGCATACTGCCACTCTCCCCATGTCTGCTAACGTTTACTCCCATCCAAAACTCCCGCTAAAAAAAGGAAGTCTCGTACTTGAAGAGGCACACTAGTCAAAGCTAGTCAAAGTTACAACAATAAAATTGGCATCGTAAGTCTCTTTAGAATTATAGAACTAGTGTATTCTCATATTTTCTTGTTAAACAATTAGCACCAAATGATATAGGTCGTAACTCAAATATTATACGTTGAGTGTAACAATAACAATATATATTGTTATTGGTATAATATATATTGTTAATGGTAGTGAAGAATGTAGCAGTCAACGTGAAGTATAACCTTGTACAGTATTCAACTAAAATATTTGTTATCTTAAATTTTCACTTAGTGTCTTTATAAAGATTTTTTACTATGTAAATTCCATGAATTATATATAATTTTTTTAAATGTTCTAGTTCCATTTAAGTTTTGTAATTGACTCTTCGATAATTCACCAAATCTTACCTTGACCAGGTGCAGCTTTAGGTCCACTGTTGGGCCTTGGATCGTGAACTGCGGGAGCAGTTCCATCGGCGCATACCAAAGTTGGGGCATGTCCAAAACCGAATCCTTTGGGTCCAAACAGTTTTCCATAACAGGCACGGCAATGGATTTCCTTGTCGGGACCGTCACAAGCAAGAACAGAATCGAGTGGTCGATGACATTCGGCGCAGTTAAAACATTTCTTGTGCCACATCTGAAAAGATAAAACAGGCAGCTAAATATCTTTCCGTCATTGGACAAATTTAAAAAAATTAATATTAGCAAAATTAAAACAGATAATAGCGATATAGATAGCGGTAATCTCGCTTATGGAGAAAAATACATACCGTTCCTTTAGCCAGCTGTTGCTCGGCGGCGAAAACCATTCCTCCACATCTTGGGCAACCTTGACCAGGTGGAGCCTTAATCGAGGTCGTATCTGGGTTGTAGAAAGGTCGGCTAGCAGAAATTTCTTCTTCGCTGTTTACATATAAACGATTATTTTTCCAAACTTAAAAGGTTTTACATAAGTGAAATTTGAAGTAATTTAAAATAAAAAGTAGATGATTTTCGTTTACGATTACTTTTATTTATTGTAAATACTATTATATTTAATAATGAACAACAAGCCACTACATTAGGATAATATTAGACTAGAGGAATAATTCGGTTTATAAATTTGGTTCATAGAATTATGGAAAAAAGTTTACGCTAGTCCCCGGAACTAGTCAACCGATTCCAATGAAATTTTGTAAAAGTGTATTTTTTGGTCGAACGTACGGGAGGTGATATTTTTAGTCTCGATGAAAACCCCTTATTTTTTTTAATTGTTAATTCAAATTTTTTGTATAAGACTCCAAGAGTTGTAGGTAGTAAAAACTGTTTAAAAATCGGTTTTTTTTTTAAATTATGAACTTCTAAAAAGTTTTGTTTAGACTATTTCAATCATCGAGTTAGAATCTATGGAGAGGGCATCACGTGACTAAAAACGACCTCACTTCGGCCATATTGTTAATACTATTGTTAATATTGTTTTTACACTTTTGACAGATCGTATAAGTTTATTTACGTTTGTTGTTTTTCGAATATTTTAAGTTTTATAATATTTTTATAGACACTGTAATAATATAAATATTGTGATAGTGCATAATAATAGTTTCTTGTTCTCAACGTAGTTGCAGTAGCAGAAGCAATGCTAATAAAAAATCTTCAGGAATAACGTTGTACAGGTTAGTATACAAATATGTAAACAAAGTAATAGCCCGTACTTCAGATAATAAATTAATAGTATTTGACTGTATTAATTTATCGTTATGTATAATATTTCGTGTTTTTAGTGTTTACCGCGGGATAAATAAATCATAGTTTATTAAAAATGTATTGCACTTTTCAGATTATGATTAAATCTTCTAAATAACTAGCTATACTTTTACAGTAGTTTTATTATTAAAAGTGAAACTAGAACAAACCATGAAGTGGAGATATCCAGGAGTGGCTAGTATACCTGTTGAATACAAAGCACGTGGTGGTCGTGTGTATTAAGGTATAAAAAAATGCTTATTAAAAGCTTAAAACTTTTATTTTAAAGAAGATCTTTTCGAAATAAACTCATTCCATCATCAGTTTAATAAAAAGTTGTCAAAAAAAACATTGTATGGCCACATGAAAACATAGTAGAGAACTCCGTATTAAAAAACTATCCTCAAGGTGTTTATGAAAGTAAATGCAATAGACTGTTGATTTGTAGATTACTAAAAACTGGAAATGGGGACATCTTACATGACTCCCTGTAGTTGGTGAGGTTTTATTGACTTACATTACCTCTGATCTGTGCTGGAGTCTAGGGCTAACTGCTAGACAGTTAGCCATTTCCAGTTTTTAGTAATCTACAAATCAACAGTCTATTGCATTTACCTTCATAAACACCTTGAGAATAGTTTTTTAATACGGAGTTCTCTACTATGTTTTCATGTGGCCATACAATGTTTTTTTGACAACTTTTTATTAAACTGATGATGGAATGAGTTTATTCCGAAAAGATCTTCTTTAAAATAAAAGTTTTAAGCTTTTAATAAGCATTTTTTTATACCTTAATACACACGACCACCACGTGCTTAGTAGTTTTAATATTATTGAGTCCGGCCATGATCCCACCGCCATATTGGTATTATTATTAGCCACACCTACCTACGCTGTTTTTAATACACACATTAATATGCTCATAGCTTCTCCATAGATTCTAACTCGATGATTTCAATAGACTATTTTTAACTGATAAAACGTCATAGCAACGCCACGTTTCCTACTACTGACAAAACTCCTTCTTGTCCGTGATTTTTCAGCGACAAAATTATGACAGATCCGTCTCGAAGGTGTCTGGTAATTCTATTGTTGTCAGTTTGACAAATGTCATTAAGGCGTAATCAATTTTGGACATATACTGAATCCAGACGAAAAATCAAGATTTGGATTCCAGTCAGGAGAAAGAAATCAAAAACTTCGTTTCGGAAAATGTCCCATTGAATACGCAGAGATCCAGAAGGTATTTGGACCCAATTTTCGGACTTCCTACGGATGAGAAATTTTACGCTTGAAAGATGTACTACCATAACGGAACTAGCAAAAATTCTCGAGGATTATGCTTTTAACATGAAAAAAGGGAATTGCGAAGATTATAGAGAGTCGTCTGTACAGTCATTGTGAAATACTACAGCAAAGATTGTACAAGAAAAATATTTTACGGATTACGCCATAAAAATCTACCCTTTTACAGATATATTTTTCAAATGTACAAGATTGACCAGAGATATTAAGCGAAGGCGGCTTCGAAGTGTTTAAGAAAAAAAACTTAGTTCAAAAGCATTTTCCACCAAAGAACTGTTAAAAATCATCCAAAGCTACGACGAGGAAACCCCGATGGAGCAAAAAAAAATTTTCACATTTGCTCTTTGAGCTTGCTTGGAGAGACAATGAGGCCGTAAACTGCAAGATTCCCTTTTTTCAGAAGGAATTTGATGGTATGGGAGAATTTATGGGCTGAATTTAATACAAAACAAATCAAGGCGGTTCGAAAACTTTGGCAAGCAGCAAATGGCTGGTAAGAAATTCATCAAACAAAAATTAGAAAGATTATTTTTGAAATTAAAGAAAAAAAGGGGACCAAAGATTTTATTAGACAGACTCTTTTTACCGTTCCCCCAACTGGAAGTATGAATCTTGGTTCAAAAACTGTCCACTTGGAATCAATACCGTAGCTAAGTGGAAAAAATGTTGGAATTGACACAAATTGGAATAGAGACAAAAAAATATAAAATAACAAACCATTCTCATCGATCTTCAGCTGTGTCAGCCTTGTTCAAGCAAGGCGTTACTAAACAGGAATTAATTAAATTAATGAGTCACTCAAATGCAAGCTGTCTAAAACCATATCTCTAGCTGAATTCCAGTCACCACTAGTTGTGACCTTCGAGTCGCCAAATGCAACATGTCAATAATATACAAAAACGTGCTTCGGTAAAAAAAATGAGTAAACTACTATAGCATATAATAATTGTTCATTTAATACTGTTAACAAATCAATAAACATTATGTTTCGTTGATAAGGTGCAATAATTGTCTCGTGAAATAGTCTCGTCGAATATCATTCAAGAGAAAATTATTTACCGGCAGATTTTTCTTCTGGTTTTATTTAAGTTCGTTGCCTTTTGGCAATTTTCGCTTATGAAATTTTACAAAATCAATTTACTTTGGCACAAAAATAAAGAAAAATAAAATATTTTGTTAATGAGATATGAGTTAATACTTACGTTAGGCCATCAGTTTGTAAGAAACCGGATCCACAAGCGAATCCGTAACCGTGGGGTCCCCATTTCTTGCCATAACAGGTCTTACAATACACATCTTTGTCTGGACCATCGCAGGCATTGATAGAATCTAAGGTCTTGGTACAATCCTTGCACTTGAAACATTTGCGATGCCATTGGCGTCCCTTGGCGAGGACCTCTTCAGCAGCGAACACTACCCCACCGCAACGAGGACAACCTTGACCGGGCTTAGCCTTGATGCTGGTGGTATCGATGAGAGTTGTCTTGGGGGCTTGATCGCTGTATTTATATAATTTTATTTAGTACGTCTGTGATTTTTTTCGGAGATTGTGACATATTTTTTAGTCTTGCAATATTAAGATATACTACAAAAGTTTTTATATAAGATAAATAAATTGAGATAATACTTTTATTAAAATTATTCAATTCAACGTTAAACTTAAAAGTTTGCTTTTTATTTATTGCATTATGTAATAGCTATACAGTATTGGAAGATTCAAAACGGAACATACGAATTATTAATACAATTATTAAGATCCCCTGACCTGCAATTACCCAGTGTAAATTTCAATATAACGTCGCGATGTCTTATAATTAATTCATTTGTTCAACTGGATTGCTACTCCTTGGCGATTTCTAGTAGCGTATTCGACAGGTGTACGTCGACACTGTTGTCTATCGTCCACTGATTTTCTGTGTTTTTGTGCAGATAATAACAATGTTTTATTAATAACAATTTTTTTGTGTTCATTAGATATTATTTGAATTGGTTAGTGTATAGTTTAATATATTTATTATTCCAAATATTGTTGATAATTTAAAATTTAAAAGGATTTATATGATACATCAAAATCTACAGATTTTTGCCGAAGGTATCTATCGATTTGGCAACAGTCCCAAGGAACATCACTGGCCGAGCAAAACAAATACATGCCCTTTACTTTGCTTTTCATTATAACGCAATAAGCTGAAATAAAAGTAGTGTTTCTAACCATAAACCATGTATACAAACAAAGAAAAAGTACAAATTTTAAAATGGTATTATGGGGGCAACTCGCACCGTGATATAAATTTATTTACTTGTGCGTATGAAGATAGGCCAATACCGACACAATCAACTATTAGTCGTATTATTAAGGTGCGCACGTGCGCAGCAGTCTAAAAATATTGACTGGAGAAGGAGTCCAGTCGAACAAATGAATTAATTATTAGACATCGCGACGTTATATTGAAATTTACACTGGGTAATTGCAGGTCAGGGGATCTTAATAATTGTATTAATAATTCGTATGTTCCGTTTTGAATCTTCCAATACTGTATACAGAATATGTTTTGTTGTTATTAAATATTCTTTTAAATATTAAAAATTTTAAACAATATATTTAAAAGTATATATCAGTAATGTACTATTGTTATAGTTTTAGTATAAATTTACAGTCTCTGTGTATTTTCGTATTCAATTTTTTTTATTCATCCTTCCAATTATAACACTGTAAAAACTATTTATTATCAATTTCACAGTACGTTGTACACTACCACCTAATAAAACAAGATTATTGATGTATAATAGTGGCCACGACTTACCTGACTAGAATTGTTAAAAAATAATTTGTAGTTGAGGTGTCTTACTAAGACCATCGATACATCGATACATTGAAATAACAGGTAATGAGTTTATCAAGATAACACCTCGTAATAGTAGTAAAACTGTCTGGCCTGGCCTACAAAGCAGATCTGGAATATTGTTTAGGCAGAATTAAACGACCATTAACGGCCGAAAAGATATGCCGACGACACGGTGATCCTTGCCAGTACCATAGACGAATTACAACAAGTAATGGACTTTATTCAGTTAGTGAGGAATACGGCCTGAGCCTCAACTTCAAGAAGACAAAGTGGATGTTGATAAGCAAAAAGCAACAATCTGCTCGACAATTACGGATAAGTAACATACTAATTTGACCATGTAGAATCTTATGTGTACCTTGGCACCAACGTAAATGTAAAATGGGAACAGACCATAGAAATTAAGGCAAGAATAGAACGAGCTGGAGCAGCATTTAGCAATATGAAAAAGCTCCTCATAAGCAAGGATTTGTCTCTTCCCTTAAAACTACGTATAGTTAAATGCTACATTTTTCCGATCTTGCTGTATGGCGTGGAGGCCTGGACGCTGACGGAGACGCTAACAAGACAACTGGAAGCATTCGAAATGTGAGTGTACCGACGCATTCTTCGTATATCCTGGACCGAACATGTCACCAACATAGAGGTACTCCAAAGAATCGGAAAGGAGAAAGAAATCGTGAATACAATTAAAAAAAGAAAGCTTGAATATCTAGGCCACATATTGAGACACGATAAGTACCGTCTGCTACAATTGATTGTCCAGGGAAAAATAGACAGTAAGCGAGGGCCAGGCAGGAGAAGACACTCGTGGCTCCAAAATCTGCGGAAGTGGTTCGGGCTCACATCGGTCGAACTATTCAGAAGCGCCGCAAACAAGATCAAAATTGCCATGTTAATAGCCAACTTTCGCAACGGACAGGGCACTTGAAGAAGAAGAAGAAACGAACGATCAGACATAGACTGGATATAGGCATGGCTGCCGAACAATTTCTAGCGGTTATCATGTCGGGGTTCGAAGACAATTATTCAAATATAGTGCGAGCACCATAAAAGTGCCTTAGAGGCATAAAAACTTTGCAAGTCAAAGGACAGAAGTAAGACAAACTTTTAATTTTGCCAAAAGATCAGGTGAGTGCTGGGGGTGATTATTGCAAACATCTAATTAAATACAATGAAAAACTGAGAAAAAGAAAAGAAGAATCGTGGAGAAAGGATTGCGAGGAGATAGAAGATACTGCTGATATGTCGAAGCTTCATAAAGTTTTCTCCAAGGATCCTCAGATAAGTATAGTCTCATTTCATAGAAAGTCAGGTGAATACACTATAGTATAGCCGTAAAAGCACCATTCTTGATTGGAAAAAAGACTTTTTTCCAAAACAACATAACTGTCACTGATTCAAAACCATGGCAAAAGGTATATAGAATAAACATGCGCAAATATGTCTACGGAAAACAAGCAACACTTGGTACAGAGTCATAATAGGTTTTTCTTACTGGACATATGCCTGTCAAAATACACCTGCATACATTAGTACTATTTTATGGAAACTCTATAGCAGAGAAGCATAAAATCAAATCTTATATGACAGTGAGTACTAAAGTGCTGTAAACACTTTTTGGAGACTATAAAACTCTAAAGTTTTCTCCAAAAGGAGTTTTGGAATCCCAAAAACTACCAAAAGCATATAGTACCTATACACTAGACCTCTACACACTGGTATAGAGATTTTAATTTTTTCATTGTAAACAACAAAGCATTTTCATCAAAGCAGAGGTTTCGCCAATTCTTATATAAAAAGGTTTGTAATTAAAAATATTTTTGTGCGTTACATAAGTGTCACAATCTCAGAATAATAATAAAATTGGTTAAATTACAGAAAATTTACTATAATTTTAAAAAAATTATTCTTAAAAAATGCATATTTATATATTTTACAAATTATCCACATTATTACAAAAAATATTTTTTATTTTATCACAAATTTTGTTTGGCAAAGCGTTTGTCCACATTTAATACTGGTAGGTAACAGATATACAGATGACAAATACTTATGTCACATAAATTTTTTATGTATTACAAATAAAAAAAAGAGAATGATTTAATACTAAAAAAGATATAGCTTAATATGATTCTATAATAGGTTCACCAAAACCATTAGGTACAAGTTGTAATACAATATTACTAAAACTGCTATAGATTTAAACATTGTCCAGTAAACAATCTTAAAATATATCTGGCCTAGAAAATATTAATATAACAGAAAACCTTTGTGTATTTATATAATACGCTATTAGTTAACCTTTTATAAAAAATTTTCGACCTTTTCAATTAAAAAATAGGTCAAGGTCGTCTTTGAAAGCCAGAAATACATTTATGCGATACATTATCTTTTAACTTGTTTAAATGTTAAAAAAAGGGTGTCCTTACAATATCCTTTAGTTCCGATATATAATAATGTATATGTTAAAGTCCATCCAATTCGTTTGAGCTTAAGTCAAAAATAAAAAAAAACTCATGCAAACGGTTCAATTTATAATGTATCCATCAATATCCTTTCAGTATGATTGAAAACTGTAAAATACGACAAATTTTAGATCCTTAATAGGATTGCGATGCAAAAAAACGCCTTCAAATAATGTAATATAAGATAAAGATTAATCAAGTATCGCTGCGAATAACTTTTAAGACTCAGCAAAGGCTACAAAGAATTTGGAGTTTACCATAGGCGATTGGCACTTGTGGAAAGAAACCACAAATATCGGTCAGACATGCAGAAAAATATTCCTTTAAATAAATCTATACAATAAATGGACGAATATTGAAAACCTATAGGAAGAAATATATATACGAATTAACCAGAAATCAATGACAAGACTTTTGTTTGATGGCGAGTTGGGTGAACTGCAAATTCAAATTCACTAGAAGCTATTGGACGCTGTTATTAATAACCTTTTATTTCCACAATACATCTACAGTTAAAAAACATTATATTTTACACTCTTTACATAGACAAAAGACTTTGAAATTGAAGTAGACAATTGTACTTGTTTTCAATTTAAGTTTTACCAATATTCGACACGTGTTTCGAGCTACTCACCTCTCATTGGAAACACTTGTGGTATCTTGAACTAAAATAAAATGCTCCCAACTATTTGACCTTTATAAGAACATCATATGCCTGAGTATGTTCGTATCGATCTAGAAGTAGAAGTCTCCTGACTTCTCGTTGATTCATATAGAGGTCACTAGCGTATTATGTTAAAGCACGTTGTACATATTACTACAATGGCCAAATAGTTGCGTTTTATTTCAGTCATTAAGATAAGACAAGTCCTCCCGGTAAGAGCTGAATAGCTTGAAACACGTCTAGAATAATCATTTTTTTTATCACTTAGAGAACAAGAAAAGAGACCAGGAGAGAGATCGGTGGGCAGACCGTAGAAGAGATGGACAAATGATATCACAATTTCATAAAAGTATCTACTAGTTTAGTGATGTAATCTATCAGATACTTATATGCTTTATAAGTAAGTAAGCTTTATAGATTGTCAAAACCATTTAACAGAATAAAACATGACAAATTATTAATACTAATGACAGATATAAAATAGACGACTAAAGCTTGAGATTGACCGAAAATATTATTACAATCAAACGGTTAACATAAAAATAGAAAACTAGTTAACTGATAAAAACATTTATTTTGAATGTGTCTTTGTGAAAGCTCTAAAAGAGTACGACCTAAAGGATGAATGGGTGAATAATATAAGATAAGGTGAATCTACGACAAAAGGACGCGGAAAATAGGACACGAGACCAAAGGACGCGGAAAAAAGGACGCGCGAAAAAAGGACGCGCGAAAAAAGGACGCGTGGAAAAAAGGACGCATATTATTAATGAATTACTATAAATAGTTTATTTTAATTGACATTAGCCATTACCCTCTTTTTATCCCCATATGTTATTACAGAAAATGATTCTGCCTAACCTAAAATCGGTTACGGTAAGAGTAAAAAGTGAAAAATAATTATATGAAAAAAACTTGCCCTCACATTTTATCGAGGCTTAGGACTAAAATATCTTAAGTAAAATAATAAATACTAATATAATGTTGATTCAAGATTTCTGGTATTGAAACAGGTTAGATCCTAGAAATTTAGAAGAACTTGTGCTTCCTGAAGAATATAAAACAACTACAGGCGGTGAGCTATTTCTATTATTTGATAGCGGGCCAGAAGAAGAACGTATTTTGTTATTTTCAACATAAAGAAATTTAAGATTTATGGAACAATGCGATCATTGGTATGCCGATGGAACATTTAACTCAGCACCACCATTGTTTTCTCAAATATACACAATTCATGGAGTGCGATACAGTAATGTAATCCGGACTGTATTTGCACTTCTAACGAACAAAACACAAGAGACTTATATACGTGTTTTTCAGCAACTAAAGGTGTTGAGTCCGGCCTTGTGCCCTCTAACAATAATGATGGACTTTGAAAGAGCGGCAATGAATGCTGCACAAACTGAGTTCCCAAATGTGAGAATCCGCGGATGTTTTTTTTCATTTCTCGCAGTGTATGTGTCGCCATATTCAAAGTGCCGGATTGCAACGTAGATAAATTGAGAATCCTGACTTCGCCCTTCACCTAAGACAATTGACAGCTCTTGCGTTTGTTCCAGACAACCATGTAGTCAGAGTGTACGAGAAGTTGCTCAATAGCGATTTTTATACACAAAATGAAGAACTACTAGTGCCGCTAATTAATTACTTTGAAGACACTTGGATAGCGAGATTAGCTAGAAGAGGAAATCGAAGACAACCCCTTTTTCCAGCAAATGTATGGAATTGTTACGATTTGGCAGACCAAGATATACCTCGAACTAATAATGCTGTCGAAGGATAGCACAACAGCTTTTCTTCTCTTATTAATAGTGGACATCCGAATATTTGGAAATTTATTAATTCTCCAAAAAAAGAATAGGATTTAAATGTTTTGAAAATAGAGCAGTACATTTCGGGCAATGTACCTCCACGCAAAAGAAAATATCTAGATACGGCAAACAGGATAAGGGCTATTGTTGGCGATTATGCTGACAGGCCAACTTTAGAATATTTGAGAGGCATTGCTCACAATTTTCAGTTGCAAACATAAAAAAATACAAAAAAAATTAATATCAAAAATAAAACAAAAAAAAAATAAAATTACAAAAAAGAAAAAAATAAAAAAAAAATAAAAAAAAACACTTGTAAACCCGCCAGCTTCTGCTGCCAGTCCTAAGCCTGGATAAAGTGTGAAGACAAGTTTTGTTCATATAAATATTTTTCACTTTTTACTTTTACCGTAACCGATTTTAGGTTAGGAAGAATCATTTTCTGTAATTATGTATAGGGGATAAACAGGGGTAATTGCTATTGTCAATTAAAATAAACTATTTATAGTATTTCATTAATAATATGCGTCCTTCTTTCCACGCGTCTTTTTTTCCACGCGTTCTTTTTTCGCGCGTACTTTTTTCCGCGTCCTTTTTTATGCGTCCTTTTTTCCGCGTCCTTTTGTCGGTATACCAAGATAAGGTACGCCTATGACACCATAATTTGTGAAGATAATCTGGCCAATTTACAAACAATAATTAATCGTATAGCTGAAGTTAAAAATAGATACAGTCTAAACCTTACTATAAAAGACCAAATTTATGACTATTAACGAAATGGAATCTAAATAGCAAATGATAACATTCAACCAAAAACCGAGAAACATCATTAAAAAAAATTCCATTTAATGAAATGCTACGGAATGGAGGCTAGAAAGACTATCCTATGTATATCCTGGAACTATTATTAACGAACAGTGGAGCAATTTACAGGAAATAAAGTGCCGCATAGGAAAGGCAAGAACGGTCTTTAACAAAATGAGCGCCATCTTCAAAAGTCACAACATATCCCTTGATACAAAAATGAGACATTTGAGATGCTATGTTTTCTCTGTGTTGTTGTACGGGGCGGAGGCATGGACGCTTACAGACGCCACTATTAAAAAACTTGAAGCATTTGAGATGTGGCTTTATAGAAGAATGCTGAGAATATCATGGACAGCAAGGATCACGAACAAGGAAGTTCTAGGAAAAATGAAGAAGGAACCAGAGATTGTGTTTACGATCAAACGCATAAAATTGCAATATCTGGGACACGTTATGAGAAATCAGCACCGTTACTCCCTGCTACAGTCTATATTGCAAGGTAAAGTCAAAGGTAAGCGAGGACCCGGTAGAAGGAGAATATCATGGCTGCGGAATTTAAGAACATGGTTTAAGAAAACCTCAACGGAGCTGTTTCGAGCCGCAGCGAGCAAGGTTATGATTGCCAATATGATTTCCAACATCCGAAACGGATAGGAACTAGAAGAAGAATGTATATCCTTTGCTCGCCCAGTTCATTGCGTTCATCAATACGGAAGACTTGCACATAATGTAAAGGGAATGTCAAATTCTGATGACGATAAGACTACCACTCAAATACCATAACTATTGGTTAAAATAACACCCCTAGCATACAGCTTCTCCACTTTGCGGCAAACAAAGTCAAGATAACCAGAATGCATGGCACCATAAGAAGAATAAAACAGCGTTTTACTACATACATACATCTACGTTGGTCCTACAGCCTATGTCGCATTCCGCAATTCGCTTTTCAAATTCTTTGCTCTGTTCGTGCCTCCTCATTTACAGAAGTATCTATTATTATTACTCTGATGCCTTCTCTCCTTATTCTATTCCATCAAATATAGTTTAAGGTCTGTTTTTGTCCATCCTTCGTCAATCGCATATATGCCGGTACCATAATAGTTGATTAAATACTATTATACCTACGGTATTGTAAATGCCTCCTGTTCTTCTTCTCATTTCTGTATTTGGGATGTGATCAAGTCTGGATATCCGACACGCTCTTCTTAGATAGTTCATTTCTACTTCTTCCAGTTTTTTCTTCTCTTTCATCCTCATTTTCCAACATTCAGATCTATACGTCAAAATTGATTCTACAGCCGACTTGTAGATTGTCAGTTTTATTTGTAAAACAATTTTAGGAGACCAAAGTACTGAGCTTATTGTTTGTACCATATTTTGTTACATTTGATGTACCACATTCGCTTGTATTTTTTGCTGAATGTCCCCTTTCTTGGCATTTTTTATATCTATTATCGAGAGTTGTCGGTGTCTTTCTCTGTTCTTTGTTCTCAGATATTCTGTTTTGTAAATGTTGATATTAAGTCCCCAATTTTCGTATTCGGTAAATTTTCGAATCGCATAATTCATCTCTTCCTCGTCGTTTGCCATGATCACTTGATCGACTGAGAAGGAAAGATAAGTTATGTACTTGTTTCCAAGTTCTGTTTCCATCTACGTGCATTTTCTTCTCCAGTTGTTTAAAACTTTTCAAATGTAGATTTTGCATAGAGTTGGTGATATAGAACATCCTTGTTTCAAGACTTTTAATGCTTCGAATGCGTCTGAAATTTTATTTAAATTTAAATTTAAATATTTAAATCAATTTTTGTCTATTCTTTTCTGTACAATTTATTCAAGTATAAATATATTATAAACACAAGATCTGCCAGCACGGAATCCACTCTCTGATCTTCTAATTCTTCATATTGGTTTGCGATTCTTTCTTTTATCAATCGACTGTACAACCTCCCCAATAAGCTCATAATTCTTATACACATGTAATTTTTATTTTTATTTGTGTCTCCTTTTTTGCGGATACGGCTTATACATGCCAAGCTCCAATCTTCGGTAATATTTTCTTGTTTGATAAGACATTTATTAAAGATCTCCGCCAACAATTCTATTAATATTGACGGTCCCAGTTTTATTAATTGATTTGGGATATTCTTAGCTCCTGTGGTTTTTCCGTTTTTTATTTATTTATTTTTTTTTTGACGTTCGTCTTATCTCGTCCACACCTATTTGTTTAAACTTTCTCTTTATCTATTCTGAAGAACCTATAATTTATCTCGTAATGTAGTTCTGCTTTCGTCGATAGGGATTATTGATTGATTGATATTGATATAAAATATGAACTAAAGTAAAATGTGGCAGGTTTTGTCTGAAATGGAAGTCCCTAATCATCTGATACTGCTAATTAAAAGCCTGTACAATAACAATTATACCAGAGTTAGAATAAATGGGGAACTAACTGACAGTTTCAGGGTCACAAAGGGCGTGAGACAAGGCTGCATACTAAGCCCAATTTTATTTAACATCTATGGTGAATGGATAATGCGGAAAGCTACTGAGGACTGGAACGGTGGCATCACCATTGGCGGGAAGAAGATTTGCAACTTGAGATATGCAGATGATACTACTATCCTCGCTAGTTCTGAAACTGAATTGATTCACCTGCTACAACGGATAGAAGACGTAAGCTTAACGATGGGCCTTAAAATAAATAGGGATAAAACGAGAATCATGATAATTGACAGAGCTAACAACAATCAAAATCATCTGGTTAGGATAAACAATATCGCTGTTGTAGATAAATTTGTGTATCTGGGCTCATTAATAACCAACAAAGGAGGCTGTACTGAAAAAATAAAGCGGCGGTCAGCAATCGCAAAAAGCGCTATGGCAAAATTAACAAAAATTTGGCAAAGCCATGAAATTACTACCGATACAAAAATGAGACTAGTAAGAAGTCTAGTTTTTCCAGTTTTTACTTATGCATCGGAATGCTGGTCCCTTACTGAGAAAGACAAAAAGAACATAGATGTATTTGCGATGTACTGCTGGAGACGAATGCTGAGAATACCATGGGTGGCCCGAAAAACAAATGAATCCATACTGGTCCAGCTAAACATAAAGAAAAGACTAAGAACACAAATAACAGAACAGATAATAAGCTATTTTGGACATGTGCTTCGAAGAAATGGTCTTGAAAAACTTACCATCCAGGGAAAAGTAGAAGACAAAAGAAGTAGAGGTAGATCTCCTACACGATACACGGACCATATTGTTGCTACCATTGGCGCTCCATTGTCAGAATGTGCTAGATTGGCAGAAGATAGAAAAACGTGGAGGAACATTGGAAAAATTACCTAACAGCTTCATGATATCACAATACCTGCATCAGGTTAACGACTAAGAAGATATTGATATGAATATTTTTCCCACTCTGACATATTGATGGCTTTTAACCTCCCCATTCCTACTACATACAAACATAAAAAAGATGACAACTTAATTTTAAATTCAAAATAAAATAAAAAATATCTTTTGTGACTACGTGTCGGCATTAAGACAGCTACTATCGAGTTAATAGATTGTGTGAAAATTTAAAAAACTCAGTTGTCACTGTTTTATCTATAAAACCAAATTTTTATCTTTCAACTTCTAATAAAATCATAAAGCCTAGAACCAACTATACATACCAATTACGATAAATTAAAATAAATTTTCTGTAATTTTTTTAATTAATCCGTATGTATAACTAAGAGAGATTTGCGAAATGCTTTTGTTAGTTCTTACTTTCTATCATTATATTGTGTTTTGGTTTTTTATTTATTAATGTAGGTTTTATTCCCAAAACAAAATATAAAGTTAGGAGATTGTATTATTAAAAACAGCTGTCACATATCATATACAAAGCTGCTATTTGGTACAATACTGAGGATACCTAGAGTTATGTACCTTTATTGTAACAGCCGCTTTATACCGAAGTGACTGCTATTGTGAGTGACAGAGGGTATCAACATCGACATTCACGTGAAAACGACGAATATAAAAACACGAAAAACAGTGATAATCACTTCTAAAATGTACCTCTGCCATTCAAGATCCAAAGCATCTGACATAAGCCCCAGGAAAAGTCCCCCGGCATGTCCAATTCCTCGAGGCCCGTAGCGCTGAGCATAGCAAGCTGTATTATACAAAATATTTTAAATGTTTAGATTATGCTGCTATGGGATATTAGATTTTGACATTGTTTACGTAGAAGAAACACATTTGATAGCAATTTAAAAAAAAAATTAATTTCCAAACTAAAGTTTTTTATTTGTGACTATATTTGTAAGTTTTTGTACTATACTGATATATATATATATATATATATATAATATATATATATATATATATATATATATATATATATATATATCGGAAAAAGAAGTACGACCGTCAATCCAATATATATATATAAGGATCACTCAGACGAGTGGTGGGTTCTTATATCGGTCTCAACGTGGAGAAATAAAAGACAAAGTTGATAGGCTACTTTATCTATTTTGAAGACGTTTCGCTTTCGAGTTTTGAAAGCATCATCAGTTCATCTAAAAAGTACAATATGAGAACCACACAATCATGTAAACGATGTTAATTGTTACCTTAAAAAGACATGTAGCAGTCAAAGTTATTTACAATAATGTGAATGAAACTTAAGTAAATGGACATAATACGCTGATATTGTATAAACAATCAAGTAACTAACAACATATAGGAACTTATAAAAAATTAGCACAGCAAATGACCATGTGGTCTAAAGTAAATGAAATATTATTTAATATTAATTAGTGAAAAAGAACCAAGAAAATCATAGACAACTTCCAACTATTTAATGATTATTAAGCTTTGATTTTAACTTTAGGTAGCATTATAAGTGATATTAATAAAAAAATTTTATTTAAAAAGTAGTGTAAATGAAGTTACCGATCAAAGCCCTACATCTGTCGCCGAAAAAATGGCGTTAGATGAACCAGAACGAACTAAACCACAAAAAGACAGCCAACCTTGAGGTCAAAATACTTTTAACAGATCAGCAAGGTGGATATATATATATATATATATATATATATATATATATATATATATATATGAATATTATCAAGTGCTCGAGAAGAACTACTTTGAGAGTTTATTACTCGACGTTTCGGCACCCATTTTGAAGCCATTATCAAGATAGATACAGTTCTGTTCGAGTTCCTCACTCACGATAAACAAGTATCGTGTTCTGTAGAAATACAAGAACCGTCAAACGGCACTGAGGTCTTAATCTGCTAACCCCTCAGTATCGAGAGTTCTTCATCGATTTCCAAAATTCTTAGAGCCACTGGTTTTTCGCTTCTTCTAAATTCAATTCATTACACCCGATGCAACTTGGATACAACAAATTTCCAACTTTTCAACTTTTTACCTGACATTGTCATCCTTCCGGCCAGGCCGACAAAGCTAATGCTTCCGTCCTTCTTAACTCTTCTAATTATTTCGACAAAATATTCGAACTTCTCAATTCCACAGAATACAAATGCGTCCCTAACGATTTCATCAGCTATAGTTTGGTTACTATAAACGACTTAATCAATCATAAATAAGTCTACTCTACCTTCAGACATAAAAAATCTCTTATACGGAGAGAAAATCATCCCGAACTCCAAGGATATACGACCTTCCAAAAATCCATAAGCCCAATATTCCCCTAAGACTCATCTTCAGTGCGGAACGATTTCCGAAGTGGAAATCGAAACGCCAAATTTTTTAGGTCAAATGTAATTCTCAATACAAACAATTGTGCCTTATTTCAATACAAACATAGAATTAATTTAAGACATGCCACAAGAAAACACTTTTAGAACCTTATCAAAGAATTAGACTCATACCAAAGTATACCGATCTAATCACATCTATAGAAACAAGAAAATTGGAATATCTAGGCCATACGATAAAAGGACCAAAATATGAAATTTTAAGACTCCTAATACAGGAAAAGATTCAAGGAAGAAGATCTATTGGCCTAAGGCAGAATTCTTGATTGAAGAATCTATGTGATTGGTACCAATGCAGATCGATTGATTTGTTTAGAGCAGCAAATTCATGAAAATAGTTGACAAAATAACACATCTTGGATGCAGCCTAAATAAGAAACAGGATCACTCACAGGAAATAAGACGTCGTATAGAAAAGGCGAGAGCTGTTTTCAATCGCCATAGGAATATTTTATGTAATATACACCTGAACATTGATATAAGAACACGAGTCTTGAGATGCTATATATTTTCTACCCTTTTATATGGTGTCGAAGCCTGGAGCTTGACGGAGGCAACATCCAAATGATTAGAAGCCTTCGACATCTGGTGCTACTGCCGCATGCTCAGAATTTCCTATATCCATCATGGGACAAACAACACCGTAATCCAACGTATAAATAAAGATCTAAAAATTATGTATGTCGTGAAAATCATATAAGTACTACTACATAGTATAAGGTGATATACTTAGGGCATGTGATGTGCAATGAGAAGTATCAACTAATTCAACTAATTTTACAAGGCAAGATAGAGGGCAAAAGATTTCAATGGCGCAGAAGGACATCGTGGTTGAAGAACATCAGACAGTGGCCTGGAATGACTACCATACATCTATTTAGAGCAGCTGTCAACAAAGTTGTATAGACCAACGTGATTACCAACATCCAAAGAGGATAGGCACCAAAAGAAGAAGAAACAAATTCAAAAATAAAAATAGCCATTATGATTGCCAAACTTCGTAGGGAGACGCACTCCAAAAAACAAGAAGGAAAGGAAACCACTTAAATTTTTAAGATTAGTAAAAGAAAAATTCGTCCAATTTGTCATTGGTTGTCGCCAACCTAAATTAAGACGCACTAAGAAGAGGATAATGACGCACTAAGGGATTGATAATGTTAGATGGGACAATTTATGGAACATATTGACGACAATGGGTGTACCTAAACACTTGACTCACCTTATTAGCAAACTGTATCAAGATAACCTGGCATATATTCGAATGGACGGATATCTGTCTGACAAATGCACTTTGGAGAAGGGAGTACGCCAAGGATGCGTTTTATCTCCCTTATTATTTAACATCTATTCGGAGTTCATAATGCGCAGAGTTTTGGATGGTTGGGAGGGAGGAGTAAACCTAGGTGGTGTTAAGATATCTAACTTGCGTTTCGCAGACGACACTACACTTCTAGCCTCTACTCCAGAAGAAATTATTAAATTATTAAAAAAACTCGAGGTAGAAAGTGCTAAATTGGGACTCATGGTTAACTACAACAAAACCAAAATCATGGTTATTGATCGCCAACAACAGTTTCCTGAAACCCAAACTATTGCGGGATGAGAGGTAGTCTCATCTATGATATATCTTGGAGCTCTAGTTAACAACACAGGCAGTTGTGAATCCGAAATTAGAAGACGCATTCAACTAGCAAGAGCAGCAATGAGTGAACTAAACGGGGTCTGGCGTGATCGTCACATTACTATGACAAACAAAAAGAGACTCGTTTCAACTCTGGTCTTTTCCATATTTTACTATGCATGCGAGACATGGACAGTCAAAGAATCAGATCGACGACGTATAGACGCCTTTGAAATGTGGACATGGAGACGCCTGCTTCGAGTTCCATGGAGGGCTCGCCGTACAAATATCTCGGTTCTGGATGAAATTAAACCGGATCAGCGTCTCTCCAGTACCGTTTACTCTAGAATTTTTAAGTTCTTTGGCCATATCCATCGAAGTGATCACAAAATGGAGCGGTTGGTGGTCCAAGGAAGGCCTCAGACTCAACGCCAATGCGGAAGATCTCCACAGCGATGGGCGGACATTACTAAAAAGCTTCTCAATAAACAGTATACTGAGGCAATACATATATAACTGATGACCGCGACCAGTGGAGAAATATTATCAATCAAACTGTCCGAGTTGCTGAAGCCCAATTATGAACCACAACACATCTACTAAGATGTTAATGATTGTGATGATGAAGAGGAAGAAAAACTTCAACATAATTATAAATTTATTTTTAACGGTTTAATAAGAATAGGAATAAGAAAAATAATCAATAAGATCAAAATAATCAATTCTATAAAGATAAATAATAATTGATGTTTGTTTTGGAACATTTATTTTCAAGACACAATGTGTATTATATATCTTTATTATTATGTTTATTGTTTCTTCTGCATAAACGATTTGTCCTAGGATTGTAAAAATATATCAAAACATAAGTTAGCTAATATACATAAAAACCTTTTTTTAATATTAATTGACAATTGGCAAAAACAGGCTAATACTTACTTTTTATTTTAAAATAACACAAGATAACCTTTCAAGCAGACAGTAGTTTTACCTTTTAATATGAATTAATAATACAAATTTATTTTGCATTCGTTTTAAATTATTACGGTTATTTCAATAAATTTTGGACTTTCAGTTAATCATATTTAAACCAAGTATTATAGATTATAGCAGTTAATTATTTTACAGTATTCTTAACTTGTGTCAATATTATTAATAAAATATTATTACAAAAATAAAGGTCAAAACAATACAAATAGATAATTTATAGAATAAGGTCATTGCCATTATTAACGGACAGTACTTGAAAGTACCGCCTAACTTAAAAAGTTGTGTATATTACATATTTTTATTTATATTGGCTTTGACCCAAAAGTACCCTAAAGTACCAGTTACAGATTTATATTCCTGTGTATCAAGATACTGGCATATATAACTTCCTCCTCTCCGTAACCTAGTGTTCTTGTGTCTTATATAAATCAATGCCTTGATAGGTCCCTAGGCGAGAAAAGTGTGTTCCTGTTCTCATAATATCGATGTAATCTTTTATTTTGATAAGGCATTTAGGTAAGTAATTATAATGATGACTATCTTAGTCCTTTTGTGTCTGGCTGTATGACGATACTCTAAGCCAAAAAAAAAAGATACTGGCAAGTCTGGTGTAGCGTCAAAATCGAAATAAGTGATGGTACGCCGCCTATAGAATTATACCATCCGTCGCCTGTATATACTTTATGTAGGCGGTGGTCTCCAATAAACTCTATAAGCCGCGTATAGCGTTACGCTCTGTATGCATCATATTATAAATAATGGATGCAGTCTTATTGTAAGCTGAACACATTGTGCAAATGATGTACGAACTTTAGATATCGGACGTTGATGGCGGCATTTTTAGTTATCCAAGCCGGATATTTCGCTCCTTTCGGCATAAGACCGCATAAATTATTTATTATACACAGCTTTTAGATATGGCGTATAACGTAACACTATATGCAACGTAAGGCGTTTATTGGAGACCCCAGCCTCAGTGTATAATTTAACTCATCCGTCTAATTTTGTTGTCTGAATTTGATGTGCAAATACATTTTAGAAAAGTATTGAAATTAAGTAACTAAGTAACAAAGTAATAAAAAAGTCTTATTTTGTACGGAGAACTTACATTTGGCGATCTTTTTAAAATGGCATCCATATGAAATAAATTGGATGTTTTGGGTCTTTTTAATAACCTGTTAATAAATGTTTTTTGAGCATTAAATGTGCAGTTGTGATATTTCCTATGATGTTGACAAACTAGCCACTTTTACAGGGCTGTTTTTTCAATAAATGCGTCCTTAATTTTATTAAGTAAACAAATTTATTCAAAGGGTACAGGAAATAAAGGGGCAATGCCAACTTTTGTGAAAATCGAGATTTTAATGCTATATGTTAGAAGTACTATACAGGCTCAAATCATTATCTTTTGTCAGAGAATATAAGCGTTAGGTCAGTAGAAAACCGCAAGTAAATATTTGGTAGTCTGGGGATAAAAACGCATAGTCTATGTGTTCTAGAAATGAAAGCGCATTGTCACTTTCGTGTGGCTCCACTGTGACTATACTCCATTCCACGAATATACGACTGTTTTAAATTCGCTTTAAGGTGTCGATTTAAATGGTCCAATGTACTGAATTGTACAATAGTAAATTCTCCCCATTTTTAAAATACTGTTACGACAGATATAAACCTTAGATTCAAATATGAAGTCATGATATAAATATAAAGTTAATAGTTTATAGAACGGTTGTAATTCAGATTTTGAAGTATATAATTACTATCATGGAGTTTAGTATTGTAAACAAGTTGGTTTTTGAATTATGTGATTTAAACGAAATGTAACAATACTTAAGTGATGAAATAGTGTAATTTTTTTAGGCGAATATTCAATTAGTAATAAAAAAAATTAAAAAAATATTTAAAACCAAATATTTAAAACTAATAAAGTGAAATATTAGATCCTTTTTCTGGTTTCTGAACCATCGTTCTGCCAATTTCTTTTCATTAATATTAAAAATAGTATATTTCTTTTTATTACAGTTATAATACCTAATAAAGTCATAAAATAGGGTAATATCAAAGAAACCCGGCACGCCTCTTTGGTGTTTACATTTCACGGCAAGCTTACCCAAATGTCTGATGAACACATTTGACTTCAAAGACGTCATTGTATTTATTTGTAGATTTTAACTGAAATAATTTTAGTTTAGATGTCATACTAGTGGACCCTTTTTATTGGAATAATGATTGGACCAATTTACCTTCATACTTCTACTTGCACAGTAAAATATTCGTTGTCGCAGTAAACCAAAACAGCCGTATATTCGTGGAATAGCCTATACAACTTGTCTTTTCTTGAGCTGTTAGTTGCATTAAAGAATTCATCGCAGCACTATGCAAGTAATTTAAGTTTATAATATCGTTAAATTATTGATTAAAAAAATGCGTAAAGTTTTTGCAAGTGACTTTGTAGACAGTAGTAGTGATGGTTTAGAAAACCTTAAACAAGAAAACACAAAAAAAAACGGAAAAAAACTGAAAGGATGAATGAGGTTCGTAAAAGGCTACGAATAAAGAGTCACGTAACAGGACCAGACTGTAAGTGCAAAAAATATCATTGCTTTGAAATTGTATACCTGACCATGTATCACCATGCTAGACAGTCAATAATAGGTAGTTTTAATTTACTTAACTCAGAGGGTGCACATAATTTATACCTATGTGGTCTTCTTACAGTTTTACAAATTAAACAACGGAGGTCAAGAAAAAATTCGACCGACCCAGAAAAATTACATGATTTAACATATGTTTACAGAGTTCGATTAAAAAAAAACCGACGAAGTTACTACTGACGTACCTATCTGCGCTAAAGCTTTTCTGTCTATTTCTATTTCTGTCTATTCATGGAATCGGAAAAAAGAAGTTAAAGTTATTGCAACTTATATTGCAACTATTATTATACCTTAAAGGATTCTTCTAAAGTGTACCTATATGAGTAATTAAACGTTAAAAAATGTGGCAGATGTACATGAAAATGTACAAAGAGACCTCCATTTTGCAGTACGTGTAATAAATACGTTGAAAAACTAAAGAGAAAGAAAAAACCAACTTACTCCCCCCCCCTCCCACCAAAGCAAGCGAGCAAGCGAATCTATTCTTGCTCTGGTAAAACATATGAAAAACCTTTACACAGCCAGAAAACTTCATAAAATAAAAGCAGAAGCTTTTTACAAAAAAAAAACGGCAAATAAAAAAGGTATGCAAAACCAATGAAAAAATCGAAAGCATTTGCACTGACTACCAAAAAAACTTGCCAGTGCCTAACATTTCAACAAATGATGTCTATGACACAGGACAATTATCTGTATTTACGTTCAACATACACGTAGTAGCCTCCAATAATAGGGTTTTTTATACATACCCACAGACAATAGGGAGAAAAGGCGCAGATGATGTGTCTTCTACCCTTCACCATTTCGTCCATAATTTCCTTGATACTATAAATTATTAAAAGAAAACTCGACCACATATCATTTTCAAGTGCTAGAACTGACAACACCACCAATTTTTAGCAATACCTTCTTTAACCTTTTCCTTCGACTTCTTCCAGGAACTCATGCCTTACTAATCATCCTATTGCTTTCAATAGCGATTCTTCCTACTCTTACCATTTTAACCTATATTCTTTTATCACGTCATCGATCATTACTGCACCTAGATGTCTCCTAATATTTTTTATAATAATTTTATTATTTTTATCATTTTAGTCATTTATCAAAGTAATATTTTCTGAAACAGTTACTCGTAGTTCAGTTCAAAGCATATTTAACCGCATAGTTAACATCTAATAGAGCATTGTAGAATTTTATCTTTAGTTTCGTTAAAATATTTATATCATACAACCCCTTTTTTTATTTCGTTTAACGTATCAACATATTTGACCTATTTTTAATAACATGGTTTAAAATATAATTATCAATAATATGCTATATATTATCCCGGTTATTCATCGTATTGCCTTCTTTAGTTTTGTAAAATACACCTGAAGCACCATTACGGCAAATATATTAGATAATATTAGCTATGTACTACGACACTCTTAAAGCGATTTGGTAAGTTAAGAAAAGCAATAAAAAGTTGTACCTGACGGCAAAACAGTCGCTCTGAAGAGTGCCACCTCCTTGACCATATCCGTAACCTTTAGGTCCAAATCGTTTTCCGTAACACACTAAGACACAACATTTACTTAAAAAACGATAAACGTAGAGTGCTTAGGTAATTATGAAAATATTGTAGAAAAATCAATTTTTGTTTAATTTTGTATTGATGTAGATCAAAAGATATTCTAATAAAGACATATTCTCTTATTGTGATAAAATAATATAGAAAGCCAAGTACCTACTCAATATTAAAGAATTTTAATTTTACTTTTAGCTTCTTATCTTAAATCTCAATCAAAAAAGAAGACAATAAGCTTACATTGAGCCTTTAAAGTTGTATTCTTTATTATTGAAATAATAGTTAAAACTCATGTGTCCGATATAGCTCATTTTGAGCCTCGGGACTCTCTAAAATTTTGTTCTATTCTCATCCATTTAAATCAAGTCATCACTATGTGACAGTGCTTGTTTTTTAAGTCTTTTTTAATATGTTATCTTGAGATAGTTTTTGGCGTTCCTTTTCGTCTTCGTACTGACTGCTAAAATAGTACCAGTTTTATTGGGAACATTTATTCCATCCGAATTACATGGCCTAGTTCAGTTTAATTCAGAGAAATACAATATAAATATACTGAGCGTTGTAGTACAGCGTCGTTCTCCCAGTGCAACAGAAAAAACTGATGCAAAGCAATCTCTGTACCTTTTATTATTTTATATAACTCATGATCTTACAGAAGTAATTTAATTGGGAGATCTAATCACAACTATCACACAATTTTCAAGGGATGAACAGATACCGTTACTTGTTTTTGCAATGATGTTTCTACCATAAGAAAGCCACGTCAAACAGTTCATAAAATATTGGAAAACTCAATTTTTATTTTGTTATTTAAAAAAGAAGACTCGACAAAATCTACAATAACGACCATACATAAAAAAGGCAGCTTCCATAAACGCGACAATTATAGAACTATCTCTCTTATATCCCATGCCAGCAAGATAATGCTACATATAATCAATGAGAGACTGAAAACATTCCTTCAAAGAGAAATTCCACAAGAGCAAACTGGATTTACCAAAGGTAGAGGCACTCGAGAACACCTGCTGAATATAAGACAGATAATCGAGAAATCTAGGGAATTCAACATCCCACTATACATCTGTTTTATAGATTACCGTAAAGCGTTCGACAGGGTCAAGGGGAGACACTTATGGCGAATACTAAAAGAAGTAGGCGTACCACAACATCTAATTACGCTTATAACCGAACTATATGAACACACTACTGGATCAGTTAAAGTACTTGACACACTTTCGAACGAATTTCATCCAGAACGGGGTGTCAGACAAGGATGTATACTATCTCCACAATTATTCAACATATATGGTGAGCATATTATGCGAAGAGCACTAGAAGGATGGGAAAAGGGCATCTCAATAAATGGCCATAAACTAAACAACCTACGTTTCGCAGATGACACAGCCCTTCTTGCAAATAGTCAAGCAGAGCTGATAGAACTTATACGACTGATCGAAAACGAAAGTCAAATATTTGGTCTGCAATTAAACATATCAAAGACAACGATCATGGTAGTGGATAGACTACACAAGTGGTTATGTGTAGATCATCCACACATAACCACAATTGACCGGTTCGAGGTTGTGAGCTCATACTTATATCTGGGGTCATTAATCACAAACACAGGTTCATTACAAGAAGAGATTAAACTTAGATCTGATCTAGCAAAAGTTGCCACAGCAAAAATGACGAAAATATGGAAGGACTGTCAAATTTCAAGAGCGATAAAGATGAGGTTGATCAATTGCTTAATATTTCCAATACTGACCTACGGATGTGAATCTTGGACTCTGAGACAATCGGAGAGAAGAAAGATAGACGCCACTGAAATGTTCTGTTGGAGACGAATGTTACGAATTACTTGGACCGACCGCAGAACAAATAATTCAATTTTAAGAGAGCTAAAAGTTAGCCAACGACTCTCTAGTAAAGTCCATCTCCAACAATTAAAATATTTTGGGCATGTTATGAGAGCAAACACAGAAAACATGGAAAGACTTATAATACAAGGAAAGGTAGAAGGCCGAAGATCACCAGGAAGATCCCCAACAAGATGGATAGATCAAATTACAGGAATATGCCAAAGACCTATGCATGAATTAAAAGAAATGACCAGAGGCAGAGATCTCTGGAGACGGACAATACACGACATCACGTCGACCACTACACTCCCCCTGGGGGGTCAGGATTGAAGAGAGAGACTTAAAAAAGGATGTAACTTTATATGTATACATTTGTGTTAAGGTAACTTAGGTTTAATCGAGCTCGTTTTGGTCTAAGAACTTGTGGTTAAATTTATGACCTACCCATTGTTATTTTTGGCATGACTTCTTTGATAATGTGTCTTAGTTTGGTATAAGGAGCTCGTCACCATAGTCATGAACATCTTGACAGATTTGTTGTGATGCATCATTGAACTTCAGCTCCGATAGTTTAAATATTGATTTCTCTACTGGTTGCGGTCATCTGTTACATGTACTACCTCAGTATGCTGTTTCTTGTGAAGCGTAATGTCTGCTCATCGCTGTAAAGATCTGCCACGTTGATGTTGATCTGCAATCTTTCTTTGACCACCAACTGCTACATTTTGTGATCATATCGATGGATATGAACAAATAACATTTTTAAGGGTAAAAAGTACTAGAGGGACGTTGATTGAGTTTAATTTCACCTAGAACCGGGAAATTCGTGCGGCGAGCCGTCTATCGAATTCAAAATAGCTTCTTTACGTCTACATTTTTAAAGCGCGTATGTCTATCTAAAGGACCAGAGTTAAAGTCCACAGAGTTCAGTCATTGCTGCTCTTGCTAGTTGCATGGGTCTTTAAATTTCAAGTTCACAACTGTCTGTGTTGTTAATTAGGGCTCCAAGGTATATCATATGTGTTGTTGTTCTTCTTCTTATGGTGCTTATCTATTACGGATGTTGGGCACTAACATGGCTATTCTGACTTTGTTGACTGCTGCCCGGAAAAGTCCGTTAGTGGTTAATTTAAACCATTTTCGCAGGTTATGCAGCCAGGATATTCTTCTTCGTCCTGGATCTATTTTCCCATGCACTTTACCTTGAAGTATGGACCGAAGTAGGTCATATCATTGTTCATTGCGCATTATATGGCCCAGGTATTCTAGTTTGCAATGTTTTATGGTTACGACTAATTCGCGCTCTTTACCCATTCTATGTAGTACTTCTTCGTTGGTAACTCTGTCTATCCAGGAAATCCTCAACATGCGTCTATAGCACCACATCCCAAATGCTTCGAGTATCTTCAGTGATTCTTCAGTTAAGGTCCATGATTAGACGCCATATTAAAGGTATAATGTTGTGGAGATCTATATTTATGGTTTTGGTTTTATTGTAGTTATCTATGAGTCTTAATTTAGGACTTTCTACTTCAAGTTTTTTAATAAGGTAGTGACTAATCCTGTAATAGACGCTAAAACGTAGTATCGTCTATGAAACGCTAGTTAGATGTATTGATACCTTCTTCTTCTAGTTCCATGACCGTTATCGATCGTTGGATATCATGTTGGCTACCATATTCGCTATCGTGACTTTATTGACAGCAGCTCTAAATAACGATGTAGTTGATTTTCCATACCATTGCCTTAGATTTTTCAGCAATGATGTTCTTCTTCTACCAGGACCACGATTACCTTGGATCTTTCCCTGAATGATCAGATGTAAAAGATCATATTTTTCAGGGTGTCTCATAATATGACCGAAGTATTCCAGCTTGCGTTTCTTTATTATATTGACCAGTTGTGTTGTTTGGTTCAGCCGTCTAAGGACCTCCTCATTTCTAACTCTGTCGACCCAGCTTATTTTCAGTAGTCGTCTGTATACCCACATCTCAAAGGCTGTCAAGCGTTTAAGCATAGCCTCAGTTAGGGTCCACGCTTCTACTCCATACAGCAGGACAGGAAAGATGTAGCAAGATATCATACGAACTCTAAGGTCAATGCTAAGATCATGACTGCAAAGTACGTTTCTCATTTTTACAAAGGCAGCTCGGGCTTGTTCTATTCGGCTTTTAATTTCTGCGGTTGGATCCCAGCTCTCATTGATATTACTGCCGAGATACACGAGTTTCTCTACTCTGTCCAGTGTGGCATCTCCGACTTTTATACCGTCATCATGTATATAATTTTGTTTGCTAACTATCATATATTTAGTTTTCTTAACGTTGAGTTTTAGTCCATACTGATCACAAGTCTGTTTTATTTTGTTCATTAGATTTTGAAGGTCTTCTCCGCAATTGGCAAGGACTAAGGTATCGTCGGCATATCTAATATTGTTGACGGTTACTCCATTCACAATAATACCTTCGGTTGTCTCCATTAAGGCTTCCTTAAATATTTCCTCCGAATATAAGTTAAAAAGTAAAGGCGACAATATACAGCCTTGTCTCACTCCTCTTTTTATATTTATTTCATCCGACAGTTCTTGTTCAACCTTTATTCTTGCCACTTGATGCCAGTATAGATTTGTAATTATTCGTAGATCTTTATCGTCCAATCCAGCTGTTTCCAATATTTCTAGCATTTTGTTATGTCGGACTTTGTCAAAAGCTTTTTCAAAATCGATTGCACAAATATACACATTTTGATTTATATCTCTACATCTCTGTACTAGCACCTGTATACTAAACAAGGCTTCTCTTGTACCCAAGCCACTCCTAAACCCAAATTGAGTATTGCTAATTCTGTCCTCTAACAGCGTATAAATTCTGCTGTGTATTACTCGCAGAAAGATTTTCAAAACGTGACTCATCAGACTTATTGTCCGATAATCACCGCATGTCTTTGGACGATGTTTCTTAGGTATTGTGACAAATGTCGACTTTAACCAATCAGTTGGTAATATGCCAGTGTCATAAATTCTGTTAAAGAGATTACACAGAGCTTTAATTCCATTTTCTCCCAAAAACTTTAGTATTTCAGCACTTACTTCATCGGGGCCAAGTGCTTTTTCCATTTTTTGCCGTTTGTATTAAACGTCTTACCTCACTTTCTGTTATAGATGGACCTGATATAGCAATCGGTGTATAGTGTTCTACTCTCTCATCTTCAAATAATTCAGAAATGTAGTTTTCCCATTCTTTTAACTTTTCATTGATGTCTAATATTCTGTGTCCGTTTCTGTCTTCTAAACTTTGGGATACTTGTTTCCATTTGTTTCCAGCGACCTCTTTCAATTTCTTGTGCAGATGAAATGTATCGTGTTTCTTTTTTTTTTGTGGTATTGATACCACCTGTGTATTTTAATAAGAAGCTATTGATTCCTAATTTCTGTTACTCGTTTTATTAATTCCATTATAATTTTAGTAAACTTGGGTTGAATGTCCAATAGATATATATATTGGTGTAAGAGCTAGGAGCTATGTTTTTGTTGATTTTTAATATAAACTTGAGGCGGATCCAAAGGGGGCCTTACAGGGTCATGACTCCTCCCAAACAAAAATAAATATTAATCAAATAATCCTTAAAAAAAATAATTAAAAACCCATCGACCGTATAAGCAGGAAGTCAAGAGTTAAAATGATTCAAACTTATTTATTCTAGGGGTAAGTGCAGAATTATGCGGAAGCCTTTTTAAAAAAATCAACAATTCTGAATACAGTAATACCTCGACTAACTTCCTCGACTGACTTTTGCAAATTCGAGCTTTCGCTAACCCCGAGTTACGCGTTTTTCAATTTTTTTCAATTTGTCTTTGAGTGCCAGAGAATCTTCTTCTTAATGTTCCTTCTTTATTACGGAATGGTGGCTATAACTACAGCAAATTGGTCTCTATCTTGAGCTGTTCTTAGTATCGAATATGTGTCCATGCCTGTCAAGTCTCTTACATTCTTCAGCCAGGAGCATTTTCTTCGTTCTCTTTTGCTTCTTCTTTCCCTTCGATTGTGAGTCGTAGATAGTTATATTTTTCTCCTCTGTAAATAAGTCCTAGTTAACTCGTTTTTTAAAACACACATTTTAAAGGCTCCTATACGCCTTATACTTGTAATTCCGAGAGTCCATGTTCCACTCCGTATAGCAATAAGCAATAAATAATGTTTTTACAAATTGCTAGCGGATACCCAACGATAAGATTGAGTTTATTAGGAATGTTTAATATATTATTTAATGTTTACACTTACATTGAGTTATTGCATTTAAATTACTTAATTATACTTATTTAACGTTGGTTTGTTTTTAATTTTGTAGTTGTTTTGTTTTGTTCTTGGTTTGTTTTTTTTATTTATATTTTAATAACTGTCCATTGGTTTAATAGTCTTACACACTTGATTTTACTTTAATAAAGTATGTGGGTTTCAATTATTTTCTTTTTTTGGTTTAAGTTTCCTTAATATTGTACCCTTCTTTGTAGCAATAACTTTTCATTAGTTTAATATATCGCTTAAAATAATTATTGAGAAAATGGTTCCCTTACATAAGGCACAATTAAGACCCAAGGCCCCCCCCTGGACGTGGATATTATATGTTCAATTTTGGTATTTTATTAATGGATTTTATTTTGTTGATTGATTAAAACCTTGAAATATTTGATTTTTAATTCTTATTGTATAAAAATGTACTTATTAAACAAAAATTGATCTTAATATATTTCCAGAGATAGATGCAAATGTTACTAAAACACACCTTTACAGTAAATATCCTTGTCAGGACCTTCAGCAACATTGACGGAGTCCAAACCTTTGTTACAGTCAGCACATTTGAAGCAAGTTTTGTGGAAGGCCTTAAATAAAAGTTAACAAAATCTTAAAAAATAAACAAATTCAAAAAAACAAAACGGGAACAAAGTAACATAAAACAGTGTACAGTACAGTTTCAACACTTTACAGGGACCTGCATGCTCGAAATGTAAAAACCATTTCTATTTTGTACCTCTGCAATATACCATCCCGTCTGGTCCATCACAGTGTGATGTTGAATCTAACCATTTCTCACAATTGTTACATCGGAAGCATATTTTGTGCCAGCCCTATGTAAAATTTATGTTAAAAAAATATTGAATTTGTAAATAAATAAATATGGGACCAAATATAAAAAATACTTGGTTAAAAAATTGGTTAGTGTCCAACGATTTGATTATTGAACTTGGATGGTATACAAGGCAAATATCGAACACAGTAATTAATTAAAATTTAATTAAAAACTAAATAGAGCTAAAATAAAAATTGCAGAAAAGCCTGCATATTCATCACAGTTTTTTCAGCCTAATGCTTCAGATAACATCAGATATTTCTCCTTCACTTATATTAGTAGCATTTCCAATAAAATATCTAAACTTTTTACTTCTACAATTGATAACATCAAAATTTCCTTTAAATCACATAACACTTTAGGTTCCTTCTTAATCAATACCAAAGATAGGATGAATACACTTGATAAAAGTGGTATTTACAAATTAAAATGTGATGATTGTGATGCCTCTTATGTAGGTAGAACCATCAGAAAGTTATCCACTAAAGTCTCTGAACATTTGAAAAGACCAAACTCTTCAAGTTTTGGTCAACACTTAGTATCCAGCAACCACAATTTTAACATCAATTCTGGTTCATCTATCTTACATGACATTAGTAGAAAGAAAAACTATCTTGAGTTGGATTTATTGGAAGATTTGGAGATTACAAGGGAAACAAATGAAAACTCTCACTGTCTTAATACTCAAATTAATCTTAAATTGTACTAAATTTAATCCTATATTTAAAAACTTTATTACAGCTTCACCTCGTAGAGGACCCAGCTCGACTATTTAGACTTCATGCACTGAGCATTTCAATATTAATTTTAAAGTTCTTCCATTGACTGTGGATTCAACTGAACTACTTAGATTATAACCCATTTATATATTTTGCTTTCAATTTTGATTTTAACTTTTAGTAATTTAACTGCATATTCATTTTTCCTTTTTTACAGTACTGATAGCGCTTGGTGGACCATTTTATTGTAGTCAACCATCCACTGTCTAATATATTGTTTAGTCTTTTTGTTACATTCATACTTTATGTCAACTTCAATTGCTCTCAAACTAACATCCTAATTATTATAGACAGGTTTGAGTGTGAGATTTGGATTATTCAATCTACATAAAAAATATACTATATAATTTTATATTTCATCAGTTGATTTCCTATAGTGGTGTCAGTTGGACCTTTGTTCAATACTTAGTTTCATAGAATTCTGAAAGGTGCAGATCACATATCTATTGTAACTGCCCTTTACAAGCTGTCATTTGTCACATGTCGTCTCAATATTTCCGCCAGACCGGGAGCCATTCTGTCTCCGGCTTCTATATAACATGTAGCTTCTCCATTTTTAAAAATTTTAAAGTGTTTGTTTGTCTTTGTGTATTGTATTGTTATGTCCAAATTTACATGTATGACATTCTGCTCATGTCGGATATGCCACAACTGACGAAGTAAGTCTATAAACGTTTATCACATAAAAACTTTTTTCAACCATAAACTTCGAGTTTTTTATCGAAGTGAATTAATTTTCCTTTTTATAAAAAAACGTTTCTTGGCTTATTTCAGATGACCCTGAGGATGATCTATTGATCGAAAGTACTTGGGCAAGATTTAATTAATTACTGTGTTCGATATTTGCCTTGTATACCATCAAAGTTCAATTATTCGAACATTCAACCTTATATTGATTTGATTATTGTCCAAAGTTAATTGAGAAATTATGAAAGTTTTGGATTTTATTTTGATTATTATCTTCATTTAGTGTTATGGAAACAAAATAAATTCATAATGCGTTTGCTTTCATAGTATTTTTTATAATGTATATAACTCGACTTAATAAATACTTGAGGGAAAGGCGAGAAAAAAGGCATACAGACAAAAGGAATTGTTAACATACAGTCTGGAGAGTACTTATGAAATAGAATTGTGTGTGTCCTTATATTAGAAAATTCTAAAAAACGCTGTGACTTGTCAACTTTAAAATAAAAATTTGCTTTTTTAAATAGAAATTTAAATAATATACTCACTCACGCAAGCCTAGCATAGTACATATTCTTTATTTTTAATGAAACGCTATGTATATTTTTATATATTTTTTTAAAAACTTCTTAATAACCGTATATCAACAAAGTCTGGTGGATCCTCAAAGAACGAACCTAATCTGGGAAATTTTGAAAGCTTGAGAAAATCTAACATTAAATATCTTTCCATACACTTATTAAGTATTTCTAATTATAAATAAAGTATTATAAGATTGTCTTACTTTATTTGCTTTATCTACTGATTGATTTTCTCTAATACGACGATTTTCAACGTGATAGCTACTAATTAAAGTGCTGAAAGTATTTTAAGGCTCTAACGACTTTATCTATGATTACTTCTAAACATATTGGTTACATTTCCTAGCTTTAATTATGTAACTCCCAAGATATGTCTCTCCAAACAGGAAATAAACATGTTCATTTAGAATAATCAACTACAGTGCATGTTAGAACATATCTTAATCATCTTAACCTAGGTTCTCTTATAATAACATCGATCAGTGCTACACCTAGACTTTCTATAACCGCAAGTGATCATCACTGCTGATGCCAATGCTCACCACCATATCTGGGGCAGTACAAACACTTATACACGATATACTAAACGTATAAAATAAACCCACTTTCATAACTTCACAACCGAAAAGAAATAATTAATATAGTATTGGCCACGACTCATGTGGTCAGAACTGTTAAAAAAATAGAATGTGTCAGATGAGGTGTCTTGTTTAGATCATCGACACATCTGTTTTGAAATAAAAATTAGGGAGCTTATCAAGTAAACTGATGTAAGATTAATCCTACTAAAATAGACTGCATTGCATCGGAAAGACAAAAAGCGCATTCTTGAGTACAAGCTCTATGCTCAAGAGCCATGATCTCACCCTAGAAACAAAAATAAGGCTTCTTAAAATGTTACGCGTACTAAGTGCTTCTGTACGGAGTAGAAATGTGGACATTGAAGACGGAAACTTTATCAAAACTTCAGGCTTTTGAGCTATGGTTATATAGAAGGAGCCTGAAGATACCACGGAAAGACAAAGTAACCAATGAAGAAGTACTACGGAGGATGAACACAACCACGGATTTGGTCAATATTGTAAAGGGCGTAAATTGCAGTACTTGGAATATATATTGAAAAACCAAGGCAGATATGAGGTATTCCAATGCATTTTGCAGAGTAAAATTAAAGAAGAAAGGGCACCTATCTTCAAGGAACTGTCTTCAATCTAAAGTAAAACTGATGAGAACCATTAGACATATGACATACACTAGACCGAAGAACATAACTTATATTTTATAAATAACAGAAAACAAGAAGTAGATCAGACTAAAAACAAATAGGCAGAAACTCATTTGATCGATATAAATCATCGGGTCCGAACGGAATTTATCCAATACTTTCACAGAAGGAAAATAACTTTCTGTGCAAATATATATATATATATATATATATATAATATATATATATATATATATATATATAAACTAAAGTTTATATATATATATATATATATATATATATATATATATATATATAATAATAAGAGGCCAGCTAAGTTACATACCAAAAGCATGGACAGTCATAAGAAGAAGGACAATATAAAAACTGCTAGATAGGCACATTGGATATGATGCATTGTTTAAAGATCCGATACAATAAGAACAGTATTCGTATCTGTTAGGATACGATATTGTAATTGACCTACTACCATGCAATTACAAAAGCAATTTACCTACAGAGATTACACGAAACAAGCTGCTGGATCCGCATAAGAAAATGAATATACCCACAAATTGTCAAAGATAGTGTAGAAATTTCCAAAAAATGAATGGCGCAACATAGCATTGTCACAGTTACATGGGTGCCGAGTTGTCGGGTAATATAAGCCAATAAAAAATCTGATGAACTTGACGAAAAGGGATAACCTTCAAAAATACTTTGGTACAGAGTCAGCGTAGGTGTGCAAAAAGCACCATTCACAACCTAAAAATCCTCGATTCTAACACAACATAACTCTTGCTACGAAATTATAGCTAAAAGTATAGTAAAGCTGATCAACTTATCGAGAAGGATAAACGTCAAATAATGAAAAAAACTTTAGTTAAACTCGGTTTAATAAGTACTAGGTCTATTCGATGTATACAATATACACATCATTAATGTATATTATACGCACATGGCACCTGTACTTATGACCTAATGATAGGTCCTGACGATTGTAACCTGAAATATAGACTTCGAAACCGGTCGTCAGAGCTTTGTAGACAGATTGTAACTAAAGTCTGTTTTATTCTTTCTCCTTATTCTTTAATATTTTGCCGTATATTCATTTAATAAGCTCTATATACAAATGTTTTGTCATTTACCTAAAAGTAATTGACTTCTACACTTTAACTAGATAAAGATTATGTACAGACGACCTTCTTGTATCTAGGTCAGAGACGCTACATAACTTACAGACCATTATATATTCTAATCTACATCTACCCATTTATTTATTTTTTCACTGATTTACTAATACCAAACCAAGAGAACCAAAACTATTATTGCCAAAATAATTTCTCATGCGGCACAAATGGATCTACAAAAAAAAACTGAAGAAAATAAAGAAGAGAACCAACGTGGCCTTCTTCTTCTTCTTACGGTGCCTATCCGTTCTGGATGTTGGCGATCAACATGGCTATCCTAACTTTGCTTGCTGCTATTCTGAATAGTCCGGTTGTCGATGTATTAAACCACTTTCTCAGGTTTTGAAGCCAAGATATTCTTCTTCTTCCTGGTCCTTTCTTTCCAAATACCTTGCCCTGAAGAATGAGTTGCAACAAGCCGTATCTCTGTTCATTCCTCATAACATGGCCAAGATATTCTAGTTTGCGCTCTTTGATGGTGTTAATAATTGCGCATTCCTTGCCTATTCTACGTAGGACCTCAACATTAGTCACACGATCCACCCATGAAATTCTTAAGATACGTCTATAACACCACATCTCGAATGCCTCGAGTTTTCTTAAGGAAGCTTCGGAAAGGGTCCAAGCCTCTACTCCGTATAATAAGGTAGAAAATACATAGCATCTAATGAGAGAGATTTTGGTAGCAAGTGGTAAATCATGACTTCTGAAAAGAGACTTTATCATTATGAACGCTGATCTCGCTTTTCCTATGCGTTGTTTTATTTCACTGGAGTGATCCCATTGGCTGTTAATGTTGGTACCAAGGTATGTGTAGCTGTCCACTCTGTCAATTGGATGTTGGTTAACCAAAAGCTGTGTATTTTTTATTTCGCGATTACTGACTACCATGTACTTTGTTTTCTTCGTATTAAGATCAAGTCCGTGTTCTCTACTTATATGTGATGTATGTGACATTATTCTTTGCAAACCGTCCAGACTATCTGCAAAAACTACTGCGTCGTCGGCATATCTAATGTTGTTTAGACGCATTCCGTTGACTTATACGCCTTCTTGTAGTTCTCCCAGCGCTTGCTCCAAGATATATTCAGAGTATATATTAAATAACACCGGGGACAGAATGCATCCTTGCCTCACTTCTCTATCTATGGAGACTGCCTCTGTCAATTGATCATCCACTTTAATATTGGCTGTTTGGTTGTAATATGAATTATAGATGATTCTCAAGTCCCTATCATCTAACCCCACTTCTTTCAAGATGTTTATAAGTTTATCATGTTTTACTTCATCAAATGCCTTTTTGTAGTCGATAAAACAAATATACACATCGCAGTTAACATCCCTGCATCTTTGCATAAGCACTTGGACAGCGAATAGAGCCTCTCGGGTGCCTAAAGAATCGCAGAATCTAAACTGCGTCCATGATACTTGTTTTTCGCATTTTTTATATATTCTGCCGTGTATCACTTTCAAGAACGTTTTAAGTAAGTGGCTCATTAGGCTAATTGTTTTGTAGTCTTCGCATGTCTTGGCATTTACTTTTTTTGGTATAGTCACGAACGTCGACTTTAACCAGCTTTGGGGTATTTTTCCAGTTACCTATATGTTGTGGCCTATAAACGTGGCGTATAAACGTAGCCTTATTTATCCTAAAACTATGGAACTGGATCCATTTGCAGGCTAAAATTCCGAAGACAAAAAGATACTTTTGAAAAGTAATCAGGAAAATCACCAAAAAACTCATTAAGTATCGAAAAAGGACCATCAGTTGATTAAAAAGGTTTAAATCTATCAAAGCAAGGTATCTCTGGACAGTCCAAGTGTCTAAAACTATGCGAAAGCCAGTATTATCGATATTCAGGTGGGCTTTTAAAACCTTTGAGATTGCAGTATCATATGGATAAGATGGAAAATAATCCATTTATCTATGGATATTTTAAGTTTTCTCGTTCTAACTTTAAAATTTTTTTATTAAAAAATTTCGTTTTGTTTAGCTTTTGCTCGCACTCATATTCAATGTTTTTTAATAATACTACACTATGTTTTAAATCTAAAATAATGAAAAGAGGTTAGTACTTAAGACTTAGCTCTTGTACAGTACTATTACATCCAATTTTTCAGCGTGTCCTAAATATATCATAATGCTAGTTGTTACCTCATATCACAAGTATCACGGTTTTACATATATTATTTTTATTTAATTCATATTACAATACTCTCAAAGTACTTTATGATATGCCTTTTATTTGAAAGATGAATAAAAATCCTAAGACTATTCGCTTCTTTATTCGTATATTATTCAGTTAGCTGCCTTATAATAAAAAATGTATGTGGTATTGATCGACATATATTCACATTGTTGTCGAATATTTTTAGTTGACACATACGCTTTAACACAAATGAAATGAACTCCCAATAGGAATGCGTTAGCCTAACTGTGATATTCGCCTTTTAACATCTAGGATGAATTTTGTATAGATCTCTAAGTTTTTTTTAATAATATTACTGTTAAAGCATATTTAATACTAAGCACAAAAGATTCTGGCACCTAATGAACATTATCAATACTTACTCTTCCACGCGCAAGCATTTGCTCGGCAGCATAGACGAAGCCTCCACATCGGGGACATCCTTCGCCGTCAGGAGCTTTGGCGATAGCTCTTGGCAGCAAAGGAGCACGGCTTTTTACAAAGTCGTCCTCGCTGAAAAGACAAGGAGTTAGTAGTACTAATTTTATCAGTAAGCCAAATGCTATTATTAAGAAATTATTTGTAGTGTGTTAATAAGCAATATAAAAAGTAAAACAGCTATGATTAGCCCAAGTGTTGAATTAACACTGTACAACAATCAATATTTTTTTTTGCTCTCTGAAATAAAAATGAGTGTTTTAAATATGTAGAGTATGTTGATTACGTAATACTATCTAGAGATGTATAGTTTTATTGAAATATTTTAAAAGTTATTTAAAAGAAAAGTTAGCAAATTACAAAAAAAATATATAAACTATAAAAGATAATTATTTAATTATCTTTTATAGTTTATATATTTTATTATTTATAACTAAACAAAATGTCTTAAAATATTACAGGCATAGTTAGCTTCTAGTACATCTCGAATCAGTTACCAGTAGTATTCAGCAAGCATGTTCAGTATATTATTTCCTGGTTGCCATTTTCTCATTTCTGGTATATTCTGATCAAACATTTCTTTAACACTAATCTTTATAGATAGAATAGGAATAAAGAAAAATTTTAAGAGACGTATTCGCCTATCACAAATTTGTATGCGCCTAGTAAATCTTCTATTAACTGACTGTGGCTATCAAATCACTAATTTCCTACGTGATTCGCATAAATTTAATCCTCCGTTTATCGGGTGTGGTCTGTGAGTGTACGACAAAATAAAAATTTTGGATAATTCTCTCATTTTATTTCTTTAAATTTCTACCTTTTCAGTAACTTCCTAGAAACTAAACACCATTCGTTTTTTTTATACAAAACTGTTTTTGAAATTTCTAAATAGCTGCTGCATGGCAGTTTGTCCTTACAGCCCCACACGATCAAATGTGTAACAATATTTGCACTGCTTCTTAGTTGTATTTTTTTTGCAATCTTGTTTCACTTGGCAATCCTGTGCATTTTTATGAACTGGATTATTCGGTTATTCCGAGAAAATACGTCAGTTCACTGTCTGCCGTATTATATATACCGAAGAAAGGAAACAATGTGATTGCTGTTTCCACTATGCACAGAGATGATCGGATTGATAAAGATACTGGTGATTAGAAAAAACCAGAAATAATTAGTGTTTATAATTCCACCAAGAGTGGAGTAGATGTTGTAGACAGAATGATCACATCATAATTATAATGTTTGCAGAAATACGAAACGTTGGCCAATGACAGTAGTCTATAATCTCCTTAATCTCGCAGCAATTAATGCATTTGTAATTTATAAAAGCAACAATCCAGACAGAGAATTTTTCAAAACGCGAAGATTATTCCAAAAAAACCTAGGTATGGAATTGGTACAGGAGAGTATACGAAGGAGAGCAGTTGACACGCATTTGACAAAAGCTCTGCGTGCTCGGCCTCAGGGATTGAGGTTGTCGTTGTACCAGAGAACCAGCCAGGTAAGAGAGGAAATTGTAAATGTTGCAAAAGACGCAAAACTTGCTTTTTTTGATTTATTATAACCACATAATACCATGCTGCAAAGATTTCTTAGAAAATTTGACCACCAAAGTTTTGACCACTGTAGTTTGTGTCCACAATTAAATTTTTTAGTTTATATATGTTTTTGTAGTACTTTGTTTTTAATTAAGGTTTTAAATATTTTTTTGTTTTTTTCATTATTTAGTCGCTGTTCACAACTTTGAAAAAATATGCGTTGAAATAGTAAACATTTTTGAAATTTACCTGATACAACTTAAAAAAAATTTGGAATTGTTTCTGTAATAAACATTAACTAGTAAATGATTTGTTTAAAACGCGTTGATGCGAAATTAGCAATAAAATGTATACTGTTGCTCGGGAGGCGGTATTTCATTTTGGTCCTCACAGACCACACCCGACCGAGGGTGTGGTCTGTGAGGTCCGACCATTCTGAAACACCAAGTGTTTCAGAATGGTCACCCGATGAACGGAGGGTTAAAGGTAATCTACTCTGTAACAATAAAACACTGAAAACTTTGTATTCAAACTTCCACAAAATTTATTTTAAACTCTTATCACTACGGCTGTTTCGGCTGATTGCCTTTCTCAAGTGATCTATTTTTGACATGCATTTACAGTTTATATTCTTTAATGAAATAGGTTAAACGAAATAGGTAGAAATGAAATAGGATGGGAAAACTGTTTGTCTCAAGTTGGTGATTCAAAATTATATCTCTGTTTTTTAATTTGTTGATTTCCATAGATTCTAACAAAGATAGCTTAAGACCTTTCGTCATTAAAAGGATGATTATGATCTAGAAGGTGAAGTGCGTATGTAGATTCTTTTTTTTTTATTATTGAAAGCCTTTTATGTACTGCGATTCGTTTATTAAAATTTCTACCAGTTTGACCGATGTAGGTATTTGGGCAGTCGCCACATTTAAGTTTGTACACACCACGGTGTCAAGTATTTTTTATTTTGGTTCTTGTTGTTTTTAATATATTTGCTTAAGTTGTTATTTGTTCTGAAAGCTGGTGTTATTCCTTTCTTTTTATGTGTTTGGCTATTTTTGTTGATATTTTGTTGGATGGTATGATGAATTGTGTATAGTCATGTCAGTATAGGTAGGTTTATGAAATATGGAGAAGTCATGTTTTGTTTTTTAAGTCTGATAATTTTCAAATCTAAAAAAATTATGGATTAATTTCGCTCTGTTTTTATTGTTAATTCAATATGACTATGAAGTGAATTAATACACGATAAAAATTAATCGAGTTGCCTCTAAGTTTCTGTGAAACATACCAGCACGTCGTCTACGTATCTCTGCCAATATAAAAACTGTTTAAATACGGGATATTTTGAAATCTTTTTTCTCTAGATGATCCATAAAAATATCTGATATTGATGGGCTTAGAGGATTGGCAATTATAAGTCATGCACTGTTATTTGTATATATTTGATTATTAAGTTCAAAGTAGTCCTGGTTTATGCAAACTTGAAGAAGGTGTAAAATTTAAGATAATAAATTTCAATAATTATTGGATTTGTACTATTTTGGTCTAAAATATTTTTTTTCTTCAAACGTCAAATAATGATGACATTACTTATCTAACTTGATATTGTCAAAGTTTGATGTCTCCGCCGGCAGAAGTTTTTTTTTCCCATTTCTTTACGGCGGAGGGAAACATGTTGTCATGGCAACAATATGAAACATGTCACAAAGCAACAATACAAATGTCATTACCAACAATTAAACATCATTTTTATTTATAGTAATATTAAAAGTACAATTAGTTAATGATGCATTTTCAAAATTGAAACCGGCACAAATGTTTCCCGACTCTTGATACGCATTGGTAATTGTTGATGATACTGATGGTCGACAATAACTTTCAGCAATCATTCCCGAATGTTGGCGGCTTGTAAACAACAATAAGCTGTCTTTAATAATTGCAAACAACTGTCAAACAACTGTAAGCAGGGAGACGCAAATCCCACCGACGACTTAATTATTTTAATTTCTAACATATAGACGACTTTGATAGTTGTCACAGTTAATTTCGAGTAAAAATAGCGTATGAATTGTACTATTTATGGTTGAAAATTGCTACGTTTGAAGAAAAAAATAGTATACTTTAATTCGGCAAAGAAGCGACTTTTCTGACTTGCCGTCTATTAAGCGCCCCACTTCGTTCGGCGTGTAATATCGGGCGCCTCAAGAAAAGTCATGCTTCTCCTCCTCATAAAGTAATATACTATTACTAGAATTACAGTTTCTGTAGGAGAGATACTAAGAAAAAGATTTTTTACGTCAAATGAAATTTGTCTGAAGTTGTTAGGTCATTGAATATGTTGTATTTTCTTAACTAGTTTCATTGTATTTTTTATGGTAAATTAAGGTGAAAATTTAGTGTGTTCTTAAATAATGTCTAACAGTTTTTTTGAAAGTTTAATATGACGGAGCTGTATAAAAAGAAACTACAGGTCTTATTGGGTGAATCCGGTTATGTGTAGTTTAATGAAAGAGTATAAATTCAGGAGGCTGTGGGTTCATGATAGTGAGGTATTTCTGTTCTATTGGATTTACTATTGATTTTGAATTTTCTAATGCAAGCTTAATTTGTTTTGTGGATCTTTGTGTAACGTTTCAATATTTTGATTATTTAAGAATTCTATTCTTTTGTTATTAAATTCTATTTTATCTATAGCAATAGTAGTGTTACCTTTTGTCTGCTTTTGTAAACACTATGTTGTTTTCTATTGATTTATTTTTAATTAAAATGTCTGTTTTATTTCTCTTTGTAACAGGAATTTTTAGTTTCACTACACATCACATCTGTAATATATTTGACAATTATGCTTTTTTTTCGATATTGTTAGCAGTTTTGTTTAAACGCTACCTTCACATATCTGCCACCTAAATATTCTAAAGGTTCTTTCATTATTATGTTGGGGTATAATTGTGTTTAGATCCTTCTCTAAAAGTTGTATCTCACTATTACTAAATTTAGTATCTGTTAAATTTATAAATCGATTGAAAAAGATTTCTAGATCACAATCATTTTTTTAATGACGAATTTAAAATTCTTCACTTTCAAAATAAAGGCCTTAAGAAATCCTTGTTAGAATCTATGGAAATCAACAAATTAAAAAACACAGATATAATTCTGAATGACCACTTGAGACAAACAGTCTCCCTCCTCAACCTATTTCATTAGAGACTATAAAGTGTAAACGCATGCCAAAAATAGATCACTTGAGAAAGGCAATCACCGAAACAGCTGTAGTGATAGATAGAGGTTAAAATAAAATTTGTGTGAAGTTTGAAAACGAAGTTTTCAGTGTTGTATTGTTACATAAAATGAATTTCCATCAAGTAACGGTCGAATATCAATTAATTTATAAATGTTAATAACTTCATTTTTTTGTATTACACATGTAATTAATAACTACTTCAAATTATGGCAGTTATTGAATTATTAAAGTATTCTAAATTTCAAACTTATCGACACAAAGTTATTCAATTGTTTATTATCCCTTCAAAAATATAGGTTTTTTGAAATTATATCGGTCAATTATGTATATATTTTATTGTTAAACCCTATATAAAAAAATTATGATCTATAACTTTTATTTGAACCTTTTTGCTCCAAAATGCATAAGAAACATTTTTTACGTAAAAACTTTATTTTTTACTTTTCACCATTCTTAAAAAAATAAAACAAAGCAAAATTAGCAGTACTACCACATAATTGTCATAAGCTACCCCTCATATACCCTTTAGAACCTTTAAATACATGTAAAAGATTTTTTCAGTTTTTTTTTTTGACTGGGGTAAACGAGCCTAATGTGAAAAACTGTGAAAAGATCACATACACATTTTATACAGACATTTGAAGGTTCTAAAAGCTATATAAAGACGTTTTTGATGCTGGTTTTGCTTTATTTTTTTTAACTTGTAAAGCAAAAAAACATTTTTGCTTATAAAACGTTTCTTATATATTTTAAAGAAAAATGCTTAAAATAAAAGTTGTAGACTATAAGAAATAATGTAATTTTAATAAATTAGATTACATTTAAGAGTATTAAAATTAAAATACATAAACCATTGACCGAGGTAATTGCAGAAAACCATTATATTTACAGTAATTTACAAATGTTAATAACTTTGTTTTCACGCATAACAACATACAATAGAGCTACTTTTATGGCAATTAATAAATTATAAAAGTGGGCTAAATATCACCCAGATAGAGCAAATAGCTTATAAGTGATTCGATTTATTTAACATACCGTTTTATTCTTAAAGTCATACTTTCATTGTTTATTAATGTTAAGAGGCTAAAATTAAAAGTGTTCTAAATGAAAATCTAAATTGTGTGATACAACTTATAGATGACATATGCATTGAAGGAATAAAAAGTTAGATTCCTTTAAAATGTCGGTACTCGTAAAATACCAACACGGAAAAGTGGAGGGACGAAATGTCAAGCTCCGTATTTTTTTTAGATTAGAACTTAAAATTGAATCTCGCTGGAAATATTTTCAATATATTGTCTTTAATCGCACATGGAACCTTCATTTTTTTCAAACTGGGATAGCTCAACAGAATAATAACAATTGAGCTATTTTCAACTCTCGGAAAATTCCTTAAAAATAAATAATTTATTAAACTTTTTTTTTTAAAAAGTTCTTAAAAAATAAAATTTTACTATTATTTCATAAGAAATATTTAAATTTTATTATTAAATGTTTATTATTTATTTATTTAATTTTTGCTTTTTCTTAACAAAATAACACATTTTATTAAAATTTCATGTAATGGAGATAAGTAGTTAATACCTATAAATAATATTTTTGTAAATCATCTCTCCACTTTTTCGTGACGGTATTTTACGACTAAAATCATTTTAACGGTTTTATAATTTTTTTTTAATTTAAAATTTTAAAATTTTAAAATTAGCACACTTTAATTACTCATTGACTATCATAATTTTAAGTAGTTATATTACATGCCATTATGCACAAAACAAAGTTATTATTAATTATAAGTTACTGCAAAATTAAGTATTTTTTGCAACTATCTTGGTGAATTCTTTATGTGTTTTAATTTAGAAACTCGCAAAATAAAGAACATTTTAAAATTTACAATTTTTATGTAAACGATTCTTTTTTAAAATGCATAAAAAAATATGCAAAAAAGATTTTTTCACTTTCAAAGATTATTTAAAACAAAAGCAAAAACCAAATCAGCTGTGCGTCTTTACGGATTTTTCATCAGCTTTCGCTCATAGAACTTTAAGAGTCTTCAAATACCTGTATAAGATTTTTACATGAAATTAATTTTTTTTTCTCAGATAGACTGGTGTAACAATTGAATATTCAGTTATTGGACTGATTACCAATTCATTACGATTGTATGTGGTTTACCTTTGGTTCCTATTTAAATATATTTAAATATAGTTTTAAATTCAAATTTAGCGAAAAAATTATATACAAGCCAAAATATCTGAAAACAAACAAAAGCATCAAAATCAAACTTATGTAAATGCAGATTGTGCTGCTAAAAGCTGCTGTGCTGAAAAAGAAAACTAAAGAAACTGAAATAAAGTAACAGGAGAAGGTGAATTGTGTTTCTCGATTACAAACATGAATTTCTATTATATATAATTGTCCTTCAACATTAACAAAATTGAGGGAACTCTCCTTATCCCACTACGAGTAGGTTAGGATATGGTTAGAAGGAGAAAAGAGGGTAACTACATGTTAATAGGCAATGTACAGCAATTTGCCAGCCATGCTGATAATTTTAAAAAAATATGTTCTCACCGTTTCTGGTTTTTGATAATTTTGGTTTTTGACATTCCAACGTCTTCACAATATTGACAATAAACGCTACCACAACACAGTTTTTGGAATAGGAAAAGGGTAGGTTTGTGACAATAAACAAAAAACGAAAATACTCATGAACAACAAATACTACTTGGTTGTTTGGGTAACTACATTTATCTTAACGAAAACACATCACAACACAATAATTTCTATTTTTACGAGTTATCCTTTTTTTTTGTAATGACATAAATTTTGTAAATATTTCTGTAAATTTCACAAAAGAAACCAATATAATCGAATTATTTAACTATACACATTTTTCACTTTTATGATTTTTTATTTTGACTACCTTATTCATGGTTTTAAGAGGCATTTAAATGGATTTAAATTTAATAATATAGCCTAAAAATAACCTTGCACTGAAAAAAGTAATTTTGAAATCCAATGAAAAGGATAGTCGTAAAATTTTAGTCTTCTTTTACTTATTAAATTAGGGACATATTAAATCCACAGCAAAGATAAATTTCCTGAAACCTAAGTGTAATTGCAAATTAATAGAATTTTCATAATCAATGAGACTAACAATTCGAATTTGCATATAACTCAAATTATTGTTGAATGCCGTTTTAAAAGCCAAGAGATCTATTGTCAAATTTTCAAGATGGAATTTAACGAAAAAGTTTCTTAATTTCAATATTCCATAACAGAATATTGCAAGAAGTGATTTTATAAAAGTTTTGCAAACAATATCTCCTAAAACAGTGTTTTAAATTGTTCTCAGTTTTCAATTTTTTATCAGCTAATCATAAAGTAAAGAAAATATAGAAAGTGTAAGATTTAATACATTAAATCGTTGGTTAGGTATAAGTCGAGTTGCATTTATAACATTTTATCATAAACTTCCCAATTATATGGGGATTGGTAGTTTGAAAAGAAAGAAATTCAATGAAAATTAACAATACTTTAAAAACAGCACTCTTTATACTTCACAACATAAGGAAAATGCTAAAAATAAGGACAAACTTAAGGAAAATTCGGTAACTACCAACATGCAATGAAGTAGTCGAATTCAACGGAATATCTGAAGAAAAATCATGAATCCTCAGTACCCACATATTATGGAAATGGGATTTCTACAGATATAGGTAATGTAAATCAATTTATTACCATAATTTTTGTCTATATACAATTTTTTTGTCTAGAATTGTTCTAAACTTATGTTTGTTTTATTAAAGAAGAATGTGTAGTGTTAGTGTCTTACTTGGATCGCAAAGATAAACATAGATTGAGTTCTTAGAGCAATCTGTTCTTTGAATATTGTTATTTGAAACATAAAACTGTTCTTAAATAAGATTTATTTTAATTCAATTATTACAAAATAACCGAATTATTATTTATAACGTGTCATACGAAAATTTATAAATTAAAACTAAGTCTGTAATTTAAGATCTAAAAATATTACATTAGTGTATATAGTGGGGGATGGAAAAGGGTAGAATTGACGACCGCTGACAGTTGGTGTGGTTTTGGCCGCCATCTTCGCATTGATTCCTTCTTAAAATTATTGTTGTCTAGGGAGGCAAAAAAGAGACAAATAAAAATCAAGTCCAAGTCTTCTTGGGGCTGTATTAGCACAGGCTTTCATCATAAGCAAACTATAATATTCTCTGAATTTTCCGCGTCAACCAAATAGCAACAAATAACATAACTTAACATAAGCATACAAGATAACTATTTAATTCAGTTTTCTAAAATCAGAGGATCTTATAGTAATATTGTTTTTATAAAGTAAAGTCAAAAATATAGAAAAAATATTAATCGGGAACATTACTGAACTTGGGAGGTATCGTGATTTCTGAATCACATACTAGTAATGATAAGTTTCGATGAATAAAAATCTGCAGATGAATTTTTAGACCTTGTTACATAATTTCCAATGCTTGGTTATCCCTATCTTATTTTTATTCCTGATCGTTTCTTTTTGAGATAGTATTAATTGAAGATTTTTTTTTCTCAACTTCAAACTTATTTATACTTGCAGTTACATCGGTGTATATAGGTAAATGCTTCTTTTAGATATTGCAATTTATTCTCTCATAATTTACGACCTCTTTGCTTTTTGCACCTTCAGTTAATGAGGATGTTGATATTATGGTAAAAAGTACCTTATATAATGGTTTTTTTTTCAAATTAAATAATTTGTTTACTTGTCTATTAAAAAGAAAAATGTGGGTATAAGTGGAACACTTAGGCTTGTACAAGCAATCGCATCAATTTATATTTTTCGTATCTTAGTATGTGATTCTGTATGTTAAACAGAATTATTTAATCCTGCATATTTAACATCTCACCTGACAAGACAATGTACGGTGGACGCCTTCGCAGAAATGCACGGCACCTTAAGAAGAAGAAGAAGTATGCGACCAAAATAGCTTAGTTTTCTTTCCTTCTAGTCTTAGTGTTAAGTATACCCTTTTCTTTTTAATCTTTCTTGATGTGTCTGTGTTTGTTACGTATTTGTCCATAATATTTTCCACATTCTTTGATGACACCACTTCTCAAAACTGGCAAGTATATTTTTAATTGTGTCCGTAATTAGCCAGGCTTCACTCTAGACTCCATATAAAAGGGCAGAGAATACGTTGCTACTCAATATTCTAGTTCTAATTTATATTCCCAGTTATCCATTGCATAAAACTGCTTTTGTCTTAGTAAAAGAGCTTTTGGCTATTTTATTGCATTGGCATTTTTTATTATTGGAATGAACTCAGATGATAGTCATTCTTCCGCAATATTTGCTGTATAGTAAATTTCATTTATGCGTCTGATAGTATATCAATGTGGTTCTCCCGTTAATAGTCTTAAAATTTCTGTAGCTATTTTATCCGGTCTCATGGTTTTAATCATTTTTTATCAGTTTTAGTCCTTTTTTAACCTCCTCTTTGGTAATTGTAGCTCCATTTCTACCTTTTGATTCTATTGTCCCCATTCTTTCGTCATCTTCAAATAGCTCCTTTATATGTTCTTCCCATCTATTTATTGTCTCTGCACTATCAATTATTATTTTGTTGCTTTTGTACAATATGTTTCCAATACTTCATTTTTGTATATGTCAGCTTTTGCTTTAATTTTCCTATATATGTTAAATCTGTCGTGTTGTTCTGCTAATCATTCTATTTTTGCATATTTTTGTGATAGCTACAATTCCTTCGCTTCCTTGATTTTTTTTTGTTTAATTGTTTTCTTTACGTTTTTGTATTATTGTTAGTTTTTATATTTTCCTTTCTTCCTTTCTGATATCAATGACTTTATTCCTTGTGATTTATTCTTTGCTTTCAAGGGATGTATCGTCCTTCAGGCGTTATTGTATGATGTTCCTTAGGATCTTCTCTAACTCTCTTCATTTTTCTGTAAGGTTAAGTTGTTATTGTCTTTCTACTTATTGGACTTTCTTGTGTATTTGTTCTTTGATCTATTGGCAGAGATCTACTTCTTTCAGTCTTCTTAGATTAATTCTAGTTGTTTTGGCGGTTGCTTTTATTTTCTTTAGTTTGAGCTTCTTATCTACTAAAACAAGGTTGTTAACTTTATTTATTTCTGCCTATGTGCGTTTCTAGCTATGTTTGCAAGTAAGCTTCTAAAATTATTAAAAGCAATATTTTGATAACAATCTTAAATCACTAATGTTCCGTACATACTCAAAAATCGTGTCAATGAAAATTTGTGTCAATTTTCCAAAAGTAAGCAAATAAATTTTACATAAAATTCTTAAATTGCAGTTATTTTTTGACTTTACTTAATATTTTTTCCAGTATATTATCAGAAAAGTAAATAGTGCTTTAAACGGATTCTATCATGCCACAAAAAAATTTGTATTATTATTTATAAACTCGATGGAAGCATATAGTCAAACAGTGCAGGCTTTCATGGCTAGGGTTTTATAATATTACATTGATTTCGGTGTTTATATGCTGTGGTTTGAAATTATTTTTTTCTGACATTTCGTTTGCCATAGCGGTAATGATTATCAACGTCAGAATGAAATATTTCGAAATCACTGCCAACAAACCTCGAAAACAATGTAACATAGAAAATAGATTATATTTCTGAAATCTTTTGTCCAAAAAAGAACTAGATTTAGTTAAAATGTGAAAGTCTTGCAATTTATTGTTGTATTTTGATGTTTTGAAAGTTTATTTTGGCTTATTTTCAGAGTATATTTCATTACTATTCTATTTTAATTTCTTGGACTTTTTTTGGATGCAGTTAGGTATAAAGATGCAATTTACTTAATAACTTAATAACTTTTAGATGAATAATATAATTTTAGTTACAATTTTTTAATAAAAGTGATGTATTTAAGTTTAAAAGTGTTGTTGAGATACAGCTAAATAAAATTTTAATAATTTAAAAAAGTATAAGTTTAACTATTTCTCAGGGCTACGATAGAGTTCGTCTAATATTTCTGATATATATGACTAATAATTCTTGTAGCACAAGCACATTTAAACACTAAGGAATACGAGAGATAAGGAAAGCCCTCAGTCCACCAGAAGAAAATATATAAACGAAATAGTTTCTTTCCCCAGCACCTATTATTTTTTAAACTACAGTATCCACCGGTCTTAGAGAACTCAAATAACTATAAAGAACATAATTAATGTATGTTTATATAGTATTTCGAGGTCTAAAGCTGGTGGGAAGCAGTTAGATACATATTTTTAAACTAACTACTATGCAATTTCATCTACGGCAATGTGCCTTAAATTTGTAAGCAACTATTAGAAAAAATGAGAACTGTTTTTGATTTTTGCCTCCAGGTATAGTTGTTCTAGAAGTATCGTCCATCAAAGAAATTTTTATTATTTAAATCAGTTTAAGATTGATCTTCAATTCGCAGTATTCGTGACTAAAACTTCTTTGACGTGTATACTTCTTGGGCGAATGGTATTTGTGTTGGTGTATATGAAAAGATAAAGGGCAGAACTTAGCGGTACTTACCCCTTGAATTGGGCTCCATCGTCCATACTTAAGCACCCAGCTCCACCACCGAATCCGTAGCCTTTGGGTCCGTATTTACGTCCATGGCAATTTTTGCAGTACAATTCAGCTTCGTGTTCAGTTACGTTGGTGGAGTCGAGCATTTTATTGCACATACCTATGCAAATAAGCATATTAACAATATAATTAATAACGGTCATAGGTTTATAATATAAATATTATTATTAACGCAATTTTATTCAGGTTTGTTCGTGCTTTTTTTAATCGAACTTTGATTATTTGGAGGAATCGTGTGTGTGATTAATTATTGTGCCAAGATACTTATAGGTACCATTAATTATAAGGTTTTCATTATTATTTCGGGTTTATAACCATAAAAATTTGGCTTTCCTCATGTTTGTTGGTAGTCAATAGTCCTCTCCAGACTAAACTATCTTGATTATTAGCCTCTGAAGGTCATGGAAGTTATCCCCTATCAAAACAATTTCTTCAGATAATGCGTTGAACAGTGATCCCTGTTGTACAGCTCTTTTAATTTTAAACTCTTCTGAAGTGTGTATTCGTATCCTTTTTTTCTGATTGTAAAAACCTAGTAGTTTGTACTTTAACAATAGATTAATATTTTTACTGCACAAAACGACTATGTAAGGATGTATTTTTATTTTGAAATATTTTTCGTTATGTTGATATTTTACTTTATTTAACTTTCAGTTCTTGTCTTCTTTCTGTGTTTCAAAACTGTAAAATCTTTCAAGTTCTTGTCTTCTTTCTTTGATCCTAAGTACCAATTCACAGTAAAAGTAATCTATTGAAGACATCGTTTATATCAGATGTAGTTTTGAAAAACTTTAAAATGACTTTTAAACATTTTAATGTCAAGTTAATAGAGAACATGATAATAAGTAGTGTTGATGCAGAATACAATATAGTCTGAGAAATAAAAAAAGAAATAGGCTTCGAAAAAAAGCAAGAAAAAATTTTTCGACGTTATAAATGTTTGAGAAAATAATATAGTTTTAACCATTAATACGTAATTAAATCTTTATATTTACCGCATTTGAAGCAGGATTTGTGGTATTTGTAACCTCCAGCTACTTTTTCTTCAGCGGCGTATACGGATTTGCCGCATTTTGGGCATTTTGGGTTGTCTGCTGGTTTGAAAGGCATTTTGATTTAGTTGATGGTCGTTCTGAAACAATAAAACATAAAAATGAAGAAAACTACTTGCAAGGTATTAGATATATACGTTTTTCTCCAAAAAACGTTTAAAATTTTCTAGGAGTGTTAGCACGTATGATAACAGTATCTTCTTCGTTCTAAATAAACATGACTCTTAAAGTAGATGTGCGAAAACTGTATTAAACTATCTGATTTATAATAAATTGTATACGTTTTAAAGTAAATATTTAATTAAAATATTGAAAGTTGTTATCATTAAGAAAACATTAAAAGTTAATTAGTCGAGTACTAGCTAAATAAAAATCGATTTTTAGCTCGATTGGTTGGATGAGAACCTTATTTTGAAAACTACTAAGAATAATTAAGCGTTTATACCCATTATAGAACAAATTGTCTATTGCAAAATATCAACTGTTTTTAAACTGTAACCAAAGAAAAATTATCCAGATTTTAAATAGTACCAGATGCAACTCAACCCAAATATAATTTCGAAAAGCCGTTTAGTATCTTTTTTTTTATGAAGGGGCGAATGGGAGTCATATAAAACGAATCTTCTTAGTGGAAAATTAATGTTGATATAATGATGGCTCTAAATCAACGATGAGGTACACAAAGGAAAACCAAGGCTATACCTAAAGGAAACCTAGATAATCACTTGACTATTTTCAAAACAAAAATGTATGCTACAAAAATGTACCTGCCGAAACTAATAAAAAGGAACCTCAGCAAAAGATCTATACAATTTGGAAAAATAGCCATTTGGCATTAAAGATATTGAAATACACTCTAATTGACTTTGACCAGTTGGATTAGAACTGTCTTTAAAATCTGATTCGGATCGAAAAAAGTATCCAAGTAAGTTTGTTCTAGGTGCTTGGACATACTGGTACTGAAGGGAACGAAAAAGTGGACCGACTTGTCAATAAAGGAGTACAAGAGACATTCCTAGGCCCATAACATTACGTTGACATAGCAAGAAGCACAGCCAAAAGAGAAGAGATCCAAATATCTACTAGATATAAATGGGAGTAATCTGTGAATTATCGTAGGTCTCTTAAAAAGTCACTTATCTCAAAGAGTATAACAGACTTTGTTAAAAAGGCTGTTTATTCCTGGTGAACGAACTTTTTTACCAGGAATAAGCCACAATATCCCTCTAGGGTCAAGTGAAAGGGTAGTAAATGATGGTGCTACTCTCAAATTGAACCAAACTTAACCAAATCTGTGACCAAACAGATCAAAGGTTATATGACCAGAATATTGGGAACTAAATACAAAGATAATTTACACAAAACAGAATATAGGACAGCGAAAAAAATAATAAATATTTAATTAAACATAACATTTTTTATCTATAATACATAAAATAGCACACAAAACGACTATTTATTGATGCCTAGAATATGATAACATCAGAAAAAAAATTAAAGTAAAAAACTTAGTCGTAATCATACGAAGTATAGCAAAAATAAAAGATAAGATAAAACTAACATAGAGGTGTGACATAGATCTACAAAATATAAGGTACCAAAAGAAAGTAGATGTAGGAAAAACAAAAGCTGAAGAGTAGAAAAAACTATATATTGATAATAAGGTAACAGCAATGGCCACAAAATAACAAACAGGTTTCTTAGAAAGTGACTACAAACAATAAAGAAAGCTAAACTGGTCGAAACAAATTATACTGAAAAAGTATTAACAACAATACCAAAGACAGAAAAAAGTTGGCTTTAGGTTTATTTAATAGGATTAAGGACAAAGAATGCCAGAATGAGGAAACACTCTGTTAGCCCCTTGGCGCAAAAATATAGTAGCTGTTTAACAAAGCACTAATTAGACGGCCATAACACTATTTAGTCACGCGATGAAAATATGAGAGAGAATAATGGATATACGTAACGTGAGGAACCCAAAAAAACCGAAAATAAATTTGGATTTATATAAGGCATATCAACGCAGCTATTATTGGAAAAATATGGAAATAAAGAAACAAACGATCATTTGCATCTATTGAACTTAAGAAAACGTATGATAGGGTACCTCTGGTTCTTGGCAGGTACTGAGTTCTTAGTTACTTTTACAAATAATATGATATCTTTGGTAATCACATGATTGTGAATACTTAAATACGTAGACAAAGCGTCACGAAGAAATTGATATTCTCTATTATGCAGACGATACAATATTGGTAGCTCAAAATAAAGATAGCCTTCAAAGACTAGTTCACTTCAGTTTAACATATTGACTTCAACTCAGAAAACCTCAAATAATAGTAATCAGTGAAAAACCAATAATATGTGAATTAGTTAGAAATCGATGGAGTAACATTGTACGAGTAATGAAAATAAAGTACCTAGAGATTACATTGTCCAGCTATAAAGACTTTGGAAAAGAAATAACAGGTCAAGTACAAAGAGCAAATAGATAAGAATAGATTAGCAAGATGACTTAATAACACTACATGGCGTATTTAATATACTAATATTGAGATGGAATAAAGAATATGTAGAGCTAGTATAAGACCAATAATGACGTGCCCATCGAAAAGAAGACTCGATACAGCAAAAATAAAAAAGTGCTGAAAACAGCAAAAATAGAATGCACAGAAGAATTACAGGAAATACGCTGAGACACTGGATGAGGAATGATGAGATCAGAAGAAAATGGTATAAACCCGGTATAAACGAGTAGACGCTGAGTAAAAAATAGAATCATCAAAAGAACATCAATAACAAAATGGCGGACAGAAAAGTTGTTAAAATAGCCAGGTGGAAGAAGTGTTGACTCGGTTAACACTTCTTCCACCGCAAGAAATGGACTACCAATCTTTCACAGAGTCAATGGCCTGTCTTAGAACAAGCAAAGTTGCTTATATAAAGAAAAAAGAAGAAGACGGTGGTTGTAAAGAATAATAATTTTAAACATCTAGAATCAGTATTACAGCAATGGGCAAATAGACTTAGGTGATTGCAGTAGCGCAATGCTATGGAGGTCATGCAGATTCCAATAAATCTGACAGTCAAATTCTATAACACTGCCATAAGTTAAAATTAGATTAGGAAACGTAGAACATCGAATTCACTAAACATGAATAATCGGCAAGAGATAACGACCTAAAAGCTTAGTACCTTTTGCAGTTAGTCAGGTAAATCTATAGATACATCATCATCATCACAGTCATTAACATCTTAGTAGATGTGTTGTGGTTCATAATTGGGCTTCAGCAGCTCGGACAGTTTGATTGATAATATTTCTCCACTGGTCGCGGTCATCAGTTATATGTATTGCCTCATAGATACACCGAAATATTAAAAAAAATATTTTTTGTATAGACAACTGGACAATTATACCAGAGTAGTGTTAAAAGGATAAACACTGAAGTAATATGTAAAAGAAAATTGAAAATCATGAATTGTGTAAAATATTAAAACACTATCGATACAGAACAATTACATAAATTCAGAGGAAAAACATTTTGTGTTATCATAAATGAAAAAATAAAAGGAAAAAGCATACGAGATAATCTAAGCCAAAAAACTCAGTCTGAAATATTATGTTTAACATAAGCTTGAAGCGAATGGTGAAATAATTAAGTGTAAGGAGTAAGAAGATTAACCTGTTAGTTGGTTATTTATAACTAACAGGTCAACATCGAAGCTCGATAGGTATCAACTGGTAGAGCAGGCAAGATTCCGAAAGGGTTACAGTACAGCGAACCATCTTCTTACAGTCAGAAGGCTAATAAAGAAAGCCAATGAATATCACTTGAACTTATACATTGGCTTCGTTGATTATGGAAAGGCATTCGATTACATAGATCTTTGAGCAATAAAGAGAGCTATAAACAACTGCAGGATAGACTCCCAATACAGAATGCTCATACATAATATTTACAAGAAAGGTACAATAAAAATACAAATAGATGCATAAACCAAGACTACACTAATCAACAGAGGAGTTCGCCAGGGAAATGCTATCTCACCAAAGCTATTCACACTTGGACTGGAAGACGTGTTCAAAGACACTAACTGGGCAGATAAAGGAATAAATGTTAATGGAAGAAAACTGAGTCATTTGAGATACGCTGATGACATTGTAATATTCGCTACAAGTTTTGAAGAAATACAGACTATGGTGACGCAACTATTTCAAGCTTCGGAAAAGTAGGTCTTATGGTAAACTTGGAAAAAACAAAGATAATAACAAATACACAGAACATTAGAGAAATAACGTTGAATGACATAAATTTAGAAACATTATACATCTACATGGGACAGATAATGAAAGTGAACAAAGATAATCAAACTGTCACAATTACCAGAAGAATAATGATGGCGTGGGCAGGATTTGAAAAACTAAGGTGGATATTGAAAAGCACTAAAATAGAAAATATTTGAAAACCAGAATTTACGATCAGTGCATTCTCCCTATACTCACGTATGGTTCACAGAGGTAGACACTCACCAAGTTTAATATGGGTAAAATAGTACAGGAACAAAGAGAGATTGAAAGATCAATGTTTAGGTTGAGACTTATAGACAAAAAAACAAACAAATGGATTAAAAGCAAACCAAAGTAAACGCCGCAAGAGAACATGCTGCAAAATTAAAATAGAGCTTCGCAGTACACAATGCTTGACTGAACGATAAAAGATGGAACCACGAAATACAACAATGGAGACCATGGTTAGGAAAGAAAAGCAGAGGAAGACCATAAATGAGATGGGCGGATGATATTAAAAGATTGGAGGACACAACTGGAAGCAAGTGGCACAAAATAGAAGACACTGGATTGATTTTGTGGAGGCCTATGTCCAAAGAAGAAGGCCTGAAGAAGAAGAAGAAGAAGAAGAAGAAGAAGAAGAAGAAGAAGAAGAAGGAGTAAGAAAAATAAAATTCACGATATGCATGAATTGAAAAACTCAAACTAAAAAGTCAAGGTGCTGACTTTTTGTGGTCAATGTTTCTTGAACGAAGAAAAAATGTTAAAAAAACCTTTTAACTAAATCTGTATTTTATTTTTAAATTAAAGGTTGAATTTATTTTAAAATCAGAAAAAAAATATAAAAGTATCGTAACTTTATCCCGAATAAATTAAAGCAAACATTACATTAAAGCAAACAAACAATATTAAAAAAAAAAGATATCTAAATAATTTAAATTTACGAAAAATAATGAATTTGAATTATGCGGATTTGTTATTTATTATACTCATATGGATATGCAGTTATTAATTACAAAAAGTCTTTACAATTTAAAAGTCGGTTATGATAAATTATTTAATGGAGTTAACTGTGAAAAGTTGTTAGTTGAAAAAGCAGTTTTTTTTGTTTTAGTATTTGTTGTGACTAAACGTTTTGAAAAGCTTTAAAAATGTAATAAATAATCAAAATATAAACAATGTTTGTAGAAACTTAATATTTTTTCATTAATTTATATTTCAGTAATAAAAGTAATTTTGTGATTTAACTATTGTATTTAAAAATAGTTTTTAATGTAAACAAAATAATAAAAAATGCAAGAGTTTAGAAAGAAAAAATTTTTAGTATTGAATGAAAAACATTTGCCTTCCTAGCGAAAAAACTATGGTCACAAATGCACACTAAAAAAAGCGGATTTTTTAATCACAACTTATGCACAGTCTTGGGTTACTAAGCAGCTTCTAGTAGGTCACTTGGCCACCAGCCAAAGGCATAATATTACACAAACACAGATGGTGATGTTAAAAATAATTTTCCTGGCGCGGCGCCAGCGCTACTCTCATATTATCAGATACCAAATATGGCAACAGCTCATGCAGGTAAACACTAAAAGCACAATCAGCACTGTAATTTTCGTAACGTTGGTAAAAGCACTCGCGTTATTAAAAAAGAAAATTAGGTTGGTAATTGGCGTACCTTTTCGGAATCGAGTAAGTGTGGTGGATAAGGGCTTAGTGTCCTCACTACAACCACTATTCGGAGTGTCTGCTGCCGGCTGTTGGAGAGACTTAGTCTATAAACTGATTTGCACACGGCCCCCATAAAAGGAGGGGCTGTGACACACCAATACCTCTGAATAAGCTTTTTACTGTTCTATTTTTGTGGAGATGCAAGTTTAACGATGAAGTAGATATACATATTCGTTAGAATTCGTACCTTTTTCAGAAATTTGATATCTACTTGTCGGTTCCGTGGGTTGTACTAAGGGCGGCATTATCGTCTAAGATATTTCCACAATATTCACAACAAACGTAAAACCAAAACATCTTGGTAGATAACTCATTATTTTTACAATGTTTTATCATTAATGAATAATGATCTAACTATTTCCGTATAACAAATTCATATTATATTATGTTTTATCTTTTTACCTCAAGGTTACGTTATTATCTATATTTATCAAATTTGATAAATTGTAGTAAAATAGTACTAAAGTGTAGTAAAACTGAAATGACAGATATTTATTTGATTTTTTCTATAAAACCGGTTAATCATTTAAACCACAAGTTTTCCTTTTAATTTCTGTCAAGAAATTTGCAAAAGGTATTTTTTTCATAGAATCAGTTTTATAAAACCTTATTTGTGGATTTGTACTTTCTTTTTCCTCCAGCCATTTGCTTCTTTCTCGTTTAACCTGAGCATAACCTCCTCTTGCATATGACTTCATAATGTTTATAGAATAACATTATTAGGTTCCATTGTATATCTTTCATGCATATAATTAAAAGTCTTTTAACTCTTCAAATCTCTTCACTTTATGTATTTTTGACCACACTTGTTTAATGCCATTCATTAAATATCCTGTTAAAAATAAGTAACATCCTGTAAAATAAAATCTTTATTTGACATTATAAATCTGTCTTATTAAAAAATTACTAAAAAATTATTGTTTCTGTTTTACAAAACGTAAACATAAAATAAATTTATTCTTCTTCTTATTTGGCTTTTATTTTACTGAATAATCAGCCAGTACATTTGTTTTGTTAATTTTTGGACCACTGTCGTGAGTCTGAGAATATATCTCACGCCCTATTGTCTGAGTTAATTATTATTAATAATAATTAATTTACAATGCCACAAGAAAATAGCTTCAGAACACTATTATCTGAGAATATGACATTTTTTTCCCTTTGACTTGGATAATTATCATTCAGCCAGTCTTAAGCAACATGAGCTTTATTAAAGAATTTCTTCTTCTTCTTCTTCTTTTTATATAGACATGACCCTGTCTGTTATTAAATATGCCTCCAGTAAGTGGTCGTTTCATTGTTTTCGTGGTCTTTCTACTGATCGTCTTTTTATTGGTGAACCGTCTCTTGCCGTCTTTACTACTCTATTTGTTGTCATTCGGCTTATATGATCGTTCCATTCTACTCTTCTATTTCTTACCCAGTTATTGATGTTCGCCACCTTGCTTACCATCTATGTCGTGTATCTGTACTTCTAGGTATGTCCTAACTTACTCGTCCTGTCTGTGTCAGGTCTTGTTTCTGCCGCATATGTAATTATTAGCCTGATGACTGTTTTGTAAATTCTGCCTTTCGTTTCTTTCCTGATATTTTTATTTCTCCATATTGTTTCATTTAGGCAACCTGCGGCTCTGTTTGCTCTATTCACTTGATCTTCCACTTCAGTTTCGAGCTTTCCGTAGCTAGATAATGTGATGCCTAGATATTTAAGCTCCATCACTTGTTCCATTATCTGACCTTCGAGCTCCAATTTATATATTAGTAAATTTGCTCTTGTAACCATGCATTTTGTCTTTTTTTGGGGAAATTAATATGCTAAATTTTCTGGCTTCTTATATAAAATTGGTGCAGCATACATTGCTGCTGGTAAGAGAGCTAGTTAAAATCTACGTTTATTGCTATACCTAAAAAACCTAATGCAGAAAAATGCGAAGAGCATCATATTATCAGTCTAATGAGCCACATTCTTAAGACCTTCTTAAAGATAATACAGAAAAGAATTTATCAGAAATGCGAGTCACAGATCTCACGAACGCAGTTTGGATTCATGAATGCGTTAGGTGCTAAAGAAGCCCTGTTCGCAGTTCAGGTATTATTTCAAAGGTGCAGAGATGTCAACTGCGATCTTTATGTATGCTTTATCGACTACCAGAATGATTTCGACAGAATCAAGTACGATAAGTTAATGGATATACTAAAGGCAACTGATCTGGATAACAAAGACCTTCGAATAATCAAGAACACATACTACCACCAATCAGCAACCATTTGGATGAAAGACTAACAGAGGAAGTTGCAATAAACAGAGGAGTACGACATACTCTCTCCCCTATTATTTAACGTCTACTCGGAACACGTCATGAGCCAGGCCTTATCGAACCATATCGAAGAGGGTAGTCCCATAAATGGTGAGCCCTGAACAACATCAGATATGCAGACGACACCATCCTTTTTGCAGAGTTTAGAAGGTTTACAGACACTAGCTCTTCACAACGCCGTTGTGAAGAATCAGTCAGGAGTACGGGCTTGATTTTAACATCAAGAAAACAAAGTACATGGTCATCAGTAAGAACCATATTCCACCTAGTCAATTACTGGTAGATCAGCAACAAATACTCCAAGTGCCCGGTTACTACTATTTAGAAACCACCATAAGCGACCAATGGGACCACTCAGTTGAGATAAAACAAAGAATTGAAAAAGCCAGGTCAGCGTTTGTCAGAATGAGGAAGATATTTAATAGCCATGAACTACCTTTAAAAACAAAAATCCGTTTATTGAGACACTACGTGTAATGAGACCAATGGGACCACTCAGTTGAGATAAAACAAAGAATTGAAAAAGCCAGGTCAGCGTTTGTCAGAATGAGGAAGATATCTAATAGCCACGAACTACCTTTAAAAACAAAAATCCGTTTATTGAGACACTACGTGTTTACAGTGCTGCTCTAGAAGGTTAAATCATGGACAACAACTGAGGCATCCATGGGAAAACTCGAGGTGTTTGAGATGTGGTGTTATAGACGGATACTGACGATCTCCTGGGTGAATCGAATAACAAACATTAAGGTTCTACATCGGATGAATACGACATGTGAAATTATATCCACAATGAAACAGCGCAAGCTAGAATATCTTGGACATATAATGCAAAACTAGCATAGAGATAACCTGTTGCAACGTATATTACAGGGAAAGGTCTACGGAAAGAGGGGACCAGGAAGAAGAAGAACATTTTGGCTCCAGAACTTACTAAAGTGGTTTTCCTTGACCACTTTAGGACTATTTCGAGCTGCGGTCAATAAAGTTACAATTGCCATGCTAGTAGCCAACATCCGTAACGGATAGGCACCACAAGAAGAAGACATTGTAAATCGTCTTCACTTGGAGAGAGTAGTATTGCGTCGTCTTCATAGCAGAATATTTTAAGTTGTTTTTCCCCCATTTGGTATCCTTTTTTAGTTCTTTTTTTTTAATATTTCTTTCATAATCAAAGGTTAAACAATAGAGGACTCAGGGAATCTGCCTGTCTTATTTCATTGCCAGCTTCAATAGGGTCAGTTAGTTCTTCTTCCACTCAGAACTCAATTTACTAAAATATTTTCCAAAGTAATTGAAATCAATGATTTTTTGTTTAGCCTGGTTACTGAGTCTATTGAATTTTATTGTGTCTTCAAAACTTCTGATTTTTGCTTTTCTTTTATTATGTCTATTCTTTTTTGTGTTTGTTAAGTGTAGTGTCCATAATACTCTCTCCATTTTTCGGTAACACCACATCTCAAAGCTGGCAAGTCTTCTTTCAGTTGCGTCCATAAAAATGTTTCGGCTCAAACTCCAGATAAGAGGGTATAGAATAAGTAGCATCTCAATACTCTAGTTCTAATTTCTATTTCCAATTTTCTATTGCTTACTACTGCTTAATTTTCAAAAAGCTGTTTGTAACTTTGTTCCCTACTCTAATCGAGTATTGGTGCTGTCTCTCAGCTCTCATTTAAAACGTAAAATAAATGTAATCCAAACACATACACTCACTGCAGACAAGAATGAAGACACCATAGAGAACTTCTATGAAATAATTGGCAACGTTCTAAAGCTGACTATCTATCTATCTAATTAGCCTTCTTCGGTCCATCTTTGGACATAGGCCTCCCCAATCCTTTTCCATTCTTCTTTGTCTGTCGCTACAGTCATCCATCTAGAGCCCACGTGCTTCTTGATATCATCTGCCCATCTCATTTGGGGCCTTCCTCTGCTTCGTTTATGTTCCCACGGTCTCCAACTTATAAGAATTTTGTTCCATCGGTCTTCTTTTTTGTCTTATATTTTGTCCGGCAAATCTCCATTTCAATTTTGCAACTTCTTGTCTAACATCCCTCACTTTTGTTTTCTCTCTTATCCACTCGTTTCTCTTCTTATCCATTAGTCTTATGTGCAACATTTGTCTTTCTATTGCTCTTTGGGTTTTTATGATTTTGTTCATGTTTGCTTTTGTAAATGTCCACGTTTGGGAGCCATACGTAAGAACAGGGAGTACGCATTGATTATATACTTTGGTCTTAAGATGCTGTGGATATCTTTTGTTTTTAAGAATGCAGCTTAGTTTGCCAAATGCCGCCCATGCCAGTCTAACTCGTCTCTTGATCTCTGCTGTTTGGTTCTCTTTGTTAAGTTTTATAGTTTGACCAAGATATATATAATCCTTAACTTGTTCTATTTCATCTTGTCCGATTCTCATTGTGATATCTTCATCTGTATTTGTTATAGTTTTGGTCTTGCTGTAATTCATATTAAGGCCTATCTTTCCCGCTTCTACGTCAAGCTACCGAAAGCTGACCAAATGTCATAAAATAAATATTATATTGGAAAATTTAAACGCTTAAGTGGGAAAAGTAGAAGAGAAGATTTGTGTAGGGTGATAGGCACTAGGGTGATAGGGAGAGGAATAAACGTGGCGATCGGCTGGTTCATTTCTGTATAATTGAGAAATTCATAATTGTAAATACCTTGTCCAAACTTTCTAAACGTAGAATATACATATGGAGGTCAAAAACCCTCAAACCACTTGGGGGAAAATAAAACCTTGAATAACAGTAGAAATTCTTGAATTTAGGAAAGAACGAAGAAAATATAAACCAAAAGACCGGAAGAAATATACAGAAATTCAGAAAAACATCCGAAAGGAAATTCAAGAGCAAAAGAGAAGTCGCTCTCCGTTAGATGCAAGGAAACAGAAGATCCGGATAAAAAGCATGATAGCTTTAATTTACACGCAAAAATGACAGGTTCTAGAAAAAGCACAAGAACCAATATCCTTAAAAATGATAAAGGAGATATCATTACTGATATTAAGGAAATATTATCTCACTCGACCAATTACATTCAGAAGCTATTAAATGATGAAAATAAAAAAACCAATACTAGGGGTAGAAGTTATCGATGCCATCAAAAACACAAAAAAGGGCACAGATACCGGACCAGATAATGTACTATCGAGTTATTAAAACTCATTAATGGAGATTTTATTGATTGATGTATTGATTGAACTCTTTAATCTAATATATCATACTATCGCCACAATCCCCAGACAATGGCTGCAATCGACCTGTGCAATATTCTGCTTAGATCACAAAACAATAGCCTTAATAAGTCACACAATTGAAATATTTTTGAAAATAATACACAGCAGAGTTGTTAAAACTCTTGAATATGAAATTAGTGATACACAATTTGGTTTTAGAAATGGTATGAACACAAGAAATTATTTTTTCGGCTTGAATGTGCTGGCCCAGACATGCATAAATATGAATCAGGATATGTACTTATGTTTTGTAGATTTTGAAAAGGCATTTGATAAGCTGCAACATAAAAAGCTTGTAAATATATTAAAAAGCAAAAATATTGGCAATCGTGATATAAAATTATATCTAATCCATATTGGAACAAAACTGCCAAGGTAAGAATTGACTACCAAAACACCCGAGAGATCCAAATATAGAGAGGATTTCGCCAGCATTGGTTCCTGTCATCACCACTCTTTAATGTCTACAGTGAAGCGGTATTTAAAGAAGCGCTCTCAGATTCAATAGAAGGTATATCTATTAATAAAGAAGTTTTGAATAACTTGCGTTTTGCAGACGATAAAGTAATAATGACGGATAATAACAATGATTTACAGAATGTAATGCAACGACTTAATGAATGCTGTCATGAATATGGACTAAGTGTGAATTTGAAAAAAAACCAATTGAATGATCATGACTAAATCATTGCAATTGATTGTTAAGGATACTGCTATTAAAAGTGTGGATACCTATTATTACGTAGGAACATGGATAACATATCAAATATACAACAAAACAAAGAAATTAAGACAATTATTGAAATAGCACCTGCATCATTCGTTAAACTTCTCTGTTGTCGGGATATAAGGTTAGGACTACCCCTAAGACTGCTTTGGTGTTATGTATTCACTTATTTTTTTGTGGCTTGGAAGCATGGTTATAAAAACAATTATATCTGAATAAGGTGTCCGCCTTTGAATTTTGGTGTTACAGCAGAATCCTACGAATATCATGGACACAAAGAATATCAAAAACAAAAGTTACTAGAAGAATAGAAAATAAAGCTGAAATAATATTGACTATCAAAAGAATAATATAGTGGCTTAAGAACTTGAGGGAATGGTTTGAATGCAGGAGTGCAGAACTATTTAGAGCGGCAGTCTACAGGGTCCGCATAGCCCTGACGATTTTCAACCTTCCATAACATAGAACTTAAAGAAGAAAATGCTTGCATCTCATTGAAAGCATTAGTTATTTAGCTCACATCCCAAGTAATTGTATCTGGGTACTTTCTCTTATTTTTTTTTTCTTTAACAAAGATTGTTTCGTCTTTGATCTTGTTTTGATATGAATTATATAATTAAAAATAAAACAATTATCACTTAAAACAAACTCTAAAATTAAAAGTTGTCACATCAGAAGCTCTTGCCAAAATAGAGAATCTTAAAAGGGGCGTTTGATCTAAAAAATACAAATATTTAGATTAAAACTGTGATTTAGATTGTGCATAAAGCTAATAGATTCCGTTATAGCTGATATATTCAGGTTGGTTTTTGTTATCAACGTATTATCCCTATCTAGGAAAAATGCTGGTAGTATCAAAAGTGACAACCACATTATTCAGATTTTACTCCATTTCTGCTAGTTTTTGTAGCAAAGGCTGTAAATTATTTAAAAATGTTATTCTGTTTTGTGTTCGTAGCTGTATTGTAACTAGGAGAAACTTTGACAGCTTGCTGCAAGAGAACCCCATTCTGCTGCAAATTGGGAATAGGATTACGTTATCGGTATATTTTTGGGACTCCATATAGGTTCTTATACAGAAGTCTGTTAGCGATTTCTGATTTGTATAGTATTTTATAGATTCTTGGATTTTCGCCTAGTAGTGAATTTTATCCATGATTACAGTTGCGTTGTCCCTATCAGCTGGTAATATCTTTATGGACTAAGCTTCTTCTAGAGTTCTGATAGCTTTAATTGTCTATTTACTAACATTTTCATTTGATTTTGTATTGCAATTGCCTTTCTCAAGTGAAAGGCAATCAGCCGAAACAGCTGTAGTGATAATATTTAAAATAAATTTTGTGGAAGTTTGAAAACAAAGTTTTCAGTGTTTTATTGTTACATAAAATGAATTTCCATCAAGTAACGGTCGAATCCATCAATTATTCAAAAATACAACGGTTACCGGCCATAATTCTCGCTTGGATTTCTTCCTTAATATTTGGTCTTCTCGTGAATGTCGCTCCTAAATACTGGAATATTTTTACTTCTTCGAATTTATACGTTTTTTCATCTGTTATTACTGTCAGATATTGTTCTTGTAGGTAATCTCTTTCTGTCCATTCCATATATTTGGTCTTTTCTTCATTTATGTACATACCTTTCTTTCTCGCTTTCATTTCTAATCTTTTTGTTATTTCTTTTAATTCTTGCGTACTTCTGGCTATCAGTACAATGTCGTCAGCGAATGCTAAGCATTGGTGTTTTCTTTGATATATAAGTCCTGACCTGTTGATTCCAGCTTCTCTGATGGTAACTTTGAGGACGATACTGAACAACAGCGATGACAGTGGGTCTCCTTGTCGCACCCCCTCACTGACCTCAAACTTATCTGTTTCTTCGCCATTTATTTTAACTTATTCTCTGTTCTTCGTAGTGTCACTTTTACCATTCTTATCAGTTTTTCACTAATTCTCATTTCACGTAGTGCTTTGTATATTTCTTTGCGTTTTATCCTATCGAACGCTTGTTTAAAGTCTATGAATAGGGCCATTGTAGGTTTCCCATATTCGTAGCTTTCTGCTTGTATTTTGCGCAGTAGGAAAATTTGATCCACTGTGCTGCGCCCTCTTCTGAATCCACATTGATATTCCCCTATGTCATTATCTATATTTTGAAATAGCTTATCTTTTATATATATTACAAGTATTTTATATGCAACATTTAGAAGGGCTATTCCCCTGTAATTGTGGCATAAACTTTTGTCACCTTTTTTGTGAAAAGGGCACAGTGTCGCTTCGGTCCATTCCTTCGGTAATTTTTCTTGTTCCCATATGTCTTTTAGCAACTTTTCCAAATGCTTAATTAGTACTGGTCCTCCATATTTAAACATTTCAGCTGTTACTTCATCTCTTCCTGGGCTCTTATTATTCTTTAGTTTCTCTATTATTTCTTTTATTTCTTTTTCGTTAGGCGGTCTTTCCTCTATTCGTTCTTGATCGACATTTTCCTTCACTTCTTCTTCCTCTTCATATTCTGTTGTTGGAATTTCATTTAAAAGTTCTTCAAAGTATTCTTTCCATCTGCTCAATATTTCTTCGTCACTTACTATATTTCTTCTACTTTTGTTTTTGTAGTGTACAGGTTTTCCTTGGTACCCCTTTTTCTCATTTTTCACCCCTTGATATAAGTTTCTAATTTCTCTATTTTTATAGCTCTGTTCTATACATTTTAATTTATCTTCATTGTATTTTCTTTTCTTTGATCTTATTATTCTTTTGGCTTATTTCCTTTGTTCATTGTATTTTCTCTCAATCTCTGTTGTTTTTTCTTGCATCATTTTCATTCTTAACTTATTTCGTTCATCTAGTTCCATTTTACATTCATCGTCGAACCATTCTTTGTATTCCTGTTTTATATTTCCATTACTGGCCTGAGCTGCTTTGGTCATACATACTTTTATTTGCATCCATGTTTGTTCAATATCCCCACTTTCTGCAATATTATCTAATCCTCTACTGACTATTCTTTCATATTTATTTTGTTCCTCTTCTGTCAGTAGTCTCACAGGTTTGGTTGCTTTATACTTTTTCTTTCTCTGATTTCTAAGCACTGGAATAAGTTGTTTCATTTGTATTCCAACTATAAAGTGATCTGAGTCTGCATCTGGACCTCTGTATGTTCTTATGTTCTTTATAAATTTTTGCATATCTTTTTCGACAAGCACATGATCAAACAAAAAGCACACTTAATATTAAATAAACATAAAAAGCCACTGAAGTAAAGGGACCATGAAAGTAGCACCCCTTGTTTGCGATGTCATCGAGTGCGATAGTCTGAGGAATAGTACGCACTCCGATTCGCATCGCCCTAGGGGCTCTGCTTCTTGTGTAGACTTTGTGCCTAAGTTTTATTTCATTTACGAACCTAAAGTTTTTATTTTCAGCCTTACTCGTTGTTTATAAGAAATACCTTGCTTTTTCAATACAAGATAACATTTTACAGAGCGTCCGGTGTGATCTAGAGGATTTAAGAGCCCTAATTATCACCCGAGGTGACAGTGAGACGTAAAAATATGTATTCAAACAAAGAAATATTTAGTAAATGTATAAATATAAATAGTTACATATGCGCACTTACAAAAATACATTAATTTTAATTTTAATATAGCATGCGACACAAGTGTTCAGTAAATTTAAGAAATGTTGCACTTGGTAATAAAAGTCTATTTAGATATTTATTATTTATTACTATTGTCCATTAATCTGTTCTTACTAGAATCGTATTATATGATATAATTTAATCTTTTTTTGAAGACTTTGAAGATTTCCAGAGTGGAATTCGAAACGTCAAAAATAAATGTAAAATGTAATTTTTATTATAACTAATTGTTGTTTAATCCAATATAAATGCAATAATTAAGATATTTGGACCTTATTTGATAATTTCTATTAATTCATATTTTAGCAATTACTAAAATGAAAATCGTGGGTAAAATACAGCGTTTAACTCGTTAGTCATGCGTTATTATATCTTTTAAATGTTTATTTAAATACAAGAGAAAATATACATTATTGTTATGATAGCAGCAATAAATTTAAATATATATAATATGACTGAAGCTTGTTATTAAAAAATAAAATAATATTTCCAAAGGTATATATTTTAGTTTCTACAGGTACCTAGATGAAATGGAATGTAACCCTGTTATTTATAACTGCGGAAATGCTGCAATAATAACGATGAGAATAGATGTAAGAAGGGAAAATTATTTTTAGACCACTTTCCAGCAATAAATCTTTTAGTGTCTTAATAGTCACGTCAAGACGTTTAGGAATTTGTACTGTTCAAATAAAACAATTCTCGTTATTCAAGATATTTTTCGGCTGTTGTTTAGACAAACTACCAACTTTTAAGAAGACATTTTTTAATTCAGAAAAAAAAAAACGATTTGTTAGTATTAATAAATTAGTAATTATTATTAAGTGTAATAAAATCTAAAAATGTTAGAAATCGCTACAATGAGGGAAGACATCTTATTTCTATTATGGTGTCAGTGATTATTTAGCCAGGAAATCCTTCGCCTTCCTAGTCTTCGTTTTGCTTCTGCTTTTCCTTGTAGAATTAATTGCAGCAATTTATATTGCTCACTGTTCCTTATGATGTGACCGAAGTATTTGATTTTGACTATTTTAATTTTGATTACCAATTCTTTCTTTTTGCAATTTTATTAAAACGTCCTGGTTAGTAAGGTGGTCTGTATAGGATATCTTTAGGATTCGACGATAAAGACACATTTCGAAAGCCTCAATTTTCCTTCAGATAGCGTCTGTGAGAGTCTATTCATGACATTTAAATAGCTTAGCCATTTTTTGAAATGCAGATCTTGGTTTCTCTCTCCTACATTTTATTTCTTGGAAATGCTCCCAATTTTCGTTGACGTTCGTACCGAGGTAGGTATATGTTTTTACTCTTTCTATTGATTGACCATTCACATTGATACTTTTAATTTGCTGTTTCTTCTTAGAGATCATTATACATTATGTTTTTTTTATGTTGTGAAAGTGAAAGTCCATCCATCCATCTCTGACATACTTCTCTGATTCTATTTATTAACTCATGGAAAGCTTCATAACTGTCAGCGAATACCACTGTATCCTCCGTGTATCTGATCTTATAGATACATTCTCCGTTAATTCGAATTTTGACTTCAACATCCTCTACTGCATCTGAAAAGATTTTTTCAGAGTATATGTTAACAAGTAAGGGTGATAGCATACATCCCTGTCGGACCCTACATTTGATTTCAGTATCATCGGATTCTCCTGCCTCTGTACGGATAGACGATGTTTGATTTCAGTAAAGATTGCTTATAATTCTCAGATCACAGGTGTTTATTCCAATATTTGTTAATATCTTCATAAGCTTGTCGTGTTTTATTGTATCGAATGCTTTATAGTAATGAATTAAGCATGCATAAATGTCGCATTTCACATTTCTACATCGTTAAAATAGCACTTGCATGCTAAAGAGAGCCTCTCTCATTGTATCATTAAAACCGTTTAAATATAACCTGTGTTAAACAACTTTATGAGTTTAGCATATGCATTGTCAGGTCCATGAGCTGTACAATCTTTTGATTGTGATAGTGCTTTTTCCACTTCATCTGATATGATTGGTAAGTGGTCATTACATATATAGGATGGAGGTTGTTGGACGTATTATCATCAAAGAATTCTTGTATGTTTTTATTTCGTCCATATGCATATTTCTTGATTTTTATCTGTGATGATGTTTCCCTATTAATCTTGCAGTTTGCTAGCTGCGTTGGATCTTTGAAGCTTCTGTGATTTAGCGACTAGAAAAAATTTAAAACTAAGAATAGACTCACAGTATCTCATAACAACCTGTGTACTTCATTTCATATCATTTCAATCAAACATAATCATTAGGTCTCGATAAGAGCATATCGTAAGTAAATTATAACTGTTATACAATATTTTATCAGCGTATTCCAGAAATTCCATCTGTCATGATAGAACGTTTTATGACCTTATTGATTTACATGTATATTTATTCACCATTCAAATACTGAACCAGAAAAGTAAAGATTCAAAAGTTATATCATCTTTTACCTTTTTTTCCACAAACTCACCATTTGCCTTTTTAAGTAGTCCAATGCCATTAGTGTGATCGTAGTTTGGGGAGCACCATTGGTTCTTAGTTCAGTGTTATATTATGTTAGAGCCTTTTTGTAGTGCTCGAAATTAGCTGAAATTTTGGATCTGTTGAAGACTTTACGAGCACTAACATTTCTTCTTTTTTCTGTGCAATGCTCGATTATTGAGCGTTGCTTTTTAAATAGTCCATATTATTCCTTGTTCATGTCCCAGTTCTCATTTAGATAACAATCAACATAAGTGATACTGTTGGTTCTCTTCAGTTATTTTACATAAGCTGTTAACACTTCTAGTTTTATTGACGTTTTACGGACAACCATCACCTTTGTTTTTGTGGTGCTTAGCTTCAGTCCATATTTATTACACTGTGTGGCAAATCTAGTAATAAGATATTGGAGGCCTTTCTAACTATTTGCTGGTAACACTGTGTCATCTGCGTACTTTAAATAATAAATATTAATGCCAACAATGTTCACACCACATTGACTACTATCCAATGCTGTAATTATAAACAAACTTCGAATAAATGTTAAATTTTAGTGAGGAAAAAATGCAGCGCCGTCTTACTACTCTTCGTATTTAAAGTTCTTTAAAGTTTTAATGATAAGTAGGGCTTTATCATTAGTATCTACCTGCTAAAGCATAGCTATCACTTCAGTATATTTTACACGATCAAAGACCTTCTCAACGACAATAAACAATATAAACTGTATAGTCGACATATCTGTATCTCTTGAGGATAACCTCTATGCTAAATAGTGCTCCTCTGGTTCCAAGATTATTACAGAAACTAAACTGTATGTCACTAAGTTGTTCTATTTTTTGATACATCCTTTGAGTGCAAAATTTGAAGAAATATTTTAAGAATATTGCTCATCAAGTTGACGGTCCAATGGTCACTATATCTTTTCGCATTTAATTTTTTATATCTTCACAAAAGTCAACAACAGACAATTTGTTGGTATATAGCCAGTTTCGTAAATTTTATTTAAAATATGGAGAGATCTTTCACCTAAACTTTCGAAGTGCTTTATTATTTTACTCGTTTTTTGCATATCCTATTGCTTGTTCTATTTCATTCATAGTTATGTCAGGTGCTGTCAGTACTTTTTTAATTTAAAGATTGAATCTTTTATCATTAAACAGATTTTCAAAATACTCTTTCAGTATGAATATATTATTCAAATCAGTAATAATTAGTTTGCCGTTTTTATCAACGATGTTTTTCTGTATTAATCTGTTACTCTTTTTATACGTTTTAAATGCATCATGTTTGCCTGTAACCCTTTTATTTCAAAACATTTTGTACATTTCTTTTGATACTTTCCATGTCTGTAGCTCCTAAATTATGATTATTTGGCACTCAACTATGGCCTTATGAGCATAAGAAATAAGGCTAGCACCTAGCCTGACTTGAACTGAATTTAAGCTTTATATATACTTTTGAATCCATTTCCACTTTTTTTTCATCTATTACCGGAAAATTTTTAGCTATATGTATATGCTTATGCTATCCTTCTGGGGTGCTTTTTTTAGAACAGACCCTCTTCAATCCACTTTATTTAGGTTCAACCCTTTCTGATTTTTGTGACTTCTAGATAGGCTCCAGGACCTGCTGTCGATCCTCAGTTCAGAAAAAAAGTCTTGTTTCATCAGGTTTTTCCTCACTGTGTGACTCAAGGCGACTAGCTCTCCTTCGGTCCTTGCTGAGCTTCAGCTTTGTAGTCAAGGAAACTATTTTCAGTGGTCCTCTTTATATTCATTGCTGAATTTAGAAACGGAATTCCGGTCTATAGTTTTTTGGGTTTCATAAATGAGGCTAAGGAACTTTTGGTTAATTTGTTCTTGATCTATTTTTGGCCCACGAAAAGCTATGAAATAAATGCTTACTCGTGATATAATGCCGGAATAATAATAATAATGAATACTGGATGGCGCCTTATCCCTTAAGTGGTCGCTTGGCGTACTTTATACGCAAGAAAAAAATAAGGAGATATTTAAGTTAACACTCTACATTTCTTAAATAGATAGGAATAAATAAACACATATTTTATGTAAAAAATATAAAATGAATTATTAGATGATAATAAAACGATACAAAAAGAAAATTTATTTTAAGGACTTTCTGTTTGATTTTCATGATACTGGCATGCTAAACACATGTGTGTGGTGATTATATGCTCTTGACATGCTGGTTTACTCCAAAAATTTTTAAAAATATCTGTGACTTATTGCGGGAATTAGTGGTGTTAAAATAAAATATTGGAATTTATTCCTGTAATATTCATAAGCTGATAAAATACGCCCAATGGCCACGGTCTAGTTCATTCTAAGCAGTTACACCATTCAGGACGAACTAGACCGTGTTCGATCTGTTTGCAACTGCTGTTTCATTGTGGAATAGTACTATGCCTGGTTTGCCTAACTTTTCATCTACAGAATCATCAGCGCGCTGCGTAGAAAGTAATATGACAACCTTATTTCTTTTTCTATTGTAGGATATAAAGGTAGTTTCTTTCTGAAATACAAAAATTAAGGAGTGTATAGGTCTAGTTGGGCTTGGTTGTAATTCCGGTGAGATTTTTCGTTTTTTTTCAAAGTAACAACCAAAGTAATTTAAAAAAAAATTCATGAGACAAAGGATAACTAGTATACCAATTATATATAGTCAAGTTTCTTTTAAAAATTTTGAAGGTTTCGACCAATCTGAGTATATATCTGTTGCAGTGTCTGGTAGATTATATCTTCCTTCAGGCTACTTGTCACATTAAATTTCTAAATTTTAGACATCAAACATCTTTGAATCATACAATGCAAATATTTTTATTACATATTTGTTGGGCTTGTTGGGCAAATATTGTACAAAACTACAAAGACCACGGTCTGGAACTAACATTTCACCAATCGTAATACGTTCACCTGGGCAAAAAATTTTCCGACAGTTGTCTATAAATTTGTCTGTAATTTCTCGTACTGGCGCTAATTTATCTGTTTTCTTCGTTCTTCACGACTTGTTTTGTCGTCGAACATAAGTGCTCCAGGAAGAAACAGAAATTGTTTATATCTCATACATACCGGAAAAGTTTAAATTTCTGTACCATCAGTTGTCTACATCTCTCTAAAATCAGTATGGCTTAACTTTTTTTTATACTAGTAAGGAAAAGAATTCCAAGAAGTGCCAGAATTTCCTCTGGCGTTGTTAATTTTGCATCTCTGTCTCTTGGGTGCCCTCCTTGAATTATTGTAATAAAAATATTTGTGTACGATATTACACTTTCCCTCATTTCTTTCGTAAAAAATTTTTAAAAATGTACTTAGCTCGTCTTTAACACTTTCTGCATCAACTAAAAATCGCGGAAAAATTTTCACAAGATTTTTTGAGGGTGTGTTTATATGTCCACACCATATTTCCGTCGCGACTTGTAAACGTAGGTACTTTTTCTTCTTCTGTGTTTATTTGATAATCACACCACCTTCCTGCTCTACAACATAATAAACTATACTTGTACTTAGTTATTTGCTAACCAAAAAACCGATAATCAAAAAATTATTGTTACTTAGTAGTCGCTTGGCGTACTTTATGCACCACTTAGTAACATGCATCAACAATAACGTCAATTCTGGTACTAAAATTTCAGTGAGGAAGATTTACACTAACCTCTAACGTAAAATAATGTCGCTTAATCGTTCTGTTTGTCTTTTCCACATTGGACCTGCGCTTTGCTAAATGTCATCTTTCCATCTGATTTCCGGTCGACCTCTTGAACTTTTTCCAGTATATGGTCTCCAGCGGCCAATTTCTTTATTGCATCTTCCATCCTGATATCTTTCATTATGCCCAGCCCATTTTCATTTTAATTTCAATGCATGTTTGACAGCGTCTGTTGTTTCGGTTTCCATCTTATCCACTCGTTCCTCTTTTTATCTCTCAACGATATTCCCAACATTTGTCTTTCCATAGCTCTTTGAGTTTTCTTATTCTATCTAAGTTGCTCTTGGTACACGTCCACATCTGGGCACCATATGTCAGGTAGAACGCTTGCATTAAATACCTTCGTTCTTAATTTTAAAGCATAAGGGATATAAAAAGAGGATTTAGGTATTATAAAATGAGTAAAAATACCAAATTTCCTCGAATAAATAGAACTTCATAAATTACCCTAACTACTTAGACATCGCCAAAAAGACAAAAATAAAGGAGGGAACAATAGATCTTATTGGTCAAAAGAACAGGACAAGATCTATTGTAAAGTAGGCTCTAAACGCAGTTAGAGTAACAGTTAGAGTACACTTCTATTTATTTCTTTCTATATTTTACCTTCTTGGTATGTGTCCGACTATTAGTCTACTTATTATTATTATTCGTTCTTCCTATGTGTTTTTTAATAATACTATCACTAATTTTGGTAATAATATTGTTTACTCTCGTTTTTTTTAATTGGTCTTTAATATTTGTATTTTCAATATTTTTAGGCTTTTTTCTTTTTTTTTATCAATTTATGCTGTTTTTATTTTCAAAATAATTTATTTAGGATTCGTAATTTGTGCAAAAAATGTTTTAAAAAGATTTATAAGTTTCTCTTTAATATGTCTACGGCGCTTTAGATATAATAAAAAATTAAAAAGTTGTGGGTGATAATATTTACAGAAAGCTGTTTCAACTTGTCAAACACACAAAATATTACCTGTAACATAAAAATAAATAGCCTTACGTTAAATGATGCATATAGATGATGTATGAAAAGGCAATTTATTAGATTTTTTGTAGTTCCACTGCGTGGGAAACCTTGAGTTTACGTCAAAAATACTACTTACAAATCAGTTTATTTTAATAAAGGAATATTCGTTGAAATGAATTAAATTTTTTAGTAATAATAACTTTTGTAATACAGAGTATTATATTAAGCTGAAACTGAAGTATTCATAAAACTAATGGACAGGTAAGAGCGTAAAATTGTTAGATGCACTTGAAACAGGAAGAGTATGAATTGCTTTTTTGGCGAAAGAAGAAAAGGAATGTACAAAAAAAACTACTTAATGTATATGGTACATAGTGAAAAACAATAGTCGAAATGAAGTTGGTACACAGATTGTACACTAGTTATTTATACACAGTAACTGGTAACAGATAGAGAAAGTAAAGAGACATTGTTAAAAAATGTAGGAATCATCATCATCATCATCTTGGTGCTACAGCCCTTAGAGGGAATCGACCTTCTCAAGCTTTCTACGCCATTCTATTCTATCTCTTGCTTGCATTTTCCAGTTGCCGACTTTGATCTTCTCGACATCTTGGGTTACCCCATCCATCCACCTCAGCTTTGGTCTACCCCGTCTTCTCATTTCCACGGGATGCGCTGTTAGAATCTTTTTTATCATGTTCGATTTATTTACCCGGGCTACATGTCCTGCCCACATGTAGCTCTCACAGACCACTCAGAATATCTTGCGTAACACCTTTCTTTCAAAAATCGATAGAGCAGATTCATCTGTTTTAGTTAGCGTCTATGTCTCAGCGACAGACGCTTGTTCGCTAAGTACTTTGATAGACCATGATAACACCTGTTTGCAATTATTATTCACCTTTTTATTTCCTCAGATGTGTTATTATTGGGGTTAACCCTTTGACTGCTTCGAAGTTTTCGTCATTGATGATTAAATCTGCGCCAACATTTCCAGCTCTTGAGTTTGTGTTAGTAGCCATGAATTTGGATTTATTTTGATTTATATGTAACCCCATTCGTTCTGCTGCTGGTACTAGCTTGGTTAGGAGTTTCTCAGTTCTCGCCCTTGTTCTTGTTATCATGTCCACGTCATCTGCATATGTTACAATTTGGACTGATCTAATAAATATTGTTCCCCTGCTATCTAAATTAGCGTCTCGTACAACTTTTCCAAGGCGAAATTAAAAAGCTGACAGGTCAGCACATTTCCCTGCCTTAACCCCCTATGTATTTCAAATGGAGTTGACGAGTGGTTTTGAATTCTTACTGCTTTTTACTTAAAAAGTTTACTGCTGATAGCATCTTCGCAATTGTCACTTTTATCAAATATATGAGTTTTTTTGGAATTCCTAACTCATTCATAGCGTTGTAAAGACTTGGTCTTAAGACACTGTCATATGCCGCTTTAAAATCGACAAAAATATGATACATATCTATGTTAAGACTGCCTAGGTGTGTTCTAGGGTTTCTTTTATATGTGACTGGAACTGTTTCTCTTTGTTTTCATTTTTTAGCACATGTGAATTATATTTTACTTTTAGTGCTCCTTTCTTTCTTGGCATTGGAAATTCTTTGTCTTGGCGTTGGAACTTCTAACTTGGCCCCTAATAAGAAATGGTCTGAGTCAATATTTGCGCCTCTGTAACTTCTGACGTCCATTAGGTTTGTAAAGTGCCTTCTGTCAATTATAACATGGTCAATTTGATTTGTGGTGTGTCTATTTGGTGATATCCAAGTTGCTTTATGGATATTCTTATGAATAAAACATGTACTTCCCACAATTAAATCTTTGGAAGCTGCGATACTAATAGGTCTTAAACCATTGTCATTATTAACGTCGTGAAGGCTGTCTTTACCAATATAATCTTTATAGCATATGTCTTGTCCTATCTGGGCGTTCATGTCTCCAATGATTATTTTAATATTGTTTTTAGTACAGTTATCATTTGCTCTTTCGAGGTATTCGTAAAATAGATCTTTTAATTTCTTCATCTTTTTCCTCGGTTGGCGCGTGCACGTTGATCAGGGTTATGTTGAAAAATTTTCCTTTTATTCGAAGGATGCATAACCAATCATTTATGGCTTTAAAACCAATAATACAATTTTTGATTTTTTTTGATAGTAGGAACTCAGTTCCGAACTCATGTCGGTTCGGGTTGCAGCTGTAATATATATCATCTTCTTTTTTCTGCATAATGCCGATTCCTGTTTATCCTATCCCTTGAATGGCTGCAATGTCTATTCTATATTTTAGGAGTTGATCTTGCAGCAGCTTCAGTCCCGCTGTCTTATACAGCGTCCTTACATTCCAAGTACTGATCTTTAAATCATGTCCTTAGTTCGGTGCGTGGGCCGTCTTCCCACGCAAAAATGTAGAAATGGGTAATAGAAATTCAGGAAAATATAAAAATGATACGATTATAGGCGGAACAATAGAAAAATAGTTAGTGGTACAATAAAGAAGGTGAATAAAATATATAAATATATATAGGGGGTGTTTCATTAAAAATTATCCATATAGTAACTGGAGAAATCTTAGCACAAAATACGAAGATTTAACCTAAAATACTTACATAAAATATTCTACCTTACCAAGATACAGAGTGTTTTATTACAAATATTCTAAAATGATTTTATTCCGTTGTTTTATCACTTTCAATATTTTTTGTTCAAACTTGACAAACAGTTTACACATATTAAGATACTTTAGCTAATGTTAAAAGATAGTTTTCCTCTGTTACCAGAGGCGTGCTGTAGTGATAGATATATTCTTTTTCCCACTTATAATCTACGCCACTATCGTAATAATCATTTTTTTTACTTTTCGTTACTTTTTACATAAATATCATCCTGTTGTCTCAACGCGCGATAGAGTGAGTAGTTTTCAAGTTATTTGCGTTTAAAGGTAATGATTAAAATACATAATTTTATTTTTTTTTTAATTATTTCCCACGAGTATATTTATTAATTGATTGAAGTGCTGATAAATTTCGTTAATTCTAATTTTATTAGTTATTATATTTTTTCAACTCTTGGAAATTAGGAACTCCTTATTTATTAGAGTTTTTTGTAAAAATGCCACGTAATAATAATTTTTTTCAAATGCGGAAATTCGGAATATGGTTTGTGTTTATGCACAAGCAAATTATACAGGGAGTGCTGCTGTTTAAAAATATCTACAATTATATCCTAACAGACGACAACCCTATTACACGAGTTTCAAAAATATTTACGACCGGTTAGAGGAAACTGGTCAATTCTGTCCAAAGCGAGATCTAGGACGTCCAAAAATAATAACAGTGAATTAGGAGGATGACGTTTTAGTAAGAATTGCTAACATACCTCAGTTAAATATTCTTCAGAATATTACAAAGAGAAGACTTATGACCTTATCATTTTATTCCAGTACAGAACTTGCTGCCCATAGATTTTCCTTGACGAATTTAATTTGCACAATTTTTTATGGATAGGGCAAATGCAAATAACAATTTGGTTAGTCATATTCTTTTTACTGATGAAGCCACTTTCACACGTAGAGGCGTTTTTAACTTGAGATATTGTCACATTTGGGATAAGAAATATCCGCTTGTCGCCAGATAAGCACATTTTCAACATAAACTGAGAATAAATGTTTTATCCGAAATTTTTAGAGATAAATTAATTGGTCTCTTTAAAATCCTTGCAAATTTTAACGTCAATTCGTATTTGTAATTTTTTCAAAATATTTTTTTTTATAAACTGGAAGAGTTACCATTACACCAAACAAGATATATGTGGTTTATGCAAGATGATGACTTGTGTGCGAAGTTATTTGACCAATCAGTTTTCTCATAGACGATAGTGCGAGGAAGTGAGTTTCCATGGTCTGCTTGAAGCCCTGACTTTAATCCTTTAGATTTTTATTTTTAGGGACATACACATACAGGTCGCATATGTGATATATGCGACAATATTCTTTGCAAACCGTCCAGACTATCTGCAAAAACTACTGCGTCGTCGGCATATCTAATGTTGTTTAGACGCATTCCGTTGACTAATACGCCTTCTTGTAGTTCTCCCAGCGCTTGATCGAAGATATATTCAGAGTATATATTAAATAACACCGGGGACAGAATGCATCCTTGCCTCACTCCTCTATCTATGGAGACTGCCTCTGTCAATTGATCATCCACTTTAATATTGGCTGTTTGGTTGTAATATAAATTATAGATGATTCTCAAGTCTCTATCATCTAACTCCACTTCTTTCAAGATGTTTATAAGTTTATCATGTTTTACTCTATCAAATGCCTTTTTGTGGTCAATAAAACAAATATACACATCGCAGTTAACATCCCTGCATCTTTGCATAAGCACTAGGAGAGCGAATAGAGCCTCTTGGGTGCCTAAGGAATCGCGGAATCCAAACTGCGTCCATGATACTTGTTCTTCGCATTTTTTATATATTCTGCCGTGTATCACTTTCAAGAACGTTTTAAGTAAGTGGCTTATTACGCTAATTGTTCTGTAGTCTTCACATGTCTTGGCATTTACTTTTTTGGTATGGTCACGAAGGTCGACTTTAACCAGCTTTGGGGTATTTTTCCAGTTACGTATATGTTGTTGAATACAGTTGTTATCCATTTTATTTCCTATTCATCCATAAGTTTAAGGAATTCTGCACAAAACTCGTCAGGCCCTACCGCTTTACCAACTTTAGTTTTTTAATAGCTAACGTGACTTCTTCAATGGTAATCGGGGGTCCTGTTTGGCATTCAATGTCTTCAATGGTAGTCTGCCTTTCATCTGCAAAAGTTACTTCCACATAATTCTTCCAAGTGTCTAGTTTTTCTTCCACGGTTAACAGTTGTTTGCCTTGGTTATTTGCCAAACACCCAACTATTGTAGGTTTGTATAAGCCTGCGGCTTCTTTAACTTTTTTGTGCATATTAAATGTATCGTGTTTATGTTGCAATTGCTGTATTTCCGAACACTGTTTTCTTAGATGTGTATCCTTAGCTATTCTAATAGCTTTTTCGATCTTCTTATCGATTCTTTTGTATAATGACATGTCTTGATCTTTGAACTTTCGCCTCTCTTCCATCATATCTAGAATCTCATTTGTCATCCACGATTTCTTCTTAATTTTTGGTGGTTTGAGAAATTTCTCTCGTATGTCTGTTGAAACTGTATGTAACTTTTCTAGCTCCTGGTCCATTACATCCGATTGAATAACGGTATTCAAATTATTCTGTATATACCGTTTTACACTATGTTCTGTGTATTGGTCTTTTAATAGCTTGATGTCGAATTTTGGATTGATACTACGTCTAACCTTCTTTAGCCTTAGCCTAGTTTTGCCAATCAGTGGGTTATGGTCTGATTTGATATCAGCTCCTGGGTATGTTTTGACTGATGTTATGCTGTTCCGGAATCTTTTATTAATTAGAATATAATCTATTTGATTTCTCACTATGCGGCCTGGAGTATCTTGAGGTGATTTCCATGTGTATAATCTTCTGTGTGGGGGTTTGAAGTAAGTGTTAGTAATCACAAACTCTTCTTCTGCTACAAATTCACCCAGTCGGTCTCCTCTCTCATTTCTTTCTCCAAGTCCAAATTGTCCTATGAATTCTCCCGATTATCTCCTACCAATTTTGGCATTTAGATCACCCATAATCAAAGTTAAATCCTTTCTGGGGAGGCGTTTTAAGATGTCCTATGAATTCTCCCGATTATCTCCTACCAATTTTGGCATTTAGATCACCCATAATCAAAGTTAAATCCTTTCTGGGGAGGCGTTTTAAGATGTTCGTTAGTTCGTTATAAAATTCACTTATCTCGTCCGGTTTGTCAGCTGTAGGGGCATATACCTGGATAATGTTAGATGTAATTGAGTAGGTATTAAGTTGAAGGATGGGTATTTTTTCCGATATAGGTACAAAGTTTTTAACATGTCTGGCAGTTTCTTGATTTAAGATTATACCTAATTGGATTCATGTCTGTCTAAAATGATTTTTGTCCAAACGAAATCCACGAGAACACTTTATATCCGAAACCACAGAGAAATGTATTAATAAAGTGCACTAAATAAATAAACCTAATACTGTGACTAAACTAAACTAATAAATACTATACTATACACTATACTATATAAAAAATATCTATATAATATACTAAATTTTAAAATATTGTCGCTGACCAAAATTTTCAAAAAATAGTATTACCAACTACACATCCAATAGTGGGCGAAGACGAAAAATTAATTTTTCTCCGTTTTCTCAGCTATCACTAAGGATAGGCTGACGTCACGTTGCCATGGCAACCGTGAAAGCTTATGCAGATGGATTTCGCATTTCAAAACTGATATTCACCTATTCCTGAATCCTACACGGCTAGTGACACAGGTCAGGACTTGACCGTCAAGTACCTACTGTTAGTAAAGCTAGTTGTCTTTTTTAACTTTTAGATTAATTAAAAGAGAATAAATAATTGATTTCAGAATTTAGATATAATAATGTTGCTTTTATTTTTTATTTATTTGTTTCAATTTAATTATATTTTTTTGGTGAACCTCACCTTCACCTACTTCACCTGGCCGGCCGCCGCTGTCAAGAATACTTACAGGTCTGTAGTTTTCTAATTTATGGGGATCTCCTTTTTTGTACAATAGAATTATCTCAGCATTTGTCGGGTATATTACTATCCAAAAGGCACATGTTAAAAAGGTTTTTTATTTTCTTAAGTTCTTTCTTAAGTTTAAGGCAAGTGCCTCCGATTTTGATTGCATGAGTAACTACTCAATCTTTTCCTGGAGATTGGTTATTCTTAGCGTTTCTTAGGGCTAGTTTTATTTTGTCCATTTTAGATTTCCGGTAGTAGTTCTAGTTTTTGGTTGACAATGCTCTTTTGCCTTGTTATTATTTCTGGTACTTGATCTTCTCTGCTATTTGCTTTGTGTTGGCTTGTGTACAGAAATTGGTAGAAGTCTTCAACTATTTTAAGGGTTTTCTCTGTCCCAACGTAATGGACTAGAAATTAAGGGGTGTTAAAATGCATCAGTTTTAGATAGTCTTTGGTAGTGACTACATCTCCTGATTGCGACTTTAAAGTATGCATAATATTTTTAACTTACTTATTAAAACGATATGTATACGTTTATTAACAATTTGTTAATAACAAGAATTCATAATTGGCTTACCTACTTCATGGTAATATAACACAATCAACAAGATCAACAGAACAATAATTCAAATGGAATAGGAAATTTAGCAAATATGTCGTTTCTCTTTATTTTGAGTTCAAATTCTCATTAATTTAATCATGATCACTTTGAGTTGTTTTACAAGTATTTTGCACGAAATAATCTTTTGATCTTAAAAATCAATATTTTATTAGACGAAAATGAGAAAAGCATTTTAGAAAATGGCATCGCTTTTATGCTTTCTAATTTTAAGTTTTCTATGAGTCCCTCTTAATGTTGCCAATACTTAGTCAGTGTCTCGTGGAATAAATGTGTCATCGTTAACGGATTTGCCAAAATTTCTTATACCTGTAAAGATAATAAATATGACGCGTTTTTATTAAAGCAGCATCATTAATTTTTATGTAATAAACAACTTTAGGTGAAGAATAATACATTTTATAGTAAGATATAATTGTCTTTCAATGATTCATTGTCGTAAAGCGAATGGTTTCTAGGTTTATTTGAGTAAGTTTGCGTATTCGTGCCAGATGTTATAGTATATTATATATGTAGTTGACGCAAGTTCTTATATCTTGAAATATGTTAGATTAAAATAGAGGAATATTTAATTTATTATTTATAATGTTGTTATGCAGTTACAGAACAAACAGCACTAAAAACAATATTTTATGCTGTGATACTGAGGTCAGTGCTATAATCGTTGCAAAGTTATATGTTTTCACGTTTACGACTTTCCACAAAATAAAGCAGGTAGTAATCAGCTGTAAAATAGAGAACAGGTTTCCAAAATATATAGACTGGGAGCTCGATAGATTTGAATATAATGCGGTCGTCTATTAATATAACTTCTTCTTTAAATGCAGTCTCCCAATCGGAGATTGGATATCATCATCACTATCTTTACTCTACTGCTACTCTGAAAAATTCTATAGAACTGCATTTAAACCAGTATTTTAAATTCTTCAACCATGACATTCTCCTTCTTCCTATACTTCTTCTTCCTCTTATCTTTCACTGTATTATCTGCCTTAGCAGTTCATATCGCTGACCCTCATTACGTGTCCCAGATATTGTAACTTTCTTATTTTACTTGTGTTTATTATTTCGCATTCTTTGTCCATTTCCGGCAATACTTTCATGTTAGTTTTCTTTTGTATCCATGCTATTCTAAGCATCCTCCTGTAACACCACATTTCATATCGCAGTATCGAAAACACGTAGCATCTCAGTGCTCTTACTCTCAGTTCTACTCTAAGGTCTTTGTTGCAGAGAATTAATTTTATTGTTACAAACGCATTTCTTGCTATTTCTATCCTGGCTCTTATTTTGGTTGTTTGATCATTATTGTCTGAAATCCAGGTTCCTAGGTATTTGTATTTATCAACCCTTTCTATCGGTACATTTCCCAAATGTATGATTGTCGGTATATTTGTTTTCTTTGTTATTATCATGTATTTGGTCTTTTTATATTCATTTTAAGTCCATATTTTTCACAGAAACTGTTTGTTTTGTTTAGCAGTAATTAGAGTTGTTCAACAGAGCTTGCCATAATCACGGTATCATCTGCATATCTAATGCTGTTAATAGATCTTCCGTTAATTATTATTCCTTCACTTTGAGATATTAATGCTTCTTTAAAAATGACCATATACATTAAATAGTAATGAGGACTTAATACATCCCTGCCTAACTCCTCTTCAGATTTCAATTTCTGGACTTGGTTCATTATCTATTACGATGTGTGCTCTTTGATTCCAGTAGAGGTTTGTTAGTATTCGTAAGTCTCTATGGTCTATGTTTTTTGTTTTTAAAGTTTGGACTAATTTTTCATGTCTTACTTTGTCAAATGCTTTTTCAAATTCAACGTAACAAACATGCACATCAACATTCATATGCATGCATCTTTGAGCTAACACATTCAAAGCAAATAACGCTTCTCTGATTTCTAGCCCGTTTCTCAACCCAAACTGGCTATCAGGTATTCCTTCTTTCAGTTTTTTATTTATACGACCATGTATTATTTTCAAGAATAATTGTAGAATGTGACTTATTAGTAATATTGTTCTGTATTCACTGCAATATTTAGCGTTTGTATTTTTAGGTAACTTAAAGAGACTAACCATTGTTTCGGTATATGCCCTGTTTTGTATACTGAGTTAAATAAGTCTACTATAATGTCTTAGGTTTTATCATTTAGACATTTTTAATTTTCTATAGGGATATGGTCTAGACCTACTGCTTTACCATTTTTGCTGTTTTTAATGCCATTTTAATTTCCTCTTTTAATATTTTCAAAACAATATCCTCCTCTACTTCTCTCTCCATCTGCTCTGTTCTATGGTCTTTGAACAGTTCATTGATCTATTCTGTCCATCTCTTTAATTTGTCACTAGTGTTCAACACAAGTTTCCCATTTGCCCCTTTCAGTAGTCCCGGTTTTCCTGTCCTATTGTTGTTAGTTAATTCTTTAATTTTTTATGTGTGTTAAAACTAGCATGTCCTTTCTGGTATTCTTCTATTTCTGCGCATTGTTCTTTTAACCATTATTTTTTCGCTTTCCTAATTATGTATTTTATTTGTTTATCCACTTTTTTGTACATCTGGTTATCTTCGTTTTTATATTGACAATGTCTTTCTTTTATTAAATCTAAAATTTCTTCTGTCATCCATTGCTTCTTTTTATATCTAGTGGGTATTAGAATTTCTTTTTGACTTTTATCTATTTCTGTCTTTATTAATAACCATTTTTTATCCGTCTCAGAATTTTGCAGATTTTGTACTTTAAAATTCATTCATCCGTTGTTGATTTCATCTGCCAGGCGTTGCATTATGAGTAAATTTTTTAATTTACTTGTATCAAATTTTGCATTTGTTGTTCTTCGTTTTATTATTTTCATTTTAAGCCTAATTTTGGTCATTACTGGGTTGTGATCTAATCCTATGTCGGCACTTGGATAGGTTTTTACGGATATAATTTTGTTACTGTATCTTTGTCTAATTAATACATAGTCTATTTGGTTTCTTACAATTCTCTCTTATTGAACTGCTGGTGACTTCCAGGTATGTAGTCTTCTCTTTGATATTTTGAACAATGTATTGGCTATAACAAAATTATTGTTTTGGCAAAATTCGATAAGTCTGTCACCCCTTTCATTTCTGTTGCCCAGGTCATATCCTCCTGTACATTCTTCTATTTTTCTTCCTCAACCTTTGCGTTAAAGTCTTCCATTATAATTGTTAAATCTTGCGTTTTAATGGATTATAAAATGTTATCTAGGTCTTCGTAGATTCAATATCGCTTTCTGGTTTGTCCGCAGTTGGAGTCTGCTAACTAGTATATGCTGGTGTCTGATCGGCCTATGGTGAAGCAGTATGGCAAGAGATAAGGGCTTGCGCCTAAATACCGGGTATATATATATATATATATATATATATATATATATATATATTAACCTATCCCTACAACCCTTCTCCTTTATCCGGGCTTGGGACCGGCAACATCACCCACCAAGCTACTCGTTCCGCCTAGTGGGTAATGCAGGCGGAGTTCTATGAAATCGAATGCCTGATTGTAATTCACAAATGATAAATGAATGGTGTATTGTACTCGTTATACTTTTCGATGAGTGCCCGTATTGTCTATAGGTGTTCTATGGTACTACTATCTTTGCGAAATCCCGCTTATCCAACGTGCCGGTAACCATTAAACTTATTGGATAGTCAGTTAGTAATTATTTTTGTAGGCAGTTTGTATGTTAGTGACAGGCTTATTGGTCTATAATATGATAGTTTATGTTTGTTTCCTTTATTGTGTAGTAAAGGTAGTATATTACTAATGCTAAAATAGAAGTAAACTTCCAAGCAGTTGATAGATCTGTATTTGTTTTCATAGAACTAGAGTTATTTGCAAATAAAGTCGTAAAACACATATAATTCATAAATTACGGACAATAAATAAAGTTGAGTTAATGTAAGTTAAAATATATCTGAGCAATTCATTACTAGCTTACAAATACGAGTTGTTGTACTATGTATAAGGTTTTCATTGTATCACAAATTTGTTGAAAAGCATAAAATATTAAACGAAATATTTCTCCATAAACAATTTGTTTAACCAGCTTTGCTAAAATTCCGAAAATATTTTTTAAAAATTATAATTACTCTAAAATTAGTCTCGTTTCTAGTTGTTTTGCAGCCCACGCAAAATCATGATGCTAAATTTGTCTGGACCATTCCGAAAGTGTGAATCACTCGAATCTACGGGTATACGTATGGATAAGAGTATTCAATATTTCTGGCACGAAACTTATTATTCATATTCTAAAATAAATTTTCGATGGTCGAACAACGCTGTTTTTGGGGATCCTAGGTTATACAAAGAAAGTTTGGAGATGAGACCATTTTTGGATGTTAAGACAGACAGTTGGACGTTTTTTTGGGATTGACCAAGTTTAGGCAACTAAAAATATTACGAATTTCAGGTAGTATTTTCATCCAAAATAAATAGTAGTATAGATAAGTGCCAAATTACTACAAAAAAATCATACTTACTTGGCAGCTCTTGATAATCTTGGAAGATTCAAATGATACAACCTGGCGTTTTAAAAGTATTTAAATAAAAAGTAAAAATTGTATAATATTTTGTAAAGAAAAATATAAACATATATTTGATATCCAGAATAACATTTTTAAAGATATTTAAGATTTTTAAAATTTTTTCGATTTAAATTTTTTTTTTACAATTTATATAGATCAGACGCTATTGAAGTAGTAGTTATATAGTAAAGTTAAGACACTGATTGGACTTTTCCCTCCTAAACCTGAGAAGAAGTAGCCAAGACCCGTAAAAATTTGCATCAGGTAATAATCCAGCTGTTTATGCGCTCAGTTCACCCAGCTTCGTAGACATGGGATTAGTGACTTCGTTCACTTCGCCACATTACGTGTTTCCTTTCACTTTTTCTAGTATTTGTCCATTAGAACTAATCTCTCGGCCAGCCTTATTTTACTGATCACCTCCTTTTCAATTGTCTGCCTCCTACGACTATGAATCCTTGCTCTCTCTCTCCTGCCAGCAAATGTATGGATCGTACCCAGCACAGCCATTCTCTAAATACCCTTACGGGTCTCTCCCCGAAGTTGTTCTTCCGTTCTCATACCTCGATGAAGAGCAATTCCCATATACCTGAAGTACTTCGCGGGCGTTACTATCGCTCCCGCATACCTAAATACTACACCTTCCCTCTTTCTCTAGCCTCTGGCTACTAGAACCTTCATCTTATTCTTCCTCTCCGATGATATCTCAATGGCACTGACTGAAACACATTACACGATTATATGCTGTGACTTTAACGCAAAGATCGGTCTAAAGCACGAAGAACAGAAAACAGCACTAGGTAAATTTGAATTCAAAGGCAGAAACGAGCGTAAACAAACACTACTAGAATTTCTACTACAACAAAATCTATACCAGATGAATAGTTTCTTCTTTAAAAAAGACCACTGAAGATGGACGTGGAAAAGCCCAGATAGCAAGATCAGAAACAAGATAGACTACATAATCAGTGACAAAAAACATAACATACTTAACGATGTCACAGTCCTTATAGCTTTGCCACAGGCAGCGATCATACAATGGTAAGATCAAAACTAAAATTAGACGTAATAACAGAAACATCCAAAATGATTAGGAAGAAAGCCAACCCGATATGGAACGACCTAACAAACTTAAATGAATATCAAGACAATATCAATAAAATCCTACAACAAAATGAATGAATAAATAATGTTAATACCCTAAACTAAAATATGGTAGAAGCTATTCGAGAGTCTCAAGTAAAATGCTGCCCTAAAAGTCGCTAAGACGAAAAATTAAGCATTAGAACAAAGCAACTAATGGAAACTAGAAGAGAAATTAAAGGAAACGAAAGAATTGAGAAAGAAAAACTACAAAAAATAAATAAAGAAGTATCAAAAGCTATAAAGAAAGATTTAAGAAAATTTAAAAATAAAAAGGTTCACCGAACTAAAGAAGAGAATAAAAGTAGGAAAGTCCTGAGAAGACGGCTAAACAATGAAAAATGTAAAATACACAAAATAAAGAACACAGAAGAAATCCCCAACTCCAAGAGAAGACCAAACTAACTTGGAAGCCAAAATTATTAACTAGGATTCAGAGCTCATGCCAGAGATCACACTAAGCAAAATCCAAGACGCAATGAAAAAGATGAAAACCAACAAAGCACCAGGAGAAGATGGAGTCGTAATAGAAGCTATAAAGATGGGCGGACGTGCCCTCCTCAACCAAATAAAAGTTTTGTTTAGCCTTTGTCTAACAAATTGTTGCATACCGGACACATAGAACAATACAGTAACAATTTTACTACACGACAAGAAAGGAGACAAGGAGCACCTAGAAAACTATACACCAATCAGCTTATTGAACCGCATTTATAAAATATTTACCCAAAAAAAAGATGGATTTCTACCAGCCACGAAAACAGGCTTCCGCTTGAAATTCACCTACAAACAGTAAAAACCTTAACAGAACAATTGATAGAATATAACAGATCACTGGTACATACCTTCGTAGACTTTCACAAAGCCAATGATACCGTGGAATTAGACAGCATTATAACTGCTCTGACCAATAGTAAAATACACTATCAGCTTACAAATTTAGTACAAAAATTGTACGAAAACGTCACAATGCGTGTAAAACTACATGATACCACCAGAGAAATTCATATAAAGCGAGGTGTTAGACAGGGCGACAATTTCTCACCTAAATGATTTTTAACGGTCCTCGAATATGCCTTTAACCTTTGTGTCTATACCCAGGTACCTGGGTATCCTTGGTAATTGTTTTATCTGAATCATTGACGATAGTATAAATATTTTTATTCGAGCTACTAGTTATTCCTAAAATTATTTAAAACGAAGAGATTTATAATAAAAACCAAAGAAAAAAAATGCATATAATATATTAAAATTACCTGTCAAAGTTTGTACACCATTACGTCCACACCCGTGGCACCCGGGTAACACTAATGTTTAGTAAATTATGAAGCTCTGTCTAGTTTTTTTTTATAATCAAAGTGATATGAAAACGTAAATAAAAGTTACATTTTAAACACATTGTCGACACTTACTTATATTTACTGAGTGTTCGTTACATAGTGGACGATTACAAACATTACATGATTTTCGTGTCTTTCTTAGCCGCTTTTTCGCTAAAGACATACAAATGTAGCAGTTTCCAACAATTTTGAGGCGTCCAGTAGAATCTCGAAGTGGTAATGACTCTGCAGTATTACTTGAATCTGTAGGTAGACGTTTTCCTAACATACACTCAATTCCTGACCTTGATGTAAAATTTCGATATACATTCGGTACTTAAGATCTAGCAGAAATTGCAGGCATCACTAGTTGTTTCCCTAAGCCTTGTAGAAAAATTCTACGCTTACTGGTTTCAGTAGAACTTAGGCAAGCTACGTCTAAGATATTGTAAAAGAAGGCTACTGGCCAACGCAAAGTTCTGCGTTTAGTGGAATAATGAGAAACCATTTTGTCCATATTGTCTACGCCTCCTTTAGTTGTATTATAGAACTGAATTATTTCAGGTTTATTTTTTGGGCCACTTACATTATCGTTGTCATGAATTGTTGACAGCAAGATGACGCTTTTTTTCTTTTTTGGTACATATGAACAAATAGTAAGACGATCTGCACTGAATCCGTGTAATGACGATTCAGGCTCACGCTCTGGCGAAGGCAGCATTTCTTGTGGAATATATGGTTTGTTTCTTTTCAAAGTACCAACTAATGATAAATTCCAAGACAACAGGAGACAGGCTAGTGAAAGAGTTATGAAAAATTATCCATTGTTATGTTTCGTCCAGAATTTTTGTATCGGTAACACAAATCTTTTACTACGCGTTCACCTTGATTAGTTTTACGTCCAGTCGAATTTTTTCCAGTATAAATTTGTCCAGTAAGTGGATACGAATTATTGGCGTCACAAACCCACCAAACCTTAATGCCATACTTGGCAGGTTTTGCTGGCATATATTGCGTGAAACGTGTCCTACCTCTAAAAGGAAATAACTGTTCATCCACAGTAAGAGAATCCGACGGTACATAGTTACGACGTAAATTATCATTGAGAAGATGGAATATATCTGTAATAGCTGCAGCTTTATAATTTTGCAAACGTTCTGCAAGTGTTTTGTCATTGTCAAACCGTAAGAATCTGCTGATGCTCCAAAAGCGATTTATGCCCATACTTGCTCTGTACAAAGGATGAGAGTCTGTTTTCCATAAATCTTTCGAGTGCTCTGAATTTGAATGCCGTACTCCTGCTGTAATAAGAATACCTAAGTATGCATCATATTCTTCTGTTGTGAGTGACTTCCAAACATTTCGAGATTTGTAGGGGTTTTCATCATTATACTTTTCACAAACGATATTAGCTTTTCGATTGGTTTCGCGTATAAGTATGTCACACATTACGTCACTGAAAACACATTTGAATGTATCTCTAATCGAAAGAGTTTTAGTAGAACGTACTGGGCCCGTTTTTTTCACGAAAAAGGTTACGTTTCAGTGTTTGACTTGCAGTAAACGGTTTTCGTTGCCAAATTGTTTTATCTTTTGCAACCAGAACATCACTTTTCGCGTATAAGTATGTCACACATTACGTCACTGAAAACACATTTGAATGTATCTCTAATCGAAAGAGTTTTAGTAGAACGTACTGGGCCCGTTTTTTTTCACGCAAAAGGTTACGTTTCAGTGTTTGACTTGCAGTAAACGGTTTTCGTTGCCAAATCGTTTTATCTTTTGCAACCAGAACATCACTTTGGGAAGAACTTCGTTGAAAATCATCAAAATCTTCATCACTACTATCGTCGCCGTCGGTATCGATTTCAATATTAGTGAAAGTCTTATTATTGATATCAGTAAAAACGTCCTCTACGTCAGAAGCTTCATCTCCATCAGGTTTGCTTTGCGAAACATAGTCCTCATCTGATTCCTGGTTTTCGATATTTTTGTCTACTTCCTCATTTATATAGTCTATAAATTGTTGCAAGTACTTCTGTTGCTTTTCATACGTCATTCTAAAATTGAATGATCTATGTATAAAATATTGTAAAAATAAACAGTAATAACTTAATTTCTAAATTCGCTAGCACTCACTTCTTTTCTTGCCATTATTACAAGTAGTTACAACATATAACACGCATATAGTCACAAAAAGATTAACAACTTGTAAGCACAGTTAAATAAACACTGATAGCAAACAAAGAAAAATCTCAATTGTCTGATATTTTCGGAATGTACAAGCGAAGTTTACCGAAACAATGCCGGGTACCTGGGTAGCACGGGTATAGACTCCAGTATTAGGTACTTGGGTATAGACATAACGGTTAAAATGCTATCGTGGGAAAATAGAGGAATAAAAATAAACGGAGAAATGCTCAATTATCTGCATTTTATCGACGATATAGAACTTATTATCGAAGATCTGGGTGAAGCACAATAAATTCTGCAAAAATTAGAAAATCTTCAATAATAGGTCTAAAAATGAACATCAGTAAGACCAAATTTATGACAAATTTTGTTCCCAGCGAACACCTAATCATCTAAAATCAAGTGGAGGAATTGACGGAAAAGTACATTTATCTCGGTCATGAAATTAGAATATGTAAGGATAATTAGACCTGCGAATTTACACGACGAATAACAGTTGCTTATGCAGCGTATGGTTTATTAAGAGACATCTTTAAAAACAAAATCCGGATAGCTATGAAATAGAAGACATTTGACCAATGCGTTCTCTTTATTATGACATACGAAGCAGAAACTCTCACAAAAACAGCACCACAAAAAATGCGAATGGCAGAAAGGTGCTTGGAAAGATCGATTCTCAGCGTGACAAAAAAAGACAAAATAAAGAAACAAAACCTAAGGAAAAAAACAGGTATCACGGATGTCGTCGAACGTATAGCCAAGCTAAAATGAAATTAGGCAGGTCACATAGCGAGACTAAAAGACTCAAGATGAACCAGAAAACTAATTGACTGGCGTCCAAGAGAAGATAAACGTAGCTGAGGACGACCACAAACACGCTGGATGGACGACATTAAACGAATATCCAATAAATGTCAACAAGACACACAAAATCTTGAAGAGTGGCGAAAAATGGGAGCGACCTATGTCCAGCAGTGGACAGAAGAAGTAGCATGATGAGTATGAACAAAAAAAAATTGGTTAAATTTATTAATGTTTTGTATTGTGATAACGATTTCCGAAATGGTAATTGAAATGTCAATAAACTTATTTTGTGGCTTATTCCCAATAAATATAGTAATAGATTTAAAATATATTTAAGTTGACACTTGTGCGTGTACCAAAAAGTACTTCAACGGCGTCAAAAAATTGTTGATTACAAAATAGCGTAATTAAGCAAAATAAAATTAGTAGATTTCTAAAAACAAAAGTCACAGTACCAATTTTGCAGATATCAATTTTCCTAAAATAATTTATCATAACACAATGAAGAATGCAATGTAATTATACCATTTGTAGATGACACAGATGCTTTTAAACTCCAAATTTAATATAAGTGAATACAAAGATGCATTAAATTCATTTAAAGAGACTAGTGAGGGTATAGATAATATCCCAATGGTTTTTCTTAAACATTTACCTGAGAATGCACAAAATTATCTTCTTAACATATTTAATATTAAAAAATTTTGTTAAAATACTTTGTAAAAGGTATATATATATATATATATATATATTATATATATATATATATATATATATATATATATATATATTATATATATATCGGGCTATGTTAAACAAACGACAAAACGTCAGACAAAAAGTCCTCGTAGACATACAGTCTCAGGACTAGCAACTTCACGTGGAGTCATATGTCGCCATGTTACCAAATCCAACGGTAACTTTAACATCTTAATATTGCATAAGAAACAATGTAAATTAAATTTAAACAATTAATATTAAACGGGTTTTTTACCCTTATACATAGTGGTTACATTCATGTATTAACTAGACACCAATGATGGAATATAAATTCCGAAGACGTTTTGTCGTTTGTCATTTGGAAACAGACATTTAGAACAGCGTGGAAAAATTCTATTATCATACCAATATTGAAACCAAAATGTCCCAAAACAGATCCTGAGTCTTACAGATCAATTGCACTAGCATGTACTGCATGCAAACTGCATGAAAAAATGGTCAACCGTCGTCTCCTATGGACACTTAAAGATCGAAATATTATTATTTCAGAACAAAGTGGTTTCCAACAAATTATATCAACTCTAGATAATATGATAGTCCTAGAAAGTAGTGTATATGAAGCCTTCTCCCTTAATCAAAAATGTATTGGAATATTCTTCGACATTGAAAGAGCCTTTGATACAGCTTGGCGCCACCGGATTATCAGATTACTGTACGATTTAGAAATTAAAGGACACTGCCTTGCATTTATAAAAAACTTCTTATATAAATGGTATATACAAGTTAGAGTAAATGGTAACTTGTCGTCAAAAGTGGAATAAGAAATTGGAATTTCTCAGGATCTGTTACAAGTCCTACGCTATTTATAATCGCCATAAATGATGTTTTTCTATCCTGTCTCTATCCTGAGCAACATATTTCCAATTTGTTACGGCTATTCTTTTAATGTCATCAACCCATCTCATCTGCGGTCTTCCTCTTGGTCGTTTACTTTCGTAAGGTCTCCAATGTTGTATTGTAGTATTCCAACGTTGGTCTTTCTGTCTAGCAGTGTGGCCCGCGAAGCTCCGTTTAAGTTTTGCAATTTTTGTTGTTATGACCTCGACTTTTGTTTTGGATCTTACCCAGTCGGTTTTTTTTATCTAATAGTCGTATACCTAACATTGCTCTTTCCATTGGTCTTTCCATTGTGGCTAGTTTATTCATGTTTGCCTTGGTTAGGGTCTAGGTTTTTCATCCACATGTTATGATAGGAAGGATGCATTTGTTGAACACTTTGTTCCTCAAGTATTGGGGTATTTTGCGGTTCTTAAGTATCCAACTAAGTTTTCCAAATCCTCCCATGCTAGTCTTGCTCTTCTAGTAATTTCCGCACTTTGGTTCTCTTTGTTAAGTCTCAGGATTTGGCCTAGGTAGATATATTCCTGGATTTGTTCTATCTCACCGCCGTTTATGGTTATATGTCTGAGGTCTTCTGTGTTTGCCATTATTTTTGTTTTTTTCATATTCATTTTTAGGCCTACGTATTGGGAGCTGGCTGCTAGTTTCCCCAACATAATTTTCAGTTCCTCGAATGTGCTCGCTATAATCATTATGTCGTCAGCGAATCTGAGGTGGTTTAACTCATCGCCATTAACGTTAATGCCATAGGTTAACCAATTTGCAGTTTTGAAGACGTCTTCTAGGGCTAGGTTGAAAAGCTTTTGCGATATTATGTCTCCTTGTCTCACTCCTCTCTTAATGGGAATGGGATTTGTATTTTCGTCTCGTTGTACTATCATTGTTGCATTTTCGGAAATACGGGCAGTTGGTATTTATTTGCCTTTTCTATCAATGTTCTCATTGTCAGCGGATGGTCTGATGTACTATATCCTTTGCGGAAGCAAGCCTGTTCAACCGGTTGGTAATAAGCCATTTTGTAGGTTAACCGGTTATTAATAATTCTCATAAATAGTTTGTATACTTGACTGAGCAACGATATAGGTCTATAATTATGTAAATCACATTTGTCCCTTTTTTTGTGTAAGAGTATTACTAGACTCTCGTTACAGTCTTTAGGGATCTGGCTATTATGGAGACATCTATTAAATAGCGCTGTTAGTACAGGGATTGTTAATGTCTTGCTTGTTTTCAAGAGCTCGGCAATTATACCGTCGTGTCCTGGAGCTTTATTATTTTTTAGTTCTTTTAAAGCTCTTTCTATTTCGTATCCATTTATGTTTGGTAGTACTTCTGATACCACGTTTTTTATTTTTCTTTTGAAGTTCTACCTCGTTGTTTCATTAGGCTGGCCTTGCGAGCTATACAAGGATGTGTAGAAGTCGTCTTCTACACATTTTTGTTATTTTATATTTGTCCTTTTTTCTACCTTATTGTTGGCGTCTTTAATTTTGATAATTTTTTAAACTCCCAGTGTGGGTGTTAGACATTTTAAGCCTCTGTTGTTTTAAATAACTCGCTCTATTAAGTTCTCGTTCCAATTTTGTATGTCGCATTTTAGTTCTTTTCTAATTGTTTTATTAAGTTCTTTATATTCTTGAGTATGGCGTTTGTTTTGCGCTAGTGGTCTAGTTCAAGACCTCTCGGAATTGCTCTTCATTTGTTCTTAGTTTAAAGGCATCTATCCTCGTTGTTTTTTTTAAATCCTTTTTCTCTACGATGTTCTATGAAATTTAAAACTTCCACTTAAAGGCCGCTTATATGCTAACTGTCTCGTAATATTTGGTCAAAGCAAAAACTTAAACAACCTCTCACAACTTGCACAGAGTTTCTTGTTAGATATTGAAAAATGGTCATAGGAAACTGAATTTATCTATTCAACAACTAAAAAACTAAATATATAGTATTTTCTTAAAATAGAGTCAGTACACAAATCTCATTATATCTATACAACCATTCACTACAACAGAAAGATTCAATGAAATTGCTATGAGTTATTGTTGGCAGAAAGTTGATTTGGAAAGAACTTATGAATCGAGGTGAGTCTTCATCGCATCCACTATCGCCCTACATTCTCTACGATCTTGTGCTTCTATTTTTTTCTTGGTCGGCCTACTGATCTTTTACCATCTGGTCTATTAAAAAACACTGTCTTTAATACTCTGTCATCCTCTAATCGTACCACGTGACCTGCCCTTCTTCTTCTTAACATGCCATACACCAAAAAGCGTAGGCGATCTCATTACTAGAATTCTGTTCTTGGCGGCGTGACACACCTTGCCTGTATTGTGTACTCCTGTTCTTTATTGTGCATGGAGTAACCGTCAACAATATTAGATATGCCGACGATACCTTAGTCCTTGCCAATTGCGGAGAAGACCTTCAAAATCTAATGAACAAAATAAAACAGACGTGTGACCAGTATGGACTAAAACTCAACGTTAAGAAAACTAAATATATGATAGTTAGCAAACAAAATTATATACATGATGACGGTATAAAAGTCGGAGATGCCACACTGGACAGAGTAGAGAAACTCGTGTATCTCGGCAGTAATATCAATGAGAGCTGGGATCCAACCGCAGAAATTAAAAGCCGAATAGAACAAGCCCGAGCTGCCTTTGTAAAAATGAGAAACGTACTTTGCAGTCATGATCTTAGCATTGGCCTTAGAGTTCGTATGGTATCTTGCTACATCTTTCCTGTCCTGCTGTATGGAGTAGAAGCGTGGACCCTAACTGAGGCTATGCTTAAACGCTTGAAAGCCTTTGAGATGTGGGTATACAGACGACTACTGAAAATAAGCTGGGTCGACAGAGTTAGAAATGAGGAGGTCCTTAGACGGCTGAACCAAACAACACAACTGGTCAATATAATAAAGAAACGCAAGCTGGAATACTTCGGTCATATTATGAGACACCCTGAAAAATATGATCTTTTACATCTGATTATTCAGGGAAAGATCCAAGGTAATCGTGGTCCTGGTAGAAGAAGAACATCATGGCTGAAAAATCTAAGGCAATGGTATGGAAAATCAACTACATCATTATTTAGAGCTGCTGTCAATAAAGTCACGATAGCGAATATGGTAGCCAACATGATATCCAACGATCGATAACGGTCATGGAACTAGAAGAAGAAGAAGTTCTTTAATATTCCTTAACCAGGATAATTGTTTGCGGCCGGCTCCTCTCCTACCTTCGATCTTCTCTTGTAGGATTAACTGTGGTATTTCATATTTTGCTCCTCTTAATATGTGCCCAAGGTAACCAATCTTGCGTTTTTTAATTAATTCAAATAGTTATCTTTCCACGCCGGCTCTCTTAAGGACGCCATCGTTTTGAACTCTATCCACCCAAGGCATCCGCATCATTCTTCTCAATGACCACATTTCAAATGCTTCAAGTTTGTTGATAGATGTTTTTTTCAAAGTCCACGTTTCTATGCCATAAAGCAAGGTCTACCATATGTAGCACTTGACCATTCTGTAGCGTATTTCGAAATTGCCCATGGCCCGTGACCTGCCCATTATTCGATTTGCCTTGATATGTCTATGTTTTCAGTGTGTCTAACATGTAAATGTTACAGAAGAATAAATTTACTAAAAATTCTAGCACGCAAGAATTGAGGTTAAGACAGGAGTACATTGTTAATTATATACAGAACTATTATACGATCACAGCTAGACTACGCGGCTATAGCTTACGACTCATCATCGAAATCAGTAGTTAAAAACCTCGACACTATTCACAACGCAGCACTCAAAATATGTCTGGGAGCCTTTTGTACAACACTGATTGAAAGTTTACTTTGCGAAGCAAATGAATTGTCATTAAATGATAGAAGAGCTTACCTTATTCTAACATATGCAACAAAAATTAAGGATAATGCAAAAAAATCCTGTCTATAGTAATAATTTTACTGATAATTTCCCAAACATCAATGCAAATCACCGTTTTGTTAAACTTTTCTATAAAAGAATAAGAGACCATTCCTGAATGTCTTCCATACACATATGACCATAATCCACTTTTGATTCAAAACATACCATCATATAACTTTGAACTTACGTTATTTGACAAAAACTCCACTAATCATGATTTAATTATTTTCCATTTTAGAAAAATCCTTAGTCGTTATAAAAATCATACCCAGATATACAATGATGGTTCAAAATCGTCCAAAGGTGTGGGAGCGTCTGTAGTAACTCCAAAAAAGGTCCTTAAATTCAAACTATCTAATGTTATTACTATTTATACAGCTGAACTGTATACTCTCTATCGAGCCATAGAACTAATCGATCTGACAACAAACTTCAAATATATTAATAGGTAAAGAAATAATAATAAGACTTACTCACAATCTTATTATTATTTCTTTACCTATTTGATATGGACTCACACAAGCAACACATTCATGATTCAAATATATTATCTTAACAGACTCACTAAGTGCCATACAGAGCATTCGAAAACTGTATCCAAAAAACCCGCTTTTAAAAAAATTAAAACGGCCCTTCTTCAGGCTTATATCAATCATAATGAGATAAATTTCATCTGGATCCCATCCTATACAGGAATAAAAGGCAACGAAACTGCTGAGCATAGTGTGAAAGACGCGATAGTGAGTGATGTTTTCGAAATTGTAAACACATCAGTATCAACGGATATAAAAGCTTATATAAAAAAATTAAATAGTCGAATTTTAAATTAAAACAAGTGAAATCCAGCATAGAGACATGGAATGTGTTACCTACGTCAAGAAGCCAAGAAAGACTAGTAACACGCCTCAGACTCGGACATACTAGGTTAACGCTAAAAAGTGTGAACCGCCGCGATGTGAAACGTGTAATACGACAACAATAATGCATAATATGTGAATGTGCCCTCTACAATCAACAACGAAGTAACAACATGATACCAGGAACACTTCTAGAAGTTCTAGGTGCAGACTGTAACTTTAACAATACTTCAATACTCTGAATTTTTTGAAAGACATTTATAAGTACCACAATATTTAATAAACCAAATTTTAATGCAGTAATTGTACCTAATGCAATCCATTAATTTTTGGCTAATGGCCATTTGGTCAATGCGATTTTCTAAATAAAAAAAATATTTCCTAAAACGTGTAGATAAATACTTAGTCCGCTTAAACATGGGAGGGAACTAATATACAGTGTGGAAACCACTTACGGAATAAAATTGTTTGTGTCCTTATTTTAGAAAATAATAAAAAACGTTGAGATACCTTAACTTTTAAATTTAAATGTACGCTTTTTTGACATAAATTTGAATGTACAGGGTGATCAATGCAAGTCTGGCATAGTGTATAATCTGTATTTTAAATTAAACACCCTACATATTTTCATGTTTTTAAAAGCTCCTTAACAACCCGATTTATATAAACTATATCATGTAGGGTCTATTATGAATAATAGAAGGTGAAATTTTGAAATTAGGTATTTTCTACAAGACAATGAATTCATAGAATACCCGAGGTAATGGATTGGATTACATTAAAATTAATGCTCAACATGTTCTCCACCTTGTTGTTGGCAATAACACAGTCTCCTATAAAACTCGTTCCAAACTTGGTTTAAAGTTTAAGGTGAAATATTCCGTATTTCTGTAGTTATCCTTACTTTTTGAGGTCTTCAATGATAGTTGATTGTGTTGCATATACTTTGTGCTTGAGATAACCCCACAAAAAAATCCAAAGGCGTAAGATCTGGCGACCTAGCTGGCCGCTCACTAGTCCCAATAATTCAAGTTATTTCTTGGGGTGTTGTACCGTCCTGCTGGAACCAAACATATTCATGCGGTATGTTAGGATCTATTGATTGGGATATAGTTAACCAACTAAAGAAGAACTTCGTCTCTAAGCATGCTTAAATATTTTTCCGCTGTCAAATTATCATCTACAAATATAGGACCAATAATATGATCTCCTATAATACCTGTCCAAACATTCAACTTTTGAGGATACTGAGTGTGTGTCTCACGCATCCAATGAGGATTCTCCGCTGACCAACATCTACAGTTTTGTCAGTTTACCTCTCCGTTCAATCTAAATTTTGATTTATCAGAAAAAAGAATTGTGCCAAGAGCTAATTCATTTGTTAATTTTATCCATCATTCTTTTGCAGAAATCCATTCTACGATCTGGATCGTCTTCTGTTAGCTCCTGCACAAATGTCAATTTATATGGATGAAGTTTTCTTCATGGAGACACCTTAGGACAGTTGTGTAACTCACATTATTTTGACGTGCAATTTGACGTGAACTTGACGTTGGATTCTCTGCGACACTTAACAAAATATCCACTTTCACTTCATCTTCAATGAAGTTCGATTTTCTTTTTAATGGTTTGACATATCTAAGTTCTCTGAATTGTGCATAAATTTTAGACACAGTACCTTGTGAAGTATTAGGCAACTGAGGATACCTCTGATTAAATAAGTTTTCTACTTCAACTTGACTTCTACAATTCTCCCCGTAACCGATCATCATTAAAATCTCAATTCGGTGGGCCTTAGTTAAATATTTCATTTTTATTTCTGCAAGAAATTAGTTTTTAATTAAGAATTTATTATTTTAATGTAAAATGTCAACAGCATGTCAACTGATTGATAACAATCCGCATTATTTACCGATTTAGTTTAGTTAGCAGACTATCTATACAGTTTTTACCTATTCACGACAAAAAACGTTAACACGGTTACTTAACAGAAATTTTTCCCAATATAGAGTGTACTGACACTTAGAGTAGAAGTCTATTGTCTGTAAACAATAATGCTAATTTAAAATAATACCATAACACGTGATAAATTATTAATTTCAAAATTCCACCTTGTATTATTCATTATAGACCCTACATGATATAGTTCATTGAAATCAGGTTATTGAAAGTATTTTAAAAACATAAAAATATACAGGGTGTTTTATTAAAAATAAGGATTGTGGACTATGCCAGACTTGCGTGGATCACCTGTACATTTAAACTTATGTTTAAAAAGCGCACATTTAAATTTAAAAGTTAACGTGTCCCAGAGTTTTTGATTATTTTTTATAATAAGGACACAAACAATTTTATTCCATATATGGTTTCCACACTGTATAAACTAGTTTATTGTAATTAAAAGGATTTTTGTAGTAATAAAAAGATTTTTTGACATCGGGAGCGAACAAGTGTATTCCGTTTTCATCAGCTACTTCTCATATACCTTTTAGAACATTCAAAGATCTGTATAGTGTTTTCAGTCTCTTTTCTTCCTTGAGTGGGTTAATGCTACCTACAATCTATTACTGGAAATTGATTTATCAACAGTTACCTACTATTACTATATTGTGGTAATACAAAAAGCATACGCAAAACACAAGTTAACGCTTTTATCTGACAGTCGTAACGCATACGACTGTCAGATAAAAAGAGGAACGACTGGGTAAGATCCAAAACAAAAGTCGAGGACATAACAATAAAAATTGCAAAACTTAAATGGAGCTTCGCAGGCCACACTGCTATACAGAGAGACCAACGTTGGAATACTACAATACATTTTGGTTTTAATATTGGTATGATAATAGAATCTTTCTACGCTGTTGGAAATTTCTGTTTCCAAATGTTAAACAAACGACAACACGTTTTCGGAATTCATATTCCATCATCAGTGTCTAGTTAATACATGAATGTAGCCACTAAATATGAGGGTAAAAAACCCGTTAAAAATTAATTGTTTAAATTTAATTTCCATTGTTTCTTATGCATTATTAAGATGTTAAAGTTACCGTTGGATTTGGTAACATATGACTCCACGTGAAGTTGCTAGTCCTGAGACGGTATGTCTACGAGTACTTTTTGTCTGACGTTTTGTCGTTTGTTTAACATAGCCCGATTGGGTTTATACCTTTGACAAAGGATTTTAACAAAAATTTTTTAATATTAAATATATTAAGAAGATGATTGTGTGCATTCTTAGGTAAATGTTTAAGAAAAACATTGGGATATTATCTATACCCTCACTAGTCTCTTTAAATGAATTTAATGCATCTTTGTATTCATTTATATTAAATTTGGAGTTTAAAGCATCTGTGTCATCTACAAACGGTATAATTACATTGCATTCTTCATTGTGTTTAAAGTTGATAAATTATTTTAGGAAAATTGATATCCGCAAAATTGGTACTGTGACTTTTGTTTTTAGAAATCTACTAATTTTATTTTGCTTTAATTACGCTATTTTGTAATCAACAATTTTTTGACGCCGTTGAAGTACTTTTCGGTACACGCACAAGTGCCAATTTAAATATATTTTAAATCTATTACTATATTTATTGGGAATAAGCCACAAAATAAGTTTATTGATATTTCAAATTCCATTTCGGAAATCATTATCACAATACAAAACATTAATAAATTTTACCAATTTTTTTTGTTCATACTCATCATGCTACTTCTTCTGTCCACTGCTGGACATAGGTCGCTCCTATTTTTCGCCACTTTTCAAGATTCTGTGTTTTTTGTTGCCATTTCTTAGATATTCGTTTAAGTCGTCCATCCAGCGTGTTGGCGGTCTTCCTCAGCTGCGTTTATCTTCTCTTGGGCGCCAGTCAATTAGTTTTTTGGTTCATCTTGAGTCTTTTAGTCTCGCTATGTGACCTGCCTAATTTCATTTTAGCTTGACTATACGTTCGACGACATCAGTGATACCTGTGCTTTTCCTTAGGTTTTGTTTCCTTATTTTGTCTTTTTTTGTCACGCTGAGAATCGATCTTTCCATGCGCCTTTCTGCCATTCGCATTTTTAGTGCTGCTGTTTATGTGAGAGTTTCTGCTCCGTAGTCCTGTCCTATCCCTGTCCTCTTCAGTACTTCCATTATTTGTTCATGCTTGACTCTATAGAAAGCCTTCTTGTAGTCAATCAGGCATGCAACAACATTACAGCTGACATTTCTACATTTCTGAAACAATACCTGTACGCGAAATTATGCTTACCTCGTACCAACGGCGTTCACAAATCCAAACTGATTGGACCCAAGTTGTTCCTCGCATTTTTGGTAAATTCTTTTGTGGGTGACTTTTAAAAACAGCTTCAGTAGATGGCTCATTAGGCTAATGGTTCTATACACTGTACAAACTTTTACTCCTGTTTTTATGGGCAATGGTACGAACTCCCATTTGAGCCACCCCACTGGTATTTTTCCGGCCTTGTATGTTTTATTAAATAATTTAGTTATTATTTTTATTTGTTCTGCATCTAATAGCTTCAGCAGTTCTGCAGGAATTTCATCAAGTCCCGGTGCCTTTCCATCCTTCATTAGTCTGACGGCTGCCGTTATTTCTTCTGGTAGGATTCCGTGACCTGAGTTTTCTTCAATGGTGCGCTCTTGTATTTTTCGAAGGTCGTGGAAAAGTTTCTTCAAGTATTCTTTCCATACTTTTTTTATCTTCTTTGGTTATGTCAAGATTGTCTTCATCATGTGTTATTTTTCCTCTGTTGCGTTTTCGGAACTTTCCAGCTATTCCCTTCACCAATCGATAACCATTGAAGTTATCATATCGAATCTGAGACTCGTCTATTTCTTGACATTGTTCTATTTTTTGTTTCTCTTTGGCTTCTCTTATTTTTCTTGTGACGATGGTATGTATTCTCTTATATTCTTGGAGATTTTCTTTGATTTTGTTTTTTTTATCTTTATACCTTATCCAGGTTCCATATAGGTTCCATACTTTATCCCAAACTTTTATACAGACAGATGCTGAGAATTCCATGGATATAAAAAGTTACCAATATTGGAGTACTTCAGCGCATAAGCAAATAACAAGAACTGTTAAAAACGACCAAATAGAGAAAAATACAATACTTGGGTCGGGTGTTGAGTGATCAAAGATATTAATTACTCCGAATCATACCAGAAGATAAAGTACAGGGCAAAAGGTCAGTAGTAAGACGCCAGAACTAAAAAGAACCTGAGGAGATGGTTTGACCGCCTACACGTAAAAATATTTTGTGCAACAGTTTACCAAACTATAATTGCAATTTGGATCATGAACCTTCGAAATGAGACAGCGCAATAAAAATAAGTAACATGTAAGCTCAATTTCCTGAAAATATAATAAATAAATCTCATATTTACTATCAGTAACCATTTTAAAGCAATACATGTAAGAATTTTTATCATGTGTATATTTTTTTTGAACCGTTCTATCTAGTAATTAAAAGTAATTCGAAACCGTATTTTCCCGAAAATAAACTTTCGATATCTTAGCAGTAAAAAATCATTCGCGAAAAAATTATTTTATTGGAACAGTGTGTACTTTATGTTCGTTATCGAATAAACCGACAAAATCTAAAAATCTGTTTACATCATTTCAATTTTTGCCACCTACCTCATCTTTAAAATTAGATTTTGGTGTGAACTGCACAACATGAAAAGATAATCTTAATCTGAAATGTACACGATTTACCGAAATTATTTCCTTCAAATAAAGATTGGTTATTTCATAATGGACATTATGGTTTCATAAATATATAAAAATACATTATTGACTATTGTTAATTGAAAATAAATGGATTTCCTTAAATTTAATAAATTCTGTAAACCAGCGTTTCTCAACCTTTTAGTGTTTGGATCTAATTTGCAATTAAAATTTTTATAGCTCTCTTACCTGACTTTTTCATATAATAATAAAATACGACGTTTATTAGTATTATATGTATATTGAATATTTGAATCCTACTTATCTCCTTAGTGCAGTTGTTTTTATTGCCATAGACTCTAGGCCTAGAGCCATAGAACTTAACTACCCTATTAGCACACGTACGTCCAGCGGACGTCCGACGAACAATATAGAAATATGCACAAAATTTCAGATAAAAATAAAATAAGTATACATGAATAAATTAAATAAGTACACATTTATAAAAAGTATCATTTTGCATTTTAGTGCTTCAAATAGTACCTAAAGCTATTGATACCGAAGTTTCAAACCATACCTATATGTGAACCATAATTAGTTTTGCGGTAAGGAACAGGAAATGTAAATTTTGACGCAGTGAATGGGGAGGAATATGAAAACAAACTAGGGAGATTGGTTATTTTATGAACAAGCTTCAAAAAATAGATTGAAAGGTAACTCTTCTGATAAAAGAATCTAGATTCAAGAAATTGATCATACTAGAATAAGAATATGGTCTACACATTTACAAGAACAGTAGATTTTATAGACAAGTCAGTATAAATCTATTTGACATAAAAAATGTTTTTTAATGGAATTATAGTATAATCAGTGTAAATTAGTAGAATTACATGCTATGTAATATATAATATGTAATAATAGTAAAGATGAATTACATGCTATGATTTTTTTCTGACGGATATTCTCAAGTTAAAGTTGATTTCATGTAATCGAATAAACTATCTTATAAGTAAAGTCGTTCCAGGAGCGCAACTCAACAATATTGGCAATATCATTTTAAAGTCGTCTACTTTAAAATGCATAATGTATGTCTGAATTGTCAATATAAATGAGTCAGATAAAATTAAATTACTAGAAGAATTTTTCACTATGTAACAAAAAACAAAATTTGTTTAATTTATTGTTTGTATTTTGAGAACAATTTCCGAAGTGGAAATTGAAACGTCAATAAACGTATTTTTATCTTTAATTGTGGCTTATTCCCAGTTTAATAGTAATTAAATTAGTAGAAGTTAAATGACTAGACAGGAAACCATGCTGACCAATCTGAAGGTCATTCTTCAGATGTACTGTTAAAAAATCAGTCAGTAAAGCCTCTAAAATTTTAGGAATAGCAGAAAGAGTTATAATGAAATGATAATTAGGAATCAATGATTTAAGGATGAAATCAATAAATAAATTGTGATGGAAAGTGACCCTTAGTCAGAGAATTATTAAAAATAAGCCATGGAACCCTACCTAAAAAGAATTTACAATTCTTTAAAAATAAGTTAGGATATTCCGTCTAGACCAAGACCTTTATTGGTATTAAGACACTGTAAGCATTGTAGAATGTCACAAATTTTAATATGTAAAGAGTGAATAAGGACTATAGTTAAAGACTGATATGTCTTTGACTACACTTGTCTAGACAGGAGAAAGAAAAATTGTGAATACTGCTAAAGAAATTGGCAAAATCGTTGAAAATTACTGTGAGTCACTAAAAACATAATCATTCAACTTCTCTTATCCCTTCTTATTCTGATTTCCCTTACATTTGTGTGGCCGGAAATTAAAAGCAGAGAAGTCAATTTTTGAGTTTTAAAGTTGAAATCATAAGTATAAAAACATGAATACTTAATATGAAAATTTGCATTCATTTGAGCATCTGAAATCAAAATTGATGTACATTCATAAATTGAATAAACTAATTTCAGATTCAGTTCAATATACTTTGCTTATTGTGAATAAATCATTATTCAAAGGCGTTAAATTAAGCACATGAATTTCAAGTGTTGTAGTTTTAATAAATATCTCCTTAACTAAAAGAATACCAACCCAACCATTGGTATTTATTTCTAATGACCAAATGACTTAAAAAACAAAACAAAAAACAGTGTATAAATAAAATATACGGCCAACAACAAACCTTTATCCCATATATCTCGCTGTAGTTCTTAAAGCAATCTCATAGCCAGACCTGAACATTTGTGAACTAAATCCACAAGGAAAAATTCCTGTAGCTGGCTGTATACCACGTATCACAAAAAGAGGTTAGTCTTTGTAAATGGGTATATTTATTTAAAAAACCCTTAAAAGGGCTACATCAATAAAACAAACGTTTTCGGACCACACAGTCCATCATCAGGTTTTAAAATCGAAAAATGCCTAAAAATAAGTATAAACCATTTAGTTAAAACAAACGAGAATATGAAATTTTGACTATGGTTGAAAAGCAAAAGATGGTTATACTTACTAGGTCACAATGCCTGAGCCACCAAAACACTAGGGTAAAAACCCTTTAAATTACATTTAGTTATAAAAGATTGTACATTGTGTTGTAAAATAACTGTGATGTTCAGTATTAAATTAAATTTGACTAGAGGTAACACATGGCTGAATCGAGTTCCAGAGCCGGTGAGAGAGAACCTCTACACACGGAGAACAGCTGGGAACTGATTGACAAGATACTTATGAAGGATGACGAAAACACAGTGTCAATGCAACAAAAAACTATATTAGTTGTACATAGTATTACTACAGCCAATTTGACAGTTTGAAATACTACAGTTGAATCTTTTGGCTGTAGTAATACTATGTACAACTAATATAGTTTTTGTTGCATTAACATTCTGTTTTCGTCATCCTTCATAAGTATCTTGTCAATCAGTTCCCAGCTGTTCTCCGCGTGTAGAGGTTCTCTCTCACCGGCTCTGGAACTCGATTCAGCCATGTGTTACCTCTAGTCAAATTTAATTTAATACTGAACATCAGGTGGTCACTTAATCAATAGTGTAAATTCTAAAATGTACCTTAAATTGATTTATGTTTACAAATTACAAACCTCTTAAAATTATAGCTATGTGTATACCTTCAAAAGCCTTATATTGCTTTTTTCCTAGCCAACTATATGTTCCTTGAATTTTATTGCAGATCAGCTTCTTAAGGCTTCTCCTAACAAATTCGTTTATGGGTCTCCTCACCAGTTTTAAAAAAGCTCATTATCCTAAAATATAAATCAACGTTTAACAGTAATCTAACTACCCCACCAACTTGATCATCCATGCTTAATTATTGTACCGTGAACTATCTAATAAAAAAAACAGGCTCTGTTACAAAATCAATTAAACATTCATTCGCAAATTTTGGTTTCTCATAACCATGGTAAATGCCTATTAAACCTACAATTATTGGATATATAAACAAATTACTGATAAAGATAGATAGATAGACAAAGATGAAGCTAAAGCTGACTACTAGAACTCTGTTTAAGTGGGATTTTGTCAAAATTTACACAAATTTCTATAACGGTGTTTCTTTGCGAAGATAAAACACTTTTGAAATCTGAATCATATGGATCATAGTATTTTTTTTAAGGCCAAAGTAGAAATATTTTCCAGGAAAAACGTCCTTCAAATTAAGTACTCTGGGTGAAGAAAGAAGGGTTCTAGCATCTGAAGGCAAATGGGAAAGATCAGGAATTTCTTTATGAATATCTAGTTGCATTATTTATTAAATAAATTAAAAACATCTCGATTAGGTTCTCCAGAATCGTTACAACTGTGTTTAGACCCTTCTTCAGTTTCATTGAAAGAAGAGCTTTATAAAGGATCATCAAAGTGGCCGCCCACGTGCTCCATTTGGATTATTTTAGGTACTTAACATGATATTGATAGAAAATTTAAATCGAAAGTATTGTAACCTGAACTATTTGAAAACCGAAATTCTCATCAAAATGATCAGTTATTAATATTTTCAACAATATTCTCTACGTTTTTCGTAACCATCCTCTGTTGATGATGCTTAGGAATAAATCGTTTTCTTTTTAATATAACTAATTATAGGAAGAATTAAACTTACCTTTTTGTAAGAAAATAAAAACCAAACTGGGAAGTAACGTAGCAAATGGTACCAAATTTTTAACAATGTACTATAACCAAAGCAAGCATTAAAAAAATTACTAATTCACACCATTTGCACTGAATTCTTTTATTTTTTTTTATTGAGTTAATGCCTCGACAACAGTATACTTAATTAAACTTTACCATTTGTTTAAATATGTATGACATGACAATGACAATTGATATCATCATTTTGCCACACTTGTTCATCTTCAAAAAAATGCCTTAACAAGATTCATTTTATTGATAAAAATTATAATTTTACTTTCAGCAAACTTATATTATCGTGGTAACTAGAATAATAAAACAATTGGAGGGCTTGGAAGGTTAAAGTGCTATGTTACAAATAACTGAAACTTAGATAATCCAGGTTAAAGTTTTTTTGGTTGCATTTTTACAAGAACTTGTTAAAAAACTCAAATTTTAAATCTAGAATCTTTTGGATAACAAAAGGTCTTGCGAGCAATTTTTTTTGAAAATATACATTTTACCCTCTAAAAAAAATTCAAATATGTACATAGCACCTTTGTCTATCAACCTATTAGGATGTAGGGAATATGAAAACAAGATTATGGTGATATGTGTAGATTAGAAGACAAGCCACAGTCACAAATTAGAACTATATCCAAAATGATATACAAACATGTAGGATGCTACCCTACAAAATTGCTTCGTAATACCATCTGTGTTCAAGGGGTACATATTGCAATAACTGTTTGATGTCTTCTTTTTTCTCTGCAGACAAACTGCTAATTTTCTTATTTATTCTTAGAACTACAAAGTTTGGGGATATAACACACATAGTTTTATTTGTCTTATTGGTAGACCTAGAACGTCGAATATTCACTTCCTTAAACAGCATATTGGAGTCGAAGCTTTATTTAAACAGATAACTACCAAATTCATCTACCCTTATCCATTTGATGTCATGTCTAAATTGAACAGTCTCTCCAAGAAGATCCTTTTTCCGGTTTACTAGATATAGAGATGAAGCTACTTCCCCAAATTTTCCTAAAATGGGATTACATATTTTTATAATCTGGTTTCTTATGATTGTTTTTAGTATTATTTGTCGATACTCATCTAGTAAGAATAAATTAGACTGTTTCCGTAGATTCTTTTCGATGCGACCATAGTCACGATCTGAGTCTAGGTAAGAGTGGCCTACCTCTGGAAATTTATGGTCTATAGTTTTGAAGTACCCTTTCAAAACCATGTACTGGTACAGACAAATAATCTGGAAATTCTTATTTTGTCTGTTACAAGAGTCGGACCACACTTGCAGATGATTTTTTTCTCGAAGTGTTCTATCACTTTTTACCGCACTTAAGAGTGAACTTGCAACTTCTGTACTGCCACGATTTGCTACGTCTTCTGATAAAATAGGCTCCTGTCTATATTTTTTTAAATTATATGCAGGCCGAGATTGTAAAACCACATATGTCTTTTATAAAAAGCTTTTAATGTGGACAAACGATAAAATGGCATTGTCTGTTGCAGATCCATAGTGACATATGCAACATCGTTCAACACATTGGCACTTTCCCTGTCAGTTTTTTGAGCCTCAAATGCAGATTAATAAAAATCAATATGTTCTTCTAAACACTGTTCACTATCACATGTACTATATGTATCTCTCTTAGGTTATCCAATGGATAAATTAAACTCGTAATCATAAATAAATCTGTACATGGACTCTTTTACTAAGAATCCGTTTAAAACTTGGTCTAGTCCGCATTGTTCAATGTAAAGTTTGTGCATTTTAGGTACGAACAACAACGGTGACAAGTAGTTTTTGTTTGGATTGTTGGCTCTAGAATAATGACACAACTCAGCAGGAAACGAAGCAATATATTCCATAACATATTTTTGTACATATCTGGATCAAGTTTAGTACGCCTGTAGTTATGCTTGCCTCGTTTGTCTAACTCTGGCGCTGACAAACCTTTTTTTTATCTGGTTTTGGATGAAAAATACTTTCTTTCTGCCTATTTGGTACAATGACAATAGAGCTAATTTACAAATTGGCACATAAGTTCCATTTACTGTAATACCAAAGAATATAGACGCTTAAGCGTCTATATTCTTTGGTAATACTGTACTTAAAAGATGCAGTTTTATGTCTGTTTGCACCCGCAGGTACGTTTTCGCTAAGGTTCACTTATGGAAATTAATTTAAAAAGAATTACATTTTTCCCGTTAATATCATGTTTGTAAAAGTCATTAAAAATTGAGACTCTTGTATCTGGTCAATCCTAGTTGAACATTTTAATCGACACTTCTTATTATAAATAATATTATTCTTATTAACGCGCTTGGCAGGAATCACTACACCTTTACGAGATAAGTAACTTTCTTCACATTCTCTTGCTTTAGCAGCCACATTTCTTTTCCATTGTTGTTTGTTTTTCTGTCGTTTCCTAGACAATTTTTGTTTTTTTTACTTGTGGTTCTACATCTAAATGAGCCTGGTCACTATTAATAGGGCTACTCACCACTCTATCCTCAACACACCTGCTGTTTGTAATTGAAATGGGAATTTGTAGGTTTACCACATCACTTTCCGCATCAGACTGAGAATGTGTTTTCGCTGTAGAATTTGTACTTATTGAAGAAAATTAGTTTTATCTCGACAAGAAAAAAACCTTATAGAAGAGGAAATGCGAGCACATCTTGTATAATCATTATCACGATTATCCTCACTATCACTAACGATATCTGAGTATATTGTAAGTAATTTAGTAATTTTTTAAGTACTGTAAGAAATAAACGATTTTTACACTTTACCTAAAAACAAAAACATGTTTTAGACATATACAATTTTTAATTAATCATGATTTTTTCGGTTTTAATTATTTTATTAACGTAAATAATTTTTTATTCTATTGAAATATTTGCTATTTGATCCAATAATTGGTAAATGTTGGACGTCCAGAAAACGATCCAGTTCGGACGTCCAGGGAACGTCGGAATACGGACGTTCAGAGAACATCTATATTTAGTTCACCCAAAGTACGTCCCATTTCGAACGTCCCAAGTACGTCCGTTTACCGTCCAATATTTCTCATCAGGCAAGACTTTCTGTAAAGGGGATTGATATGAGTATGACCCAAGATACAACTTATGGAGAAATGTAATTCGGAAAGCCAATCCCGCATAGGGATAAAGGCAAAGAGAATGATAATGATTATGGAAGATCTGCTCGATAGCGGAGCAAGCGTGTATAAATTCTATGGCTAATAAAGGTTCCTGTCAGTTTTAGTCTATTTTTTTTTTAGTAAGTTTTGTATATCTTTGCCACATTTCTTTATAATAACATAATTTATGTAAGTTTTATGGTAGTAAATTCATACTGAACTCTGGATAGATTTTTAAGTGGACAAGTAAGTATTAAACGATAATAAAGCATCAACAACTGCACAGTCGACCCTGGTTTCGAAAATATAATTAAGAAAATATTTTCAAAATTATCTAAAGTTTGTATTTACCACTACTACAATTAATGAAGTAGAGAGATCTACGTGCCTAACTTCTTTAAAAAAATTTAGCAGCAAACAGCTTGAAACCTGATAAACTGAGATGCCATTTGAAAATTCTTTAAATTAAAGATCATTTTTTCAAAGAAAAACTTTGTGATCGAAAAAGCTTTTCTCTACCCTTACAAAGTATCATATAAAGTAGTCAGATATAAAAATAAACCTGAATCGCCGAATTGATGATATAGCCGAAGTTGAAGAGCATCAGTATCTTAAAAAATTGCGTAACAAATTGTTTTCGATTCATCTTGATGAGACAACATATAGTAATAAAGAGCTTATTAAATTGCCTCTATCTAATTTTTTTATGGTGTATTAAAAATAGAACAAAAACTTTTTGCACTTTGTTTCATATTTGAAAAAATTGATTCAATGGAGCAAACATAGAGTAGAAGAATCGCGTTTGGAATATGCAACGATGGTGCTCGTACAATCTCTGGAAGATTCCAAAGTATACAAGCACTTCTGATATACAATGTGTCTGGACCCATTGCATGATTCACAGCGAGGCCCTGGCTTCCAAATATATAAATCCTGGTCTTAGCATTGTGCAAATGAAGATTGTTACTATATTAAATTAAATAAAAATAATACCCACACAATCCTAAAATCTTTAACGTACTTTGCAAATATATGGAACATTCGACGTTGCTATTTAATTGCGTGGGATATTTTTACAACGTGCTTGTGAGTTAAAAGAAGAACCTGCCAGTTTTCTAGAAGAAAGCAATCGTCCGGAAGCCAAAAAAGTTCGTGATGATTTATTTGTGTTCAAAATAAGTTACATACTCGTCATATTCGAGAAACACATATTTTGGACACCAGTAATAAAATTAGTTTTTTTTGTAGAAAGTTGGAGCTGTGGAGCAGAAATTTGAAACAAGAAAAATTAAAAATGTTTGCGAATGCGAAAGGAGGAAGAACAGTATGAGAAAGCTATTCTTGTGACAATATGAAGTCATTAAGCCATGTTGGCACAGAATTCTAATGATTTTCTTGCTAAAGACAAATTGGTAGAAAGTTACGAGTGGACTAACGATCCATTTTGAGCTAATCCTCAAGGTCACTGAACTGCAGAAGAAGAAATCATGACAAACTCTACTGCAAGCAGAGAAATCAAGAGAGACTTTAGTACTAAATCCTAAATCTTTTTGAATTTTGGGCGGGACTGAATGATGCCTTTTCTCCATTGAAAACAAGAGCTTTTTGTTCATTATTCTCATTTTTAATATCTTACATTTCGAAGCTGCATTTTCTGCAGTAGCTGCTTTAAAAAATATAGGTCTCGACTGACGTTAGGCAAAGGACAAAGGTGGATATTTATAAATCCTTTTGAAAAACTTAGCAGTGCGGGACAGGCATAAAGGAGTCACTAATAATTATTATAGTTAATTTTAATTTAGCACTGAAACTAATTACTGTCCTCCTCATTTTATATTTCCTCGTCAAAATTTTAAATCTCACATGATAAATGGATTACTTGTTGTATCTCAATGGGCCGCATTCAAAATTTAGTAGACGTTACAAGATATAGTAAAGAAAAAATATATTACTAATCATAACCATCATGAAATCCACTGTGATTATAAAATGATGAAATACTCCGAAGACAATGGTATAGTAGTACTAACAATACCACCTCACTGCAGAAATAAACGTTAATCCCTTGACGTCGGATGTCTAAGTCCATTCAAGACTTTTTATAACAAAAAGATTGATAATTGGATGATCAGTCATCCAGGTGTTCCTGTCACTATTTATAATGTTGCCGGTATTGTGGGTAAAATACTACTAAAAGCTTTTACCTCTACTAATATTTTGTCGTTATTTAGAAAAACTTGAATATCACTTGTAGATTCTAAAATTTTCAAAGAGAAGGACTTTTTAAGCTCCTTTGTTACAGAAAGACCATTTGAAGCTAACATACTGACCTATGATAATAATGGAAAGCCACAAAATTATTCAGAGCCAGAACCTTCCACTAGTAGTCATGGTGTAAATCAAACAAATAAATTTCTTTCGCAGAGCAAGTTAAATCTTGTCCAAAGGCAAACAGTGAAAAGAGATAAGAAAGGGCCGGCCTAAACTTAAATCCACAATTCTTACTAATTCGCTTATTAAGAATGAGAAAAAGTGAGCAGGAGAGAATTCAGAAAGAAAAAGAAAAACAAGCACGGAACAAAGCACGGTAAGCAACTTACAATATGAAAGTAAGGTTTTTTGACGAAACATCTTCCGAAAATTGATATTGAAGAAGAGAAGAGAGAATATAGTTGAAGAGTATGACAATGATCTAGAGGATTTCGAAGATGTGCAAAATAGTTCTCAGGACGAAACTTTAAGGGCCAATGATTTTTTGATAGTTGAATACACTACCAAGAAATCATGCAAGCATTTTATGGGACAAATAGAAAAAAATAGAGGCATATGAATATTCCATAAACTTTTTGAAAAAATATAAGATAACTTCAGCTTACTTCATTTTCCCTGATGAAAGAGACGAAGACACTGTTACAATAGAACAGATTATTCAAAATGTACCCAAACCCGCAATTTTTGGAGGAACGCAGAGATCTATGAAAAAACTTAGTTTTGATTGTGATCTATCTTCTTACAGCATAAATTATTATTTAATTTAGTTTACTTCATACTGAGTTATTTTTATTGAATATGTTTCTATTTTTCGTTATTTCCAATTTTGAGTATTTGGTTTTTAATTGTATTTTTATCGAATATGCTGTTTTTCTTGGTGTTCATATTATTGATAAATATAAACAAACCATTTTAAATACATTATTTTCTTATGCCTCACTATAAACCATACGACCTCCTAAAATATATCAGTGATGGTATACAGTGGGACATGTGGTACATTATGGGTCGCTTAGTTTTTGCGCAAAACATCAAAAAAATTTAAAAATATATATTTTAAACCTATATTTACTCCCTACCTCTATACCGAAATTTAATAAAATATGTCCATAATTTAAAATGTTATTCTAGACTTCGACAAATATGCATATTGCATATTTTGCATATTGTGCATATTTTATGCAAATGTTTCATATTTTGGCATATTTGTATAAAAGTTTGCATAAAGTGCATAAAAGTTCAGATTTTTATACTGTATTTGAAAATTTTAAACATACCAATTTATTTCAACTCTTGTATAAAATTTTGTAGTCATTTTAATCAAGAAATGATCTAAGTACGTAATCTCTACAGGTTCGAAACATTTACAATATCAAAGAAGATCAATTTAAGTAGCCCTCAACATTCTTAGAAAGTCTCGGTCACTGAGGCATTCAGTTATTGGATAATCGCTAAGGGTTCGCTCATTTGCATTTTATGATCTAATCCCCAAATCTATTTACAGTTTATTGTATCTTAACAGCAGGTAAACGGCTAATAGTTTTGTTCCTAATTTATGGATTTTCCAAAATCTCCCAGTTTATTGAATTAGATACCAAAACATTTCTAATTTGATGCTCAGATTTGTAAATCATTTTTGTTTTGATATTCAAGCGTAAACACTCGTTGGGCGTAACAAAAAGGAAGATTGTGATTTTATAATGCCTAAAACAACCAGTGCTTCAACTTGGATTAAACCTTATAAAGAGCTGTCTATGGATATGGGAAAAATCTACTGTTCAGTCTGTGGCAAAATTGTAAGTATCTAATATTTTCTAATAAATATCTAATATTTCATACATACAGGGTGTTTCCAAATGACACTTACAACGTTTGACTGTAGATACTTCTCGAAAAATTGAACAAAACGATATAGTTAACGAGGGGTCAAACTTATTTACTTTTCGAGATACAGGGTGTTAAAATGAAAAAAAAAAATTAAATGCTTTTAGTTAATAACAACAATAACTTTAAAGCCAATAAACGTATTTACTTGAAATTTAGTACTCGTACCCAGACAGCACAACACATCCCTCGGACGTCCATTTTATGCCATTTTAAGGTCCAAACGTCCCGGGACTTCTTTTGGACGTCCGAGGGACGTCCAAGAGATATTTCTAGTCGGACATACCAGGGACGTCGCATAAGTTCGTCCGAGGGACGTCCCATTAGAGATGTTTTCTAGATGTTAACTGTGTCATTTTTTTACTTAAGCATATTTTTTACAAAATATAATATCTTCCTACTAAACTTTATTTTAAAATGGTATATTTAGTTTTAAATACCATTAATTTATGCGAAAATAGACATCTCTAAAATTTTGTTCTGTAGTGGAACTAAAATTTAAGAATTAGAAGATGAAAGAAGAATGTGGTTATGTTTTAACGACGCTTAGCTTTAGCTAGCATTTTCGGAATCTTTTATTTCTCGAATTATAATCGTTGGGGTTGTGGTTGTAATTAAAGTTAGTTTATTGCATTTCGATACTAGTTTATAGTTTGGTAATTTATTATTATAGATATTAAGTAGGTATATAGGAATTTTTATAGGTAATTTTTTGTGGTTGTGTCAGTTGCTACATTTGTAAAGTAAGTACTAGTAATGTGCTTAAAAAATACTATAAATTTAAATACATAATATGTTAATATAAGTACACAATAAAAATCCCATTTATTTTTGCTTTTCATTTTATTAGTTTTTTGTAAGTTCCCTTTAGGTCCTGTGTACATCCTCATTTAGGTCCTGTATTAGTCCATGTGGACGTACAATGGATGTCCCCAATACATCCTTTTTAGGTCCTATAAGTCCGTATTAAGTTCTGTATTTGTACTATGTACGTCCCGATGAACATCCCTGGGACGTCCAGGGGACGTACTTTTTGGTAACATTTAGGTCTTATTGGACGTCCCGGGGACGTCCAAATTATGTAAACGGATGTCCGTGGGATGTCCGGACATTTAATGAGGTACATCCTTCGGACGTCCATGGGACGTACTTGTGCTGTCTGGGTAGGTTGTTTTTAAATGAAAAATAGCTTCCTTTAGTGAGAAAAAATTGTCCATGGTACAATACAATGGTGTGTATTTAGAAAAATTTTTCACCTTTACTTTTTTTATGAAGTCAGCTCTTCTAAAACACAATTATTTTTATTGTAATTGAATTAACAAAAAAAAAAACTTTTGTTGAATTTTAAAATAAGTTATATGATGTACTAATGGTTAGTAACAAAAACTAATTTGTGGATTAATACTGCATTTAAAACAATTAGCGAGTGTTTTTTTTTCCAAACCAGTTATTTGATTAACCAAAAACACCTTGTATATTTTTATATTTTAAAGGTTGGGTTAAAATAAAGGTTTTTATTTTTATTTATAGATAGCATGTGAGAAGAAATTTCAGATAGACCAACATGTGAGAACTGCTTCACACATTGCAAAAAAAGGAAAAATACTAGAAAAACATCAAACTTCAATGGCTAAATGTTTCCAATCTACTTCAAAAAAATTAGATGAGCAAGAAACTTTTAATGAAGACTTGTGTCGCGCATTAGTGTCTGCAAACATACCGCTTTCAAAATTAGCAAATGTAAATTTTAGTTCGTTTCTAAAAAAATATTGCAAACTTAATGTTCCAAGTGATCGGTCTCTAAGAAGAAATAATGTGAACGTGCTATACTCGTCTGTGTTAATTAATATTAAGGAAGAAATTGCAGATAATTATTTTTACATATCTGTAGACGCAACCACTGATTCCTCAGGAAAGTATATTGCTCATTTATTGATTGGTGTTCTTAAAGAAGATACCTTACCAAAATCTCATCTTATTTCATGCCAGCAACTTGAGAAAACAAATGCTTTAACAATTTCGCGTTTTATACAAGAAAAATTAGCAACTTTTTTTCTTCCGACAACTATTCCTTCTAATAAATTACTGCTTATTTTATCGGATGCTGCTCCTTATATGGTGAAAGCAGGACAAAATTTAAAAATATTTTTCCAGATTTAATACGTTACTTGTGTAGCGCATGGATTAAACAGAGTTGTAGAGGAAATACGAAAAAAGTTTCCTCTTGTAAATACATGATATCCAGTCTCAAAAAAGTATTTCTTAAATCTCTTATAAGAATTCAACTTTATAAAGAAATGCTACCTAACATTCCTCTTCCACCACAACCTCTTTTAACGCGATGGGGAACATGGTTAGAAGCAGCCAATTTTTATGCAGATCATTTTGTTAAAATAAAGAACATAATTGATACGTTAACAGATGAAAGTTCCCAATCTCTATTGGATTCTAAACAAACTTTTCAGAGTAACTTGCTTCAACAAGAACTTTCATTTATAAAATCAAATTTTAGTTTTGTTCAAAAAACAATTACTCAGTTAGAATCACCAAAACTGTCATTGTTCGAAAGTACAGCATTAATAAAATAATTTGCGTCGAACGTTAGAGGTAATATTGGAAAAGGTATTTAAAAAAAATTTGAAGCTACTATGGAAAAAAATAAAGGTTACCATATTCTTTCTGAAGTAGTCAGTGTTCTAGCTGGAAATATTTCGGAAACAATTAATTTAGAACCAAATGTTTTGGTTAGTTTGAAAAATGCTCCGTTACATCAGTTGATGTTGAACGAAGTTTTTCCATATATAAATATATGTACTCAGACAGAAGCCACAAGTTTTTGTTAGAAAATTTTGAACACCACTTGGTCATTTATTGTTACCATAATTCTAATTTATTCATACTTAAAAATGATGTAGTTACTTAAAATAAATGTAAATCTTAATGAATAGTTGGAAATATTTAGTTATGTACACTTTTTTTTTAATAAAATTGTTACTATTTTACGATTTTTTTATTTATTTGTATGCATATTTTGTAAAATATTTGCATATTTTCGGGTAAACACGTGCATATTTATGCGCATATCTTCTACATTTTTATTTGCATGTTTGCCGAAGTCTAGTTATTACAAATTATAGAAAATCGTCCCCCTATATACCATCATCCCCTACATCATTTTCAACAGTTCGACTCATAATAATACAACAGTACTTGTATATGGCTAAAGAAGTATTAAACTGTGATAAGTATTTTACATTCTTTTATAATCATAAAGCTTTATAAAAAAAATCCGATATTTAGATTATAATAAACCACCAGCATTATCTAGAGGAGAAACTCGTAACTATCAATAACTAGTCATACTAAAAGAGAACTTTTAAATAGGATGTATGATTCCCGAAATTAAACAGAGATGTCACTAGACACTTATTTAGGATAGAGCTATTTATTTGAAGTTTTGAAGTTCAGGAGCTTTTACAATTTGTTTCTTTGATATAATTTTGGTATTTATCTTTATATTAATATTATAAAAAAAAATTCAACAGGGACTAATTTCCGAATTTTGTGATTCCTTTAATAATATTTAATCTAAAAATTATAATTTTTGAATTATGATGTATGATTTACCCCAAAATACTTGGATAGTTGACGGAGGGGTGGAATGAGTGGCTTATCCTTCATTTTCGACGTCATTGACTGTCCTAAGCTAGGGTAAAGGAGGAGGGAGGCTCTTGGTAAGGTTAACTCTCTGCCAAGATTATAATTAAAAACGGTTCATAGAATCTCAGGCCTCAAAAACAGCATAATTACTCGTAGACAAAATTCGCAAGAAAACAGTGCATAAATATAAACAAAAAGAGAACCTTGAGAATAGGGACCTGGAATATAAAAACCCTGAACAACAAGGACTAGAAATTTATAAAGAAGTTGAAAGATCACAATATCATTAAAAAGGCAGAGTACGTCACAGGATGAATTCCAATGATCGAACTAAAAACGGCACAACAAAGACTAAAACTTTTAAGTGTATATAGGCCTGAGAATTGTAAACTGAAACCAGAGTTTATATGAAGATCTACAAAAAGTGCTGTATGTAATATTAACAACATATTCAGTGATCCTCCTGGGATACATAAATACAAGAATTGGCAATAACATAATATCAGGCATAAAGCAAACATTAATCTAAGTTATACGAAATGAAAATGGACGTTAAACTTCTTATAAACTACACACAAAATGAATACGGAGATATTTCAACACAAGTTTCAAACTACACTTTATTGATGGGAAAACATATAAATAAAATACCAAAACTCATAACTAAAATAAAAATAGAAAACTGTATGATGAGTTAATGAAAAACTATATTAAAGTAGACTACAACAAAAAACAGAACAATAAAGAATCACGTGGGAAGAAGCTATGGAAATTAGTTGGGCAAAAATGAAAACTAACATAAAACAGAATCAAAAATACTCTTAACGAAAGACAAATAAAGAAGAAAATAAGACAAAAAATCGTATAACTTGGTTTTCAAAAAAGATAGAAGAAAAAAATAATACTTATGTAAAATACAAAACTAAAAAAATACAGAAGGATTATAAACAACAGAAGAGGGTTCGCAACGAGACACTTGTACTGGCCAGATCGAAGAAAACAGAGAATGGGAAAGGTATAAAAAAAACAAAAACCACAAAAGTGATAGATACTACAACTGAAATCAGACAAGGACTCATTGAGCCCACTTATATTTAATCTCATATTGGACGAGGTTTTAAAACAAGTAAAGACAAAAAAGGGTGCTCAAAAGGAAACAAATAAATAAAGATAATATGCTACGCTGACGACGCGGTTCTGATAGTAGAGAAAGAAGACAATTTATAACAAATGCTGTACCAGTTTAATAGCAAAGCAAGGAATTTAACTTTTTCACATAAAACGAAAAGCCCAGTAATATTAAAGGAACCAGTAAGGTGCAAACTAGAGAATGAAAATTAAATGATATAACATGTAAAGAAATCTGGGAGAAAACTTATCGAGCGAAAATAATGTTAAAGAGGAAATAAGTGAACAAGTTGGCCATATGAATTGGTGGCTATATGAAGCCAAAAGACCACGAGGAAAACCGCAAATACGATGGACCGACGATATCACAAGAACTGCAGGGCCAATGTGGAAACGTCTTACAAACAACAGGGATGAATAGCGAGAATTCGGAGAGGCCTATATATTCGACAATCCCAATAGAGAAAAGAGTTTAAAAAAAAGGGAACAAGTGGCAAAAAGAAGCAGAGCAGCAGGATATCCGCTGATAATAAGTTGTAATCCGACCTATCATGACATATACCTACCGCAGAAACAAGATCAGACACAAGCACGACAATAAGATATCAAGAAGATAAACGAAATGAGAATCACAAGAAGAATAACACGACAACCCCTATTAGACAGAACAAGAAGTAATAAAGATTAGGGACCTGTGCAGAATAAACAACATTAATGAATGATCGCAAAAAAGAAAAGAGAATGAAACAGCTACATCGGTCGGATAGCAGAAACTATAATAGTTAGGATAGCCCTGAATAAGCCGCCAATTACAAGATAAAGCACAGGTCGCCTACGGAAAAGATGGAATAATTAGAGGAGATCCTTGTACTTTGCGACCGCTTGTACTTTGAAACGTTCGGACTTTTACAGCATTATAGCGATTCAGATGCATTTATTAGTTATATAACGTTCCTTTGCGCTCACAGAGAGCAAAACACGTAATATGAAGCAGATCGGTCTAAAAACTCGACAGTTAAATTTGTTTTTTTTGTGGCGTGATCATTGTATTTTCGTATCCTCTGCCATCGAATAAAATAACTGTAAGTATATTATTACTCTTATATTTTGACTATGTTTACACAAATATAGAAGTTTTAAGCAATATATTTTTCTAGTTTTTGCAGAGCAGAGAATTTTGTTTATTTTAAGTAATAAAAAGCGAATTTCTTAAACATGTAATTATCGTGTACTTTGAAACGTCGTCTAAATTGTACTTTGGAAAATTTTCCATAGTACACGAACGTGGTCCAAAGTACAAGTTTTATGGACTGTAAACAGTTATAAAAACTTAAACGACTATTTTTTTGCCTTAGAGATGCTGAAAAGCGAAAGAGACGTTAAAAGACTAAAACCTGTAGCCAAAAACGTCGAAAATGCTGCTAATGCTGTATTGCAAAAACAGCTCAGTCTAAGACAAGCCAGCGCAGATTTTAAAGTATCTAAAGCCACCTTATGCAGACATCTCAAGAAACACAGAAAATATGGACAAGAACATTTTGTATATATAGTGCATCACAAGACGTTTAGTTAGTCTTTACGAAACAGCAAGAGGAAGAGCTACTAAAGTATGTTACCATTTGTGCCAAGATGCATTACGGCCTCTCAACTATCGAATTAAGAAAGTTAGCATATAATTACGCACGTGTAAATAATATTGATTGTTTCTCTTCCTTGGATACAAACCAAGAAGCAGGAAAGGAGTGGCACAGGTAAAAAAAGTTTTGCATTTTTTAGGTCATAAGGGTAAATAATTGATTTACAGGTTCTATCTGCGAAGACATCCGTCTGTATCATTACGTAAACCACAAGCAATAAGTCTAGTCTGATCGACAGCCTTTATTGAAACAGTATTTAGTCGGGATAGAATTTATAATTTATACGAAACCGGACTAACCACGGTGCATACCCCGGTCCGTGTTATTGCAACGAAAGAAGTTAAACAAGTCGGCAGCATCACATCGGCTGAAAAAAGTGTAAATGTGACTCTAATTTATTGAATCAATGCTATTGGTAATTGTGTACCTCCTTTATTCGTATTTCCGCGTGTGTTTTTTAAGGAACACATGCTGAAAGGGTCTACAATAGGCAGTGTTGGGGCGCGAATCTAGTGGATGGTCTAACTCTACGATTTTTGTTGAGTATTTAAACCACTATATAAAACATACAAATTCAAGTACTGACAACAAATCACTACTGATTGTTGACAATCATGAGAGCCACATTTCAGTGAAAGCTTTAAATTTAGCAAAATCATCGGTCGTCATGGTTACCTTTCCACCCCACACCAGCCACAAGCTACAACAGTTAGATAGGTTGGTTTTTGAACCTCTAAAGAAATATTATAATACAGCTTGTTTCGACTGGCTAATTGCAAATCCTGCAAAAACGATGACATTCTATGATATTGCTTAGTATATTGGGAATGCATATCCATAGACATTTACACAGAAAAATATCCAGTCTGGCTTTACCGTTTCTGGTTTCCATTCAACAGAAACATTTTCGAGGAGCACGAATTTTTCAGTTCATAAGTTACGGATAGACCACCAGTTGCCAAAGAGTCAAGAAATAATCAAAATACCTTAGAAACTAATAGTTCCTCGAATATTTCTGTAGAGGGTCTATTTCTGTAGGAATGCCTTCAGGAACAACTAGTATGTTTAATGATCCTAGTTCTTCCTTAGTATCCAACGAATTAAATTAACATAAAAGCCCCGAACAAATTCGAGATTGAAATAATAGCGCCCCTTAAAACCACGAAGAATTTTATTTCAAAAAAAACAAAAAGCAACCAAAAATGTTCTTGATAGTAGTTCTAATGAAGATGTAATAAAAGAAAGCGAAATAACGTGCGACGACTCAATAGATGACGTAGATTTGCCAATGCAGAAAAGGAAGATAAAGACTTTCTTGAGTCTAGCAACAAGCCCTGCGTGATAGATTTTATTTTACCACAAATTGCAACAAAAAAGACAAAACGATATTTTATTGCTAATGTCGTTGGAGTGAATAATGATGGGTTTAAAGTTAGATACCTAAAAAGAAGTCCAAATTTCTATTCGAAAATGACATGGTGTATGACTTGCCTGACGAAGATATGGTGATGAAACTAGGAGCCCCTTCAGTAGTGGGGGCACTACCAGAAGAAATGCTGAGATGACATTTTCTATCGATTTATCTGCATTTCTTCTTCTTCACGGGCCATCTCCGCGACGGAGGTTGGCAATCATCATGGCTATTCTGATCTAGATGCTGCTGCTCTGAATAGTTCAACTGATGTGCATCCGTACCATTCCCTCAAGTTACGCAACCATGAGATTCTTCTTCTTCCTACACTTCTCTTGCCCTGGATTTTTCCTTGTATAATCAATTGAAGTAGGTTGTATCTCTCATCACGCATAACATGCCCCAAGTATTGCAGCTTTCGTGTCTTCATGGTTTCCAATACTTCCATTCTTTTGTTGATTCTTCTCATGACTTCGTTGTTTGTTACATGTTCGGTCCATGATATCTTTAGGATTCTTCTATTCACCCACATTTCAAATCCTTCCAACTTTTTAGCAGTCGACGCGTGAAGTGTCCATGCTTCTATCCCATAGAGCATAGTCGAGAAAATATAACAGCTTGCCAGCCTAACTCTCAAGTTGAATTTTAGTTCTCTTGCACAAAGTACCTTTCTCCTTTTATTGAAGTTTATACGTGCTTTCTCTATTCGAACTTTGATTTCTTTGGAGTAATCTACATTTAACGTCCAATAAATAAGCGTTTCAAAGTACACATACTTATGTTCCAAAATACCAACCTCGGTGTGTACTTGGAGACCTTTAGGATATGGTGAATTATTCTGTATTCATAAGCATATTTGCCATTGGAATTATTATTTTATTTTTTTATTTGTTTACTTAAAGATACTCTATTTCAAAAAAAATCTCAGTTCGAAATAAAATTTAAAAATTAGTAAAACCTGCTTTTATTTAAAAACCGTTCCAAAGTACAAGGATATTCCCTATATTCTACTAGGGTTGGAGGTGACATTAAAGAAAACAGTCATTTTGCCTATATGAAAGAAGAAGAATATTATGATATTATACGTATGAATTTGTTTTAACACTAACGGTTAATTATTGTTATGGTATTTTTAATAACTGAGTATTTAGTATTTCTTGTTCGTACGACTCTGCTTTTTTGTTCTGGATTTATATATTAATTTGTTAATCTTAGACTACCTTCTAGATTTCTCTCGTGGAGGCTTTTATTTTCTTCTGATGGTAAAACTTATATAAATATAAATTCTGTATTGGTGTATGTAGTAAGTAATGTAAGTATGTAGTTGGATTTATCATTCATGTTTTATTACACTGATAACAGAGTCTAACAGAGACAAAAAGAAGACCGATGGAACAAAATTCTTATAAGTTGGAGACCGTGGGAATATAAACGAAGCAGAGGAAGGCCCCAAATGAGATGGGCAGATGATATCAAGAAGCACGTGGGCTCTAGATGGATGACTGTTGCGACAGACAGAGAAGAATGAAAAAGGATTGGGGAGGCTTATGTCCAAAGATGGACCGAAGAAGGCTAATTAGATAGATAGAACAGAGTCTGACCCAGAGTGGGCGGCTGAACAATAGGTCCTCCAAAAGAGGGTTATGGCGTTAGGCCTTAGGAACCTAGCATACTTAAAAAATCCAAGGTCTAACGAACAATTGGCAGAAATGAAAAATTTTAAAATTAATCCCCGGTGGTAATCCACACCTCCGAAGGAGGGAGCACTTCTGCTTTGAGTTTAACAAACCCGGCTTCGAAACTCAACCATAGACAAAAACAGAGAAAGCTAAGAATCGGCACATGGAATGTGCAGGGCTGGAGAACAAAAGCCAGTGAAGTAATATCAAAAATCGAAAAGATGAATCTCGATATCCTCGTCACAACGGAAACAAAACAGAAAGGAAACGTCACTGAAAGAATAGGGGAACTAATCCATTATTGGAGCGGAGTAGAAAAGAAAGACCGCGCAAAAGCTGGAGTTGGAATTCTACTAAAGAAGAAATGGGAAAAATCTATAGACGATTGGGAACCCATAAACGAGAGAATTGTCAAACTGAAAATCAAGATGTATGGCAGAGAAATTATAATACTAGCAACATACGGTCCAACGGAAGACAGTTCAGCCAATGAGAAAGAACGATTTATCGAACAACTTCAGGAACAAATGGATAAGAGAAAACCTAAACAAGAAATAATATTAGTGGGGGATGTAAATGGAAGAGTCGTAAGAAAAGACAATGACAGAACAGTTGGTCCATTTGGAGAAGACACAATTAACGACAACGGAGAAAGATTGATAGAACTATGTGAAGTAAATGATTTGAAAATTATGAACGGATTCTACAAACACAAAAATATACATAAGTACACATGGACTTATGAGACAAGAAAACTAAGATTCATTATTGACTACATTATCATGAACCATAAAAGCTCCATCAAAGTAAAAGACACCAGAGTGAAAAGAGGGGCAGAATGTGGGACAGATCACAAATTTGTGGTGGCATGGATGGAATTCCCCTATATCTGGACAAAACAAAAACATACATCGATTGTTACAACGAGAACGACAATAAACGAAAAGAGGCTCAAATTACATCTATTACAGGAAGAATCAATAAAAGATCTATACAAAAGAAGACTAGACCAAAAACTCGAAGAATTCAGATATGACACGTTAGATGAAATGCATAAACACATAAAAACCTGCCTGATTTCAGCGGTCTTAGAAGCTCTTGGAGAAGACGAACAAAGAAACACCCATTAGAATATCAAATTAAGGGAAGACACATTGAAATGTATAGAAAAGAAAAAACTACACATAAAATACCTAAACACCAAAAAACAAGAAGACTTAGATCTATATAGAGCGAAAAACAGAGAGGTGAAGAAAAGAGTAACAAATGAAAAGAACGAACGATGGGAACAAGCATGCACATAGATAGAACGACATATCGGAGGAACGAGAAATTCAGAATCATAGCGAATATTAAAAACACTCCAACGAAATAAGACAGAGAAAACCCAGATCGTCAAAATTAGTTAAAACGAGTGGCAAAAATACTACGTAGAACTACTTACAGAAAACCGTCTCCAATTTCAGGAAGAGAATACAGAACATGCAGGAAATGGGACATAGGACCAGATAAAAATAAGTCTAACAGAAGTCAAGAGAGCAATCAAGACATTGAAGAACAAAAAAGCCAAAGGACCCGGAGGGATAACAAACGAACTAATTAAAAACGGAACGGAAAAGTTATTCTGCATGCTACACAGAATGTTCGAAAGAGAACTAAATGGAGAGGAAATGCCCGCGAAATGGACACATCCATACATAAGAAAGGAAACAGGAAAAAATGTGAAAACTACAGAGGAATTACTATAATATCGTCGGTAGGTTGACTTTACGGGAAAATTATCAAGGAAAAACTAAAAACTGAAATAATAGGAAAAATTCGAGAAGACCAAGCAGGGTTCACAGTACGAAAAATCATGCCTAGATCATACGTACACATTAGAACAACTGATAGAGAAGAAAATGGCAAAAGGTAGACCGGTCCATCTGGCGTTTGTTGGTCTAAAGAAAGCATACGACTCAATACCTAGAGTCAAATTATGGGAAGCAATGAATGATCTCGGAATCCGACAAACACTAATAAAAGCAGTTAAAGCACTGTACAAAGAAAACAAAGTAGCTATTAAATGTGGAAATAAAGCCTACAATCCATTTAAGCATACAAAAGGACTTCTACAAGGCTGTGCTACGTCCCCTACTATATTTAAAATATTCTTGGAAAAGACACTCAAACCATGGAGGAGAAAGTGCGAAGGAATGGGCATACCAGTAAGAGACGAATACCTATACACCTTAAGTTTTGCCGACGATCAAGTATTCATCGCACAAGATGAAGAAGATCTCAGCTTTATGCTCAGAAAACTAGAAGAAGAATACAAAAACAATGAAATGGAAATAAACTTAGAGAAAACCGAATACCTAACAACAGAAAACAAGGATATGAGAAACCTAGAGATAGACGAGGGAAGACAAGTAAATGGAAAAGATAAATTCCAGTATTTAGAAACCATAATATCGAACCAGGGAACAACAGAAGAAGATATAAACAACAGACTAAGACAAACAAGAAACTGTAGAAATCAACTAAATTCAGTGCTGTGGGATAAGATCATTACGATAAAGACAAAAAAGAGAATATATAATACCCTGACAAGAAGTATCCTGACATATGGGTCCGAAAACTGGACAATAAACAAGAGAAATAGAGGTAGAATAAGAGCAGTAGAAATGGAGTTCCTTAGAAGAAGCTGTAGACTTACAAAAAGAGACAGAATTAAAAACGCAGAGATTAAGCAGAGAATGGGAGTGCAATCAGACATAATCGACTATATAGAGGAGAGAAGACTATCCTGGTACGGCCACGTCAGAAGAGCGGACAGAGGACGCTGGATAAACAAAATTACAGAATGGAGCCCGATCGGAAGAAGAAAGAGAGGAAGACACCGAAGGTCATTCAGAGACGAAATCGGCGAGGCTATGGAGAAACGCACCCTGCGAGATGGAGCCTGGAATGACAGGGAAAATTGGAGAAAACGGTTGAGTGAAGGAAGACAGTGAACACTGTGGAAATCCTTAGTAATAGTAGTAGTATCTTCGAGAATATTATTTATTTCTTTTAGTACACACACATATACCCACAATAGTAATCCCTAAATTGGATGGGACTTGCATGCGTGCATGTAAATATTTGGGCATACAATTTATTGGACTGAGGGGGATTAGTTTAGGTCGAGGACGAAACATCGGATCTTCAGTACTCTCCAGGCACTCCTCCATGACTCTTACTTGACGTCTTCTCCACGTAAAGTTCAGGAAAGCGTGGGCGCTCTAGTCCCGTATTCTCCCTTCTCTTGTCGTCCTTGTGTTTTGTGTGTCCAGGCATTGAGCTTGCTATAGTCTACCAGAGCCTTTCTGCTGAGCTGACAAAATTCTCTCAAAACTTGGATGGGAAAATGGGTGCCTGTGATCATTTTTTTATTGTATTCTTATTATTTTTTGATTGGCATGTGAATTTTTGTGTTCTTTCAAATTATTCTTTTTTGGAGGAAGTTTTGGATGAGGATCAGCTGATGTTGGCATTTAGTCAAGCGTTTCAGAGTTACTTACAAGCTATCCCTTCTTAGTCATGCCAAGCAGTTTTGCTGTTTGGGTCTTCTGTGTTTCCAATGGTGAAAGATATTATACGTTAAGATTTCGCGCAGGGTGTAGTTGGTATGGTCCACTAATTCGGCGAAATTTGTTTTTGCTTTGTCGTCCATCTGGTCTAATATGCTGATCTGTTGGGTCTCTCTGAAAAGGAATCTTTTGGCGCTACGTATCGATGGACGTTCATTGCTTCATTTGACCATCCGATAGAAGTGTCGAATATCTCTAGTTGTTCGGCTAGTACGCCAAGTCTCTTATTAAACATCACTGCATAAGTCTTCTCCAGATTTACTGCAACTTTATACTGTATGCACCATTCTTCTAGGACGTCTAGTGCTATCTAAAGGTTCCTAAATGCAATGCCTTGGTTACTAAGTTTGGCCACCATTGACGTATTATCTGCATATAGGTTGATCATAGTGCCTGTTATTCTGGAAGCATCGGCTGTGTATATATTATACAATAGCGGAGACAAAACAGTTCCCTGTTACTTATTGTAAAATTACTTTTGCCTCCGGAATTTCGACTTCGGATAGGACTTGTCCAATGCGAATTCTTACTTTTCAGCTTACGAGGTACGAGGAGAGTAGCTCTGGCATGGCATTGCTGTAAAAAACGTCTAGGAAGATTGCTTCGATGTACTGTCTATCGTTGAAGCCTGCTGCGATGTAGTCTGTGAGCCTGAGTACCTAGTGTTCACTTGAGCGTTTAGCTCTGGTAATTGGCAATTCTTCTTCTGGTAAGACCTGTAGTCTTTCTGTTTCCTCTTTGAGTCTTAAAAGTATCATTCTTTCAGCAATTTTGATGATTGCTGGGAATAAGCTTATTAGCCTGCAATTCTGTGAAAAATACTGTTTTTTTTTCTTGCTTGTGGATTGTCATCATATGGGCTTCTTTCATGCAATGTAGATCAGAAAATTATTTATCTTGGTCAGATAAATGTCTGCTTTTACTGGGAAGTATTTTACAGTCCTGTTGGTTATTTTGGTTGGTCCAGGGGCTTTCTGTGAAATAATTTTCCTGATCAGGTCGTTCACTTCTAAGGATGTGTGATTTAGTGGTGGTTTTTTGTTTTCTTTTTGTAGTCTGTTTTATTAAGAACGTGTAGTCCTTTATTCAGCAGATGTAATATTTGCTTTTAAAAGTTTTGAGAAGACCATCTTGCTCTATATTGTCGAATTATTTTTTAATTGTTTGATCGACGTCCTGTAAGATAGCTTCTATACCTGTAATGGCTTGGTAATTTGATAATTTCGTTGTGACTATAGCGCAGTTCATACGAGAAATTGTTAAATTTATTGTAAATTGTGGGTAATCGGAGGTAACAATTTAGGTACATTTAATTTGGAATCAACTTTAAATTCAGAATTTAAAGTTCTTTAAAACCTTCAAAAAATCAAGAATCAGGTTTTTCGTGCAGTCTATTTACAGAGTACTAAGTGTACTGAAAAATTACAAATTTTATCCATACAAAACATACTTGGTTCAAAAAATAAACAAAGATGATCAAGACCGGCCATTACTGTTTTGTGAGATTATGACTGAGAATATAAATAATAATCCAAATTTGCATTTAATGTTTGTTTTTAAGATGAATGTTCTTTTCTAATGCTACTTTTAATCGATACAATTACCTTAATTGAGCTGATAAAAATCCTAGAATTTTTCATGAAACATAATATCCAACATCCATTGAAACTAAAGTATGGGCAGGAATTTAGGGGGGTATATCATATAGTTAGCCATTCTTGTTTTAAACTAATTTTGAACAAAGAAGCATATCTTGAATTATAAGAAGCCACAGTTGATCTGTGAGCGTAACATACGGACTGAACCTCAATATTAAGAAAACTAAATTTATGGTTGTCAGCCGTACAAATTTAGATCAGGGGGCACTAATGGCAGGTAGCGAAGAGATCCAGAGAGTCGACAGATTCACTTACCTCGGAACTACCCTCAACGTACAATGGGACTACGCTCAAGAGATTAGATCCATGATTGAAATGGCACGGTCTACATTTATTAAGTTGAGATCCTTGCTGTGCTGCAGTGATCCCAGTTTGGGAACCAAGATGCGCTTAGTGAGGTGCTACGTTCTTCCAGTGTTACTATATGGAGTTGAAGCCTGAACACTGACGCAAGCCACTGAAAAATGAATCAAAGCCTTCGAGATGTGGATATACAGAAGGATACTAAAAATATCTTATGTGGACCATGTCACCAACGTTAAGGTCTTACAGCGCATGACAAAAGAAAAAGAAGTGCTTAATTTAATTAAACAACGTAAGCTTGAGTAACTCGACCATGTGATGCGGAACGAAGAAAAATATCGAATTCTTCAACTCGTTATGCAGGGTAAAGTATTTGGCAGAAGAGGACCGGGACGCCGTTTCGTAGAGCAGTCAACAAAACCATGATAGCCTTGATGATCGCCAACATCCGGACTGGATAAGGCACTGAAGAAGAACAGTTGATCCCATTTTTACACACATAATTGAAAATGATAACTGATACACAGATGACTTCTTTTGAGCTTTGAGAGAAAAGCACAATTTGTCAATCATTCCGTCTATGAATCGGTATCTTATACCATTATTTTTACATAAACTTGCGTCGTCAGGACTAATTCAAATTCAAACACAAAACCGCCGGTGAATGTCTCTTGCTTATTACCCACTTTAACTAGATAGCTACAAAAATGTGTTCTACTCTGGTGAACAATGACAGCAAGACGCCAAGTGGTTAATTTGGGCTTTCACGAGAATAAAGTCACAAACATGTGTAATTAACAACAACAAAAAAGAGACGAACAAAGTGTGAGCGAGGGGCAATTTAATCACAGTCACAAAAGACTCAAGCAGTACGAAATTAACAAGGACGATTGGAACAAAGACAAGCGCTCCGCCAATTCGTAGTTAACACATGCAGAGCAAATGATCGACAACGCAAACAAGTACATCGAGTATTTACAACGAATTCGTTTCTTCGTCTAGCATTCCAGTATGTGCCAGACATTGAATACTGTATGTAACATTGAACGTAACGACTGGTGCAATGGACAAGGAATGTCTCCATTGTCAAGACTGATACTGCTTTTTTTTTACTCATAGTCAATCACGGTCACTCTTCTCTCTTTATTTACTGGTCTTCTTTAAGTCTGTTTTTTGATAAACGTTTAAAAATGATTATTTTCACATGCAATATATATACATAACAACTGCACCTGAATTCGGATATTTAAATGTATTTTGGTGCATATAAATAGTCTGAGCAAATATATGCAAAATTTTTCATTTCAGTATAATATTTTACCCATTTTTATAATGTGTATGCACGTACGCAAAGACAAGATAGGAATAGTACAAATATACGGACCAACAGAAGGTAATGAAGAAGAGATATTGATAGAATTCTACAACGAACTCCAAAACGCATTAGACAAATTAAGAGAGACAAGAGAAAAAATAATAATCTTAGGCGATTGGATTTCAAGAGTAGGTAAGGACATTAACAGGGGATTGGGATGCATTGGATAATATGGGAAAGAAACATTAAATAGAAATGGAATTAAAATGTTGGAATTATGCCAAACCAATGACCTGCTAATAGGAATCACATACAATGAACAAACCATTAACGACAAATATACATTTGTGGCTGAAGAGAGAAATTCAAAAAGCTTAATCGACTATATGGTCTATACGAGAAACCTAGAACAAAATATAAAAAACATCTTAGCGGAAAAGGAACCGAAGCTCTCATAACCGGAACATAACACAGGATGGTCACTGCAAAACTGGAGCATGAAAAAATGGAGGAAGTGGAGAGAAAAGAGTACAAGAAAGTAAATGTAAACAAACTAAAGATAGAAAGTGTGCGAGAATTTTACACAGATAAAACTAACAAAAGACTGAGACAAACAGAGTGCCACAAAGAAACATGGACAATAGAAGAAAGATGGAATACTTACAGTGAAGTATTAAAGACAACAGGACAAGATGGTGAAATAAATAAGTGAAGACAAAAATAGAAAAGAAGAAGCATGGAAAAATACATCGAAATGGGATTAGAAGAAGATAAAGAAAATACTATAGGCAGAGACGATTGGTAAAAAAGACAGTCAGACAAGCAAAAGCAAAACATGGAAAGAATTCAGAGAAGAACTTTAGAAAGAATATATAACAAATAATAAAAACTTTTGGACGACAATACGATACATAAGGCAAGAAAAACGAGAGGAAATAAACGCAGTAAGATATACTTCAAACCAAATACAAACAAGCCCAGAAGAAGTAGCTAGGGTATGGAAAGAATATTATGAGAAAAAATTTGATGCCGAAGTGATAAAGGAACACAATTTAATCAAGAAAGGCGAAGAAAATACAGAGCTAGAGCAAATAAGTAGAGAAGAAGTAATAGAAGGATTAACAAATATAAAAATAGGCAAGGCAGGTGGAGATGATGAAATTGAACCGGAAATGGAAAAATACATGGAAGAAGAAGGAATAAACCGGCTATGGAAAATATATAAAGAGGCGTGGTAAAAACAAACAATCCCTAAAGACTGACAGAACAATATCATCGTGATAATATACAAAAAAGGAGATCATGTAAACTGCGACAAATATAGAGCAATATGTCTGTCATCGGTATGCTTTAAAATATATACGAAAATAATAGAGAAGAGACTGAGACAAAAAGTAGAAATGGTATTGGGAGAAGAAAAAACGGCATTTAGACCAGGAAGACAGACAAATGACATTATGTGTATCATTAGAAACCTAATAGAAAGAAGCATAGATACGGGGGAAAACTAGTATTAACATTCATAGACCTAAGAGCAGCATTTGACTCGATAGAAAGACATATTATAGAAAAAGGCTTGAGGAAAATAAATGTACCTAATGCATTAATAAAAATTATAGAAAGAACTTACAAAGAGGTAAAAGGAAGAGTACAAATAACAGGGGAAAGATCGGAAGGATTTAATTGGAAGAGAGGTAATAAACAAGGAGATAGTCTCAGCTCTTTGCTATTCATAATAGTAATGGACAAATTGATAAGAAACACTAGAGTCAGAACCAATCAACTACAGACAATAATAGGTTACCACAGATTACAACCGGTAACAATAGAGTCCTTAATGTATGCAGACGACATAGTACTAATAGCAGATTCCGAGAATAAAATGCAGAAACTATTGGATATATGGGTAGAACAAATAGAAGAACTTAAAATGGAGATAAACGAGGAAAAACGTAAGATAATGAGAATTAGCGGCAAAGGAGATAAGGAAGATAATCAAATAAAGATAAAATGTAAAAACTCAGAATTGGAAATAGTAACAACTTACGAATACCTGGGAAGTATAATAACTAATGACAGAAAAATAGACTGGGAAATAACAAATAGAGCAAAGAAATCTATGAAAGTTATACTATGCGTTAGCCCCAATAATGGGAAAAAGAGAACTTGCACGAGAAACAAGAATAAAAATATATAACACAAAAGTGTTACCAATTGTGCTCTATGCAAGTGAAAACTGGACAATTCTGGAAAACATAGGAGCAGAATAAACGCAATGGACATGGGACATCTAAGAAGGATAGTTGGAAAGACAAAATGGGATAGATTAAGCAACGAGACTATTAGGAGAATGGCCTATGAACCGATAATGAACAAAATAGCAAAGAGATAAATGAACTGGTATGGGCATCTGATGAGGATACAATTTAATAAAATAACAAGAAAAGTTTCTAAAGCAAAAAACATTAGAAAAAGAAAAAGAGGCAGACCAAGAAAAAAATGGATACAGCAAGTAGAAGAGGCGGGAAAACTTAAACAAAAATCTCTCGAGGAATTAAAATTAATGGCAGGAAACAGAAAAGAATGGAAGAGGCGGGTAAATGGAAATTAAATTAGCTAGCCCAAATCCGACACCCTGATAGGATAAAAGGAAGGGGAAAAAGAAAGATAAATAAATAAAAAAAATGTTGAAACACGGACTATACAATATTAAGTAAACTAAAAGAAAATATTTTAAATTTAGATAAGATTGATATATTTCTTAAAACTTTTACCAGACTATAATAAATAATTATTCTAATTATTTCTTTACGGTAACTACACCAATTAGTTTTTCAATGTAATAGTGTTGTTATCCAAACATCTCTAACAAACCGTTGTTCATTTTTTGAAAAGGTTCCAACCTTATAATCGCCCACATATGAGCCACTTGCCAAACCACTTACTTTCAATAAGTATATTATAATATTCTATGTTCAAAAATAAGACACACCTGTATTTAAAATTTCAACACCTATTCTAAAATATTAGATTTTAATAAAATCATTCTGCTCAGTATAGCAGTTTAGATATAACCAGATTACAAAATGTATATTTCACACGTGACTGTAAATTTTCGCACTGTGACCACCGTTTCATATAACATATACTATACAGTATTAATTTGTACGTAGTATTTTTTAATATTAAGTTATTGATTAAAAAATATTATAAAATACTACTTAAAAATAAATGCAATTTAAATATGGACATATTAATCATCATCATCACTTTGGCTTTACAACCCTGTGTGGGTCCTAACCTCGCCATGAATTCTCTTCCAGTCGTCCCTATCCATCGCCTTCCTCCGCCAAGCACGTATTTCCATATTTCTCATATATTGGTCTATGTTATCTAGGCATCTTGTTCTGAGTCTTCCTTTTCTTCTTTGACCAATAGGTTTATCAAGGAGCGTTTTTCTGGCTGGGTCCGTTTGCTCCATCCGCATTAAATGGCCTACCCACTTCAGACCTCCTATCTTACTGTATTTTACGATATCTGGTTCCTGGTATATTCTATATAGTTCAAAGTTGTATCGTCTTCTCCAGACACCATTTTCATTTACCGCTCCATAGATTCGCCTCATTATTTTTCTTTCGAAACATCCTAACATGTTAGTTTGGTTAGACTTATCAACTGATTTGGTACTCCTAGGTCTATCATTGCTTTAAATAATTCTCTTCTATTTACAGAGTCGTAGGCTGCCTTGTAGTCTATAAATATGTGGTGCGTGTCTACAACGTATTCCAGTATTTTCTCTAGAATTTGTCTCAGGTTTGGAATCTGATGAATTATTGATTTGCCACCTCTGAAACCAGCCTGGTATTGTCCCATTATTCGCTCTGCATACGATGTCATACGATGGCATAGTATATTGATGGACATATTAAAGTAAACCAAAATTCTATCTACCAAATTATTGACCAATAATGAATTTTTTTCGTGTCCGGAAAACCATAGTTGCTGAGGCAATTATTGGGCTGTGTTTAATGCTACTTGGTTGCCTGTCTATAATTCATCGAGAGTGCATCTATACGAGTAGTTTGAGTAGACTCTTAGACAAGGAAAGAGAGGGAACGCGTAATACATATGGAATTGACTCAAGCCTAAGTTGGCACCACCCGGCACTAAAAAAGTTGCCAGGTCATATTTTATTTCTTCAATAAATTAGGAATTATGGATATATATATATATATATATATATATATATATATATATATATATATATATATATATACATAAATAATGAATATATAATATATATATATATATATATATATATTTATATATATATATATATATATATATATATATATATATATATATATATATTTATATATATATATATATATATATATATATATATATATATATATATTTATATATATATATATATATATATATTTATTTATATATATATATATATATATATATATATATATATATATACACTATTACTATTACACTAGCTAGCTTTACTTGACGAAAACTTTATAAATAGAATCATTTTTCGTAGAACAGATTTCGAGTACCCAGCTTACTCATCTGCATTTCTTTCAGGCATCATAAAGGAATTTAGTAAGAGGCAGTATTTAAAGACCACACTTAAGACAGCAGCACTAGCAAATGAAAAGAAATAAGCTTTTCTAACATACAAAGCAGTGAAGACTCCAGAGGCACGAGAAGACTACGTGAGAATCAGGAAAAAGTAAACGAAGAAATAGATAACATCAAAAAAGAACACTGGAAGAAATTTACCAAAGATATGGAATACGACCTCTATGGATCAGAGAAAAAAGTGTGGAACATAATAAGGAGACAAAAAACAGAAATGAATGAATTTGTACGCATAGATAACATTACGGAGGAACAATGGACTGAGCATTTCACGAAATTAATATGGAGAAGGAGAAGAAGAGAACAGAGAAATAATCATTAACGAAACCCACGATAGGGTACTAATATCAGAAGAAGAGCTACAAGAATGAATAAAAAAATTAAAAAACAGAAAAGCACCCGGTCCTGAAAAGATAAACAATGAACTGCTAAAATATGGAGGAACAACACTACGCAAATGGCTCCTAAAATTATTCGGCGATTTAATAAATACCGGAGTAGTACCAGCGGAATGGAAGGAAAGTCTCCTGCTACCGATGCTTAAAAAGGGAGAATCAAGAAATCCTGAAAATTGAGACATTAGTCTGATGAATAGTATTTTAAAATTGTTAAAAGCAGTCATAAAAGATAAAATCGAGGAAAAAGCGAACATGGCTAATGAACAACAAGGCTTCCGGATGAACCGCAGCACAATAGACGCAATTTTTATTATCAAACAAATAATAGAGAAGTCTATCGAATATCGAAAACCAGCATACATGTGCTTTGTAGATTTAAAAAGTGTTTTTGACAGGGTGAAGTGAAATGACATCTTAAATTTATTACAAGCTGAACAAATAGACCATCAGATAATAAGCACAATTAACGAAATTAACAAATACAACAAGACCAGAGTTATAATGCCAACAGGAGAAATAGAATTTATAGAAATAAAAGGAGAAATCCGCCAAGGAAACCAGCTCAGCCAATTGTTATTCAATATGTTAATGAATCAACTATGATACTATGCTATGTCAATGATGCAGTACTAATTGCTGATAACGAAGATGACCTACAAAGGCAGCTCCACACCTTTAATATCACAGCAAACAAACTAAATATGAGAATATCAGTAGAAAAAACTAAATGTATAGTGATCAGTAAAGTGCCGCATAGATGCAAACTAGAAAAATACAGCAAAATTGTAGAACAAGTAATGAAATTCAATTACCTAGGAGTAGAGATTACTAGTGACAGTGATATAAGAACAGAGACCACAAGGCAAGCATCAAAAGCGGCAAGAGTAAGTGGTTGCCTCCGAGAAACCATATGAAATATGGCCACGGAAACCAAATAAATATCTGACCACGGAAACCAAAATGAAAGTATACAAGACTGCTATCATATGCAGCGGAGACAAGGACCGATACAAAAAAGACGAAACAACAAATCAATAATATCGAAGTGAAAGTATTAAGATCAATAACAAGCATATCATTAAGAGACAGACAAACCAACAGAAGTATACGCGAACAATGTAAAATTCAAAATATTACCAGGTGGATAAAAGCAAGAAAAAAAAACTGGAACGAACATATAAACTGAATGGGACCAGATAGATTAGCGAACATCTGTAAAAACAACAAACCGTATAGCAGAAGACCCGTTGGACCCAAAAAAGGTGGAAAGATAATATACAGTCAACAGCGACTGAAACAGACTAAGAGGCAGACAAACAGGAGTAATTCTAGTCGTACGAAGAAGAAGAAGAAGACAAAATAAAAGCGAAATATACAAAGAGGTTAATTCGAAAAAATTTAATTTTTATCTTTCAAACCCTAACTATCATGATACAATTAAATATTTTGAGTACTTCTCTATTTAAGTAATCTTCATAGATATTTTGTAATATATTATTTAATCAACGAAATTTAAAATAAAACGCAAAACTTAGAAACATAGCTTTATGTAAACACAAGTCACTACAAACGCGGGAAAAAAACGAAATGTATGACAAAAATTTATTTCTGTTCTTCATATATCTAGCTTTTATTATTTTCTCCTCATTTTGTTTACGTTCGTGTTGTTTTTGTAGTAAGGTAAGCTTCTATAGAACGATCTAGCCCTTTCAGATGTGCCAAACTGTCTTAAGTGGACAAGATTGATGAATTTTTCCTTAAAAATTTTCCTTAGTTCTAAAAAACATCTATATGAAAAAATAAAAAAAAAGAATGGAATTTTTAAAACAAACTCACCTGTATATAATTTTGGTGACAAAATAAACTGCCTCTCGGATAGTTGCACCTTATCGGAATTTGTAAATGTTTTGCGTATAATTGACGTCTACCATTGTCCATTACAGGAATCGCGGTGTTTGAAAATACGCGGATGATCTTTTAATATTTTGAGTTCTATGATTGGTCTTGATTTGTATGTTGGTTTAGTTAGGTAAATTTGGTCTAAGAATAGTAACCAGTCTGTTATATGTATTTGATCGACCTCTACGACATCGAACGGATTTGGTTTTACTCAACATGATCTAAAATCTCAGGAAGTTCAGCCATAATTTTTTGGTATATCACACCCATATCTAGATCGCACTCCATGTAAGAATGACCTCGTATTGGGAAAGTTACTTTGATTGAGTTTAACCTTTTTGCAGTATTAACTACATAGTAAAGATAACGTAGAACAGCAAAGTTTATATTTTGGCCGCCACATGAATCACAGACTATGTTGACGTGACGAACTGACAAATCAAGCTGAACAAAGATAAAACGGTGCAGACATGACACTACTTCGTTTGAACCTTTGCCTCTATAGTTTTTGGAAATCAATAAAATGTAGCATTTCCTGTTAACAATACATGAATTTTAGAGGAGTGAAGCGTCAGTTGTCTCTTATAGTAGACATCGTTGGTGGAAATATTTGGAGTGGATAATTTTTTTTTTTCAAAATCCATAGCGACTGCTTCACAGTTAACATTCTGCATTGCTGCTTTTCATGCCTTTCTCTTTATTTCATAAACTGCTTCCGCTTTGAATTTGTGTAGGCTATTTGCCAAAGTTATATCTCAATATCTACCTTTTGTTTTTCAGAGGCATCATTTGTTTCATTCCGTTTATTATAAAGGACAAGGTCAGCCATGAAATGATGGCAAGCACTACACGTATTACTCGGCGGATAGCCGAAACTAATGTTAAAATGCCTATTAAAGATATTTCGATATGTTTCGTATGACACAGGAGCGCCCTTATCAGATTTGTACTTAGTATACATTTTCATAATATTTAAGTCATCCGGAAGGTACATTTCTTAGTTTTATTTTTACTATAATAGCTTTCTCTGTCTTTAAAACGCCTTATGTGTTCAATAACTTCATCTAGCTATTCTTTTGGTAATGCGTGTTTTTGGATTTTTTCTGCGGTTGTTAATTGGTGCACTACCAGTAGCTTTTAAACTTTATTGAATATTTTCAAGCCTCTTTCGACGAAGGCCATGAGGGCTTAGAAAAGCTTTAAAATAAACTGGGACGTCTTTTCCCATGTTTGAATTACTCACATAAAACTACTACTACAAACCTACATATTGCTGGTCGAAACAAAAAATAATAAAAATTGACATTTCGCCTTTTTTCTGTGTAGTGTTTATTTAAGTTTCTCTGGCAGATAAAGGAGAACTACGAAAAAATATAATAACATGTTTTCAACAAACTGCAGCATATACTCTTTATAAATAGGTTGGATAATCTGAAAAATCATTACAAAGCTTTTTTGCATCACAGTCGAGCACATTTTGAACATGTTATTCATGTAAATTTGAAAATAAATACAATTTTTACTTTCGGTAGTGTATATTTTGGCAGATACTGTATTTACTTTTTGAGAAATATTTGGATTTGTTGGGATGTAAAACAAAATAACAAAATAAAAACTGTTAAAAATAAACTTTATTGTTATAATAAATTAAAAAATAAAAGTTACGTATACAAATTAAAAAATGGTGTAAAAGTTAAAAAATAAATAAATTACTTTCCAAGGATAATTTTGCGACCAGCACCCATGTTCTGTCCGGCTTGGGAAGCTCCCTTGTTTTGACCAGCTTGGAGCCCAATCATAGTCTCACCAGCTCTAAGTTGTTCTTCAGTGAATTCTCTTTTGTTTTCGTCAGCGGGTTTGGGTCCTAGGTATGGTCCTTTCCATTCAGCGTGCTTGTAGGTCTGTCTGCCAAGAGCAAAGAGAGTATTGGTTATTTGGGCGATATCTTTTTTCTCCCAGAGGTCGACGGTCTGGAAAACGTCGATGTCGGCGACACCGTAGGCCTTGATTGCCGCTTGGAAGCTGAAATAAAATTAAACATTAGTTACAATGTACTTAAGGATTGAAATGCATAAAATAAATAAATCAGAATATAAATGGTAGAGTAAGTGTCGGATATAATCAGAACAATATATTTTTACAGCTATTTATTTTCCTTACACTGTGTTTAACATATATGCAGTGTAAAATAAAACCTGAATATGAAAATTTATTTATCAACTTAGATTCAGATAATAAATTTAAAAACAATGAGGTTAGGGTTGGAAACTAGTTAAAAAAAGTTTCAGGCAGATTACCTCGTGGGCGAATCTCTGTGCATTTACGCTGACGACGCTAACAAAATAGTTGCGAGTGCAATTGGTTTCAGAACGTAGTTTTAAACCAGTTACTCTGTGGGCGCTCGACCTAAAATGCCAGTGATGGACAGAATTTCGGCAGAATTATTAAATCATTAAGGATCCTAACTCTGGTAAAAAATTCATTATTTAATCATCATAATCTGGACTAAGGAGCAAATGTCAGAGCAATGATCAATTGACCTGATACTTTTAGTTTTAGTAGATTGTTAGAATACTCCGAGAATATAATCAGTGATTGTTAAAATGAATTTAAAACAAATAGAGTCACTACAGATAATATATTCATACCAAAAATAATTTAATGAAAAGCTTATGAACATGATATAAAATTATATAATATCTGTTTATACTTTAAACAAACTTTTGCTAGTTTAAAAAGTAACAAATTGCTGGAAGATATTCGTAACATAGGTGTACCTAGTAGCACTTAAAAAACTATACTGGGATCAAATGGCGTCGATCAAAAGAGACAATCAGACAGCCGAATTGCCAAGAAAAATAGAAGTTCGTCAGGGTTGTGTACTTTCTCCACTGTTATTTAATATAAATTCCGAAAAGATCTTTCAAAATGCACTCGAAAATATTGAAGAAGGAATAAAAATCAACAGAGAAAATGTAAACAACTTAAGATACGCAGACGACACCGTCAATATTGCGGATAGTGCTGAGAGTTTACAACGACTTTTGAATGTCATAACCAGAGAGGAAGATAGCTTGGGACTAAATGTAAACACAAATAAAGCAAAAGTAATGGCTGTTACACGTGAAGCAAATGTAGACATTAATATTCGTATCTATAACAAACATATAGAACCAGTACAAAGATTCCAGTATCTTGTTTGCTGGATAACAAACGATCTTGACCATGTGGTCGAAATACGTGCTCGTATAGAATATGTTAGGTCCGCATTTCAACGAATTAAAAAATTTCTAATAAACTCTACGTTATCGTTGGATATCCGATACCAATTTGTAAAAACGTTTATTTATTCCATATTGCTATACGAAGTGGAAACATGGACTCTCGGAATTACAAGTATGAGGCATATACAAGGCTTTGAGATGCGGGTTTTTCGAAGGATACTGAAGATCTCTTGGACAGAGCACGTGACCAACAACGAGGTGCTAAGAGGAATGGGTACTGAGAGATAACTCCTAAATATTGTAAAAAACAGACAATCCAGTTATCTAGGACATATTTACAGAGGAGAAAAACACAACTTCCTACGATTTATAATTGAAGGGAAAGTGGATGGAAAAAGAGGTCCAGGAAGAAGAAAATGCTCCTGATTGAAGAATAAAAGAGACTGGACAGGCATGGACACACATTCGATACTAACAACAACAACAGATAGAGAGCAATTTGCTGTAGTTATAGCCAACCTTCAGTAATAGAGAAGGCACCTTAAGAAGAAGAAGAAAGTATACCTAACAAATATATTAGCCACATAAAAATGCCGTTGCAGGGTAAAGCCAAAGTTCCAGTAGATAAAGAACTGAATCTCCTATTTGACATCAATATGAGTGAGTCAGTGAAATGCACTATTACTGCATATAATGTAGCTATCACTAGTAGGAGTAAGCAACGACGAATGTAAATGTTTAAGGAAACTGTTCTTAAGGCACGAAAAAGAAGGTTTAAAAGAAGCAAAATAAAAAAACAAGTACATGATCGACAAAAGAACTTGACACCTGACAATGAAAATAGTATCTCGACAGACAACTATACCATCAAAAGTGTGGTTGCCTTCATGTACATGGGCACAGAAATTAATTAAAAGAATTCTGTAAGTAGCGAAATAAATACACGTATTTCCAGTAGGAATCGTAAATATATGCTAGTAAAGGATTGCTGACATCGAAGTTATTAGATAAACGAACCAAAAAGACTATCTACAGAACATTAATTAGGTTTGTAATAACATATGGTTGTGAGTCTTGGGTAATGACAAAAAAAAGGAAGTTCCATTGAACACATTCGGGAGAAAGATACTCAGAAAAATATACAGCCCAGTGCAAGAGGAAGACGGCACTTGGAGAATTAAAATTATCGACGAGATTAATGAATTCAATAAGGAGCACGATATTGATAAAGGTAAGCTTTATCAAAAGTCAAGGGTCTGTTAGTGCTGAGACATGGCCAGATAAAGAATATACAAAATCAACAAAGAAAATATTACAAAATGAAAAGAATGATAGAAAGACGAAAAAAAAGGAAGCGTCAGAACGAGGTCCATGCTGGATAATGTAGAAGACGACCTGAAAACTAGGAATGTAAGATAATGGAGGAGAAGGCACAGGTGTGGTATCAATGGAAGGACATAGCCAGATATGCCAAGGCCCATCCAGGATTATAATTCCAAAATAAAAAGAAGAAACATTATTAGCAAAATAATTTTTTTCAATTTTTATAACTCAAAGATTAATCCAATTATACAGGTATATATCAAAAAAGGAGTGCTTCACATAACTAACAACTGACAACTTTACAAACATATCTCGGATTATTTATCAAATAATTAATATCTGTCCGTTTTAAAAATAAATTTGAAACATTCACACCTCTCAAAAATGCGAGGAATCAAGGGTATAATATTACGTTGCGCAAAGCTTTGAAAATAGTCGTGGTTAAATAAATCAACTAAAAATACAGATGAACATCACCGAAAATTTTCAATATTTTGTTAAGGCGTAGATTTAATTTTAGATTAACACGCGAACAAAATCCAGAAGAAAATTATTTGTTAAGTGCGCGTGAATGCTGCGTCCAAAATAGATTTTTCTCGAATAGTGGAAATTTAAATTTTCTGCACGATTGCTTACAATAAAAAAGGAGTTTAGTTAAACAGTATGTTATTGCTTTTTAGACAGAAATAGAAACTTGTTTATTATTTTCACTTATTGTTTATAATTCGTTTTCTATCGAAGGCATTTAACAATTTGTATGTATCTACTTGTGTTGACTTAAACTGCATTCTTTTAAAAACTGTTTGGTACAGGATACATATTTTTTGTTTTTTGCATTTCACTCTTCGTTAACCGAATTTGACTAATTTCACCACTTATTAAAATAAAAATATTGATCTTTAAAGGTATAAACTAATTCTGGTAATAATTATAGTATTTCTTCTTCTAGTATACTCTTTTTATGGTACCTATCCCTTACCATACCTAATGTTTGAACTCCACAATAGAATATTGGAGACTATACGAAAGTCTAAGAGGAAGCCCATATATTAGATGGGTATATGATGTCAAAAAATAGCTGGAACAATTAAATTAGAAATCCACAAGGAATCTACGTTAATGTAGTTGGCTGTATACCATATATTAAAAAATTTATTAAAAATCCTTTGTAAAAGGTATATATTTAGACCCAAACGGGCTAAGTTAAAAAGACAACGGGTTTTTACCCATGTATTTAGTGGCTATATTCATGTACTCTTAGACACTGATGATGGAATATGGATTCCGAAAACGTTTTGTCTTTTTAACTTAGCCCGTTTGGGTCTAAATATATACCTTTTACAAAGGATTTTTAATAAATTAATTGAATTAGATGTATGTTGCTCAGGATAGAGGTCGATGAAGAGAGTAGCTAGAGAAGGCTGAAAAGAAGGTACATCACTTCCCTTCAGTATCTATTGATAATAATAGAAAAGATCCTTAGAACAATATTTGAAATCCATAATTAACGATCAGTGTATCGTCCATATACTCATGTATGGTTTACAAACGTGGACACTTACCAAGTCTAATATGGATAAAATAGTAAAAGCCCAAAGAGCGATGGAAAGATCAATGTTCGTTGTAAGACTTACAGACAAAAAAAACAAACAAATGAATGAGAAGCGAAACCAAAGTAAAAGACGCAGGTGAAGTTCAAGCTGCCAAATTAAAATGGAGCCTCGCAGGACACAATGTCCAACTAAAGGATAAAAGATAAAACCACGATATACATCAATGGAGACCATGGCTAGGAAAGAGAAACAGAGGAAGACCACAAATGAGATAGGCTGATGACATTAAGAAGATCGGAGGATTCAACTGGAAACAAGTGGCGCAAAATAGAAAACATTTGATTGATTTGGGGGAGGCCTATGTCCCAAGTTGGATTACTTAAGGCTGAAGAAGAAGAAGAAGAAAAGATCCTTATTTTGTTAGCCATATTGTTATAAGTACTCTCAAATGCTGAAACTTATTTCTCTTCACACTCAAACAAAACAAAAGGTTTAGTTATTTTCGGGTGATCTTTTGAGAAAATTTTGTTAATTTGTTTTTTTAAGAAACCATTTGAAGCTTTGGACCTATTTACTGCTTTACTTTTATCGATCCTGATCGGTCCAATTGGAATACATATTATCAATAAGATTTAACAAATAATATTTTCTTGCGCAAATAACAATTCAGATAAATTTTGTAATTAAATATATTTTATTGATTGGCAAACAAATAAATTTTGTAATTACTTTAAGGTTTCTTTGTAGCTTAAAGGCGATAGTGAAAATTTGAATAATAAATCTTTTACACTTTTGCTGAAAGCATCGAATGAATCAGCAAATATATTTTTAGATTTTAATAATATACTTAAGTTATAGTATAGTGGACATAAATATTTACTTTAGATTTAGATCACAAGTATTTTTAGACAACAAAATTAATTCTGGAACGTAGAAGCATATCATAAAATATGATAAAAATGTCTTTGCTTGAATAATTTTCTCTAATTTCTGTAATTTGAGAAAATCATCTGATTGTATTGTTCCAACGACAAAATATGTAAGATTGCGAAGTAAAAATGTTTATAACAATTCTAGAAGGTTATCAATGTTCTGTGAAACGTAATATATAAGATTGCAACACAGAAAAAGGGAATTATGATATTGCATTGCGGGTGCATTCTATATTTTATCTACAACTAAATATTAATCTATAATGATAAACGTGTTTCGTGTCTCAGCTTTTAGGTTTAAAATTTCTAAATTGATAATTTATTTCTTATAGAATAACAAAATATATTTATTATAGAGGTTCTTATGATAGAGATTTTTAAAAATATTCTTAAAAATATCCTCTAATATATTATTTTACAATATATATGCTTGGTTTGTTTTTTCGAAATTTTGCAAAATAATGTTATATTTGGAGATATGCCATCTTTCCTTAAAAACCATAAAATAGTACAATATTTTCTGTTAAAAATAATGCATTTAAGCATACACGATGTCCAAATTATTTCGACTTAATGACTTTTTAATAAATAAATAAATAAATCTAGTTGAAATTACTTCAGATTATAAAAGTTTCTCAATGATTTAGTGGTAGAGTCATGCTAAAATTAACTCAAAAACAATAAAGAAAGTGTAAAGAAAAATATACTAAAGCGTTTTTTTAACTATGTTTATGTAATACATAAACATAGTAACAATTACATAAACATAGTAACAAGAACGTCACAATTTAAAAATTGTATGGCCTAAAATTGGCTTAAGGGAGTAAGGGATTGACTATAGCCTTTTACAGGTTAGTATACACCAAAGCCAAAATATTAGCCTGTTCACTGTTATGGGTAAAAATTTATGATATTTTGAAAATTCATCGATTTTCTAATTGATCGTTTCTGAAAATTGTCATATTATGACATATGACGGTCTTGCTCTAAGATAGTGATATATTAGTTTAGAAACTTGGGAAAATAAACAAATACTAGAAATAATAAGAGACGAGATAATTACAGAAATAAGAATGGTAGATGTGGAATTTATGGTTACTAGAAAAAGTTGATATAAGTTTAGATAGGTATTTATTTATTTATCTGATATTTTCGTATGATTTTAGTGACATAATGATTCAATATCTATTTATGATCGAATGAGATGTGATGACTTACTTGTTGATGTTTTCCATCATCTTGAATTGTCCACCAGATGTGTTGATTTTGGGGACTGATCCTGGAGCCAATTTGTTAATAAGTTGGCAGAGGACAGTTCCGTCACGGATAACGTCTTCGTAGGCTTCACCTGGAGGGAATTTGGCTCCAAGGATAGCCTCGATCCATTCTTGAGCTTCTTTGTCTTGTTGGGGGTCGCGTTTAGCGGCGAGCTAAAGGAAAGGTTATATAAATAATATTGAAAATGATATGTAATATACAAAAAAAGTAACTAAATTATTTAATTAATTTAAAAATATTGCTAATCGTTAGTTTTTTGATTTGATACAGTTAAGAACTGTATTTTTTTGGATTTCTAAACTTACTGTGTACTACAAAACACTGAGTTCAAAATCTGGCTTAAAAGTAAATAAAATTTCCTCAATTCAGAAAAATTATTTATTATTCAAGATACACCGATATTGCACCGATGACTGTGAAGTCTTTAACTTATGGGTTTGTAAAAGCAATGAACTGCAAACTTTGTTATGGTTGCAAAAACATAAGGAAATTATTTATAATAAGGCGCTGACAGTTTTTCTAAAGAAAAGGCAAATACTCTATCAAACAACTGCATAGTGGGGGATGTCAGAAAATAATAAAAATGACTTAGTGTTGCCCACTAGGAAATTATGCCAAACCAAATTGGTTTCCTTATACCAAATACCTTGTTCTTGCAGATCCATTAAAGTAAACATAGATGTGGAATATACACAAAAGATATTGCAGGTCGCACTGTGGAAGTACCAAGATCAGTGTCAGACCCAGAACAAGATTTTATGAAACCTTCATTGTAAAATAGACTAGGATAGACTGTCATACCTACTATTTAAACTTGCACTAGATCAGCAATGAAGCAATTCAAGATATCGAGAATATCCAGGTATCATTACCAGACCCAGAGATAGCTTGACTTAAGCTTTTGGGTTATTAAAGATGTATACACTAACAATTAGATTAAAAAGAAATTTCCAAACTACGAAATATGTGTGTGTCTTTAGCTTTAGTAAGAAGATATCTTGAATATGAATATAACTGAAACGTCTGCGAGAAAACTAAAAAAAAATATTTTTACTAATATGGATTACCAAGGCGTGAACACAAATGACCTTAAAGTTCATCACAAAAAATAAACTGGAAGTCTACAGAACACTACTAATGCCGGTGGTATATTATGTAGTAGAAATATTACGACCAAGGACTTTTTAAGCATTTGGATGGAATATTCTAGGGATAGTATGTCTCAAAAAGTTATTTAGAAGTTTTTGGGGTGCCTTATGTTGTAAAATTCATTATGATATGCGTTTAAAATGGATAGAGCATAAAATCTGAAGAAAAAAAGACCCAATAATCAGAAATGTTTTCGCTGCAAGAAAAAAAAACCGAAAATTTTTTCCAGAGACTGGGAAAGGATGATTATTTCGTAGTAAGGTTTTGGATTATAACAGACTGTTAGACTCTATAAAACTAAAAAAATGTTAGAAAATTGTATATTCAGATCATCTAAAAACCAATTAATAGTTTATATTAGAAGTTATTTTGATGCTTTAATTACAAAAGTTCTGCTTCCATAGAAGCATGTAAAAGTGAAAACCCTAAGCCTAAACCTGTGTTATTTATTTTAAGTTTGTATCGATGTAGAAGTCACCTAGCAGCCTAGCTAGTAGAAACAGGAGCATTAACATTACCCAGGGAAACGAAATGCTTTTAAGAAATCAGTGACTTAATTTGCGAAATTATTAAATATTAAAAAACAGTTTGGAATGTAAAATATTAAATAGTATAAAACCAGTTAAGAAAATAGTGTACACAAAAAATAGTTAAAAATATTTTTAAAAGTCTAACAATTATTCCGATTGAAACAGATTGTACACAAAAATATTATCTTCATTACTTAAAAAATTTGAGAATAGAACGGATACTTGCAGGAAAAATTGAATCGAAAAAATAAATGAAAATTAATAAATTTTTAGTATTAACTTTTATAAAATATAATAATCATAAATTATTAAAACAACTCTACAAAGTTTATTTGAATTTAAAAGACAAATTTTAAAAATAAATAAAACAATATGCACTTTATTATTATTATCCAAAAAATATTATCTATTTTTGGGACACATTGTTAATAATAAATAAATTGATAAGAAAAAACAAATGTTAATTAAAAAAAAACTTACTTTGTTACGGACTTGACGTTCTAGAGACATTTTTGTTGGATATGTGTTATTCTGAATTCACTGATGTTGAAAATTTTCCAACTTTCAAAGAACTGGATAAATATTTTAGGTGCGGGCTTTTTATATCGGCTATCCTTTTTCCACACAAGTCCCACTCAAACATGCGTCGCTCGTCACCGTTTCAAAACGCAGCGTCTCTCGGATCTCCCTATATTTAGAAAATTATTCACTTTATTGAGACTATTTTACTGGATAAGTTGTTATTAAACATCCAAGAACGCCATGACGTAGCGAGAAATCGACTGAAATTAAGAAATCCGCTATTTTTATCCAAATTCATTATTTAGAAAATATTTCAGACACGTAGGTGTCTAAAATGAGTATTTCGAAACGATCTTTAATTATTTTTTATAATATATTTAAAAATTAGGGTTTATAGTTTATATTTAAAATCGTAATATTGTATTACTTTCATAACTTAAAAAAAAGCTTTATCTGTGAATACCTTTGAGTAAATTGATTTTGAATGTCTAAGCTCTTGTAGCACTGTGTTACATTCAACTTTAAACTTTGTATAATTTTTATATGATACGTCATTAAATTGACCTTACTTTACAAAAAAATTAAAAAATACTTAAAAAAAGTAAGGACATAGAATAAGTGCACATCATAATAATGATTTAATAGCTGAACGTTTTATGTAAATAAAAATAAAGAAATAGGAGAATATAAATATGTTTATTCATGTTAAAACAATAAAGAACGTCAACAGTCTATCTCACTTGCAGAATCACTTTCTATTAGAACTACAATGGTATTAAAATGTCCTGCATCACCTTACAAAATACATGAAAATAGAAGTTTAAGGGATCTACCTTAAATATTTTTTAACCATTTACTATCTACATCAAACAAACACTTAAACACAATATTATAAAATGGAAACACAGCACAAATTTTGAATAATAAAAAAAATGTAGTTCGGAAAATTTTTATTCAATATTACAAACATTAGGTTATTTACATCAAGACGATATTGTACATCAGATTGAAGTAATTTAAACTAATTTTAATATTTAATTGGCCAGCCCTTGTTTTTAATAACTAGTTCACATCTTTTGGGCATGGAATTTATTAGCTTTTCCAGTTCCTCTACTCAATTGCGCTGGCCAGTCCATCTTATCAATTTCATTACTCTTCATCCAATCTTTGCCAATTTTGCTCTATGGCAAGGAGCATTATCGTCCTGAAAAATAAATTTTTCTTCGCCAAACAGGTCTTTTTTACAACGCAGTATCTTATTTTAAAGTATTTCAATGTATTTTGTAGCATTTATCATCCCAGAGACAACGAGTAGGCGACTAACTCCTAGAGCGGACATGCTACCCCATATCATAACGGAAGTTGGATGTTTAATTGTGGGAAGGACACATTTTGGAGAAAATTTTTCGCCAGGAAATCTTCTCACCATTTCTAGCATGATTATTAATATTTAAAGTGGATTCATCGCTAAACAGTAAACTCTGCCACTGCTCTGCTGTCCAGATTCGATATTCCTTGGACCATTTCAAACGGTGCAATCTTTGCTTTTCTGAAACCAGTGGTTTCTTCCGTGCCTTACATCCTCTATGTCCAAAACTAAGTGGTCTTTTTCTCACAGTGGAAGTGCACTCGCTTACACCTGTAGATTCAGACCTCAGCTTCGTCAATTGGGTGGAATTAAGGCTTCTGCCTCCAGACTTGTTCTTCTTAACGCAGCGTCGTCCCGAACAGAAATTTTCTTTGCTCGGCCACTACGCGGTCTGTCGTCGATTTTTTCTTGTTCAGTATACTTCTTAGTGACTCTAATTACTATAGATTGATTACAGTTTACTGCGGATGCTATTTCCAGACTAGATTTGTCGTTTGTATGGTGAAAAATAATTTCAAAATGCTTTTCGTCCGATAATTTAGTTTGTTTGGTCTGGGATGAGATTTTGACCTTTTTATCAAAAATCAAAGAACAAATAAATGTGTTGGGTAACTACAGTGTTTATATAGTCAAAATATGTGGCAAATTTGTCATTAAAATCATATTAATGGTACTTTAACAGCTTATTTTAATACTTTCTGTAGAATTTTGAGCTAGTCATTAAAAAAATATTAGTAAGTATACTGATAATGCTAATTACAAGCACAAACTTAAAAAGAATTAGCGATAATAAACAAAAAACTTGTGTTAAACCTCAAAAACTGTAAGGCGCTTAGGTGATGAAGGACTTTTTAACACCACTGTAAGTAACAATAAAACACTGAAAACTTTGTTTTCAAACTTTCACAAAATTTATTTTAAATCTTATCACTACAGCCGTTTCGGCTGATTGCTTTTCTCAAGTGATCTATTTTTGGTTTGGGTTTACAAATTTATAGTCTCTAATGAAATAGGTTGAGGAGGGAAGAACTGTTTGTCTCAAGTTGTTCATTCAGAATTATATCTGTGTTTTTTAATTTGTTGATTTCCATAGATTCTAACAGAGATAGCTTAAGGCCTTTATTTTGAATGTGAAGAATTTTAAATTGGTCATTAAAACAATTATTATGATCTAGAAGGTGAAGTGCGTATGTCGAACTGTTTTTCTATTTTTGAAAGCCCTTTTATGTTCTGCTATTCGTTTACCAAAGTTTCTATCAGTTTGACAGATGTAAGTTTTAGAGCAGTCGCAACATTAAAGTTTGTACACACCAATATTTATGTGTTTGGCAATTTTTGTTGTTATTTTGCCTGTGTATGTAATCGAGCAGAAGGCATTGGGTTTTTTCTCTGATGGTGGAAATACTAATTTTAGGGCTTTCTTGTGTAGCTTTTGATTTAACATTTTATTAATTGTTTGTTCGTTGTATCCGTTGTTTACTGCTATTTGCTTAACTATATTTAATTCTGTCTCAAAGTTGTATTTTGACATAGGAATTTCTGTTGTCCATTGTAACCACAACAAGGACGTGAGCAGTTAGTGAAAAGCAGAGTCAGTGCTATACTGTGTAGGCACAACAAAAAGTGAGCGTTTCATGCCCAAAAAAACTAGAATGGACCAGGTGACAGATAAAAAAAGGTCTCAGATAAATACGGCATATAATCAAGCAAGATAAAGAAACATTTTAAACCGAAGAGTGCCAACGAAGAAACGAATAGGAGGAGAACCTAATTTCAGATAGCTGTCCAACTTAAAGAATGTCATAAAAATTTTTGGAGCTAAATGACAAAGAAGAGATGCCAGAGACCGGGAATGGAAAATTGTTTTACTTTTTGCAGTTGCTTATATTAAGCTGTAACGCCATTTTTGATGATAAGTGACTCACTAAATTGTCCATTAGTTTGTTGCATATTTGCAAGTATTTAGGAAATTAGAAAGCAATAGTTTTCAGTTATTTATTAAAACAATAATTTTTATTAACTACAGGTCTTCCTTAGGTACCGTCTCCTCTAATGAAGTTGGTAATCATCTCAGCTATTTTCACTTTTGAGATTGCAGCTCTGAACAAGTCGATGTAACTGCAATTATACGACTTAACAATCTGAGGAATCTGAGCCAGGCGATGCGTCTTCTTCCAATACTTCGTTTTCCCTGTATTTTTCCCTGCATTATGGTTTGTAGCAACACATATTTATCCCCTCTCATAACGTGGCCGAGATATTGTAACTTTCTTATCTTAATCGTATTCATGATTTCCATTTCCTTTGTCATCTTTCTGAGGACGTCAACATGTGTTATTCGGTCTACCCACCATATTTTTAATATTTTTCGGTAGGTCCACCTCTCGAATGCTTCAAGTCGATCACCTTTTTCTTTAAGGTCCAGGCCTACACCCCATACAGCAGCGCCGAAAACACATATGAACATAAATTCAGGTGGACATATTTAATTGTGAGTAATTTAGATTTTGTATTATATAAGTCCTATATTTATCTTTTATAAAGTATTTATTTTAAATAATAAAAACATATTTTTTAATAAGTATCGTTTTAAAACCATAAAACTTTTAAAGTATTCCGAAGATAATAAATAGTGTATCTTTCAAGAAAACTTGGAATAGTTGTTTAAATTTGCTATTTTCAGCGATCGAATGATCTCCAATAACATCTTAATTTCTATTTCTAAAATTGCAGTAAAGTTTATACTTGTTTCTAATTGTATGAAATAGTATTTAGTCTAGAAAACGTCTGATAACGATGAGACTGCTTGAAAAAAAAAATGAAAATGAAATTCATCAAATATTTAGAAATCTTTATAAATAGCGGCATAAACTGTTTGGAAAAGAAATTAAAATCATGGAGTTTGATATACCCTATATTCCATATCTCTATTTCGTTTTTTTAAGCGTATGTATTTGTCTGGTAGGAAGGCACAAGAGCCCTCATGTCTTGGCGTATTGCTCAACTATAAATTGATCCGATATACCAGCCTATTATTAGAGAACTAACGAACACAGCCTAAGTAGCAGATCTATTCTAGAATTTTAAAATAATTATGTTATTTTACCTGACCAAGGTTTGAAGCATCGATCCACTAGATTGGACCCTTAGCCAAATACTCGGCATCGCTTGCTATGTATAATAACCGTTAGGTCCTTCGGCACTCACTGTAATACCGTAATAAGCCGTTTAAATAAGTAATTAAATATTGCCTTTTGAGGGTTGTTTCCTCACATTGCTGTTGTCCGTGGCTTTTGATTGCAGATGTAGAATATGATTTCTCAAAGACAAACAGTATATTTGAATCTTTTATTTTCCATTAGACAGTCTGGCCGATATATCTAAGATATTGTTTATTTCCCACCACCCTAACAGTTTCTTTAAATATAGACTACCCACCAATCTAACGGTAAATTGTAATTCAAAGTTCTTTCTATAAATAGGTCATATATAGCTTTTCTTTTTCCGTTGGAGTTTGAGTTGAACAGATCTCCACCTTTGTTGGCTGAATTACTCAATTACATTTGGTAAGTTAATATGAATTAATTTTTCAATACGTCCTTTTTATTTTTCTTGCATTCTTTGCTTAAACTTTTACTTTATTTATTCTTCGTCTCTCCGTCGAATTTCATTGTTACTGTATTATAGGGTTTAAGATTTGACTCGTGTGCAAGCCAAATTCAGCCTCAATTAAGACCCGTATTCCTTGCAGATATCCAGCCTTCATCATAAAAAATTTGAATACACAGAAAGGTCAACAGACAGGCGATTTATTTTATAGTCTATTCAGAGATTATGTGAGTACAAAATCCTTTTCTTCTGCTTAAGGATTTAAGCTCTTGGCTTAGAAGAAAATTACCAACACAAAAAGAGACCTAATATAGTTCAGTCCAGATTTAGCCATACGGCCCACACTTTTACTGATCCCAGATACCGTCATCATCATTTTGGCTTTACAACCCTGTGTGGGTCCTAGCCTCCCCAAGAATTTTTTTCCAGCCGTCTCTATCCATCGCATTCCTTCTCCAAGCACGTATTTCCATATTTCTCATATCTTGGATCCCAGATACCTACGGTATCAAAAGAATTAAGGTCTGATGGGACTCTTTCTGTGTTATCGAGCCCTAGATGACTTGGTGTACTCGAGTATCTCCCAAAAAATTTTGTACACATCTAGACGTCACGACGAGTACATATTTATGCATGGTCTTGTAGAGATGGTCATTAGACCCAGTTGGTTTAAGTTCTCTAGAAGGTTTTTGGGAATAACATCAGTAGTAAATAGAATAATAGGTACTGTACTTTCCATTCTCTATTGTCTTCTAATTTGTATTTCTAGATCTCTGTACTTAGAGATTTTTTCGTTGTATTTAAGACGCAAAATATTAATGTTAGGTGTCGTCACATTAATTAGTGGTGTTTGCCTAGTAAGTTGCGGAAAAAAAAACAAAAATAATGACAAACACAGATAACCCCAGACCTATAACAATAAACGGCAGTGAGATAGAACAAATCCAGGAATATATCTACCTAGGCCAAATCCTGAGACTTGACAAAGAAAACCTAAGTGCGGAAATTACTAGAAGAGCAAGACTAATATAGCCAGTATTTGGAAAACTTAGTTGGATACTTAAGAACCGCAAAATACCCCAATACTTGAGAAGCAAAGGATTCAACCAATGCATCTTTCCTATCATGACATATGGATGTCAAACCTGCACCCTAACCAAGGCAAACATGAATAAACTAGCCACAACACAAAGAACAATGGAAAGAGCAATGTTAGGTATACGACTGTTAGATAAAAAGAGGAACGTCTGGGTAAGATCCAAAACAAAAGTCGAGGACATAACAACAAAAATTGCCAAACTTAAATGGAGCTTCGCGGGCCACACTGCTAGACAGAAATACCAACATTGGAATACTACAATACAACATAAGAGCCCTTACGAAAGTAAACGACCAAGAGGAAGACCACAAATGAGATGGGTTGATGACATTAAAATAATAGCCGGAACAAATTGGAAATATGTTGCTCAGGATAGAGACCGATGGAAGGAGTTGGGAGAGGCCTATGTCCAAACATGGACGACAGAAGGCTAAAAAGAAGAAGAAGAATAAGCCTAGTAAGTTTATTGACTAGTATGAGATCCGGTCTATTATGTGCCACTGGTTGGTCTGTGAGCACAGTGCGGTCCCAGTATAGCTTGTAGTTGTCATTTTTAAGCATGCTGTCAGGGACGTATTGATAATAAGGAAGATGGTCGGTTTGGAGAAGTCCCAATTTGTCAACTAGTTCTTGATGGATAACCTTTCCTACTGAGTCATGGCGTTCTTTATAATCAGTACCCATAAATGTATGAATGGCAGCCCCGGTAAGATGTTAAATGGTTTCTTGGGCTTGGCATCCATATTGGCATTTGTCATTTTGGACTTAAAGAAATTTAACAATATATTTCAGGTAATTTTTAGTTGGAATATCCTGATCCTGAATGCCAAGTAGCCCTCAGTCTCGGGAAACATATTTTCTAATGTCAATAAATAGTTATTATTGTTATATAAATATATTATATATTATATAATAGTTATTATTTATTATTATTGATATTAATTTTTTGTGAATTGTAATTCCTCTCTAGTGTTCGCAATATCTGTTGTTACCCTTTTTTGGAATTTTTATTTTGTCTCATTTTCCATTTTTGAGAAGCTTCTCCTCTCTCCATGACATTTTAAAAAGTTATTTTATTAGATCTCTTATAGTTAGGCAAGCTCTTATCAACTCTGGTGGAATATCGTTAGGACTGGATGCTTTTTGCACTTCCCATATATATTTCAATGGAAAACTATAAATAAATTAAAAAACCATTTCGTTATATTTAAATTTATTTTTACACAAAAACTTATACATTAGTGGACTAGAAGAAGAATGGTATGGTTGGTAACATCTTGACATTTATTTTCACAAATGTAAATAAGGATTTGTGATTAAATTGGATTTAGTCTTAACTGGATATTTCATAGGTTAAAATTTTATATACTGGTTACAAATGTTAAATAAGAAATAGATGGAAAAAATAATAAATTTGGTCTGAGAGACGCATTCATTATCCGATTTTAATGCAGTATTGCATAAAGATGCAATAAAATTTAAAAACGAGCAACTTCTGAATAAACTGAGACACTGCAAAGTTTTTTAAATCAATATATGCTAAACTTTTAATGCGGTAAATAATTAATTAATAACTTGTAAAAGTCATTTTGGATCTTAATCCAAAAATATAAATATTAAGAAATACCATAAGAAATTAAAACAGAAAGAGGTGTCAGACAAGGTATGTCATGTCCCATATTATTATATTTGTATATAGTGAAGCCATATTTTAAGACAGGATAGAACATATAAATGGTACTTATAGGAACTATGGAACAAAATTGAATTTAAAGAATATAAAATTTATAAACTTAACCAAAAACCTAAGACTGTCTGAATGATTATTGAGTGGCTCGAGTAGCTTCATGGTTATCTAAGATAACCTCAGGCGCGGGTAAAATGCGGAGGGTTGATAGGCGAAGTTATCATCCTATCTATATATAAAATAGTGTTTGCTCATAGAACAAATTTAACACTTAGAAACCAAACTGATAACTTGACGTTGAACACAGGAAGAAATAAGGACACGAGAAAACCATCGACAAATTAGATTAGCCTCATGAAAAATCTAGCAGTAAATATGCTAAGAGACCAATAAATATACCACATGCTCAAATAGAAACAGACAATATTCCAATAAGAATAATTGATTTAAAAAATGTTCAATCAGTGGGCATATGCCCACTTAGTTTCAAATACTAGAAATGACAGCCTAAAAACTATCCAAGCATTAAATTACTATACACAATACTAAAACTAACAACAAAAGTAATATCAGATAAAGAGATTAACATCAGCAGAATAACAATAAAGATTTCGTTGTCAATAAATGATCTTCCAGATCATGGATATATCTTAAAGCCAGACAATTAAAATAAAATCGATTATTCTCAACACATCTTGTTGTGTATATTAAAGATAAAAACATTAAATTAGGTACAGATACATTGCAATCGATTGTAAATCAGAAGAATGCAGGGCCAGTGCAGGTTTAGAATTTTTAGTACTCACAACAAATCTACCTAACATTAAACTTGTATAACTTCACAGCAGCATTTAAACTATCACGCAAATTTTTGGGCATCGGGCTGGTATCAAACATAATGAATTAACAGATGTAAGTGCTCGCGATGCTATCGGTAAGGACGAATCAGAGGTCCAATATCGGAGTGTAGACAGTGATTTATGTCTTTTTAAAAAACAAAGTGTTAAGGGCGTGGAACAGGCAGTGACAAAATTCGGTTTCTAAACTAAAACTGATTTTAGGGATGTAGAAGTAGATGATCTTAAGTAATCTCAACACGTCTAAAATTGGGTTATAGTATGTATAAACACGGAAAAGTATTATTAAACAGCGAAGCTCCAAACTGTTCAATTTGTGATGTAATATACAGTATGGATCATTTCCTAATTGACTTTTTTAAATATGCCATTGAAAGGCGTATATATGGCATCCTGAATAGCTTGCAAACGGTATCTGGAAATCATTTGAACTACAGAAAACCAATAAATATCTATCTTGTATAAAAATGTTGTATAAAATTGTAATAATGTTGTAAAAAACCTAAAAATGCTTTCAACTGGTTCAAACTGAGATACGTCATAAGGAATCAAAATAACCAAAGGTAATTAAAATATGAATTAAAACATTTAATTAAAAGCAAAAATAAAGAAAAATAATCGAAGATTTTATCGAAGTTAGCAATAGGATAAATCCACTACTGTTTAAATAAAATATGGATAAAATTATCAAAAACACAAAAACAAAGAAAGACTACCAAATAAAAAGAGAGCAACCTTAAATAATATGCTACGCAGATTTCGCGGTATTATTGGCCAAAACTGAGGACGAATTGCATAAAATTTTTCATGAATTTAATATTGCTTTTAGGCTATTTAATATGATAAATTTACCAAAAATACAAAGTGTATGATTGTGTGAAATGGACCACTGAGCAACATATTTAACGTAAAGGAGAAAATAATGTAATGATGTTAGGAAAAACTTAAGGCAGAAGTAAAAAACAAATAAATATACCATGGCCTTGGGATGATACAATATAAAGAACAAAATATAAGGAATTAAGTTAATAGCCGCTTTACAAAACAGTTATTAGACCACTACTAATTAGGTAGAGCAAACCCGATACTCGTAGAGTGTTCATATAAGCAAAATCACTATAAACGGAGTAGTAGAAACAGCGAAACAGGCAATTTTAAAAGAAGACCGATTTTTTTGACTATAATTAAAGAAATAGGCAACCTCATTACAAGAAAGGATAAATTAAACAGCTATAAACCGTATAACCTTGTAATTAACGTTGACTGAAATGTATAAAAACAAAGTTACTTTCCAATTTAGTTTTTAATGCTCGGCAAATATTTTAGCAACTAAATAAAAAACTCTTAGGACGTAAAAACCTACAAGCTAACCCGCAGTGTAGGTATTAGTAAAGTTAGACTTCGGTGCCATGTAGACATATATGAAGAAAGTAGGTAGGTGCTCGAGAACTGAAAAACCGGGGCAAGAATGGTCTTCGTGAGTGGTTCTTCTTTTGTCCGACAGGACTAGCTTTTGCGTTGGTAAATACTCTATTGTTTTTTTAGGCAGAGACATATAAAAAGCGGAAGAGAGAGTGATCAAAGTTGGAATTCGGGATATTATATAATTATGTGTCCGGATAGCCAATCAGCTCTGAAAACGTTGATCCTATTAAAATACATGGCTGCATAAGAATCTTTTTAAAAGTTCTGAATGAGTTGCAGGTTAAAAATAACAAAGTAAATATTAGATAGGTGTCTTACATTCCAGTATTGCAGGAAACGGGGCAACCGATGTAGCAGCTAAGTAAGGTACAGAGCAGATGTGTTTTGGACTTAAACTCGTTCACCCAGTTGTTTTTTTCAGGAATGTAAAATTTATATTTATATAGAAGTTGTCTCTAGATCAACACCGGGCAAGATGGAATAAAAGAACCGATTGTTGTCATACTAAGAAGGTCGTTGGTTCAGTCTTATTATTGTGTCTAACTGTTTTAAGTAGATATAGAATTCGGAAAACAGTACAAATCCTCATAGATCACGTTAAGCTGGCAAGACACCAAAACATCTGTAAGCTCAGCCAATAAGTAATATTTAAACTTTGAGGGTATACAAGGCAACTATCGAACACGGTGATTAATTTAATCTTGCCCAAGTACTTTCGATCAATAGATCATCTTCAGGGGCATTTCGTCAGTTGTGGCCTATCTGACATAGTAGAATGTCATAAATGTAAAATTTGGACATAACAATACAAAATACAATACACTAAGACAAACAAACACTTTAAAATTTATAAGGAGAAGCTACATGTTGTATAGAAGCCGGAGACAGAATGGATCAGAATCCATTCTGTCTCCGGCTTCTATACAACATGTAGCTTCTCCTTATAAATTTTAAAGTGTTTGTTTGTCTTAGTGTATTGTATTTTGTATTGTTATGTCCAAATTTTACATTTATGACATTCTACTATGTCGGATAGGCCACAACTGACGAAATGCCCCTGAAGATGATCTATTGATCGAAAGTACTTGGGCAAGATTAAATTAATCACCGTGTTCGATAGTTGCCTTGTATACCCTCAAAGTTTAATTATTCGCACATTTAACCTTATATTGAATAAGTAATATGTCTTAAGTGTGAAGAGAAAGAAGACAACCGAATTCTTTGTGGGTGTCTCTCCTCTCTATGCTAATGCGAGGCAGCAATGGTTCTACTTTCACCAAACAACCTTTAAAGAGGTAATGATGAAGATCAAGATTAGGAAGCTTGTCGGTTTAATCCAAAAAACCGACATTTAAAATGTAGGACCGTTGGCAACCTCGAATAGGGTTAAATTTGTCTAAACCCCACTAGGAGGAAAGTGATAGGAAAAGGACAGTCGGTCCCAGACCTGCGTTTAGCAGCTAAGGAGAATCTAAACCCGAGCAAAAAATGCAGAATTGTAGCTGTTTAAACAATATACTATCAATTCCTTGTATTAAATATTGAACCAAAAATACACCTACTATTGAAAAATAAGTATCAGATCATTAGTATCAGATCAGATACCAGGGAAACTAAAGAGTAACTTTCCCTGATAATTTATTTGTACTGGTGATATAGTATTCATTATTATTAGCCGTTTTAAGTTCACTGTTAAACATAGGCCTTCCCTAAATATTTCTATTACATTTGATCTTAAGCACCTTGAATCCAGTTGTGCTAAATGCGCTTGGTGTCGTCCGACGACCTTGTTAGAGGACGTCTGCTATTACCTAAAGCATTGTGTCTAGGTCTCCATTCTAAAATTTTCTTGTTCCATCATCCATCTCTGACTCTAGCAACATGTCCTGTCCAGTTGCATTTCAGCGTTGTAATTCATTTACCGACGTCCGTAACACCAGTTTTTCTCCTAACTATTTGATTTGAAACTATGTCTCTAAGGGACATATTCAACATTGACCTTTGTGTCACTTGTATCTTATTGATTGCTTTTCTAGTAAGGGTCAGTGTTTTTGCTACATACGTTAGAACTAGGAGTACACATTGATCAAAAGCACATATATTATTAATACAAAGTAATTAAAGAGATTTAAAATAAATGCGGAAAATTAAGGACAAGTTCTTTTATAAGTGTAAAAATAGGTGTAAAAAGATACAAAACGAGTATCTGGAATGTTAATTTAAATTTTTTGTCATTACTACAAATAATACCTTTAGCTGGTAGAAATTATTGTGACAAGTAATAATTTCAAGTACGTAGGATCTGTATTTAAGAGTAATAGTAAAATATACGTATATCCTGGCTGTCCAATCCTAGGAAATGGACTGGTTTACCGTGAACTGATGTATTTCAAGCTGCTGTGAATAGTAGAATATACGTCAATGTGATCGCCAACATCACTTGAAGATAGACACCTTTAGAAGAAGTGAAATAACTAAAAACTCTTGTAGTGGAGTTACAGTGGGATTGAAAGTGAAGTAAGTGTTGTTTTGCAGAAAGATTTCGATGAAAACTGACGAATGAATCCGGAAATAAAGATGAAGTGAAAAAAAAAAAATAGGTAAAGAAATAATAAATCAGACTTTCTCACAATCAATTTAATTTAACTATCCGACGACCGGTTTCGCTTTCTACAATATGCAAAGCATCTTCAGGTCTCGGTACAAAGTTAAACAAATGATGCCGGTACTCTATTAATAGATGGATGGTAGAACATGTTTGAAACTACTGTATATTGTTGAATGGAGAACTCAATACTATTATTGCAGTTGTTTGACAGTAAACGGGAAGTTCTTGAGGAGGTAGATTTGATCCAATGAATTTGAGATGTGTGTGAGATTGTTTGTTAAATGTAAGTGGTGTAATATATTGTTGTGTTATTAAAAGTTATTTATACTTATTCCAGAGATATATTTTTGAAATGTGTGTTATTTATTGAGTAATTGTTTTATGAAGGTGACATTTATGACAATGAATAAGTGTAGATGTAAAATTGTGTGGGTGTGCAATTATTTCCAAACTTGTAGTTATCAAATTACTTTGATAAAGTTCTATTGGCAATGTGTTAATTATTGGAATGGTCAAGTGAATAAAATGAATAAAATGGTAAAATACAAACACTTAAGGATAATTTAAACACACTAAAAACAGAAAACACTTAGAAGGGACGAAACAAACATTGAATTTAAAAGGGGAAGGACTTTAAAGCACTACATCATAGTCTTTGGCACAATGAGTTTTTTGTTGTTGTATCTATTAGATTTTAGTCTAACTAAGTCTAAACTCATTGTGCCAAAGACTATGATGTAGTGCTTTAAAGTCCTTTCCCTTTTAAATTCAATGTTTGTTTCGTCCCTTCTAAGTGTTTTCTGTTCTTAGTGTGTTTAAATTATCCTTAAGTGTTTGTATTTTACCATTTTATTCATTTTATTCACTTGACCATTCCAATAATTAACACATTGCCAATAGAACTTTATCAAAGTAATTTGATAACTACAAGTTTGGAAATAATTGCACACCCACACAATTTTACATCTACACTTATTCATTGTCATAAATGTCACCTTCATAAAACAATTACTCAATAAATAACACACATTTCAAAAATATATCTCTGGAATAAGTATAAATAACTTTTAATAACACAATAATATATTACACCACTTACATTTAACAAACAATCTCACACACATCTCAAATTCATTGGATCAAATCTACCTCCTCAAGAACTTCCCGTTTACTGTCAAACAACTGCAATAATAGTATTGAGTTCTCCATTCAACAATATACAGTAGTTTCAAACATGTTCTACCATCCATCTATTAATAGAGTACCGGCATCATTTGTTTAACTTTGTACCGAGACCTGAAGATGCTTTGCATATTGTAGAAAGCGAAACCGGTCGTCGGATAGTTAAATTAAATTGATTGTGAGAAAGTCTGATTTATTATTTCTTTACCTATTTGAAATGGACTCACACAAGCAACAAATTCATGATTTGAAAAAAAAAACTTTTTTAGTATATATACTTAGTACAAAATTAAAAACGAGTATGTTATGACGGGGTAGCACCAACAAAAGAACATAGGTTAAGGCGATTAGGATATGTTCAACGTCAATATGATACTCAGCCAATAAGACTTGCTTAGTGGCAAGTTTCTGGACATAGCAGAAAGGGGAGAACAAAAAATACTTGATAAGAGAGGCTTGTATGTGAAGGGGATTAACACTGACATGACTGAAGATAGGATCTTAATTTATCTCATAAATTACCTTAATTTGTCTTATTTTATCCGTATTTACATTTGTGTGGGTGTAATTACAAAATCCAGAGAAAATTTAATCATATAAATATTTACATCATGTACATTTTTGTAAACATAAAAAAATTTTATGGTATACTCATTTTTATTTTCTAATATATACAAATTTTTCTTTTGGTACTAGTACAAAATAATAAATATATTTAATACTAAATAGTGTTTACAAACTATAAAGAAATGTAGATTAAATATTATTTAACAACAACATTCCTGATATTTTAGTTGTTTGTAAACATAATACAGAATGGAGCAGTTCGTATTGTTTTTATTCGTTATTGTACCAAAATTTCAGCTATTTTATAAATACTCGGTTGATTTCTTCTGGTTTAAGTGGAAATTGATTAATGGTAAATGATAAAAAAGGAGCCGGGATTCAGCTACATAATTTTGATACGTATCAAGAGGTCGAGTTTACATCTTCTAATAATTTCGGTAATTTTACTGTGCATCAAATGAGCGTGCAAATTCAATCTTCACAGTCATTTTTAAATTTGACAAGGTGTACTTAAGTAACTTTTTTATAGAATTGAATAAAAGTATGTAGGTACAATTAAAGCTACAAGATGTAACAGATATATTTTAAAAAATATATTTGTTGACTAATCAATGTCCTCAATTAACATGGCTCAAACATTTTATCATCGTGTGAAAAATTAAATTACCGCAAGTCTAATTTCTGTTTGATTTGTTTTTCTTGGTACATTAAAAACAAAATTGCAACCAAGCTAAGAAAATAATAGTATAAACTTTGGTACAATATTTTTACTGCTGTTTTGCTTACAAAATACCGAAAAAAAAAATACAAAATTATTACAGCGACTAGAATAAACACTGTACAAAACATGGCTCGCCTCAAATTAAATAAGATATTTTTGTCAGCCGCATATTCGTATAACACGTTAATTTTTCAAACAACACAGACGGACTTTCCTAAGCTAAAAAGTGTTGAAAACACTCGTATAACCAAATTCTCCTAAGACATGCAATAATACTAAGTGGGCAAATTTGGAATGGTCAGTTTCATTTCAATTAATTCATGTTGTCAATAATTAGGTATAGAGGAATTTTCACAAAGTTTCGAAAATATATCTTAATAGCAAAGAAAAAAATAGAAAACATATTGTATAACTTTAGTTTTTGATCAAATATACTTAACTAATATAAAGGAAATGACAAAACAAGCTGATTAGAATATCATGTATATATCATAAAAATGGGATGTTTAGGGATTTTGGCCACTTTTAAAAATTATATAAACACAAACTACATTGATTTAATATAATTTTATTTATATAATTTTAAATAATATAGTTAGAAACAATTATTATACAAACAATAACAAAGCATAAAATTCATATAATGATTTTTTCTAGGGCTCGATATTTGAAGTTGTTTCTGATAATATACAGTGTTTGGGAAAGTATATGCGAATTCATTTCATATTTTTACAGTTAATATTTTTTCTGTTACGGTACTGTAATGTGATCTAATTTAGTGCTGTATTTTAAAGACCTTTTTGAAATATATTGTTTCCTGTTATCTTTCGTAAAACTTAAACTGGCTATGTCATTTGTCATGTTGAAGTACGCAGAATTTGGCTTTTTCCTTTGTATTCAAGATAAAGATTCAAATACAAAGATCGAAACAAGTGGTTGATTTATGGCATGCCCGGCCTACGAGATATTGACCATCCAACCAGAGGGTGGTTTGTGCCGAAGACGCTCTCAAACCTGCTCAAACCCTCAAGATTGGCACTTCTTCGTAACACAGTGAACGAAACGCACCACACTTGACCGGTCTCGTGTTAATTAGCCTCGGCGTCCCAGGCCACGGCGTCGTGATGCCCGGCGACCAACTCTTCAGCCTGTTACTAATACCTCAATAGAACCAAAGGGTAAGTCCATAGTTCTTTGTACAAAACATTGATAATAAGTAAACCAGTTAATTCCGTAATTTATTTACAATTTATAGTTGCTATTTTCGCTAATTTTATGTATAAACAAATACTGCATTTTTCGTTGTAATTATTTATCTGATATAACTTAACCAGTGACCTCTCAAGTTTAATCCTAAACATTTGAACATACAGCCATTGAGAAACATCGCAATTATCGCAGTTTTTCCTTTTAAAATTATAAGTTAAGTTTTGTCCATTCGTTAAAGATTTGATCTCTAAAAACGAGACAAACTTATTGAGAAAGCTTATTGTTTTGACTATTAGTCATGAATATGGACTTAAAATTAATGAACAGAAGACCAAGGTAATGATAATCGATCGAATTAGAAATAACCAGCCGGAAGTACGAAACGTAGCGGGGGTTTGAAGTGGTAAGCCGTTTCAATTACTTAGGTTGTCTTATCACAAACAATGGTGGATGCAAAGAAAAGATATGTCAACGCTTTACAATGCCAGATCGCCAACGCTCAAACTAACTAAAATCTGGAAAGATACGGACATAACCAGGAACACGAAACTGCGCCTAGTACGGACGCTTATCTTTCCTACCGCTACCTATGCGTCAGAAACTTGGACCATTAAAAAGTCCGACTCACGACGTTTAATGGCCTTTGAAATATGGGTATATTGTAGAATGATGCGCATACCCTGAACAGCACATCGCACAAATGTCTCAATATTGACAGAACTCGACATTAATATTAGGCTTACCACAATCATCAACCAAAATATATTGAGGTACTTTGGACACATTACCAGACGAATGAAAGGCATGGAGAGGTTGGTGGTTGAAGGCAAGGTAGAAGGCAAAAGAACTCGAGCTAGAATGGCGAACATCGCCATTTCGATGGTCAGACCAAATGAAGTGCACTACCGGTTACTTTCAGTTTGAAGAAGCATACCGCGCCCAAAAGAGAGAAGAATGGATGGCAACCATTTGTCAAATACCATAACGTCACCACATCCTTACTAAGGATAAAGGATATATACATAAAATGCGACGCATTATCAACGGGAAAGCCAACATACTGGCCTAATGACACAAATAAAATTCCAGACCTTATCGACTTCTTTGTGGTCAGAAATATTTCTACAAATTACATAGAGATAGAGGAGGCATTGAATATGAACTCGAAGAATTCTCCAATTATTCTCACACTCAGTGACACTGTTATCAAAAAAGAAGTCCCCCTAGACTTGTTAACAAAAATACTGACTGGAAAAGTTTCCAGATGGAAAGAAGACAAGATTAACCTCTCAGTTCCATTAAGAAACATTATCAACTAGAAGCAGAAGTAGAATTACTCAATAAAAATATACAACAAGCTGCTTGGAACAACAGCACGAACAGTGTCGAAAGATTAAAATGAAATAACTACCCGAAAGAAATCAGAGAAATGATAACCGAAAAAAGAAAACTAAGACGCAAGTGACAAATTCAAAAAATTGAAAACGAATCGGTTAACATCTACCTAAGTGAACTATCAAATGATAGCGCTACTGATCACTCTTTGTGGAAGGCTACTAAACGATTAAAAAGGCCAATCTTAGAGTATCCACCAATTAGAAATACTAATGGTAGCTGGCAAGAAGCAATATACAAAAGGCCAACAGGTTTACTGACCACCTAGAAAATACTTGTCAATCAAATGAAGAACAAGAAATAACAAACTGAGAGCTCCCTGATAAAGACGAAATGGAGATTAGCCTTGTAACTCCAAAAGAAGTATATTTGGAAATAAAAGAAAATCTAAATCCAAAGAAAGCTCCTGGATTTGATCTAATTACTGGGAAAGTGTTTAAAACAACTTTCAAGGAAAGCTATTATAAAATTAACATATCTTATAAATGCTTCCTTTGGGTTGAGATACGTACCAAAGATATGGAAGGTGGTAGAAATTATATTGACACTAAAACCAGGAAAACCTCTACAAAAAGCTTCTTCATAAAGGATTATTTCACTGTTACCTGTCATGTCTAAATTATACCAAAAATTACTCATGAAGAGACTAAAACCGATTTTAGAGGAAAAAAATCTAATTCCTAATTATCAGTTCTTGTTTCGAGCAAGCCACTCAACGATAGATCAGGTATGCATAGAATAATAGATATAATAGAAAAAGCTCTAGAAGAAGGAAAAGTTTGTTCCGCAATTTTCTTTGATGTAGCGCAGGCTTTTGACAAAGTGTGGCATGACGGATTATATCATAAAATGAGATGCTACTTACCACAACAATATTCTGAACTACTAAAATCGTATATATCCGACATATACTTTCGAGTTAAATATGAGGAAGTATATTCAAAATTAAGGTAAGTTAAAGCTGCAGTTCCACAAGGAAGTGTCCTGGGGCCAGTGCTATACCTGCTCTATACCAGCGATATTTCATCATTAGAATCTAACACAATTGCGACATTTGAGACGACACATGCATTCTAGCAGTCGGACAAAACCACGAGGATGCAGCTACCATGCTACAGAACTCTGTTGAACAAACTAACATCTAGACCAGTCGATGGCGTATCAAATTGAATGAAACAAAATCTGTTTATGTTAATTTTACTAACAAAAGAGAACAACATATCCCAGTAAATATAAAAAGAAACCAAATACCTTATGCAAATACGGCAAAATATTTGGGTATGACGTTAGATTCCAAGCTACGTTGGAAAGCACATGTTAAGAAAAAAAGGAGGAATTAGAAATTAAGTTCAGAAAGATGTACTGGTTGATGGGAAAAAATCCACTCTGTCTATTAATAGCAAATTGTTATTGTATAAGCAAGTCCTTAAACCGATATGGACATCCGGAATACAGCTATGGGGCTGTACAAAAGAAAGTAACATCCAACATATACAACGATATCAGAAAGTATTAAGGAACATCGTTAACGCTCTATGGTACTTCAGAAACTGTGATCTTCATCGAGACCTCCAGATGGATATGGTTATCCAGACAATAAGTAAGTTTGCCGAGAGTCATGAACAAAGGCTCTCCAACCACGTGAATGTCGAGGCCATCAGACTCCTAGACAACGTCAACCAGATCAGAAGACTTAAGAGAACGAAGCCGTTTGAGTTAGTGCTATAAGTGAGTGAAAGTGAAAAAGGAGAGCAAAGTGCGGCTAAAGTGTACACGTTAGCTAGTAGTACTAGAATGTACTAGAGCCTAAGGAATATTGTTGAATATAACCTATAGTAAATGATCAGATAGCAATAGTCATAAGATTCCTGTTGGAGTTTTATTAAATAAAAAAAAATTATATAATTTTAAACAATATAGTTAGAAACAATCTTTATACAAACAATAACAAATCATAAAATTCATGTAATGATTTTTTCTAGGGCTCGATATTTGAAGTTTTTTCTAATAATATACAGCCATTGAGAAACATCGCAATTATCGCAGTTTTTCCTCTTAAAATTATAAGTCAAGTTTAGTTATCATAGTCCATTCGTTAAAGATTTCATCTCTAAAAACGAGACGAACTTATTGAGAAAGCTTATTGTTTTGACTATTAGTCGTGAATATGGACTTAACTGTAATCTACAGAAGTCCAAGGTAATGATAACCGATCGAATTAGAAATAACCAGCAGGAAGTAGGAAACGTAGCACGGTTTGAAGTGGTAAGCTGTTTCAATTACTTAGGTTCTCTTATCACAAAAAAAGGTGGAGGCGAAGAAGAGATACGTCAACGCCTTACAATGGCCAGATCACCAAAGGTCAAACTTACTAAAATCTGGAAAGATACGGACATAAGCAGGAACACAAAACTGCGCCTAGTACGGAGGCTTATCTTTTCTATCGCTACCTATGCGTCAGAAACTTGGACCATTAAAAAATCCGACTCACGACGTTTAATGGCCTTTGAAATGTGGGTATATCGTAGAATGATGCGCATACCCTGGAACCTGGAATATTAGGCTTACCACAATCATCAAGCAAAATATATTGAGGTACTTTGGACACATTACCAGACAAATGAAAGGCATAGAGAGGTTGGTGGTTGAAGGCAAGGTAGAAGGTAAAAGAACTCGAAGAAGATCGCCACTTTGATGGTCAGACCAAATGAAGTACACTACCGGTTACTCTCAGTCTGAGGCAGCACACCGCGCCCTGAGAGAGAAGAATGGATGGCAACTATTCGTCTAATACCATAACATCACCACATCCTTACGAAGGATAAAGGATAAAGGAGGAGAAGAATTGTTTTACAGATAATTCCAATTTTTTAACCCCAAAAATGCAATAAAGTTAATCTGTACGCAGTAGAAAAAAATGTTTCAAACAAGAAATGTAGCTGAGATAATTTTGAATTGTTAGCACTTTCTGTGTAGAATGAATCATTCTCACAGAAACAACGCTTAGAACTATCGGCGATTTTAAATGTCGGTTACGCACGCAAAACCAGTTTTTTTAAATATAATTTATATCAACTCGACGGTAAAAATTCTATATCTTTAGATAAGATTGTCATATGGACAAAAATAAAAATGCATTTTAAGGTACAGAGTGCAGCTTTTGTTTGCAATTTTTTCATTTTTTCGCAAATAAAATGAAATTATATAAAGCTGTTAAATAAATAAAAGTTTCGCGATTTTTGCCATTTTTTACGTATTACCATGATTCTCATGAGATTAATAATAGTATATTACTTTATGAGGCGGAGAAGCATGACTTTTCTAGGCATAGAGGGCAAGTCAAGAAAAGTCGCTTCTTTGCCGAATAAAGTATACTATTTTTTCTTCAAACGTAGCAATTTTCAACCATAAATAGTACAATTCATACGCTATTTTTACTCGAAATTAACTGTGACAACTATCAAAGTCGTCTAGATGTTAGAAATTAAAATAATTAAGTCATATGTGGGATTTGCGTCTCCCTGGTTACAGTTGTTTGCAATTATTAAAGACAGCTTATTGTTGTTGCAACCGCAAGCGCAAATTTAGTGCGAAACTGGAAAACCTAAACGAAATTGAGTCCGAGGCTAATGATGCAGTAGCACGTATGCGGCCCTCCAAGTCCGGAATAAAGTATCGGTTAGCGTACAAGCTCTTCCAAGAGTGGTGCGATACAAGAGGAGTACGGCAAGTTACCGAAGACGTTTTACTGGCATATTTTAATATAATGGAAAATGAAAATAAATGGAAATCTTCTACAATGTGGTCACGATACTCTATAATAAAATCCGAGTTAGTTATTAGAAAAAATGTGGATATAAGCAAATTTTTAAAGTTACGTGCCTTTCTGAAAAAAAAACAAGCGAAGGATATACTGCAAAGAAGTCTAAAGTTTTCACTAAAGACAAGTTTGATAAATTTTTGTTTGTAGCGCCAGATAAGTTGTATTTAGGTTTAAAGGTAAAAAAATATACTGCAAAGCATGTAGTATACTCTACTAAATTATACAAATATTTCAGATTGTTTTGTTAATTGGGGTTACCGGCGCCTGTCGATGCGACGAAATGGTAAAAATGAAGACTGTGGACATTGAGGATAAAGAAAATGTAATAATTATCAAAATCCCAGACAATAAAACACAACAAATTAGATCTTTTACGATAATTGGTCAAAACTACATTAAACTAAAATATCACAGAAAACCGATTTTTTATCAAGTAATAAAATGGAAAGTGTTACCGAAGCGTCATGGGAATACATTCGATCAGCGCAGTAGTCCAAAAAGTAGCTAGTTATTTAAATTTAAACGATGCAAGCGCATACACGGGTCACTCTTTACGACGAACTTCAGCAACACTTTTAATTGATGGAGGCGGAAATCTAGAGTGCCTCAAACGACATGGGGGCTGGAAATCAATCACGGTTGCCGAAGGATATATAAAGGATTCGATAAGAAATAAGAACGATAATGCTCAAAAAATTTTAAACCCTCATGATTCGCCAACATCGGGAATGATTGCTGAAAGTTGTTCTCGACCATCAGTCGGGAACATTTTTGCACGGTTTTAATTTTGAAAATGCCTCAATAATTAATTGTACTTTTAATATTACTATAAATAAAAATGATGTTTAATTGTTGTTAATGACATTTGTATTGTTGCTTTGTGACATGTTTCATATTGTTGCCATGACAACATTTTTCCCTCCGTCGTAAAGAAATGGGAAAAAAAATTGCTGCCGGCGGAGACATCAAACTTTGACAGGATCAAGTTAGATAAGTAATGTCATCATTATTTGACGTTTGAAGAAAAAAATTATTACCTTTATTGACCGGTCACTATAGAATTTTCAGTGTTTAATCTTCAGATTCTTACATGAAATTTCGATTTTGTGTTTTGGCAACAAATATGAGGCATTTTAAACATTTCTGAATTTAAACTTTCAAATTACAAACATCTCATGTCGCCGGAAATGCTTATACGAAGACGGCATTGGGTGGAATTTGTAGCTGAAGTTGTGTGGTTTCGAGAAACGTACTTAAGATTTAGAAACGAAGCAATTTTAAAGATCTTAAATTGTTTATCATGCGAAAGTTTAAATTCAGCGCTTTTTATGTATATTTCGAATGCCACATATTTGTTGCCAAAACTCAAAATAAAAGTTATAGGTATTGAAGATTAGGCTCTAACAATACACGTTCATTTGAAAAAATGATCTCAGCTACATTCCTTGTTTGAAATACTTTTTTTATGGCATACAAATTCTTAGTAAGTTGATATTTACTATTTTCCCTACGAGGGTGGTTTTAGGAGAAGATTGGAGGTAGGCGTGGCAAACTTATTGCATCTGTTCCCAAATCTGGGATCCCAAAATTGACTTTTTCAGCAAAATCAGCTTGCTTAGTGGTTCAGTGTAATTTTTATAGCTGACGACTGGACTAGAAAAGAATTAAAAATATAAGTTTGCTGTCACAAAATGTACGTCGTAGCGCATATTGTTGCAGCTAGTCGGTGTTAATTTATGCAAAGAGTAATAAAAATTTTTGAGTAAAAATTCAAATTATAATAAATGATGAATACGCAAATTCAACTAAAAATATCTCAATTATTTATATAACTAAATAAAATCGGCAGGCAAAAGACAATATTTATTAAAAGTTACACTGAATGTGAAATTTATTACTCATATATTTTGCCCAATCGAGAACATTAAATTTTAATATAACATCACAATTTGGATTTGATATTACTCCTTTGAAATTTTTGATTGGCGCCTCAACACGGCGCGTTCCAACGGGTAATAGAAAAACGTCCTATGTGTAACGGCTGCTGCTATGTTAATAACGGTAGATTTGTTGATTATACATAACACATACACAAGCAAACCCACACCCACCCAAACGCGCAAGAGCGAGCACATACTTACTCTGACTGCTGCGGTCTATAATTCCCGATTTATTGTTCCCGAACTAGATGCTAATGATAAAATCAAAAAGTATATAAACATGTAAGAAAAAAGTTAAAGCAAATTTTTTGGAAGAAGATTAAATTGTTGTAATTTTTAAAGCGTTTGTTGGTTAAATATCAGTTGGGTTGGCATGATATTCTCTTTAGTAGTCACCATCTATTTAGTTTTGTGGAGGTTTATTCTACTCTATTGATTAGTTCCTGCAGGCTGTCGATCTTTTCAGCTAGAATCACAATATCATCGGCATTTCGTAAATTGTTAATTATTTCTCATCCCATGACTACTCCTTTTTGATCTTTTAATGCCTCACTAAACATATTCTTAGAATACACGTTAGAAAAGATGAACTCACTTACGCTTCGTTTAATACTGATTGGCTTTGGGTCTCAGTTGTTTGTGACATAATGGCTGTTTGGTTTCAGTAAAGTTTGACAAGAAGTTGGATGCCTTTGGCATCTAGTTCTATGCTCTGTAGGACGGTAAACACCGTTAAAAAATTGTTTCCACAGAAATAAGTACTTTTCTAGCTTCAAGGCATCTCCTGAATTTAAATTGCTCTTGGTCAATTATTTCCTGACATTTATTGTTAACTATATTTAGAAAGATATGCAACAATATTTTAGCGGCATAGCTCATCAATCTTATAAGTCTAAAACTGCTATATTTCTTAAGGTTTGTTTTATAAGGGAGAGAAATACATATCAATTCTAAGCATTCTGTATTTCGTTGGAATTTCAGTGGTACTACATATTTTATTAAACAATACATTCACTTCATGTATATTGTCATTTAAGAGTAATTTTAGTCATTCAATTTATATTTGATCTGATCCATTGGCTTTATTGGTTTTGACTTGGATTACGGTTTTTCCACCTCAGCTTTTAATATGGATGGCCCAGTATTTGAACTTAAGTTTGGTAGTGATTCTGGATCATCTTTAAGCAACTCTTTAAATAAAGATTCAGTATGTTCTTTAATTTTCTTATGTGGGTTAAATGTTTCATGTTTGCGTTGCAATTTTTACTTCGAAATAAATTATGCTTTCGTTTATACTCTGTATTATTTCTATTTTTAAGCTGCCTTATTTCCACCGTCATTTTGAATATTTTATCGGTTATCCACGCTTGTTTTTATATTAAGTGATTGCTTCACTTTGCTTTGCAATATTAATGGTACTACTCTTTGTGTCATCCCACTTTTCTTCGACTGTTTGTACATTGTATTCTTGTGTGATGTTATCTTGTATTTTGTTTATTTTCTGGATTACCTGGGATGTTCTAGAATCTATCATGAATTATGATATAATCTATTTGATTATTTTTAGACTACCATGGCCAACTCTCGGTGATATACATACATAGTGACGTATTTTTGGTTGTTTCAGTCATGTGTTAATGATAACAAAGATATTCTGAGCAGAACTGTACCAGTCTATTTCCGCTTTAAATTGTTTAACCTTAGACTGAACCCGGGAGTTATGTCGTTTCCTACTTTAGCGTTAAAATCACCTATTTTATCACACAACTTTTATATTTTTTTGTGTTGAAATTTGCTCAATTTTTATGCACCGCCTAATATAGGTAGGCCATGAGTGGTAAAATGCGGATGGATAAAAGTGATCCTGCTAAAATAACCATGCTAAATTGGCGCGTCAAAAGAAGAAGAGGGGTTACCAAAATTCAGATATCTGGACAATGTGTAGGCTGATTTAAGGGAGATTTGCGTAAGGGAATGTAGAAGAGAGGCACTTGACAAGGAAGGACAGAAGAATATTTTGAGGCTGGCTAGGGCTTACGAAGGGCTGTAGCTTCAACTGATGATGATATGATGATGATGATGATGACGATGATGTGCAAAAATTCGTAAATGTAAATATACATTTTAAATGATACTAAAATATCTGATGTGTTGTAACTCGGGTACAATCCTAGGAGTGACCACATATGCCTCGAGGAAGTGTTTCATACGTACTTTATCATCATATTACATCATTTAACTGATTTATTAAATTATTATAACATTGTCTTCGTTAATTGTGTATAAGTACTATTACCTACCTAAATTAAATTTAATTAAGATTGGAGATATGTTCGTTTTTATATAAAAGTCTTAAATTGACTTTTTGTTGTTGTACAATACCTAATTCAATTAAAAAATTGAGATATTTTAAGCTTAGTGGAAAAATTATAAAAAATAATGTATAATTTCTTCAATAAAAGAAAAGTTGAAATTCGCTTATTTTATTTATTCATATAAACCAAATCAACATAAAATCGGTTGATATTATATTTTGAGAACTGTTTTTAATCAATATAATGTACATATATGTCTTTCTAGTAATATATTAATTTTACTTGTCATCTCCATTAACTGTTACATATTTAAGATATATGATGAAAATACTTTACAATCATTCCTTCTGTTTCCTCTGCCGGATGATGATTTTAATATTAAAATTATTTATATATATATATATATATATATATATATATATATATATATATATATATATATATAAATTATATCTTTTTTCAAGTCTGATGTAATGTGTACTATGTCTTTAATTAAAATCCAAATTTGCCCATTTACTTAGTAGCATTACATTACTAGAAAACGCACTCTCTTAGAACAGATGATTTGCTGTGGCTGGTTTTAAATGATCACCCAGTAGATAAGAAGCAGCACCTCCTGTCGCCCCCAACAGGGAAGTAAAAGGTGAAGACAGCGCTGCGGCTGCTGCTGCGGCTGCATGTGATCCGTGGTGGGATTGAAGATGGCTAGGTTGGGACAAAACCTTGTTGGCTTGTTGAACTAAAAGGGCGGTGTTGCATGATTGCGGGCTCATGGAAGACCATTTGTTATTATTAGAGATCAAGTCTTCCGATTGCTTGCCTGAAAAAAACATTGTTTAGTACTCAAAAAAATTGATTTTAAAAAAAATATGAATATGTTAACAAAATTAAATCACTACTTCAATTAAATCCCTACTGGCTAGGTGGCACCTGCCAGAAGATTATAAATTTCTAAATATAAGTCTACTGTATAACATTAAACGGTGTATAAATGTGTCATTTAATCCTATAATCTATTTACAACTAAAAACGATTTCACATTTTACACTTATTTTAGATTGAATAGATCTTGATTCTTGCCTACAGAGGCAAGGTACGACCCATAGTCGACTTGTATACAATTATCTCTATAATTATATCTAACATATGTATTTTAGTTAATTTTGTAGAGATATCAAATTTTTTTGTTCAGAGCTAAAAAACGAAGTAACATCGTTGCACGTCATAATTTATATAAAGTGATGTCACTTATATTTTAAATCTCCAGAACGTCTGCCTTAGAGTTCAAATTTTACTAACACAGCCAGTTTTGGTCCGGACCTCCCTAGACGTAGAATGGACGTACTATGGACGTAGGAAGTGGGACGTACTTTGGGTGGACTAAATATGCTCAATCTTTTATAGGTGTAATAATCAGAAAAATAACTATTATATTGGAAATTTTAGAATTATAATGATTAAATAACCAAAAACATTTGTTATTATAAATAATATAAATTTTATGAAATAACTCTTTAGGTCTAATATTCCATAAAATAATAATTTTAATTAAATAGATTAAACAATTGTACGCAACTGATACGGAAATCTTTAAATTTTATTGACAGTTCAGCGTGTTGCAAAATTGTTTAAAGTGTTGCCGCTTTTTTAGAGTAAGAATTTTATTTATGTTTTGATTTCTTACACAATTTGATCATAATATATTATTTATTAATAAATTGTATTTATAAATACATATTAAATTTAGATTAATAGCTTTAAGAACTAATTATTATTATGTATTGTGATTATACTATGCCAAAACAAATAAATAGTCTGTATAAAGCTTATAAGCTTTCACATAAGACAGATTATTTTAAACAAGAAATAATGGCGTGACGTTTTTACTATTAAAGCACTAAAAGAGGTAAGTTTAAAATTTAAATTATATAATTTTGTATTAAAATGTTTTCTTATGTATTTTAGTGTGTTGCAGTTGTCTTAAAACTAAGTGTATTTACTGTTAATATAATAGTTTGACCAATAAGTTGACATTTAAAAATTCCTCACTTACTAACTATTCTGATGTTCTCGCAATGCTGTGAGGTTCTGACGTCGTAAATCTTGAATGACGTGCAATCATTTTTATATGAAAAATAATATACATTTCTTTTTTATGTGTTTGGCTATTTTTATTGATATATTGCCTGTGTATCTTATTGACAAGAATGTAATGGGTTTTTTTCTCTAGTGGTAAACAAGGAGCACCACAGACCAGAATCAATTTAAAAATTATTAGACTTAAAAACAAACATAAGTTTTTTACATTTCATAAACCTACCTAATTGACATGAATATACATAGTCCATATTATATTCGTATCATATAAATAAAATTTTAAATAAACAACTACGTACAACTGAAACTAGCATTTCCACCACTAGACCAAAAACCCAGTAACTTCTGCTCGAATAAATAGTCAGGCAAGATATCAAGAAAAATAACCAAGCACATAAAAAAAGGAATAACACCAGCTTTCACAACAACGAACAACTCAGGCACATATACTAAAATTTGGCTTTTTATAGCCAAAAGAAAAAGCCCTTACACAGTAGTGTAGACAAACTTAAGCGACAGCCCAAAAACTTACATTGATCAAACTGGTAGAACTTTTAACAAAGGTATAGTAGAACACAAAACACGTACAATACGTATGCACTTTATCTTCCAGACCATATTCAAATTTTTTACATTTAAAATAAAGGCCTTAAGCCACCTTTATTAGAAACTATGAAAATTAACAAATTAAAATACTAATATAATTCTAACTGACCAATTTTAGACAAATAGTTCTCCTCTCCTCAACTTATTTAACTTAACAGTTCTTCTTATGTTGAAGGTTGGAAATCATCATGGTTATGCGGATCCTGTTAACAGCCGCTCTAAATACTTCTGCACTACTGCATTTAAGTTCTTAAGCCACGATATTCTTTCTCTTCTCACATTTCGCTTTCCTCAAATTTTGCTTTGCATAATCAGCTGCAATAAAGAGTATCCTTGCCCTATCATAACATGGCCTAACTACTCAAGTTTTCTTCTAAACACCATAAAGTTTAAACGCATACCAATAAGAGATTACTTGAGTAAAGTATTCTGTAGTGATAATAAATTATAATAAATTTTGTGAAAGTTTTGAAGACAAAAGTTTTCAGTGTTTTATTGTTAGGTATTTTAATTTTGTTGGGGTATTGTTTAGGTGTTCACAATCATCTCTGAAATCATGATTTTTTATAAGTTTTATTTTTTTCTATTGGCAACTCATCTGTAACTTTGGAAATGTATCTTTGACAGTCCTCGTTATATTAATTGCCGATTTTGTGTCCAATGTATTATGTCTATTTAGCTATTTTTTTATTTTTCTTTAATATTCTTGTATATGTTGAACAGTCCTATTTTTATTTTCAACCTGTCAATTTTCTCGCATTTTTCCCGTACCATGTTTTCTTAACTGCTCGTTTATTGGACTAGGTTTTCTTTTGTTTATTTTTCTCTTTTTGTTTGATTTTGTTTCTTTGACCTCTTGTTTCGTCTATCAAATTTAATGCCCCATATGTCATCTATCCTCTCTTTTATTTGCTTTTAAATAGTTGTTTCAATTTTAAATTTTTAATATTAAATATAAAAAGGAAAACTATTCTAATACCTTAAAAGTTCTAATATTCTAATGTTCTGTGTTACGATGATATAATTTGAATTCTGTTATTTATTTGGCTTCATATATTTTGATTTATGTTTGACATAAATCGCCAAAAAATTCAGAAACTAAGATAACTTAAATAAAAATCTGCTGAACATAAACCGTCAAGACTGTTTTTAATTAGTACTTAATATGGTGAAATGAGACAATTTATATAAAAAAACATAAAAACCACGTAGAAACACTTGACCTTGTTAAAAAATCCCTCATTCACAGGTACACGTAGAGTTGGCACAGAGTTTTATTTTTGTGTAGTCGCCTTGGTGTGAGCAATGTATCAAACCTATGATATTTATGGAATCAAAGTAGACAATATCATTTTTATATTCGAAGATAAATCTTGAGTCCAGCTGGTAAATATCAGAAACTTTCGTATATGATATTCGTCGGTCCGCGATTACTAAATGATGCTGGTGATATCTTCGGCAATATTGTCAGGGGTGGATTTTGGGAATAATATTTACGCGACAGTAATAAATATTGATAATAAAAAAATATCACTACCTTTATTTCAATGTCAATTTTTTTCAAATATAAAAACACTCTAAATCTAACACTACTTAAAAACAGCAATCTTTTTATTTTAAGCCCAAGAATAAAAAAATATTAATTTGTTATTGAATATAAATGTATCGTTTTTGAAGTCTTGTAAAATATTTTTATTTAGGACTTGATTGAAACACCTAAAAAAATAATTTTAGATCCAACAATTGCAATTGACTGTACGATAAAAGATCCAAAAATACATAGACTACATAGACGGTTGTTGGATGTATAAGCTGGCGTTACACTGATGAATCATATTACCGTAGTGCTTCTTTTTTTCTTCGACAAAAATATTAATGAGATAACAAATAGGATGAAAATGTTGAAAATAGGATAAAAATGTTGGACAAAAATCAGAAAGAAATAATAAAAAATTTAAAAAATTAGACGAAGATGATGTTGCAAACGATAGCTTCGATTAATTCTACAGAAGAAAGAATAAATGGAGATTTAAATAGGTTTCGATTAGCACTAATAAAAGAAACCAAAGAAATGTCTAAAGGCCTAAGTAATGTCTCATATAGAGCTGCAACATCAGAAAAATAAAGTACATACGACTGAAAGTGGAAGCGGTCTACGACCGCGCATTGGAGTATGCAAGAGAATATACGAACACATAAGAAAAAATATTAAACCTTCATTACAATCGTGGACACTTGTACACTACTACAAAATGCAGAATAAGACATCGTCATTCTTGGCTATTTCCAACTAGATACAACCTGCACAGCTCTGCCGTTGTCGGTGACAAGTGGCGTTTTTCGCTTGTTATTGGTCAATTATTGGTAATTATAATTTACACTACTTTAAAGTGGCATATTGAGTCTTCTTAAATCGTCAGCCCATCTTGTAGGTGATAGAACGACGCTTCTATTGTCTTCCCTTGGCCTTCATTCCCACAACCTCTTTGTTCATCGCCCATCTGTCATTCTGGCTATGTGTCCTGTCTATCTCTATTTTAGTCTGGCTATCTTCTCGACGATGTCATTCACTTCGGTTTTTCTCCTGATGCCTTCGTTGGTTATTCTGTCTCGCAGAGTTATTCCTAACATGGACCGCTCCATTCTTCTCTGCGTGACTCTCAGTTTGGTAGCTGCTGCTTTTGTTAAGGTAACTGTTTCTGCTCCGTACGTCAAAACTGGGAGGACCCAAGGCTGATTCTTCTCTTCAGTTCATTAGTCTGGTTATCTCTGCCAATCATAATTTCATGTCCCAGGTATTTATATCTATCTACGAGTTCTATTTCTTTCCCACCAATACTGATGTTCTGGTTTTTGTTTTCGAGATATTTATATTTAAACCTACATTTTCTGTAGCCACAACGAGTTCCTGTACCATATCTCTTGCCATACCTAGATATTCAGCTATTATAAGTATATCATCGGCGAAACGTTAGTTGTTTAGATATTCTCTATCTATTTTTATATTCTTTGTCATCCAATCCAAGATTTAAGAAGAATTTAAGATTTAAGAAGACTCAATCAAAACTGGATAAGAGCGGCGCAAGATAGACGGGGTTGGAAACATGAAGAAGGGGCCTATGTTCAGCAGTGGACTCTTGAGGCTGGATGGTGATGATGAAAGTGGCATATAAAGATAAAGAAAGGTGTATAGAGTTAAATAAATGAGTGTTGGCATGTTCACATATGGAAATCATTAATATGGATACCCAGCCAAACTATATCTTAAATTAATTATATAATAGAACTCCCAAAACTACCTGCAATATAGTAGAGTTTATGAAAAATGAAGCCAGTTGGTTAAAAATGAGTACACCGAACCTCTGGCTAGTCATTCCACCGCACGTTATCACTTTAGCTATATTGTGCGATGGCTCTCGATTTGAAAATATAAATCAAACGAGTTTTATAAAGCTGTCACCAAAATGCGTTACACAGGCCCCAAAGATTACTCACATCCAGTAATGGATTGGAAACAGCAATTGGAAGTTACTTAAAGACTCCCGTCAACCCCATTAAAGAACTTATGTAAAGCCAATAATAAAACAGATCAACATTCCCAGACAATAATATACTACTTGAGACAGATCAGTTGGACCAAGACATATCCGAACACACATGGAAAACCATTGCCAACCATCAGTGGATTCTTCATTTATTCCCAGGACTATAGTTTATTTTTATGAACGAGAGAGTAATTAGCATAATTTTAACTGGCACCTCCGACCACTCCATGGGCGTGCTCAAGATTAATTGAAAAATTACTTTGAATAATTGTAAAAAATAAATGAATTATTTCAGTGTTATAAAGTGTTATGTGTATGTAAACAAAAGTGACCTCTTTTATCACACACTATATTATAACTGACTGGCCTACATTAAAAATGGTTTTAAAAAATTCACATTTTTTTTTATTTTTAAAAATTACAAAAGAGAAAAAAAAATTTTAAAACCGTCTAAGGTATGTTAAATAGATGAATAAAAATATTAATATAAAACTTACAGCTACTTGTTACAAATCCAAATCAGATTCAGAAGATGAACTTTCAGAACCAAGATTTATAATAACTGGCTCGATCATTTTATCAGTAATATTGTCCAGCTTCCACATTTTTCCTCTTCTTTAATAGTGTGATTTACTGCCTTTTCCCAGTTTTCAGGTTTTACATTATTTACGGCCTCCAAAAACAACTGTTTAACATCATGAATTTTAAAAGTGGTATCTTTTCTTGAAACTTCACTCTTTATCTGTGCCCATACCAGTTCAATCGGGTTTAATTCACAATGATATGGTGGGGATCTAAGTACTGTCATTCCACGATTTTTGGCAATTTCATCAATTTCGTGTTTTTTATTTTTTTCTTTATGAAGGGCACACAACGAATAAAGTTCCTTTCTTATAGATCCGAGATGGTACGTAATATTTTTTGAACTCAGCCAATTCTGCAAGTCTTTTTTTAACCACTTGGTTGTGGGCAGTCCTTCTATAAGTCTGTATTGATAACTTGCATTATCCATTACTATTACACAGTTCTTAGGAAGAAGATCTATCATTTGTTCGAACCATTCTTGAAAGACATCAGCGTTCATGTCTTCATGGTAGTCACCGGTACGAGTTGATTCAAAAGTTAATAAACCACCTTCAACAAAACCGTCTGAACTGCCAACGTGTACTATTATCAGCCTGCGTCCCTTTCCTGATGGTGGGTTTAAACCAGTAGATAAGTTATTTACAAAAGCGTGCCTTTGACTTGTAACAGTTTCATCCTGCCAAAATTTATTTGGTGTATGACCCTCGTTGATCCATGTTTCATCAAGATAAAATATTTTTCTTTTTTGGTTTCTCATTTCCTTTATGGTTCTTAGAAAATGTCTTCTCCATATGACAATATCGCTTCTTTCTAATAAAATAGACTTTCTGGGATTCTTTTTCCAGCGGAAGCCTTTTTCTTTTAAAAGTTTCCATAACGTACTTCGACTCATTTCTGGGTAATCCTTATCATCTCGAACCGAGACAAGAACTTTATCCAATGTTGGAAATTCTTGTCTAAAGAAGAATTCATGCACTTTCCGTCTAAGTCCTTCTTTAAAATGATATTCTATTTGAAATTTTGGTTTCCCTGGAGCATTACGTGGCATTTGAAAACTACCACATTTCTCTTCTTTAATAACTCTGTAAATCGTAGATTTCCCAACACCAAGTGTACTGCTAACTAACTCAACGGTCTCATCAACACTTTCACATAAACGTTTGTCTGTAAATGATTTAAAACAATTAAATATTAATGTTTTTTCATTAACTGTTAAAGGACCAATTTTTCGGCGTTTACACGGTACTTCAAAATTTTCCATAACACTAGTTTACACAATAAACTGCACCTTGCAACTGAAGTACCTACTTTTAGTGAACTGTTAAAAATTTTGAATACGCCACTTGGACCTTCCTACAAAATGGAAAAACCCACTATCACATTTTCTGTGGAATAAGTTTAGAAGGTAATTATCTAGTCAATTACTGTCGTAGATTCCTGGAATTAAAGAATTAAATGTTTGATTATTGAAACCCTTACTTCGTGGAATGCACTTATTTCAGATAAAATAAAACGTTTTATTTTATCTAAAGAATTAAGCTTTATTTTGCAAATAGGTAGGTACTTATTAAACTTTTATTGGTTTTATATAACCAATAAAATAAACATCTTACATTTCTTGCAAATTCATTAGCACCTGTTAACCTCCATCACTCCGACACTGGCAACCTTATTTAGGGATTAGTAACCCTCACAACTATTGTATTCTATTCTGCTCCAACCTTTATACCTGGTGGTCATACTCAATTTAAAATTGTTTTCCTATATACTTCTGTAAACTTGTTGACAAATATCTGTTTTTCATTGAGTCACCCGTATTAACAGTTTAGGGATTTGCATACATAATTTATTGTTTTATTACTCTCTCATACATAAAAATACACTATAGTAACTTCATTGTTATGTTGATTGTCATTATGTGGAAGGTAGTCAGATATTTTTGGAATGCTAAGAGAGCCAAAAAACAAAGTCATCAAGGTTCCTGCATCCAACCTCATCCAGTGCCTCGAAGACATATGATATCACAAGAGCACTGCTCGGGTGAGACACTAATTCAAAAACCGAATAATTAGTATTATGATGTTATGAGTTGTTGTAATTATTTCAAACTGTTAATAATATTTTATATTTTATGTATTTAAACATTTTGGTATTAGTATTAGTAGCTTAATTACAGTTTATTCAACTTCCTGCAAACTATAGATTGCCTAATATGTATTGAGGAAATGCTTGCAATCATTTCCTCGGTTCAAATTACATTTGCCAGCTTCTAAAAGTCAAAGGTTTTTAAAATTAATGGGAAAAACCCCGTAATTGGCTGTATACCATCGTTTAAAAAAAAACACAGAAGTTAAAACACTTCACATATGTGTATTGTGGTATAAAAACAAACAAATATTTAAAACTTTATAAAAGTGTCGTAAACATTTAAATTCTGGCAGAACGTTTTCAATCCGAACATATCATCCTCAGTGCCTTGTGTATTTGTTGCTAACAATGGATATATTTTTAAATTACTTTAGGAACTACATGTCTCCCTGCTCGAATATTAGCACGTGGTACTTGTCAGTTGAAACGACCCAGACCAACTGTTGTTGGTTTCTGTTCAAAACTCAGGTTTCATTAACTTTCTTCAGGTTCTCATGGCATGAAAAACCTTATCAAAGTATTTGTGTCACTTGAGTTTTAGGTCCATACGTTTCGTTTCGATAATTTTTTTGATTGTTTTGATTTATTTTTTGATTGATAATTGTTTATTTTTTTGTTAGTGAAACTGATATTGACTGCTCTTCCTTTAATCTGATATTCCAATTCTTGGTCGATCTTGTTATTATTTTACTTTCTATTTGTAGTCTTGATTTTCAGTGTACACATTAATATTTACGTGTAAATTTGCCATTTGGTTGCCGTAAGTAAGCAAGAAATGGATACAAACTAATAGAAATAAATTTTTAAGTTTTTAAATAGCTAAATCACAGACAAAAAAAAGATAAATTATAAAAAATAATTTAGTTTACTTTTATTATTATTTTGTTTTTATTTATTACTTTGTACAGTGTTTTTCCTCAAATAAGTAGTTTTAACAAAATAAAAATGTAGTTAGCAAACATATTTCGTACAATACTATTGAAAATGTTTTAATCATTTTAATTGGTTTGGTACAGAATACTCCTAGTTCGACTCTGTTCATCGACCAATATAAAATTCCTGCTAAACATTAGAACGCAAAGGCGACGTCAGGAGGCAGGATAGCGAGAGAGTGTACGTAGCAGGACTAACAGGACTACGAGTCGTCGTAGAGGCATCACGAACGGGAGCAGGAATAGAGCAGCAGGAGCTTCCCTTGCGCCTCTCTGACATTTAATCTAGAAAATTGCCCGCTGCCGCCCATTTATTTCCATTACTGTCAACTCTTTAGCTGCTGCCTACGTAGAAAGACCCACTCACACATACACACATACAACACTCTCCACTTTCCACTATGGAGAATTCTTTCCATCGCAAAACACCAATCTGATGTCACATTACAGAATGAGAACTTTTTCCATTGGGTGTCGGATATGTAATTGGCCCGAATGCCGTTCTTGTTAGAATTAAATTAATTCCCAAATGCTTAGTCTCCGGAGGGTAGAATATCCTTACATTTGGCGCTTCTGTTTGTTTCTATTGCAACTTGATAGCGCCGTTCTGCCATCTAAAGAACGCTTAAATATTTTTTAAAAGTTCCAATTCTAGTAGTGCTTTCTAGATTAAAGTTTAGATTCTATTTTAACGTTTTTTTACCTAACAAACGATATACCCCTAAAATTTCACTACATATTTTTTAAACGGGTAACAAGCTTTTTTTGTGCAAATTTATTTTTATTAAAATAAGAATATATCTATTATATTTGTAATATAACTATTTATTATATATGATCAGCTATAAATAAGTAGCTTTTACATGCAGAATATTTAATCAAGCGTTTCCTGTTTACCTAATTTATCTTCTTCGAACTATCTTTATTTGTATTGATTGATATAAAACAGAAACATGATCGCTTACACAGAAGGACCAAGAAATGTTTAACTGTTTCAGACAAAAAATCCTAAGAAGAATATATGAAGGAACAAAACATCAAGGCTTGTGGTGCAGCAGTTGCAATTTTTAGTTATATAAAAGTTTTTGAGGAACCTAACGTTGTAAAATTCATCCAAGTAGCACTCCTTAGATGGATCTTCTTCTTTCAGTACCCTGTTCAATTATCAAACGTTGGCGATCATATTGGCAATAATAACTTTGTTTACTACGGCTCTAAATAAATTCACGGTGGTCTCTTGATAACATTATCGGAGATTTCGAAGCGAGGATGTTCTTCATAGGCCTGCGCCTCTCCTTTCTGCGATCTTACCATGTATTATGAGGTGTAGAAGGTTATACCTCTCTGGATGTTTCATCGCATGACCGAAATATTGTAATTTTCGAATTTTTATCGTTTTTGTTACTTCTGTGCTCTTTTTCATTCGATGTATAACTATTTCATTTATTTTCATTCGATTTAAAACTCATCGATAAATCCACATCTCAAAGGCATCTAATTTTTTCATTAATGTCTCTGTAAGGGTCCAGCTCTCCATACTATACAGCAATGTGAAAAATATGTAGCAGCGTATTAATCTGATTTTAAGGTTTAACGTAATATCTCCACTAATTAGAATTTTCTTTAATTTGTAGTAGGCGGCTCTGGCTTTTTACTCCGTATTCTTATTTCTTTATTTATATCCCAGTTATCTTTACCATTTGCACCCAAGTAAGTAATATTGTGGACTCTTTCTAACTCTATTCCATATGCTCTGATGTTCGTTGGTTGTAACTCCGTTTTGCTAACAACCATAAGTTTTGTATTAGAAGTATTAAGTTTTAGCCCATATTCATCACATGTTTCGGTTATTCTGTTTATAAGTCGTTGCAGGTCTTCTTAATTCGAGGCAATAAGTACCGTATTGTCTGCATATCTGAGATTGTTGACATTAATTCCGTTGATTTTAATGCCTGTATCTTGAACTAAGGTCGGTCAGATAGCTCAGCGGGCTGTGCGGCTGCCTCTCATTCGCTTCACTGTCGAATGGTTTAGTGGATGTGGGTCGAGCCCCAGCTCGGTGTACAGAAAACAAAAAGTCTAACGCAGCAGTTTAAAATTCTAGATGAATCTCCGGCTTAGACTAGGATATGCTGGGTTCTGATCGGCCTATGGTGGAGCAGTACGGCAAGAGATAAGGGCTTGCGGCTCGGTGATACTCCTCCATAGATCCCTACCGGACGGGCGTAACGCCTAAAAAAACCGGATATATATCTTGAACTAAGGCTTCTTTGAAAATAAATTCGGAGTAGATATAAAAAAGTAGAGACAATAGAATACATCCTTGTCTCACGTCACGTCGTATTTCCACTGCTTCCGTCGTGTTGTGTCGAGCTCGTATCTTTCCATATTGATGGCAATATAAATTTTTGATAATACGGAGGTCTAGGTCATTAATTCCCACCTATTGCAAGACACCTATAAGTTGGTCATGGTTTACTCAGTCAAAGGCCTGTTCGAAGTCAATAAAACACATATATACTATTTATTCTATATCCCTACATTTTTGAACCATGACCTGCAAACTGAAGAGTGATTCTCTGGTTTCAAGGTTGTTTCTGAAACCAAATTGTATTTCACTTGGTTGTACTTATATTTTGTTGTAAATCCTCGAGTGCATCATTCATAGGAAAATTATCAGTACATGGCTCATCAGACTGATAGTGCGATGATCGCTACAATGTTTGGCATTTATTTTTTTCGGTTTCATTACAAATGTTGACAGTAGCCAGTCTACTAGAAGAGGCCTAGAAGAGAATGTTTGCCCTTATCGTCGAGCAGTTTGATTATTTCGCTTGGAATTTCATCTGGACCGGTTGCTTTCCTATTCTTTGATAGCTTTATAGCTCTTTCCAGTTTATCGAGTGTTATGTTTTAACCAGTCGAAGTAGATAGATAGGGCATGTAATTAGGCGAGAGGAAGGTGCAGCAGTCAGAACAGTCAGAAAAATTTGGTAAAAAGTTCTGTCTTGATCTTGTAGAAAAGTTTTCTTTTTTTAGTTTAAACTGATGACCTCTGAGGCGTTCATCTTGATTTATGGTAAACATTTCATCGAAATTTTCAAAATTGAATTTTAATGTTTTTAAATGTTGTAAATAAGTCTCCTCGTTGTCGGCGAATTTAAAAGAAGTTATGTTAGTCTATGTTAGTATACTAATTCTTTCTAAATAAGAAGATCTTTTCGGCTCCTAAGAAATTCGTGTGACTTTTCTTTGAACGTTTTTCAACAAAGTCTTGTCTTGAACCAAATCGGGATACCACGTTGGTCCAGCTTATTCAAGTTTGTATCTTACGTAAAAAGTGTAAAGTTTATAGAATGATTATATTCTATAAATGTACAACCATTTATAGAAAGATGGAAATAGTATCTTTAGAAAATGTTTATACACAAGGAAAGAGGAAATACTAGGATTAAAAAGTCAAAGGCAAAACCAACTATAAGTAAAGAGAAGAAAAGTAAAAGTGTACATTAGTAAAAGTCAAATGATCATTGGAAAAAATTGTAATCACTCAACTGGCATTCTGCAATGTATGTTATATTTTTACATGTCATACTAATTAGTTTTTATAATTTGTATTTGCCTACGATTTTAAGAATTGTAACTTAAAAATGGCGTTTGTTTTAAATAACTTAATCGGCGTGACATCATTCAATGTTTGTGTGCAGAAGGTTCACGACTATAAGCAGTATATGAAAACACGTATTTCCAATTTTCCAGGAATAATGTCGAAAATTTGAGAGTGTAAGAAAGAAAATGCATAATAAGCCGTGACCAGGTGCATTGAGTACTACATAAACAGACATAATGTGGCATGTGTGGACTAAGGTTGACTAGAGGAAATCATAAAATTTTAATCAAAGTAATTTCAAAAAATGTTGGTGTGAGTATAGGATCTACCCATAGTATCGTACATAAACTGGAATATAGTAAAGTTTGTGCACAATGGGTTTCTCGCTTTTGTCAGAAGACCAGAAATCCTAAGAACATTTTTGCGACCATAAAGAACCCTTGCTCGTAAAGTTTACAAAACCTAGAATAAATATCAACGCAAACCTGTCTATTGAAACTTTGAGAGAGGAGCTGCTGTTGACAGCTGATTAAATATAAATTGTGACTCTAAAGAACATAATATAATAACCAGGATCTAAATATCATTTAAGGCTTTTATGACCAGTTTTTAGGTGACCATAAAAACTACAATGCTTAACAAATTAGAAGCTTTCGAATTGTGGTGCTATTAATGGATCCTAAGGATACCATGGATTTCACATACTTTCAATAAAGATGTTCTTAAAACGATGAATTCAGTACGCCCGCTTACAAACATCATACAGAGGAGAAAAACAGAATACTTTGGCCATGTAATTAGAGGACTCAAATACCATCTACTTTGCCTCATAATATAATGAAAATCAAGAGAAAGAGATGGATTGATTAAAACTTTAGTGACTACGTAATATTAGATAGTAATAGTGATATGGTACTACATTAAAATAATTTTGTTCTGAAGCTATTTTCTTGTGGCATTTTAAATTAATTACTATTTAACTGGGAATAAGCCACAATTAAAGATAAAAATACGTTTATTGACGTTTCAATTTCCACTTCGGAAATCGTTCTCAAAATACAAACAGTAAATTAAACAAATTTTGTTTTTTGTTACATAGTGAAAAATTCTTCTAATAATTTAATTCTATCTGACTCATTTATATTGACAATTCAGGCATACATTATGCATTTTAAAGTAGACGACTTTAAAATGATATTGCCAATATTGTTGAGTTGAGCACCTGGGACGACTTTACTTATAAGATAGTTAATTTGCTTACAAGAAATCAACTTTAACTTGAGAATATCCGTCAGAAAAAAATCATAGCATGTAATTAGTTTTTAAAAAGACAAACACATGACATGATGATAGTAAAATTCTCCTGTTAGTGATTCCATAGTAAATTATGAGGGAAAAACCAGGAAAAAAACCTCATAATACTATCCCGACATGGTAAGTATTTGTTCGCACATTTAGTTTACCTTCAATAAACACCAAAATTCTGATTTTAAATGTTTCGTTATTTAAAAAACATAAATGATGTATCCTCTATATGTTACTGACTTACTAATACTGGTATTTTCTTATTAATAACTTCCTCTTTCAATATTGGTAACCAGATCCTACTACATTCTGCCGAGGAATTTGCGACACAATTAACCTCATTTAGCATAATTAGAGCCGTTTCTTTGAATTATTTCATTGAACCCTATGTTCATTATCCCATGCGTGTTTACATATTTGAGATCTATCAAATTCTCTACTTTTAATATAATATTGATGTTCACTTATTCTAACATTTAATGGCCTTGATGTTTCACCTAAATAAAACTGATCGCATTCACAAGGTATTTTATAAATGCAATTCTTTGTCCTTTCTTGTTCATTGTTAGGTTTGGTTTTGGACAAAATAGATCCCAACGTGTTTGTTGTTTTGAATGTTGTTAAAATGTTGAATTTATTTCCTATCCTTTTAAGTTTTTCTGATAATCCTATAGTATTATTAAGTTTTTTTCCTGGTTTTGCCCTCATAATTTACTATGGAATCACTAACAGGAGAATTTTACTGTCATCATGTCATGTGTTTGTCTTTTTAAAGACGAATTACATGCTATGACTTATTTTCTGACGGATATTCTCAAGTTAAAGTTGATTTGATGTAGTCGAATGAACTATCTTATAAGTAAAGTCGTCCCAGGAGCGCAACTCAACAATATTGGCAATATCATTTTGAAGTCGTCTACTTTAAAATGCGGAATGTATGTCTGAATTGTCAATATAAATGAGTCAGATAGAATTAAATTATTAGAAGAATTTTTCACTATGTAACAAAAAACAAAATTTGTTTAATTTACTGTTTGGATTTTGAAAACGATTTCCGAAGTGGAAATTGAAACGTCAATAAACGTATTTTTATCTTTAATTATGGCTTATTCCCAGTTAAATAGTAATTAAAGTAAAATAATTATTTTGCACGGCAGCCGATAGAAAAACGTTTCAGGAAATTGTACACGTGATGACGGCCAACGTCTTAATGCAGACACGGCACCTAAAGAATCAGAAAGTTAAAACCGATTTATTAAATTTAATTTATTCGAGCATAAAAGCTATTAATAATAAACTTTTCTACAGTATTTAATTTTTTTTTAGTCATGCGATTTATACGCCATCTTAGTTACTATTTATGAATCTACGATCTGATTTTGGTCACTTATCAATTTGAATACGTAAAATTATTAAATAAGTTACTTCGAAACTTTGAATAAACTAATAATGAATATTTAACTTACCAGAAATTCCATTGACCGGTTTGATATCACTATTATTAGAATGTAGACTGGATATACTACTCGTATTAGAATTTGGAGTTGTCGATATGCTAGAGTGAGGTGATCCAGGTTTAACATTGTCTTTATTACTACTAACAGAGTTTTTTGTACTGTTGTTGTTCTCTGCCTTGATATTCGTGGTAGGGTTGGGACTGTCTGAGTTGATACTTGAAGACTTTTGTTGTGCTAGACGTTCTTGTTTTCGGAACTTTGCTCTTCTATTTTGAAACCAAACCTGGAAAAAATCACAAGATTAAATATATTCTAGAAATCATTATTAATTTTTAATGGAGAAAAAAATTAAATTAGATAATTAAAAGATAAATTAAAGGATATTTCAACAAAAAGGTAGTAACCTTAGGTTTGATATCCGAATTATATATATATATATATATATATATATATATATATATATATATATATATATAAACGACGAATGGTGGAAATAGAACTGTAATACCAAAAATCTCGAGAAAATTAAAATAGAAGTGGTATATATATATATATATATATATATTATTGTGATATTTAAAGTCTTGGTGCGACAAGCAATTAATTAGCTAATTAATTAATTAATTAATTAATTAAGTAAAATTATTTAAATGATATGATTATGACTCTATCACACTTTTTAATTCTCTTATCTCAGGGTTAAATTCGTGCTTCAATATCTATGCTATTACATGTGAAAGGTAAGGTCCAAAGAATACCGAAATAATAAAAAACACATATGATATAACACTATATATTGAAATAAAATTAATGAAATAATTCACACTCAAATGTTTTCAATAAACAGAATCTCATATAATGATTCTCAAAATTTTGTTCTACGTACGTGAACCTTCAGAATTAATGGTACAAACAATATTAATTGAAATCTCAAAATCCCAAATTATTCTAACTCTCCTAATCAAAATATTTATATCCTTTCCAAATTAAGTGTAAAAATTGTGTTATCAATAAAAGAAAAACTGCAGAAAACAAAAATATCTCTCTCTGATGATGAGTGGTCCAAATCCTTGTTCCTTGTAGACTATATTATCTAATCTCAGCCGCTCCCTAGGTCATCAGCAATCTTACAACAAATTATTGCAAGTTTATCGTCCTTAATGATCTCCTTCAAATGCACGAATCGTTCAAATTATGCTAGCTTCTTCTTCTCTCAATAAACTGAATCTCTCGTTGGCCTGAGTAAAAAATGACTCTTGGAATATCTTTTCTTTACGATAAACTGAATCTCTCGTTGGCCTGAACAGTGACTTGGAATATAAGTAGAAAATATAACTTACAATCTTTTACTAGATCAGCTTCTGTCAGATACACTTACTACACGAAGACTCACAAACTTTCACTGCTACTGCTTCCTACCTCTGGGAAACTACCCGAGAACAACGGCCGTTCACCTTGCACCCTTGGAAACCAACTGAATATCAATTTTTCTTCCAAAACTAAGTAACGTCTCATTCTCAAACCAAACCTCCCACCTTTTCCAATCTCATCCAATCAAAACGCGTCATACATCTCCCATTTCTTCATTTCGATAACACCCAATAACACTCTCGTCGTCGATTAGAATGCTCATATTGCAGCATTTTTTACTCTTTACTGAGAGCGCTACCTCATTAAAATATATTTTGAACAGTGTAGGTGTTGTACAGCAACCTTGCTTAAAACTCTTACTAATGGAAATTTCTCTAGTTAATTTGTTTTCAGTTTTAATATTTACCGTCATGTTTTTGTAAAGCTGTTATACTGCTTATACATTTTTTATTTATTTCTTGTTTTTTGCATTGCTACCCAGAGCATTGAACGTGGTACACCATCATATGACTTTGTCAGATCTATAAAGTCTATTGTTGCAAGGTTGTGGGCTAATCTTTTCTCAATTACCTGCTTTAGGGAAAATATGCTGTCAATACAGGGTCTGCCTTCACGAAAGTCATTTTTTTTGTACATCTGTCATCTGTTTTTGAATTTTATTTTTTATTATCTTAAGTCTTAAGAGAGAATTTATGATATTTAGCTCACTGTAGTTTGAACAATTCTTCGTCTCCTTTTTTGTAGATGTTATTAATAGGTGCTTTTGTCCACTCCGGTGTTAAGTCATGCCCTTTATAGAATAAGGTGAAGACACGCAATAATTCCCGCAATACTGTTGTGCTGTGTTTTAATAATTAGTTTAGTATACCTTGTGGTCCGCATGCTTTTCGATTTTTAAGACTTCGTATTGCATCTTCGACTTTCTGTACTGTTATTTCATCATCTTCATCGCATTTCATATACTGTTGACTTGATATATTGTTGTAATGGTGTTTGTGAATTGTGGTCTCGTTTCAGTCAAAAGTTGTGATTAATGTTCGATCCAAGATATTTCTTGCATTAAATCTATTCTACTCAGTTCTTTTCTGTTTGTTCTCAGATTTTTTACCGTTTTCCATGCATCTCTTATTCTTGTTGACCCTATATATTTGTTAACCTCTTCGCATTTACTTTCCCAAGAAACATTTTTTGCTTTAGTTACTAGATTTTTTACTTTTCTCTTTGATCTTTCGTATATTTGTTTATCATCTGGGTCGTTTGGGTTCAGTCACTTCTGATATGCTTGTTTCTTGTTGTGTACTTCATTAGCGATGTCATTTGTCCACTACAATGAAGAATCATTTTTGTTCCTCTGGATCGTGCCGTGTGCTTCATAAGCTGCTTCATTGACTTTATTTATTATCTCTTGGTAGGTATTAATACAGAGTAAAAGTGGTGAAGTAGTTATTTAAATAATATTTTTAAAATTGAATAAAAAAAAAAAAAATTTTATTATCTATTTAATATTTTTTATATAAATTTTAGTAGATGTTATTAAAACATAAAAAAATTACACTTTTCATAACGGACATCCCTTGTCACTTAAATGGACTTTTTCAACTGTTTACTGTGACTGCAAAACAAGAACCGCTATTTCGTGGCGAGACTTCCGTGACGTCGTTTCATAGCACTACTTCCGTGACGATCGCCTTAGTATTTTACGATTAAGAAAAGTAATAAAACGCTAATATAGAAGCTTCGCTTTCAAAAACCATTTACAAAAAAAAAGCACGTGGGTCAGGAAAATTTGGAAACAAATAAGGTGTGAAATATGATTATTATTGTACTATCTATATAGACTGATGGGGTTCAAAATATGTAGTAATGAGCATCATAAGGTGTTACTTCTAGATAGCTTCTCTAGCCTCCGTTACCTAATTCCTATCCTCATCTCCAAGAAGTATGGTCATGGTCATACGGGTGAACACTGGTAACCTGAGCAACTCTACTGAATATTAGGCAACCAACCCTTATGGAACGTAAGGTTGGCGCTGACGAGGTAGGGAGCTTACTGGTGAACGACTTCAGGTGGATGAGCTGGTAAGTGAAAGTGTACTCTCTTGTCCTGAGATTGACAAGTTGGTCTTAAAGGCAGATGAACCATGAATGGAGAACGGCATAAGGATGCATAAGACAAGGAGAAACCACTGCATTAAAGATTACCAAAGATATCTCAAGGAAAATCACTAATGTAAAGTCAAAACGAAACAGCCTCAATTATTGAGACGTCAGCCCCTGACGTCTATTAAATAGGACAGAAGTGCGAAGAATCTTCGTGCGGAAAAACAAAATAAATAGAAATCGTATTGGAACGTGGAATGTACTAACATTATATAAAATTGAACAACTAGCAGCAGTAGCACTAGAACTGAGCAGACTTGAAATAGAGATACTTGGTCTCAGCAAAGTAAGATGGCCCAGTCCTGGAAAATTCTATCATAATAACATTGTTCTTTATTACTCTGGTAGCAGTACTGATGATCGCTAAAATGGTGTAGGAATAATTATAAAAGAAACACCACAATCGTATGTCTCTTACTTTATTCCCTATAATGAAAGCATAATATTGTTACTAGTGAAAACAATCCTAATAAATATAAACATAATTCAAATTGATGCCTCAACATCAAGCAGGGCCGATAATGAAATAGATTTATTCTATTCAGGTTTACAATATCTAACGAAAAACATAAAAAACATGAAGTCGACATAATAATTGGCGACTTACACTCCAAAGTCGGTAAAGGGAAAGTGAAGATATTGTAGGGAATTATGGTCCAGGATTAGAAAACAAACTAAGAAACTGATTAGTACAATATACTAAACTACTAAAAAGAACTAGTCACCACAAACACCTGCTATCAATTACCACCAAAAAGACTTTATACATGGAGTGCACCAGGAGACAACGAAAATAATCTGATATTATTCCAGACATGTTAACATATTATTTATGAAAATAATCTGTTAACATTCTCGTTAACAAAAGATTTAGAAATAGGAATAAAAGCGGTAAAACATATCCTATTGGTGATGCACACGCCGACCACAATTTATTTCTTACCAGCGTTAACAATAAATTAAGAAAACAACAAAAAACAGTAAAAACTGCAAAAAAAAAGTATAAACAGTTCCTGGAACGAAGTAAAGGGGGTAGTACTTAACGCTGGCGAAACGTTTGTGGGTAGAAAAGAATCAAGTGCCGAAAAAGACTAGATGACACTAGATATTATAAAGCGTCAGATCCTAATAAAATTCTAATAGACATACTAATAGAATGGTTAAAATCTTTTTTTTTTACATTGAAAATGGTATCTTTTTACCCTTACCCTAGAAAAATAATTCCAAATCTTGCGATGACTACCGATAAATTAGCCTCATGAGCCACACTTTAAAAATACTACTTAAAGTTATTCAACAGCGTATATGTTTGGGAAAATATGTAGTTTTAATTTTCATATTTTTACATTTTTTTACTTTCTTTTACTGTACTATAGTGATCTAACTTGATGGTATATTCTAACTTATTTTCTTTAAAATATATTGTTTCCTGTTATTTTGTAAAATTGTTACACTGGCTTAAAAAATATATGTCTGATTTTAAGTACGAAAAATTTGACTTCTTTTGTTATTTTTGGAAAGTATTTCAAAATCGCAATACAATAGAGTGATTTATTGATATCACTGCATCCTACGGCCCACCTCGATGCGTGGGTAGGGGGTTTCTGACCATCTAAAGGCTAGACACAATTAAAATAGTTCTGAAAGGATTTATAAAATACAAGTCAATGTTTACAAATCAGAAATTAAGTATGGTTAGCAGAAAGAGTTATCAAATACTTTCTTCTGTTCGTCATCATACAAAGAGGAGTAGGAGGAAGAAAAGGCTCGGAAAGAAAGATGAAATTTTGGCTACGGAATATCAGAGGTTGGACTTACTTCAGAGTTGAACATATATTTCATGATGCACAAGATAGGGTAGCATTTAAAGAAGTGATCGCCAACCTTCGTTAGAAGACAGCACAATAAGAAAAAGATACTGATTATGCAGATATACAAAAAAAGAACTCAGGTGTACCCTTGCCACCTAAACCAGTAATTGCAAGGTGGGAAATATAGCTCGAAGGAGTTTGTTTACTTTGAACACTGCAATTAAATATAATTAGTGATGTCAGAATTTAATAATGATATTTTCGAAGCAATTCGAGAAGAAAACAAACAGATTAAAAAATCTTAAATTAAAACTCGTATATACCAATAAAAATTATAATTTAATATTTATCATAGTTACGTTACTCCAAGGCAAGAGGAAAATTTATGTAGGTAGGTAAAATTTGTAGATAATTTAAAGTCAAGAATTAAATCAGCATCTGGAAGTAATGGGGTCAATTAATAAAATAAAAATGAAATATGTTTTTGACAATAATCAAGCTTTTTCGTTTTTATTTAATATTGTTAAAGTTTGAATCGGACATTTTTACAGAATTAAAAATTGAGCCAGATTTATTCTCCGCCTTGAAATATGTTCCAATTACATCTGTCGATATAGAACATTTATTTTCAATGTAAAAATTAATTGTAAATCATTTAAAACGTAGTTTTAAGATCGAAAATATTAAAAAGCATTTATTTGTCAAAAATATATACAGTATTGTGCGAATTAATGGAATCACTGTGAATTTTTTTTCATTTTTTCAATATTCACAGTTGGCAACACTATCTACACAGTTGACAGCTGACCAAGCATTGAAAACATAACCTTACTGTGTGTTGGTGTGTTTGAGTGTGTTTTAGGTCATTTCTTACCAAGCTTGTGTTGTTTTGGGGGTTTTTGTACTATTTTGTGTTGTTTTTGGTTTTATTCCAACATGGATATTACGCCTAGGAAGCGTGAAAAGATTGTCACGTTGAGTGAACACACTAGTATGTCACAAAGAGAGATTGCTAGAACGTGTGAAGTGAGTCAGGGGGTAGTAAGCAAAATTTTGAAGCGTAAACGAGAAACTGGATCAGTGGATGTAAAAAGGTTAGGAAAATGTGGAAGAAAGAGAAAAACAACACCAGCAGATGATAGATTTTTACTTTGAAAGAGCAAATTGGACCCAAGAAAATCAAGCCAAGACCTACAAGATCTAGCAGCATCAGCTATAGTGATTTATGATTCAACTGTTCGTAGAAGACTTTTGGAGAATGGTAGAAGGGCAATTCGTCCACAGAAAAAACAGCTTCTAACTGAACGAATGAAGAAACAAAGGCTACTGTGGGCCAAAAAAATACTCTAATTGGACTGTAGGCGACTGGAAAAAGTCCTATTTACAGATGAAACCCACTTTATAGTTTAGGGACAGCGGTCGAAATTCGTCAGGAAGTCTGACAATGAAAAGCTTACACCATCTCATATTGATCAAACCGTAAAACATCCAGTCAAGAAAATGTTTTGGGGATGTTTTTCATACATGAGGGTTGGATCTTTGGTGCCAATTAAAGGCATGATGAACAGCCAAAAATACAAATCCATGTTGGAAAAGTATTTGGACAAACAACTCCAAAAATGTCAACCCCAAGGAGGAGCGATTCTTTAACAGGACTCTGCTCCCTGTCACAAATCAAAGGAAATGATGGCATTTTTCAAAAATAAGAAGATTAATGTTTTAGATTGGCCCGGTAATTCGCCCGACCTCAACCCCATTGAAAATTTATGGGCCATTTGCAAAGCTAGACTGCGAAAAATCGACTGTACCACTAAAACAAAAATAATAGAAGCGGCCATTCAGGTTTGGTATCGAGATGAAAGGATATCTGACAACTGCCAGAAACTCATAGAATCTATGCCAAAACGGGTAAATGCAGTAATTGCTGCCAAAGGGGGACATATTTCCTACTGAATGATGTAAGTTTACCTTTATAGTTTTGTCAAAATATGATTTTTTACTAAATAAACTGTTTTTTCATTAAAACAGCCTATGATTCCATTAATTCGCACAATACTGTAACAAAATTTCAAGAGGTTATAGTGTTTAATTATTATTGAACAATTATTTAGGTATTAATATATTATGTTACTAATGTTATGTTGCGTAAATGTATTTGTGTTAAGTTAATATTAAGTAAATTCAATTTGTTTAATAAATAAAAAGATATTGTCTATATATGTTGCCTACATATTAAGATTTCTGCCTTTTTAAATAAAAATATTTGCCTATAAATATAGGGATCGTTTTCTTTAATGTTTGTTAGTATAAATCCGAGCTCGGTTTATTAGATATTAGGTACATCCCATCTACTGTTATTGATTTCTTTATTAAACCATACTGTTTACTGTATAAAAAAATTTCATAACCCGACAGAATTACCAAATTAATCGGACTATAAAATATACTAATATAAGATATTAACAACGCAAAACAATATCGAAAAGATTGAGGAAGAAATTAGTAGCCCGTATGCTGGTAACATTAATTTCATTTATAAAAACTATAAACAACATATAATTGAAATTAAAATATAGGTGTATAATGTCGGAATTACAGAGTCGACTGTGGATGTCCGAGTATAATTCTTTCCCCACATTTTGTTGATTTACGCTGGAAGCCTTGATTGGGTTTGCGTTGTGGTGCGGTATTTCAAAAAGATGAAATGTTTATTACTGCATGAAAATCACGAACAGATTACATGCCCAGCAATTTTACCGATCCGTACCTAACGATCATGTGTCCGGTTTAGTTCCATAAATTTTGTAGAAAAACTACCGCTCCGGATAAAAAATTATTCAAAGGTCTAACTTTAAATCGACATTGATCAAATTAAATGTGTATTTATAATCATAAATACTATTATTGAAATAAGTGTTCATCGACAATTAACATAGACTCCTCATATACGAGCCCGTTCCCATATCAGTTGGCCCAACGTTAAATTGATAAGAAAATTAAATTTTAGAAAACAAAAATAAAAGCAGAACGTAAATTTTATAAGTTTAATGCATCGAATAACATTTTCGAAATTTCCTAATTATAGAAAATATTTTATAACGTAATAAAAACTATTGAATAAACAGTGAAAGAAAATTTGAAATTTTACCACTGAGTTACATCCTCTTTTTTTTCATTTCGCGGCACAAATCTCTATCGGGACAAGTTAGGACTATTAGAAATCCATTCTAGAAATGGTATGCCATGGTTCAATCCATTTTAAACTCTTTTTCGAGGTATGACAACTTGCGCCGTGCTATTGGAAAACAAAATCTGTGGCTTATGTTAAATCGGTTAAAGAGATTCTTCTAAAATGTTTAAATATTTGTCCGTGTTTACAATCCTATCGATAAAATGTAAGTTTCCTACACATTTAGATAATATGCTGACCCAGATTATGACAGATGCAGGAAAGTTGACTTTTCTGTTCAGACAGTCGGGATGAAAAGCCTCAATTTTCCTGCGAATCGTGCGACTCTTACTCTCTTCAACACACACTTTAAATCCGGACTCATCACTCCATTGTATTAAATCCAATTCCTACTGAGTCCAATATTTATGCTCTTTTGACCATCTTACTCTTTTTTTCTTTTGTTATAATGCTAAAAGTGGCTTTTCCTTGGCCTAAAATAAAATGAAATTTATTAAAAACAATTCGTACTAATTTTTTAACTATAAAACTTACTTTGTAAGTACCAAATTCTAATTTGTGGGCCTCTCGGTGACATGTTGATCTAGAATCGTGTCTTTCAATGACGTCACTACATAAAACCCTCTATATTATTTGCTCGTCGGTTTTTCACCACTATAATGCGTCTTAATGCCCTTCGATCTACATCGGTTATTTTACTTTTTCGTACATTTCTAGGATTTGTAACGACCGAATCCGAAGTTTTTTATTGTCTTACTATATTTCTTACACTATAGCGTGACAATTGCAACATTTCGCGATTTCCAAATTATTTTCCAGAATTACAAAATCTAATGGTTGTTATTGTTCAATACTCAAACGGCAAACAGCTTTACAAAACTACAAAATACATTTGACATTAACTTAAAATAATAAAACTTAAAAATAAAGGGAAAGTTCCTAAATTTATTCGTTAAAGAGTTGCAGTAAAACTGATGGTCATCTGTCACCAGTTTACCATAATAGTTTTAACTATGTTTTCTCAAACATGGAATAATAATCCTTGTATCGGTTTGTAATCACACACACACACACACACACACACACACACACACACACACACACACACACACACACACACACACACACACACACACACACACACACACACACACACACACACACACACACACACACACACACACATAATATTGAGATCATTGCTGTATATTCTGTACCAGACGGTACCCTAATACGAGTAATTATATTTTTAGCATTTAGTTTACCATTTATCGTTGACCTGAAGATGCATAGCAAATTATAGTATGGGAAACCGGTCGTTGGTGGTAGAGCAAATGGACTGTGAGTAAGTCTTATTCTTATTTCTGTGTGCCTAATTAAAATGGAGTCACGCAGGCAACATATTCAAGAATTAAAAATGTTTATAGTTTAAAAAAAAACATGAAAATTTGTGATCTTTTAAATAGAATCAGACCACAAAAAAAATTTTTGGTATTGACAAACCACCTGTACAGCTATTTGAATATGACCTTTGTTCTCTCAAATGGGATAAACAGATATAATTGTTAAAAAACTACTTGCAAATAAAATAAAAAATTTAATTATTTATTTCTTTGAAAAAAAAAATAAAAAAAGTTTTAATTCTTGATGTATATAAGTGGCATAATTGATTTAAACCGAAACAAAATATTATTTTATTTAATTAGTTAATTTTTAAAGTCATTTATTTTGAAAACCATTTACGATATGGTGATCGAAAGTTCAACTTAATTATTCCAAACTACATTTTAAATAAGTATTTGTATTTTGTATACGGTTTAGATTTGGATATTAAAAAATAATTTTTCAATTATTGGTTTCTTTAATTATATGTATACTAAGGTTATATAAAAAATATATGATACCTCAAGAAAGTAGTTATAATACAAGTTTTTTTTCTGTATCATGTTCATTTGAAAACTAATATACCTTGTCGGATTAACCAGTGTTAGATAATTAATCAAGTATAGTTTTTCAAGCTCCCAATGAAATATAGGCTTTCATCATACCGAAACTCTCAACAATAACACACACTACAACTTTTCATTAGCACCAGATAATCTCCCCACAAACTGGAAAATCCCCAGAACGTTCCAAAAAAACGTTATTCAGCCGAAATTGGAATTGAACGACTTCATTAGCTAACCAAAATTAATAATTCAGCAGGCAGTGGTTATGTCGCGCGCTTGTGAGACCTGCTTCGATGTGACAGCTCGTTCCATAAAGCCTTTTTGGAAAAGTGGATTGCCCGGATGACTTTTCTTGTTATTTTCCACATTCAGATGTCACGCCACGCTCGGACAACTTGATGGTTTTACTGCATGACGCGCCGAGGCTTGACCTAGAGGGTATGCTCGAATGTATGTTCTCTTTCTGCATATTGAAATATTGCTTTCCGGGTTTTGAAAGGTGGCTTCTGTGTTACAGAGTGTACATAGTCAATGATAGAATTCCTTTGAGAGAAAAATGGGAATGTTAAATATTGTTCCATTTTATAAAAAATATAACAAAAGTATAAAATTTATTGTATTTTTTTTTATTTTAGTTTGATGGCCTTGGCCGAGCCAATTAGCCAGACAAAATAAAATTTATTGAAATGAGCGAATACGGTAAAGACAAATTATTGAAGCCAAGCTTTTATAGTAGCGTTAGATTAATTTTCTTCAATACTAAAATGCAGAGATCGTCATAACACAGCAAAGCAGATCGTCACAATACGAAATAGTTGGAGGAGTCAATTTACTTAACAAGGAGAGTCCGTTATATAACATGTAAATATTTCATTTAATTATAAAACAAAACCATATATTTTTACTAACTTATTTATATCATATTAGTACGAAATATTTTATATTTTTTATTATATTACTAGATTATAATGAAACAGTGGTTGATATCGATTAAAATAATCAATTTTGCTAATTAATATGGTGCTGTCTTCATTAAAACATTTGAATTAAATTATGACAGCGTGTGTGTGAGGTTGCCAATTTTTTTTCGTAAGTTTCAAACATTTTAAATGAAGTAATGCACAACTCGCAATGTGAAACAACAATTCAAAACAAGCTTAATTTAATTTTTACTTTTATTCTGACAGAAAGAAAATGGCGGTGTATTATATTATTATTGATATAATAAATATTACACAAACGCTGCGTAATAAATCTAATATATGTAAAATGTTGGATTGATTGAAGAATAATTTAATAGTTCAGTCGTCAGAGATTTGACCCATAAATATTATGCGAACAAGCTGAATTTTAGAAATCTAGAATCTGAAATCTAGAAAACAACAAATTATTTGCCATGAACTCTTTCTTCAAAAAAAGCCACATAGGAAATTTACGTGGATGTCGCCAGATGGGAACACTAAAAATGAAATTGACTAAATACTAACAAACAAAAAGAACATTTTCGAAGACGTCACAGTATTAAATTTAATCTCTACTGGTAGTGATCACAGAATAATACAAGCTAAAATAAGTAATAAACACAAAAAAGATCGAAGACATTATGTGCACTCTAAGAAAAAAGTCCAACCAGAAAAATTAAAGGAGAATAAAGAACAATACTAAAACAAATTAATAACAGCTGAAGAACTAAAGCTAACAGACCTAAATCTAGACCAACTAAACAAAGCCGTTACTAAAGAACTTCTCAAGACTAGCTTAGAAGTAGCACCAGCAAAATCAGACAAAAAATCAAAACTAAGTGCCATATCTTTACACATCCTACAACAACGGAGAAGCCTACTACAAGAAAATAAAAGAAATACAACTGAATACAAAACCCTTAATACAGAAATAAGAAGACATATTAAACAAGATCTCAAACGGCATCAAGAAGAACGAATCGAGAAGATTATAGAAGAAAACAGAAACTTAAGATCTACTAAGTCCCACCTAGGAAGAAATAAAATGATAGAGAGGGAAAATAAACAAAGTGTAATAGAAAAAAGCAGAACCCAAGTATCTAAGATAACAAGGGAATATTATAGTAACCTCTACAGCTCTAAAAACAGTCCACCTTATACAACTCAACAAAACCTGAAAAAGAGAATAATGAATGTAAACTCTGAAATATTATCCTCAATAACCGGAGAAGAAATAGAAAAAACAATTAGAGGCATGAAAAGAAATAAGGCTCCGGGAGACGATGAAATTCTAATTAAAATGTTAAAAGAAGGAGGGGAAAATATAAAAGACTATCTAAAGATACTTTTCATAAAATGTTTGTTTGAAGGACAAATACCGCAAGAGTGGAACAAGGCAAATACAACTCTGACATATAAGAAAAAAAATAGATCAAAATTAGCTAACTATAGACCAATATCTTTCTTGTCACTAATCTATAAAACTTTCACTAAGGTGATCACAACTAGACTAAACAACAAATTTTATGCATACCAACCAGTTAAGCAGGCAGGATTTAGAAAGGGGTACAGCACAACCGACCACCTTCACACTCTTAAAATATTGATAAAAAAGACCAACGAATAAAACCTTCCAATATACCTAGCGTTTGCTGACTATGAAAAACCGTTTGACAGCATAGAACTATGGGCAGTGGAAGAAGCGCTAGTTAATTGCCAAATAGATTCACGGTACAGAATGCTATTCCACAATATATATCAAAACGCCACTATGAGAATTCAGCTAGACAGAGATTTGCAAACTCCATTAATTAGAATTTGTAGAGGTCTCAAAGGGGAAACAATCTTACCCAAACTATTTACTCTGGCGTTGGAAGACATTTTTAAATCTATAGACTATAGACTTTTAAATCATCTAAGATTCGCCGATAATGTACTCCTGATAGCAACAACTATGGAGCAACTACGAATAATGATTTTAGACCTAGAAAAAATATCTCTTAAGAAAGGACTAAAAATGAATCTAAAGAAAACTAAAATAATGACTAATATAGAAGACAGATCAGTAATTACCATAGGTGGAACAAACATAGAACATGTCCAAGAATATATTTACTTAGGACAAGCTATCAGAGCAGACAAAAGTAACCAGACTAGATTCAAAATCTAAGCAAAATTTATAATTATATTATTTCTATGTAATTTATATATTATGCAGTCAGTAAAATATCACATTTTGAATTTTACATGTAGTTGTTACATTTTTACGGGCATCTATCAATGGTGAATAAATCTTCTTCTTTTTTTTGTTACTAAACAAAGAAGAATTTTTTAAACAAAATTTTATTTTTGACAATATGTCAAAAATAAAAATTTTTCAGTTAGTATTTATGACATTTAGGCTGGTTTGTAGCTATTCAATTTTTGTTTACAAATTCAATTGTTTTTGTTAAGAAACTTTTAATCAAAATTTTTCAGAGAAACATTTATTAGAATAGGACATTTTTTTATTAATATTTTTTGATATTAATATGTAAGCAGCAGTTTTATATAAAAAAATAATTTTATTTGGTGAGTTAACAAAAAAAAATTTTATTTCTAGTTCAACTTTGTAAGATATTTTGTATTTTTTAGAAGCTCTTGATAATAATTGTAATCACAATTGAAAGCTCAAGTAAAAAATAGTCAACAAATAGCCCCTTTTATTGACTTCAACAAATCCAAAACAGTTTATATATATATATATATATATATATATATATATATATATATATATATATATATATAAAATCAATGTTTCTTGGGTTTAGGTTCAATAAAGATATGTTACATAGGAACTAGATTTGTTTTCCATTGCAATCAATCAACGTTTCGGCAGGAAACCCTTGCCTTTGTCAAGATTCTAAAATGTGTATATATATAAGGACAAACAGATATTGTAAAATATGTATATATATATATATATATATATATATATATATATATATATATATATATATATATATGACTTACCAAAACGTAAAACGTGACACAGACATTAACGAACTGACATATAAAAGTTGATATCTGATATCTCATTGTTTACTGTCATTAGTATATAATTATATAATTATATAATTAAATAATTATATAATTATATAATTATATAATTATATAATTATATAATTATATACTATATACTATATACTAATTATAATATATAATATAGTAATAATTATATAATTATATAATTATATAATTATATAATTATATAATTAAATAATTATATAATTATATAATTATATAATTATATAATTATATACTATATACTATATACTAATTATAATATATAATATAGTATATAATTATATAATTATATAATTAAATAATTATATAATTATATAATTATATAATTATATAATTATATAATTATATAATTATATAATTATATAATTATATAATTATATAATTATATAATTATATAATTATATAATTATATAATTATATAATTATATAATTACATAATTATATAATTATATGATTATATAATTATATAATTATATAATTATTTAATTATATAATTATATTATAATTATATACTATATTATATATTATAATTAGTATATAATTATATACTAATGACAGTAAACAATGAGATATCATATATCACCTTTTATATGTCAGTTCGTTAATGTCTGTGTCACGTTTTACGTTTTGGTAAGTCATATATATATATACATATTTTACAATATCTGTTTGTCCTTATATATATACACATTTTAGAATCTTGACAAAGGCAAGGGTTTCCTGCCGAAACGTTGATTGATTGCAATGGAAAATAAAATCTAGTTCCACATGTAACATATCTTTATTGAACCTAAACCCAAGAAACATTGATTTTATATTAAATATAATACGGTTCAAGAAACTCAAAACTATAATATATATATATATATATATATATATATATATATATATATATTTCAGTTTTTATTTTTATATTCATTATATTCATTTATATGTCAGTTCGTTAATGTCTGTGTCACGTTTTACGTTTTGGTAAGTCATATATATATATATATATATACATATTTTACAATATCTGTTTGTCCTTATATATATATACACATTTTAGAATCTTGACAAAGGCAAGGGTTTCCTGCCGAAACGTTGATTAATTGCAATGGAAAATAAAATCTAGTTCCACATGTAACATATCTTTATTGAACCTAACCCAAGAAATATTAAATTTATATTAAATATATATATATATATATATATATATATATATATATATATATATAAATTAAGGATCACTAATACACAGTTATTTTCCATAAAATGCAGCAATAATATTATTTATTACTTTTTCCTGTCATTTCAATAAAGTCAGTTTTCTTTCTTTTGTTCACATTATAACTTGCAACGATGTTTTAAGAACTGTAAATTATGTTTCTGCTCATTTTTTTTTAATCCACTCTAATTAAAAACAAATTTCACTATAATTTTATGGGCAAAATTTGACCTAATAATTATTTTTGTCAATCCTAATTTATCAGTAATCTGTTTGTTTTATTTCATATTTCTCATACGATTCCACATCTTTATATTTACTCACTACTATTCTTCTAAATTCATAACTTAAGCCAGAAACACAATGAAAGCAGACTCTCCCTCTTTGATGATATTTAGCATTAAATGGCAATCATCTCTCTAAAAACATATATTTTGAGTATTTAATTAGTAAGTAAATGAATATTCGGCGGACTCAATTTTTGGTAGCGACTACTTTCTTGCCACTTATATTTCTCATTCCAGCGCCGAATGCAAACAGAAATGAAGGAAACTTCTGGAAAATCGATAGATTAGCATAAGACGTCCTCGCGGAGAAGTTAAATTTCTGTGGTGGTTGATTGGTATTTGCAAAGGATCGTCTTCTGACGGTCGCAACTGGCACTGATTTGGAGGCGACCGACAGCGGCGACCTCTGGCTTATTGGCACACAATTAACAGTCATCGGTATTCCAGACACACGGTCTGTTCATTCGCTGTTTACCGGTTTGATTGAATCGAATTGGCTTGATGGGGGAAATTCAGCTAACAAGCTTTTTACAAGGGACCAGTCTCTGTTGCTCATGCTTTTGCTTCTAATCGCAGGTACGGACTTGGCAAGTAGTGGTCAAATTAGTCATTAATATATTTAATAAATATATACGGAAAATTTTAATACTTCCTAATATATGGATATATATACATATATATATATTTATATATATATATATATATATATATATATATATATATATATAATATATATATATATATATATATATATATACATATTATATAACAAAATATTATGTTGAATATATGTCAGTATATAATATATATATATATATATATATATATATATATAATATATATATATATATATATATATATAGTGGTAAGTATGGTGATTATCCCTTAAGAAAATATACCTTAAAAAATGTTACAATAGCATAAAAAAAGCATCATGAATAGCAAGATATATTAAAGATCCTGATGATATTCCAAGAACAATTGTTACTTATACATTACAACTACATATACTATACTATTACATAACATATACTATTACAATAAACGCAAAATATGTTACCGATCATAAATTGAGATCCCAAAATTCGGCGATCGTCAATAATGGAAACCCCAATAAAAAGTCACTGAAGCTAAATCAAAATTCGTAGTACGAAGCAGAAAAGCTACAAAAAATTATTACAGAAAATCAACAGACAAGATATTTCCATATTAAGAATATATGAAACAAGATATTTCTCAAAGAATATATTTTTCTCTATATCTCGCAAAATCTTCAAACAAACTTGTTCTGTTATAAAATTAAGTAATAGTAAAATTAGCTATATACCCAGTAAATACAAATTAAATATAAGTATATCTCCCACTGCAGAGAAAGATGATACCGCGATTAAAATATTTTTTTTTAAACTTTTATCAGAACTCTTAGCTCTGAAAAAAAAACGTAAACTTACTGTTGTGATAGGTAAGTTTAGAATCAAGTTAGTATCAGAAAATACTCTTAATCTTACTAGAAAGTTTAGTCTAGAAAAACGAAATGAAAGATAAGAACGCTTGGTTCCGTTTTGTCAAGACGAAAAGTTTGTGATCATAAATCCTTGGTTTTGTTTGCCAAAACGTAGACAGTAAACTTGGAACTCCCAAGTGGCCAAGAATTAATATTGTTAGAAGTCTATACAAAATCGGTTAATGCCTGTATATAGGCCGATATTCGATTAGACCGTTATCCATTTTGCTCTGTAATTATTGTTAGGCTAAAGAGAGTCTTCAAAACTCAGAAAATTCCTACAATATCAATGATTGCATTGCAATATCCATGCACTCTAAGTGAGATCTCTCACTAAAGTAACATCAAGTTGCAAAAAATTATACTGAAAGATAATTACAATGATTAAGCTCTAAAAAATGTTCTAAAACAACGAACAGTTACACAGAAGTAGAAAATAAAAGATATCTTAGACCTAAAGGACGTACCAAGAAAATACAACTTCTGAATCAAAGAAAAATGCAATGAAATACATAGGAAAATATAGAAAATAATTAAAGCAGCGAAAGAATGATAATTCCAAAAGACCTGTTTAAAAATTAATTAAAATTAATTAATTAAAAATTAAAAGAAACAATTTGAGAAGAAAGCAGCAACATCACGTAGTCATAAGGAATGTTGTACCGAATTAGAAATTTTAATAAAAGTGTTAATTAAAAATGATTAGACAATGTGTCAATACTAAACATCTAAAAGAGTTAAGGACCCACCGATTCTTGATTCAGAAGTACAAAGTACCATCTATCTACCAAGTGAAAAGAAAATATCCTCATGGTCCTAATGAGATTCCTACAGAATTGTTACAAAAATATTAGATAATGAGAGTATTGCGATAGTTACTAACTTTTTTAACAATATATACAACAGTGGTGAATTACCAGACAACTATAATAATTTATGAGCATCTTCTTCTTCTTCTTCAAGTGCCATCTCCGCGGCGGAGGTCGGCAATCATCATAGCTATTCGGACTTTTGAGACGGCTGCTCTGAAAAGTTCATTTGATGTACAATCGTACCACTTTCTCAAGTTTCGCAGCCATGACATTCTACGGCTCCCTATGTTTCTCTTTCCTTGTATCTTTTCCTGCATAATCAATTGGAACAGGGTGTATTTCTCTCCACGTGTAATATGTCCGAGATATTCTAATTATCTTGTTTTTTATGAGCATAGTTTTTTCATATTTCCAAAAAAGTATTGCTAAAGAATGTATCTTCAGTTTAATGAGTGTCACACTTGGTGTTGCCCAAATGCAAGAACAAGAGTAGACTTAGATAGTCTTGGTCTTGGTCTTGCGCCAATATACTTGGTCTTAGTAATACGCTCCCGTTCTTGGTCTTGATCTTGCAGCGAGTCTTTCAAGTCTCGCAATTACCCATTAGCGTCTTGCTATTTAGTTACTTTAGATTTTAAAACAACGTATGGTAGGTACCAAGAGAGTAGGTATATTTTAAGCTTGAATTAACATAGCTGTAATAAAGACCAACCAAATTAATAAATGTCTAAATAACTGATACCGGGTGGAGTTTGAACCCACGATCTAAGCGACGCCCAACTCGAATTCAAGCGTTGATTTCCGTATACTATTTATTGTACGAGAATCAGACCAAATCCGTTTAAAGAAATTTAATCAAGATAATTAAAAAGGAGTTCAGCATTCAGCCTATATCTGTGTTTTCTAAACATTGCAAAACAAGCAGACGATGAATTGCTGAATTAAGGCGACAATTTAGGCTATATTCTCATTAGTAGATGTCACTGGTAGCGTTTGTTTGTAAATATTTTTTTTTATAGTCTGAAAACGTTTTATTTTGTTGGAGCTTATCATGAGTTCGCTCTGAGGAAGCCAAGAGACAGAAATATGTCAAGTCCTGGTTCCTTTCTTAACAATAATTTGTCGACGTACTTAAAAAAAGTTAATAATCAAAAACAGTTTTAAAAATGACTAAAGAAAATGTAATTGGATAAATCATTCTACACCGTAGAAGAATTTTTTGCGGGAGTAATTACGGATGTGAGAATATACATACGTTTGTCCTCTATTTTTTATGTTTGTATAGTATTTTTTACAATAAAATCATTGCACGTCACGATTTATTCAAAATGATGTCAATTGGATTTAAAATTTCCATAACATCAATCGAGTTCAAATTCCCTAACATAGCTAATAATACGACACCCATATTGAACTGCTCGATCTGTCATAGGCAGCAAAATGGTATAATAATAAGAAAAATGTACTTGTTAATGTATTGGGAATTTTAGAATTATATTGATTAAATAACCAAGAACATTTTTTTTAATATTAATAGGTAATATAAATTTTATGAAATAACTGCTTAAGTTTTATACTCCACAAAATAATAATTTAAATTAAATAGATTAGACAATCGTATGCCACTGATACGGAAATGCTTCAAATTTCAATGATAGTTCAGCATTTGTAAAAATTGTTAACAGTGTTGCCACCATTTTAGAGTAAGAATTTTCTTTATATGTTTTGATTTCCTACACAATTTGATTCACAATATATTATACATATAGTAATCAATTATATTTATAAATAGTTTCATAGGTGTAATTTTGTTAAACAATTTTCAATGAACAAAATGATTCTAAATAGTATTAAAATACATCTTGATTTATTTATATGTGCTTGAAGAATCTTTATAAACAAAGCGTAAAGAGACTATTGTAATTTTTTCAATTTGTATTTTGCTATCGTTTTGTTTCTATTTCTATTAATTTTTAATTTTATTTCTATTTATTTTTAAAGTTAAGATAACTTTAAAAAATGCAATTCTGCACTCCTTAGTTTCCCTTGGAGGGAATAATGCAATTCGATTATAAAAATCCACTAGGAAACTAAGTTTCTGTAGCTGGCTGTATACCATATATCACAAAAAATTTATTTCAAATATACCCTTTATAAAGGATTTGAAATAAATTTTTTTAATTCGATTATGTTCTCCTGAATATCTTGTTTTTCACAATATTGAAAAGTGAAAAAAGAAAGTCTGAAAATTTGGCCATATTCTTCATTTTAAAAATCAAATAGCCTAGTGTATTAAATAGTTAATATTTTTAAAATTATTCACTTATTAACTATTCTAATGTTTTGGCAACGCTGTGGGGTTCTGACGTCGGAAATCTTGAATGACGTGCATTGATTTTTATATGAAAAATTCTACATCTTTATTATTTTGTATTTTGTAACTTATGTTACCCTTGTATGGTTTAAAAGGTCAATATAATAATATTATTATAAATATTTAGCTAAATCGCTAATTACTATGTAAATTAAAAGTTTAATATAACCTTATTCGACATAAATATATAGCAGATCAAAATTATTTAAATGTTAAAAATATCACCAAATACTCTCCTGTTTACTTGCTGCATTTGCTTGTTTTATTCCACATCTCTTCCTCTCTTTCCTTGCGCCACTCGTCAACTTCCGTCTTCATTAACTTTTTAGACATTAGTTCATTAACTAATTCGTAAAAAACGTGACGCTGTTAATAGTTCACAGAATTTTAAAGTTCTGATGGTTGGTGTTTTGCAGGAATCGTAGGTCGGCAAAATTTTAAACGCTAAATTAGAGATATTTTTACTGTATGATGAAATTTTAAAGTTATCATTTTAGATATTACAAAGAAATCTGGACTATTTAAGTCATTTGTATTTATTTGATTTGTTGCGCTTATCTGTACCTTCCTTATGGTACCTTTTTTAGCAGAAATATAAAACGCTATAATTATTACTGCCAATCTTCCTGCTAGCGTTCTTAAAGGACTAAATTAAAACGTTTAGTTAGACCTTTTTAAATTATCTATCGTCATTAATTTATGTCTTTAGAAATCTTTTATGAGAATTAAATATCACATTTATTCTAAACAAATTTATATATTTATAATGACGGAAGTGCAAGAGAAATCATTAGAATACAACAAACCAGCATATCTAAGTTTTCATGGACCTTACGAAGGCATTTGACCGGGTCAAATTAAAAGACGTTATCCACTTACTGTACTCAAGAGAGATGCCGTTAGGAATAATCAAAACGATCGAAAATTATCTACCAAAATAACACAAGAAAAGTAAAAGTAGAAGAAGAACTAACAAACCCTATTGAAGCTTGCAATGGGATAAAACAGAGAGATTCCCTGAGTTCTCTATGGTTCAACCTGATTATCGATGAAATAATAAAAAAGTAAGAATCCACAAGGAATCTATGTTCCTGTAATTGGCTGTATACCATATATTAAAAAATTTTATTAAAAAAACCTTTATAAAAAGTATATATTTAAAAACTCCAACGGGCTAATTAGACAAAACGTTTTCGGAATCCATATTCCATCATCAGTGTCGTAGAAAATATATAACCACTTAATTAAAAAGAACAAGAGGTTGAAATTTTGACTAAGGTTAATGCAAAGTGTGGTTAATACTTACTAGGAGTACATGAATGTAACCACTAAATATATGGGCAAAAACCCGTTAACAAATAATTAGTTACATTTGGTTTACAGTATTTATTATAATATGTTAAGATGTTAAAGTTACTGTTGGATAAGGTAACATGGCGACATATGACTCCACGTTGAAGTTGCTAGTCCTGAGACGGTGTGTCTTCGAGGACTGTATAGAAGCAACTGATTGGAATGACAATGTTGACAAGTTAGGACGGACGTCGTAACAAAGCAGTCCATATAACTGTATGCGTCTACTTAAGACAAAAGCCAACGTTATTTAAAATTGTTAAAGTAAAGTAAATTAATATAACAGTATCAACCATCATTGTTGTTGTTTTAAAATTATGTATACAAGATGAGATGTGGAAAGGAAGAAAAATATGTGGTTATAGTTGGGCAACCAACTATACATGTGTGCAGTAGTGTGGTGAAATAAAAATTTTAATATAAGGCCCTTTGTGTTTCTTCAACATTTGGTACCTGGAAAATAGAAACTAGACACATGTTGAAAGTTTAGTTCTTGAAATTTTATTGTTGTTGGTGGGATATGAATAAATATATTTAAAATATGAAAGTGTTCTTGAATGAATAGAAATAAAACTTTTGTAATCAGATGTTCATGTAATATTTAACTGACAACTCAATTATAGAAGGCCCTGTGTGTCAAAAAATAACATTTGGTACCTGGTAAATGTAAAACTTTTTGAGTTATAAGTTCATAAACATAAATATCTAATTAGGTGTTAACGGACTAAGTGGTGTGGAAGTTTTAGTGTATTAACTATTATATGAAATGAACAAAATTTGATGGTTGGGGCATGGTTTTGTAGTATGTTGATAGTATAGTAATCTACTTATAACTTAAGAAAGGCCCTATTTGTCATAAAGCAACACTAGGTACATGAGAAATATAATAGGATAAGTTATAAGTTGAATGAGTTAAAGGTATATACTGACCTTAATTTTTAAAAAAGAACTGGTTGTTGATGGCTATGTTAAAATTGAGTAAAAAAGAAGAAAATTATGATGTTTTTCTTTGAGAAAATAGAGATGCGAAATGAGATACGAAAAGACTACAAAAGTCTGAGATCCCCAGAGAAACGCAACCAAACCCAAAGGGAGTTAAGTAGAAGGGTAAAATAAGAACTGAGGAGTTCGTTTGAAAAGTATGCTGAATAGTCTAAAATTTTTGGGAGTGCCGAGAAGAAGCATGAACAACATTAGGTATAGGGGATCGGACTTGAAGTTTGGATTGAATGGAGAGAAAAGAGGGAAGATAGAGATATGATATATTGAGATAAAAGTTTTTGGAGTGGACTTAAGAAGATGAGTGAGGTGAACGAATAGTTATAATTGTAGATTAAAACAAGTAAGAAATAAAAAAGGATACCAAATGAGAGAAAAACAACTTAAAATAATCTGCTATTCAGACGACGCAATACTACTCTCTCAAAGTGAAGATGATTTCCAACGTATGCTGCACCAATTTAATATAACCGCCAGAAAATTTAACATGTTAATTTCCCCAAAAAGACAAAATGCATGGTTACAACAGCAAATTTACTAAGATGTAAATTGGAGCTGGAAGGTTTAGATAATAGAACAAGTGATGGAGTTTAAATATCTAGTCATCAGATGTAGATACAAGGTGGAGAATATCAAGGACTGGGTAAGAAATAGAAGAGTAGAATGGAATGATTATATAAGCCAAATGACAACAAATAGGGTAGTAAAAATGGTTCCTAAATAGGAAGACGATCAATAGGAAGACCACGAAAACGATAGAACAACAACTTACTGGAAAAACAGACAGTCATGTCTATATGAAAAGAAGAAGATTCTAAATAACTTGTTGATAGCTGATCTAGACAGAATGTTAGTTATCATTGTTATCCATTGCTTTGAAATTGAGATTCTTTTACAAGGTCATCGTTTGTGTTTCTCTTAAAATGCAGAAACTATTTATATTTCTTAGTTTTATAGTGTCATAGGGATGATAATATTATTGAGTGTAAAAATATGCCTTTTACGATTAATTTTATTCCATAAGAATCAGTTACGACGACCACTTGATATAATAGTTTTTATTGATATTTTATTAGTCAGATAACCCAATAAAATGTGTTATCTGTAGATCTTAATTAGTGATGATGTATCCGTTTACACAGATGACATTTTGTACGTTTTTTTCTTCGTCTTCATTTTATCTAAAAGTACCGTATCGTCTAGATATATATATATATATATATATATATATATATATATATATATATATATATATATATATATATAGATATATATATATATAAAAGTCCGTTCCCCCCTTCGTATCTTTTGAACGGTTATTGTTATAATAGTGACATTTGGAGGGAAGTAATAAACAGACGTAGGCTTCTCACCTAGTCATAACAAGTGACGTAATAGTGACAGATGACGTTACAACGCCACTGTGACAGATAATTTTAAATGGGACCTTATGGCAAGTGATACCTCGTTTGAAAGGTATTGAAAATACCTATTTAGTCATAATAATTTTATTTGAGTTTAGGCTCATTTTGATAACTAAATTAAATAAATACTAAAATTGTATTTTCGCATTTAAATAAAAAATATTAAAACCTAAGCCTGTGGTTACTTGTCAAAAAGTTGACGTTTTTCAATTCTCTAATTGTTTTTATGTCAACGTCAACTTTTTGACAATTAACCACAGGCGAACGTTAGAATATTTATTGATTAAATGCGAAACTACAATTATTTTAATATACTCATTTAATCATACTAATTTTGTTTATATTGATTAAATGCGAAACTACAATTATTTTAATATACCTATTCAATCATACTAATTTTGTTTGGATTTAAGATGATTTTACGAATAAATGATGTAAATACTAAAATTCTAATTCGGCATTTAATTCATAAAAATTCGAACGTCAGCCTTTGGTTATTTGTCAAAAAAAGTTGACGTTTGTCAATTATCTAGTTGTTTTTAGTTTGTAAAAGCGTTTATAGCCCAATATTTAGGTTCTGTTTCTACTTAGTTTAGTCAATTCAAGTTTAGTCAAGTTGTTTTTGGTTAGTTGTTCTTAGTTAATATTTAGTTTAGTTAGTTAGTTTAGTTTATTATTCTTTACAAAGGCAGAATGGTACGTACTGTATCCGATAAAGTAGCTGCTTTATTACTAATTGGTTAATGTAGAAATAATTTCCATGCAGCGGAACGTCTTTTTAATGAGGGGTACCCCTATCGCCCTATATCGAAATCTTATTTGAGAAAGCTTCTTCGGAAGTTTAAACAAACAGGTAGTGTTCAAGATGTCAAACGATCTAGTCGACCACCAATTAGTGATGACAAAAAAATTGACATAATATTAGAAATGGTAGTGAACCCTACTTCTTCTACAGCCCAAGTTGCATCTATCTATGGAATTAGTCAAAAGACAGTACACCGAATGTTGGCTAAAAACAAATTTCATCCATACAAAATAAAAATTGTGCACCAACTTTCAGATGATAACTCCGACCGAAGACTAGAATTCTGTGAAAATATGTCCAATAAAATTAACCAACAGCCCAATTACATAAAAACAATTTGTTTTAGTGACGAAAGTACTTTTTCTCTCAATGGCAATGTTAACACACACAATGTTAGGTATTGAAGTGACACAAATCCTCACGTATTTCGTGAAACACATACTCAATTTCTAAAAAACAAATAAATGTTTGGGCAGGTATTTTGGGAAACCACATAGTTGGGCCTGTTTTTCTAAATACTAACTCAACCGGTGAAATGTATCTGGAGATGCTACAAAATGCAATTGAACCATTAATACTTGAAATTTTGGAGGATAATCCAGATGAAATCGGCAACTTGGAAATAACGTTTCAACAAGATAGTGCTCCTGCACACCATTATGGTGCAGTAAGACGTTATCTAGATGAGGAATATCGTGGTAGATGGATTGGACGACGAGGTACGATAGAATGGCCAGCTCGGTCACCGGACCTCACACCATTAGATTTTTTTTGTGGGGATACTTGAAATCTAATGTTTACGCTACAGCAACCGATAATATTGACATTTTGAAACAACGAGTTGTTAAAGAATATAAAGCAATTTCCACCTACATATTTGAACGAGTACGGCAAGAGTTTAGAAATAGGATGCATTACTATCAGGAAGTCGATGAAGCACATTTTGAACACTTACTATAAAATCTGGTTGTTAAATATTTATCAATTAAATGAGAAGCTACAATTTTAGTATTTATTTAATTTATTCATCAAAATGAGCTTAAACTCAAAAATAATTATTATGACTGAATAGATATTTTCAATACCTTTCAAACGAGGTATCACTTGCCATAAGGTTCAATTTAAAATTATCTGTCACAGTGGCGCTGTAACGTCATCTGTCACTATTACGTCACCTGTTATAACTAGTTAAGAAGCCTACGTTTCTTTATTACCTCCCTCCAAATTGCACTATTATAACAATAACCGTTCAAAAGATACGAGGGGGGGAACGGACTTTTGACTAGCACTGTATATATTATTTTGGCTATTTTTATTTTATCAGTTGATGCTTTAAATGCTCCTAAATTTATAACCTATGACATCCCTTCCTCTTTCTTTTAATAGTATATGTAATAATTCATAGTTATTTTCTCCAATTAAATGTTCTAACATAATTTTTAATGTTTATTTTTAGTCCATAATTATGGTTGCAGAAACTGTTTGTACAGTCGACTAATCTTTAAGTTCCTACATACAATGATGCCCGTATCATCCCAGAATTTTATATATCACTTTGCCACTAATGATGATTTTATATTTTTAAAATTTCAGAAGTTTTAAAGATTGCTTCGCTATAGGGTAACTTGAGGAGCAATGGTGAACCGGGTAGCTTGTTGCCTTTTTTCGTATAATGTTTTGCAGAGATCGTGCCCGGGGATGACGTACAACCCTTTAGTATAGACTACATCGTAATTGAAACAACAAGTGCTTGAATATATAATGCTTTGGTAGTAAATAAGGTAATAATATTTTGAATGAGTCAAAATTTATTTGGACTTATAAAGAGGTAAGTAATTCTCTTTGAATATACTCATCGTTTAAAGTTGACTTACGTACTATAACCTCAAAATAATGCAATAAACGTGATTGGCTAATCGCACAAGAGTTCACCATCTCTGCCTTGAAACCGGTATCGATGGTGAACTCTACAAGAGGCGACATGATAAACCCAGTTCATACTAATTATTACGATATAACACTGATGTTTTATACCAATATTTTATAAGAGAATACAAACATATACACTAAACTGAAGAATCGTTAAGAAATGCTCTAAGTGCAAATCAAAATGAGCATGAGTTTAACCATGAAATCAAAATTATTGGAGCCCTTGGAGTAGACTAAAAAGAACATTTTTTTAATTTTTACAAACTATTAAAGAACATAGGTGTAAATTATTATCAACTGGTAGACCAAATTACTAGCCTACAGATAAAACATGGTCACTGACCTAACAGATATCTTTGTCATTAAGCTAATTTACTAGACATTGACGATTGCTGAGACATGAACTGTAATTATTTGGCCATAGTAATAACCATGAAAGACCAAGTCATTAAAAAAGAAAGTAATTTAACATTAACTTACAAACTGATGAATTGCAAATTCCCAACCTTCACGAAAAAATTTCCTGGAGATCAGAAGCATAAAAATTAAAACAAACGGTGTCATACCAACCACGAAGTCATTGGAAGATGGCATTGGTCAAAGATCTGTATTAAGCCCCCTGCTATGTTTATTAGCAATAAACGTATCTAATGTATCTAACCATTTTTCTATACCTTCCATAAATATCTTTGTTTACCTTCCAGTAAAAGCAAATCTTCACGCAACTGACCTTGTAACATATATAAGAAGTAAAGACCAAAAATCAGGTGAATTAGTATTAAAAAATATATTAAATAAATTATAAGAGTGATCATTAGATATAAACTTAATATTTTTAACCAAAAAAAAAGCGAAAATTATAATACTTGGCAAATGGAAAACATAACAAAACTTAAATTTATAACCAACCCCACAAACTCTTGCAACAATTCTCCAAATTAAATTTTTGGAAATGACATTCAACTCCTAACTCAAAAAGTCCTTTCTACTCACAAATCGGGTGCAGACATAACTGTTCTTTTACGATTATATCAGGCTCTTATTAGAAGCAAACTAGATTACGGATGTATAGCTACGAAATTTCTAGGAAATTGTCCATTTCAAATTGCTACCAAAAGTCAATTGAACAAACTGGACATCATCCAATCCACAGCCTTAAGTATAGGTTTTGGAGCTTTCAAAACCATGCTAATTAGCAGCCTTCAAGTCCTAGCAGCAGAACCGCTATTAATTCTTAGAAGGCAATATTTTGGATATTGAAAGCTAAGGGCAAATAAAAACCTTTTCATAACAAGCTTAATAAGGAAAAACTCAAATCTGTATTTAAATTACTCCGCTAGAAATTTACTTTCAATAAACGCACAAATATATTTGAATACAATATACATTATTTGAGAACTACATATATATTGGATAACTTTAAGCAATCTCCAACAGTCTGAACCAATGTACCATAATAAACATTTTCCTATTTGTTCATATTCTCCGAGTGTCTTACATAGTGGCAAAAACATAACATTCTTATGAGTACTATAACATGTTGGGATAATGGGTAATGAAGCTGCTGATAAAGCAGCAACTGACGCTGCCAATAACATGACAATCACTATAATGAAAAAAAAATATCATTTTCAGATCAAAAAACATTAATAAAAACCTACATTAACAAAACCTGGCAAAAACATGAAACCAGACTAAAAATTACCAAACCAAATGTTACCCCTGCTTTACTACCGGGCCTAGCTCAAAGACGTGACCCAGCTGTCCTTAACAGACTTTGGCTAGATCATACAAAATTTTACATGGATACGTCATTTCCAAGGATCCTCAACTGATTTGCCACTGTCAATTACTAATGTTAGTGCATCATATAATGAGACTGTCCACTGTTAGCAGATGGACAGCGAAAATACAACATAATGTGAAAGAAGCCGAAGAGATGACATTAGTTAAACAATAAAGTTTTTCAAAAATTATAAACTGTGTATCAAATTGTAAGATTTCATAAAATGTTTACCTTTTTCAAACTGCTATGTAAATGTAAATATGCAATAGAGATACATATAGTCATATTGTTTTTATTTGGCTATGGTAATATACATACCCAAATTGAAAGTTAGAAAGTAATTGAAAGTAAGAAAGAAAGAAAAGTATGTAAGAAAGTAAGTTCTAGATTAAATATATATGTATATTCGTCTTTACTTTCTGATGGCCTCGTATAATATGTAGGTAATCATATATGCATAATGCAACACCTGAGTCTGGTAACTCGATAACGTGTCATTAAACGTAAAGTACTTTTTACATTGTTGTACGGAGATAAATAATGGACGTTAAAGGCCAACTAAAAGCATAAAAACATCTGGATTCTTTTATGTGTTTTTATTTGTAGGTATTGAAAATACCATGGAACCAGAGTGTATTAATTAATCAAGTGTTAAAAAGAATAAACAAAAACAAGGAACTATTGATACCAATTAAGCGACGAAGAGTAAACTATTTTGGCCACATATTTCCGAATGATAATTATGTTTTCTGCAGTAGATCGTGAAAGGAAAGATTAAAGAAAAACAAGGCATCGGACAAAAGAAGTTCTTTTGGCTATGAAATTTACGTCAACGGTTCGACATCACTTTGACTAGCAAAATTATACGATTATTACAAGATATTTAGAAGAATTTCAGTTGATGGTCGCCAACATGTACATGAAGAACAAGATTTTTAAAATGATTACAAAACAAAACAAGAAGGTGATTCCAAAACATCGACTTTTCATAAAAAAATATAATTTGACTTAATAAGTTTGGCAAATTAAACCTTAGAATTGAAAAAATGCACCTTTTCCTGCAGAACTAATTTTTCTGTACAAATATTCAATGTAAGTATTAATATTACTGCCATCCATTCGTTCTATACATTATAAATGGCATTTTCTAGAATTTTAAAAGAAACAAGTTGTTTTGAAGAATACTGAAACATCGCCCTGTATAATATTTGTTTAGTGAATCATCGGTAGTGTCGTTTTATTGAATTCTGAGAATTTTATTTTACCTTTGTTTAAAAGAAATGGCTCTATTAATAATCAGTTTTAATAGAGTTGATAAAAAATAACTAAAGATGAAAATTACTACCACTGGTCAATGAAAGTGATCAATTTTATTGATCTCATAAGAATCGTAAAAAAATGGCAAAAATCGCACCATGTTATTTTATTTAACACTTATATTAAAAATGAATTCCTTCTCGACAAAATACAAAAACTGCATATGAAAGCTGCAATATTTGCCCTTAAAACACATCTTAAAATTTGTCAGTAGGTCATTTGGATCAAAAGATATCGAATTTTTACCGTCCAGCTGATACAAATTTGATTGAATATTGATTTCGCTCGCGTAACTCACATGCAAAATCGACGTTCACTTCAAGCGTTGTTTCTAAGAGAACGGTTCATTGGGTATTTATGTTAATAAACATGTTTATAAATATTTTTGTTTAAAACTAACTTAGCTACATTTTTTGTTTGAAACATTTTTTTTACGGTGTACAGATTCTTGGTAAATCAATTTTTTTGCGTTTTTATCCCCGTGCAAGGGGGCTATTAGGGGTGGGCCCGAAGGTTAAAGGGGTAAACATTTGTGCATCTTTTTTGAGTCAAAAAATAATTATTGTCTGCAAAATTTAGCTCGTTTGTATGATTTTTAGGGGCCAACTCCTTTGACGACTGAAGTAAAACTGAATTCAGCAATATTTGTAGTGAATAATAAATGAATATTAACTGATATTAGTGTTAAACATATAGCATTTTAAGTAAGATAAAATAGGTTCATTTTAAAACGTTCGCATATAAAAATGATTATCGACAGTAATAAACATTTCCCCAATTGGTAAATGCCTCGTACCTACTCTATTACGCTTCCAATTAAATTACTAGAGCTTTTCCCAATCAGAATTACCTAAAATATGCAATGAAGCTGAGGGAAAACTGAAATGATAACTGGACAAAACAATCAGTGTTTCGCTACACTCTACAAAATACTTAACCAAATCATTTCGCATGATTTGGTCACATTGGATTGTAAATATCAGTCACCCATACAGAATAACAATATTTAAAGGACTCATAAGCGTTATGTGCCAAACGATATGGCTGGATTTCATGAAATTGTTTGTTTGGTATTAGAGAGAAATGTAAATATAACAATAAAATGCTAAAAACTGTGTTTTCAAAACTTCCACAAAATTTATTATAATATCTTATCACTACAGCGCTTTCGGCAGAGTGGCTTTCTCAAGTGATCTCAAGTGATGATTTTTGTTATGCTTTTACACTTTATAGTCTTTAACTGAATAGGTTAAGAAGGGGAAAACTATTTGCCTGAAGTTGGTCATTCAGAATTATGTATGTATTTTTTAAATTGTTAATTTCCATAGAGTCTAATAAAGATAGCTAATATTATAATAATAAATTCGTCAGTAAAAGAATAATTATGATATAGAAGGTAAAGTGCATAGATATAATATGTTTTTTTATTATTGAAAGCCCTTTGATGTTCTGCTATACGTTTGTTGAAAGTTCTACCAATTTGACCGATCTAAGATTTTGGGAAGTCCTCACAATAAGTTTGTATACACCACTGTGTAAGTGCGTTTTCTTTTGGCTCTTGCTGTTTTTAATATAGTTGTTGTTTATTCAAAAAATTGATGTTATTCCAGTTTTTTTTATATTATTCGCTATTTAAGAAGCTTTTCTAAAGGTACGATTCCGAACACGACCGCAAACTGCAAACCGCAGACCGCAGACCGCAGCGATAGACTTACTGGCTCATATGGTTTCTTATGAGCTGTATGTCGAGTAGAGCGGCATTGTTGCCACCGCAAGTAGAACGTCGCTACCGCAGACCGCAGGACTGCACCAGAACCAGTAGTGTCGACAACCGTAGAGTGACAACACGTATTTTTGCTGTTTCCAAATTGACTGAAAAGTGAAAAGAATTGAATATCTTTTGAAAATGAGTTTTTCAAATGAAGAATAGATTTTTGATGAGTATTGAATAATTTCCTTAAAATTGTCTATTCTTAAATAGAGACCTAATTGGCTTCCTTTTTCTTTTATAATGCAAAAGTAAAAGATCGTCGTCATCTTCTTCTTCCATCAAAAGATATAACATTAATTCATCGTTGTTCATTGCGTCTGACACCCTACTTATACGACTTTAAATATTATACTATTATAAATTCCCATCGTGCAATGCTGTTGTCGCTGTTTTGTAGATGCTGTGCAGTTCTGCTCGGAATAGGTCTGACCGCAGACGACACTGTCGCTGCAGTCTGCGGTTTGCGGTCTGCAGTCTGCAGCCACTTTCGGAATGTAACCTTAATATTCTCCAGTTTTGGTTGCGTCGGTATATAAAAAGTGATTTTTAAAATGTGATAATATTGAGAAGGACGAAAGTATATTTGTGTGGTTTGTTTAATTTTTATTGAACACAGACTGACTAAGATTAATATATGGAAGAAGTATTGTTCAAGGTAAAAGTGTCTCTAAGAATAAGATTGATGGTAATTTATTTGAACGTATTTCGGTTTTTTTAAATCCTTTCACAGACGGGAATATTTTTACTTTCATCTGCAAGGATTTTTATAAAACGATTAGATTCAGTGTTATGTATGACAGGATTATTTGAATTTAAGAAAACTGTTGTAGTATAAGATAGACTAAGAAACATTATTGTTAAATGGAGCGATAACTCTCCTGTTAGACATGGAAGACTTTCTACAGACAATATAAGAAAAGCTCCTGTAACAATAATTCTCAATGCGGTATTTTGAATTATCTTAATTTACTTTAAAAATTTTTGGCTGGCTGATTATACACAACGGAGTTATAATCGATTTTTACAAAGATCTAAACTCTTTTTTTTAATCGATTTTTGTTCTGATTAGTGATTTCACTATGTTAAATAATAATGTAGAACCTGCTCCCCAATTATAGCTGGCTATTATTCTTAATAAATTCTAACCAGTTTGACAATTCCTTTTTACACATTAAACATGATTTCTCCTGTGATTGACCATGATTAGTGATTTCACTTCGTTAAATAATAATGTAGAACCTACTCCCCAATTACAGCTGGCTATTGTTCTTAATAAATTCCAACCAGTTTGACAATTTCTTTTTACATATTAAACATAATTTCTCCTTGTAAGTCTTTTATCGAAAATAATTCCTAAAACTTTGTCTACAAAATCTAAGGATCTTTCAGTAAAGTATAGTTTCGATATCGGTAGATTGTGTTTTTTTAAAAAGACCATACACTTCGTTTTGGACTTAAAAAATATAAATTCGTTTAGCATGAAACAATTCCCTAAATTATTTAAGCTTTATTGTATGCGTTTCTGAACAGATAGGATATTTTTAACTTTGGATAAAGTACCAAGTCGTCTGCGTATAATCTCTCTTTAACTGTTTGGGAATTATGTTAAAACTTCAGTGTTTTAGACATTCAAAAAATATTGTTTCTCCATACCGTATCATATGCTTTACTGATGTCGATAAACACTGCCGGAAATACCAGAAATTATCACAAATGAAGAATATGAATGTACAGAAAGTTCGTGTAAAATACTTGAAAAGCTGAAGAACAGAAAAGCAGCAGGTAAAGACGGAATTCCAAACGAATTACTGAAATATTGTGAAGCAGCAACGGCAGAACAATTAACAACATTAATTAATAAAATTATAAAACACAATAAAATACCAGAAGAATGGAGAATGAGCGAAATAATTCTACTATTCAAAAGAGAAGATAAAAAAACAGCCAGGAAACTACAGAGTTATAAACTTGTTATATACAAACTAAAAATTTACAACTTAACCTTACAAATACTAATAAATCAGAAAATCAGTTTAGCAGATGAACAACAGGGTTTTCGTATTGGAAGATCGTGTACAGATGCCATTTTCGTTATAAAACCAATTACTGAGAAATCACTAACAGACTATAATAGACCAGCATTTATGTGTCTGATTGACCTAAAGAAAGTGTTTGACAGAGTAAAACTTAAAGATGTAATTGATCTTTTGTATAATAAAGAAGTTCCCCTAAATATTATAAAAACTATCGAAAACATCTACCAAAACAACAAAATGGAAGTCAGAATAAATGGACAACTTACAAAACCTATAAAAATAGGCAGCGGAATACTACAAGGGGACTCATTGAGCCCCATGCTTTTTAATTTAATCATGAACGAAAAAATCAAAGGCGTTAACAATGGAAAAGAATTCACAGTGATAAACAAATAATTAAAAATAAATCAATATAAGGTTGAATGTTCGAATAATTGAACTTTGCTGGTATACAAGGCAAATATCGAACACAGTAATTAATTAAATCTTGCCCAAGTACTTTTGATCAATAGATCATCCTAAAGGGCATCTGAAATAAGCCAAGAAACGTTTTTTTAAAAAGTTTATGGTTGAAAAAAGTTTTTATGTGATAAACGTTTATAGACTTACTTCGTCAGTTGTGACCTATCTGACATAAGCAGAATGTCATACATGTAAATTTGGACATAACAATACAATACACAAAGACAAACAAAAACTTTAAAAATTTAAAAACACACACACACATACACACGCGAAGCGTTCAACCCAACCCCTAGTGTCATGTGTATACCACTGCTAATCAGTGGGATCCACATGACCGAAGATCAAACCGGTCTCGCTTCAGAAGAGCTAGTCATTCTGAATCGGTACCTATCTGACCCCCAGGTTTTTCCTCCACCCCTTTGCTACGTGTGACATACGTAACAAAGGCTTATGAACTTTACGTAGGGCTATTTGGGTAATGAACAAAACCCTACGTATCGACATGGTTGTGGTTAAGCCACCTGAAATTAAGGGGTAGCTAGAAGCTTTTCTCCCTAGTTACTTTACTGAATTTAATTTGGTATTAGCATTGCTTTGGACCTGATGTCCCTAAAGTGTGTGCCCCCGCACGGAGAGGCACCAACCTAGGTTGGCGCCCCTCCGTACAGGGAAATGTATGTGTTCGGTCACTCAGCTGTCGATTTGGCAAAAGTTAATTTGTTCTCCTCGCCAGCTGGGCGCCCGACCGGTCTGGCCACCGAGCCCATGCTTGCCGCACATGGCCTCGATGCTCAGAAGTCGCGAGCTGGTCTCTCAAATGGACCTGCCTTAAGGGCCTAAGCCAACAAGTTGGCTGTACGAAGAGAGCTGACGGCTCTCTTTGTACCTTTTATTTGCGTGTTAATGTGAGCTGTGATAGGGGTCAGTATCACGTATTAAATCGCGCCCGGTTTATGGATTTACAATCCATTGTCACTATAATTCATTCGCGGAAAATAGAGGGTCTTTTATATCGGTTTTATGCTAAATACTAAGTTAATACTAAGACTTAAAACTACTTGATTTTTTTTGGTGAGTACTTTCCGGCGCCTGGAACTCTAAAATGCCTGACCCCGGTTGTTACCCATTTTTTTTTTTTTTTTTTTTTTTTTTCTACCTCTATCCCGCGTTGCCTTAGACTAGTCTGTGCCTATCTCTTTCATTACTATGTTTTATGCAATTGGGACATATCCTGCTATCTGATGTTTAGGCCGCCTATGTGTCGTCCTAACGTTTTCATCGTAGTCAATTAGCTCACGCAGCTTTCTGTTGGGGTGGTTTCTTATCTCATTGAAGATGTCATATGCTTTATCGTTCATGGTGTGAAGAATTCTTTTCTGTTAAAATTTAAAAAATGGAGAAGCTACATGTTATATAGAAGCCGGAGACAGAATGGCTCCCGGTCTGGCGAAAATATTGAGATACCATGTGACAAATGACAGCTTGTAAAGGGCGGTTACAATAGATATGTGATCTGCACCTTTCAAAATTCTATGAAACTAAGTATTGACCAAAGGTCCAACTGACACCACTATAGGAAATCAACTGATGAAATATAAAATTATATAGTATATTTTTTTTATGTAGGTTGAATAATCCAAATCTCACACTAAAACCTGTCTATAATAATTAGGATGTTAGTTTGAGAGCACTTAAAGTTGACATAAAGTATGAATATAAGAAAAAGACTAAACAATATATTAGACAGTGGATGGTTGACTACAATAAAATGGTCCACCAAGCGCTATCAGTACTGTAAAAAAGGAAAAATCTGAATATGCAGTTAAATTACTAAAAGTTAAAATCAAAATTGAAAGCAAAATATAAAAATGGGTTATAATCCAAGTAGTTCAGTTGGATCCACAGTCAATGGAAGAACTATAAAATTAATATCGAAATGCTCAGTGCATGAACACTAAACAGTCGAGCTGGGTCCTTTACGAGGTGAAGCTGTAATAAAGTTTTTAAATATAGGATTAAATTTAGTACAATTTAAATTAATTTGAGTATTAAGACAGTGAGAGTTTTCATTTGTTTCCCTTGTAATCTCCAAATCTTCCAATAAATCCAACTCAAGATAGTTTTTCTTTCTACTAATGTCATGTAAGATAGATGAACCAGAATTGATGTTAAAATTGTAGTTGCTGGATACTAAGAGTTGACCAAAACTTGAAGAGTTTGGTCTTTTCAAATGTTCAGAGACTCTAGTGGATAACTTTCTGATGGTTCTACCTACATAAGAGGCATCACAATTATCACATTTTAATTTGTAAATACCACTTTTATCAAATGTATTCATCCTATCTTTTGTATTGATTAAGAAGGGACCTAAAGTGTTATGTGATTTAAAGGAAATTTTGATGTTATCAATTGTAGAAGTAAAAAGTTTACATATTTTATTGGAAATGCTACTAATATAAGTGAAGGAGAAATATCTGATGTTATCTGAAGCATTAGGTTGAAAAAACTGTGATGAATATGCAATCTTTTCTGTAATTTTTAGTTTAGCTCTATTTAGAAGTTTGTATATAATGTTAGGATCATAGCCATTATTGAAAGCAATCTGCTTAAGAGTATTAAGTCCTGTATTAAAATTATCATCAGAAAGAGGAAATTTAAGTAACCGATGAATGTAACTGTTGAAAGCTGCCATTTTATGTTGAGTTGGGTGATTAGACGTTCCATGTATAACGTGATCTGTTTGGGTGGGTTTTCTATAAATGTTGTACTCTAAAAAATCTTTATTACGGGAAATAGTCATATCTAAGAAGTTCAACTTATTGTCAGATTCTGGTTCCAGAGTAAAAGAGATGTTAGGATGGAGGTTATTGAGATCATCCAGAATCTGTAAAGCATCATCTTGGGTTCCCTGTATGAGAGCTATACAATCATCCACAAATCCACATATCTTGACCAAAACACTATTTTGTTATTGTTATTAACAAACTTCTGTTCTAAGCTGTCTAAGAAAATATCAGCTAGAAAAGGTCTTAATGGAGATCCCACTGCTAAACCTGTTGGTTGTTTATATATCTTTTGATTGAATTGGAAGAAATCCTGATCCAGACAGAATTTAAGCATAGTTAATATAGCATCTTTATCCTTTGCAGATATGTTGCAATTGTCTAGAAGGTTGTCTACTAAAGGTAATGTTTCATCTCTTGGTACAGAAGTAAACAAATTGGAAACATCAAAAGAAACTAAATAAAAACCCTCTTCTATCCTAATGTTATTTAAACGTTCCATTAGATCTAAAGAATTTTTAATGGAGAACTTAGGTTTAAAATCAGTCTATCACTAATTTTAAACCATTAGTAAATATTCGAAAATAGTCAATACCCTAAATGGACAAAAAATAACACTTAATAAAATAAATGTGAAACTTGTCGAAACAGAACAGGAAAATAAGAAGAACCATCCTGCATAAACAAATCTGAAGAGAAAAAGAGATTCGATGACAACAACTTATAAAAAATAAATGGATAACACCAAAAACCAAACTGGAAGATATAACACGATATAAATATCAATTAGAAAAATAAAATGCCAAAATGAAATAACTTTAAAACAATAATATTGTTTCTATTTTATTTAATTACATATTAGGCCATGCTTTTACCTGAAGATTTAATATAGAGTAAATAGGTAACATTGTTGTGTAATTTTTCCGCATTGTTTTTCGCCAACACTCTATTCTATTTTTTCGTGTTATTATAAATCACCACAGTACAGTACATGGAAGGGCAACACAGAGAGAGAATCGGAAAACTCTGTACAGTAATTATCTTCCATAGAAGGCCCGATTAAAATTGCTCTCGCGTTGTTCGTTTTATTTATGTTAAACGTAGTTCGCGAGGCAATCAGCGTAATCAATTCTGTTTTTATTTATTGTCAAACCACGCGAACGAACGCTTGGGTTCGTTCATTTCCAGTGTAGCTTTACTCACGATGAGGGCTTTCGCAAATACAGAACAGATTTTGGGTTTGATATTGTTAATGAATTTTTCCTAAAAAAGCATTTAACCTGAAATAAATACGATTATTATGGATGTAAAATAATTACTAAATATACGCCGTAGTAAATTTTCCGTAGAATCAATTTTGTATATTTTCACTCGTATTATTGTGAGTTCTAAAAATGATAATTGTTTTTGTCTTTATTGTTCAGTGCCTTGTATTCATATCTGTCCTTGACTCTACATTGTTATGATGAAAGTATTATTAGGTACATTTAGGTGTCATATAAGAGAATTGGTAATCATCTGGCCACTTATACTTTTGACACTTCATCTTTATATGGTTCTACGAAACTGTGAAGTAATACGAAGAATAGGAAAAGACCCAGAGATTTTGTTAACCCTAAAGCGAAGAAAACTCGAATATTTTGGTCACCTGATGAGGGGACATAAATACGCATTACTTCAAAATATAATGCAGGGAAAAATAGAAGGAAAACGGAATCCAGGCCGTAGAAGAATGTCATGGTTGCGGAATTTGAGAGAGTGGTTTGGCTGCACCACTAATGAACTCTTTAGGTCAGCCGTAAACAAGGTCAGAATAGCCTTGATGATTTTCAATCTCCGATAGGAGTGGCACAAAAAGAAGAAGACGAAACTAAATTTATAGCACTTTCTTAAATTGTTTAACCAGGAAATGTCAATTCTTTAATAATTATCTCCTTGTATTTTGCATTATAATATAATATCCAATAACAAATACCTACTTATCTCCTCTGATCATATTACCCAGATATTGTAACTTCTTTATCTTAACCCTGAACTACTACCGTGTATTTATACCCACATAACTACTATCGTGGGTTCATAGTTGACCCGAATCTCTAAATATAAATAAACAAGATATATAAATGTATTTGTAAAAGTAAACCTATGTTTATTTTAAGTGAAACAGCAGGGTTTAGTTATTTTTAGTTATTGAAAGTATTAGGTTGTAGAACTGTTTAAGTTTTATTGACATTGACATATTGTCAATTGTATGGTAAAATTGTCAAATTACTTAATGGCGTAAGAAATAACATTATTCTTGATTTTCTTTTTAGGTTTGTATATTTGTTAAGTTATGTTAGTTATGTTAATATTGTTAATAATTTATATTGTAGAAGTTTAACGATAATAAACGCTTTTAGGCGAATTCAAACTGCTATCTCTTCACATGAATAAGGGTATGATATTACACTTATAAATCAAGAACTTAGGCTAATAAAAAAAATATAGTGATAACTATAAATTTCCAAGCCGTTATTTGGACAAAACGATATTTAAGAATGAATTTTACATCAATGAGAATTTGCATGGCTATAGAGTAGTACCTAGTGATAGTAAGAAAAATGTATATAAATTTAAGTGGCTGCAGCCAACAGGGTCCCGTTTTTATTATGAAATCCCCTTTGAAAAACAACTTCAAATTGATCATTCTGAACTATTTCATCTAAAAAAAATGGAAGAATATGTTAGCATCTATGAAAACAAGAGGACCTTTTAGAACATGTACTATAGCATTAGAAGACAATTTGAACGAGATTTATTTTGATTCAGGTGGTGATGTGGTTTATCAAAGTGAGTATTTACAACAGACCTTATTACCAGTGTATGAGAAGATAGAAACAACTGAACAATTTCCATCATTTGCTGAGTTGCTCCAAAAATTTAATGACACAAATTTACCTAAAGTTGAAAAGAAAAATTAAAAAAAAATAAAAGATGATTTTGTACTTCGAAATTTTGATGGAAATAATGTTTCAATGAATTCATGGCTCAAGACCTTCGAATCAGAATGTTTGCGATGTGAGGTGGTTGCTGATGAAGACAAGATTTTGATTCTACGTTTGTTTCTTGATGGAATAGCAAGAGAATGGTTTGAATCAAAATAATAACATTAGGCTTAGATAACAGTTTTGAGGTATGGAAAATTAATTTTTTAGATAGTTTTTGTGAAACAGGTTGGCATAATCATAGGCAAGCTTATTCTTTTAGGTATATAGGTGGTAGTATTGGTGATTATGCGTTTCGTAAAGAAAATTTATTGCTAAATATAAAGAATGATTTTCCCATTGATATACTAATTGATTTAATTGTAACAAATTTGCTAATTTATATACAAGAATGGAAAAATTGGTAGGTGAATTACGAAAATTGGAAAGTTTAGTTATAAAAAAGAAGAATAAATTGGAGACAAAACCAAATTTTTATCAAAAAACTACTATAATACCAGACGAACAGAAAACTACTTGTCAATATTGTGGTAAAAAAGGATTCCCTGGGAGGTTTCATCCAGAGGCAGTATGCCATTTAAAGCAAAAAGATAAAAGCTAACAAAAGAAAACAAATCAAACGATATTAAATATATTAATAATATTGCTATACAGGAGACATTAAATGAAACAGTAACTGAACAAACAAATTAGATTTGCTGCTTTTGATCAAAATAAAAGTATTTCTTAATAATAAAGAATTATGTGAAGTTTATGACCCAGGCTCAAATGTTACTCTTCTGAATTCGAAGGTGGCAAGAAAGTTAGGATTAGATATTCAAGAAGATAGTAATATGTTTAAAACGATAAATGGCAGAACAAATTTTACAGGAAAACTAATTGCAAAACTGAAAATTAATAAAATTGAGAAAAATATTAATCTTGTTGTAATTAATGATGAATATTTTGAGTATGATATTCTACTCGGATTAGAATCCATTTTAAATTTTCAAATGAAACAAGATTTTGATTTAGAAATTTATCAAAGATTATACGGAAAAATTGAAGAAAAAATCGAAAAACTTAATTATAATATTAATATTACAGAATACTCCATAAACTTTAATGAGGGAATTCCCACAGAACTGTTTAAAGCAAAATTAGAACATTTATTGCCATATCAGAAAAATAAAATAGAAATATTACTAAATAAATATAACAATATTTTTGCAAAACATAAATTTGACATTGGGCAGGTTCAAAATAATAAAGCTCAAATTAAACTTTTAGAACATAAATTTGTTGCAAAAAGGCCCTATAGATGCTCGATAGAAGACCAAAAAGAGATAGAATTTCAAATAGGACAATTATTAAAGGCAAATTTAATCGAAGAACCATTTTCACCTTTTGCAGCACCTGTTACATTGGGTTTTAAAAAAGATAAAGGATCTAAAACAAGATTGTGCATTGATTTTCGTAAGTTAAACAAATTAATTATTCCTGAACCCCAACCCTTTCCTTTAATTGACGAGATTTTGACCAAAACAAGGAATGCTAGTTTCTTTACTACTTTAGATATAAATTCTGCTTTTTGGTGTATTTAGTTTGGATAAAAGATAAATACAAGACAGCCTTGGTTACCCAAAGTGGTCATTGGCAATGGAAATGCTTACCATTTGGCAGTAGAATTTTAATGATAATAAACTCTTTTTAGACGAATTCAAACTGCTATCTCTTCACATGAATAAGGGTATGATTTTACACTTATATATTTATTTTTTTTTGTATTTTTGATAAATGTGTATATAAAAAAGGGATTTTTTGTAAACTTAAACTCTATTTCAGGAAAATTAAGATGCTTTAATAAAAAAACATAATTCATTATTATACCAAAAATAAATATCTTAAATTGAAACTAACGGTTCATTTTCTGAAACGTAGTTTATAATACTAACATCTTAACCTCTTAACCGTGTAGCATTTGTATTTCCTTTCGTATGTATTAAAAATCGCCCTGAAAGTATTAAAACACCGAAGAATATTGTCAGTGACTTCCTGTTTTCTATCATATATGTTAAAACAACGAAAAAGTATTTTTAATCCTTTTGCATCGCTGGAATTGATAATAAATACATTTTAAAGTTTGTTTATATATCGCAGATATGTATTTTCTTGGTATTTCTTTAATCGTGAAGTCGCTTTAGGAAATTATGCGTGTCAAATAAACAAAAATATTCCCGTTTATATGCTTTGTTTATAGCGAGTTGGCGAATGGTTTTTAAATATTATTACTATTGGTGGAGCCTCTGTCAAAAGCAGTTGGTTTCGGTGTTTTCTTTCCAGTTCCAGCCCAAAAACTTTTAAAAGAAATATAATGGTCGGTAATATTAGTACTTTTTTTTTGCTAAATTTTGTTTAAAAAAAAAAAAAAAAAACGAATTGAATCAGAATATGAAGACATAGAGGAACAAAATGGATTTCGGGCAGGAAGATCGTGCATTGATAATATATTCGTTCTGCAGCAGGTAATCGAAAAACGGAAGGCAAGGAATCTATCTACCCACCTATTGTTTGTAGATTTAGAGAAGGCATATGATACGGTACCTTTGAAAAAACTATTTTATACATTGACGAAAGTAGGTCTCAGTAGAGAGTATGTGGATGCTATCGCAAATATATATAAAAATGCAAGAAGTGTCGTTAAAGAAGGAAACTTTATATCTGAATCATTTCCAATAACCAAGGGGCTTAAACAAGGATGTTGTCTGTCTCCGACCCTGTTTAAAATATATATTCAATCATCGCTAGAGCAGTGGAGAAAACAAGTATCCGGAATGGGAATAGACATAGGCGGTGGTGAATGTCTAACAGCTTTATTTTTCGCAGATGATCAGGTAGTCGTAGCGAATGACGAGGAAGACATGGACTACATGTTTAGAAAACTAAAGAAAGAATATGAAAAATGGGGCCTCAATATGAATATGGCAAAGACAGAGTATCTTAAAATAGGAGATGGTGAAGGAGATCCAGAGTTAGAAATTAGAAACACAAAAACATGCAATGAATATAAATATCTCGGATCTATAATATCTAAAGAAGGCACTACCAAAAGAGACATCGAAAACAGAACACAGCAGGGAAAAAAAGTGGTAAACATTCTAAACTATCTACTTTGGTCTAAAGATATTAGACAAGAAACGAAATTGACAATCTATCGAACCTTGGTAGAGCCTATTATGACTTATGGGGCAGAGGTTTGGCAGATAACGCAGAAGGATAGAAAAAGAATAGAAGTAGTAGAAATGGATTTTCTAAGGAGAGCGTGTGGTATATCCAAAAAAGATCACATCAGGAATGAAGATATTAGAAGGAGGACAAATACTGTATATTCCAGTGTAGATAGAATTGAAACGAGACAACTAGTGTGGTATGGTCACGTGAAACGAATGAATGAAGATAGATGGCCAAAGAAAGCTTTAAATTACATACCACAACAAAGAAGAAGAAGGGGAAGGCCTTCAGTTGTCTGGGAAGAAAATGTACGGCACATAATGAGAGATGGAGCCATCAGAGAAGACGAATGGATGGACAGAAAACGATGGCGGTCGAAATGCGAGAAACGGCAGAGGCTGTAGGAACCTCGCTTATATATATATAATATATATATATATATATATATATATATATATATATATATATATATATAAATTTTGTTTAAAATAAAAATAGACATTTTTTACTATAATAATTGCTTTCATGGCAAGTAAAGAAATTGTAATAAGTAAAATTATAAATATTAGGGATTGAGTCACTGTCATATTATTTATTCTTATAAAGTTTTAAAATTTAATCTTGACATATGACAGTTAGCATTATTTTCTTCAGACACATACCTAACCATGAATTTTAAATTTGTTTTGTTTTGTTTTTAGAAAGGTTAACCTCAGTAAGTAAACTCTATTTAAAAAGATATTTTTTATTTGTAATAATTTATTTCCGTTACAAAATGTCGCCCCGCCAGTAAGTTTGTTTTGTTTAAATGTTATTATTTATATGTGTAACTGCTTATGATAAAATATTAATAAATATGTAATGTTTCTCCCTAAACCAAGAGTATTATTTCCTTTTAAAGGAATTTAACCCTTTGATGTATTATTTTTTAGGAAAGAAAAGTGCATCTTTCCACCCAGTTCTCTTTTTGTAGTTACCCCATTTCAGTCCCTTTTATTCACTTTCCTATGACCCAGATCTTCAAACAAAGTAGTAGTAGCCGTTCTTAAACGTCCCGGTTTGTTTTGCTTACCCTATCCCCAGCCCAGCAATTTCTGTTCCCAACTTTCAACCCCCTATGAGTGATCCCATGTGGTAGCCAATATAACCGCTACAACCGTAATATACAAAAGAAAATCATTATAGAGTAACCATATAAAAAAATAACAGTCTTTTTTTTTTGTCGTAATATTAGAATATTGCGACAAAATATTTGAACAATTTGTAAGTGTTTATCAATATATTCTTTTAACATATACTTCATCTAATTTACTTACCGATGCACGTCTCTATCATTGACAGAGATCGAAGTTGACATAGTTGCCAAAATATAAAAAATCCCTACTCCATTTTAAATCAAATAGGTCACATAATTATTGCAAAAGTATTACCATCTCTTTACAACGACTATTTAAATTCTTATGTGACATTTTTGAAATAAAACACACTAATTTTGTTCTAAAAAGCACATATTTTATTAAATAGGTAAAAATATAAAACAAGAGGTATTTACTTTAAAATTCAAAATAATAAAGTACAAAAAGTGTCAACACCGCAACTGTTAAATAAGTGTTAAAAATTTATGCCAAAATTTCACCTTCGTTCGATTACAGTTACAGTGTGTTTCCAACAAATGTTCTTCATAAAAACGCTTTATAATGCATTTATACAAATGAAACATATTATTGTGTATTTCTTTAAGTTAACATTAATAGAAATCTTTAAATATTATTTCTACGCATATATAATGAAATATGTCTAGTTGCTGTAATGCTAGTGTACTCGGCAAAGTGATTCTAAAAAAGAACACACCTACCGCCTAAATAATTCGTGTTGGTATCATGTGACTATATATCATCATCTATATATAGAACAAGTAACTCACTGAAGTGAATTCAATTTGCAGATAGTCCTATGACATTCTGAGTAACATGTGTAATGTTTGTTATCTTTACCTCTGGGACAAAAGTAGCATCTATAACTGGCCTTTCTGATCTAGTCTGATCTTGACGAATAATTTTATTTTCTAATGCTTTCAAAATTATCGAGTGTACATCTCTAAACCAATTTGGCATTGCAAATATTACTTTTTCATTTATAAGACTGATTCAAAGCTCTTGAATAAAACCTAATGGATTTTTTCTAACTCCAGGATTAGACTGATTATATAGCAATATTAATTATGGAATACCAAATTACTAAAGGCCATCGCTGGCATCTTTGACCTGAACGATAAAGAGCACATTTTTTATCAATTGCATCAACGCTTCTTTCGAAGAATTGTAAAAAGCTATTATTATATCAGGTTTTTTACTTTCCTGGTCAACAGATTTGTCGTGATGCATGGACAACATAATTACACTTTAATTTTTTTTTTTTTTCTTAACATATGGTTCGATTGTATTGTCTCATGTAAAACCAAATAAATAAACATCAACTTCGTAGTTTTTATTAGATTGAAATTGTGAAGACATTTCTCTCTTAATTTTACGCATTGTGTCTCCATAGGTAAGTATTTTTTTTAATTCATCAACCAGCTCTATTGAGGTTAACCAATTATCACCAGTGACATTTTGGTTACTATTGGTATTTGATTCCACTGAAGCAAATACTGATCTTGTAGGTATGGATAGCTTTTGGGGATTAGGATCATTTGTTTTACCTGTATACACAAAAGCATTTACCAAATAATGTGTTTTTACGTCACATAAATACATTGTCTTAATGCCGTACTTGACTGGTTTAGCTTTCATGCACATTCTGAAAGGACATATATCTCTAATCCTAACCAGCATCTCGTCAACTTTAACATATTCGGAACAGGTGTAGTTTGCTATACCGTTAGGTACGAAACAATTAAATAAATAGGACATTGCTATAAATCGATCTCCATTGGTCTTCTTTTGCTCTCTTATTTCATTATTGTCAAATCTTATTGCTGTGAGAAGAAATAAGAAGCGTTCTTCTGATATTGGAGCACGAACACTTGGCCAACCTAAAATACTTGTCGGAAATAATAAATCGACATTCTGATGATTAGACTGTATATAAAAGTATATTACATAGTATTATATAAAATATTTTATTAGACTTTTTTATTTCAGCTGTTTTTGGTAATAAAAAATGTTGAAGAACTAAAGTCGACCATGAAAGACTTCTTGAATGTCTGGAAATTTCGGATATGGACGTTTCAGATTTTAAAAACTCTAATGACGGCTTTGATCTAAATGAAGAATTGTATTAGCCTCAGCATTCAGATTTGGCTCAATATACAGATGATGAACAAGACACAGATATACCAACCGAAGATGACTTGATAACCGAAATATATGGAAAAAATGGGTGTTTTTATCCCTCAGTATGTAGACTTAACTGGAATTGTCGATACAGTTGACGAGAAGTAAAATTGGAAATTTGAAAACTACGTTGGTATATATTTCGATGATTCAGATTTTAAGAATATTTGTAATTGTATAAATATTAAATTTTTGCAGGAAAAAGGAAAACTGAACGTCACTCTAACTGAGGTGAAAAATTTTTTTGGAATATCTATTCTTATGTCTTGTCTAAAGTATTCACAAATTAGAATGTTTTGGGCTAAGACATTAAAAGTCAACAGTATGGTACAAGCCATAACACGTGATAGATATTTTCAAATTGAAGTAATTCCAAAGTAGTTCTTGACGCTGATGTGCCTCAAGATCAAAGAAAAGTTTACGAATTATTTAAGATCCTGCCTTTAGTTAAAAGAATACGAAGAGGTTGTGAAGAACAAATAATAGCTTTTCCGGACGTATGTAACAGAAAACAATTTGTTCGAAGTAAAACTAATCCAGAAGAATTAAAAAATTATGCATGCGCCACTCTTAAAGAATTAATATTAGATTTCGATATTTATCAAGCGAAAAATACATTTCTGCAGAATGATGATGACGTTAAGAAGTTAGGTGTTGGTCTATCCGCAGTTATTAAGTTATCTACAATCTTACTAGAAGGAACACATGTATTCATTGATAGATATTTTACCATATTACCTTTGCTTGAGTACATGTTAAACAGAAATATTTTTTTAAATGGTCCCATAATGAGATCCAGAATACACAAAGCAGTTGCTAGCGTCAACTGCGTTGGAAATAGAACCTTCAGATGAATATAAGCGATAGTCAAACAAGGGCTCCCGATATGTTGAGGTAACTAGATCAAACATTGATAAAAAGTACAACGAATAGATTTAATTGACAGGATGATCAGTTATTATCGAATGGGAGCGAGAAATCAGAAATGGACAGTCTAAACCATTTTTCACTTATTTGACCTTGCGATTGCCAATTCTTGTATACTATACAGAGATGACCATAAGCAACTTGGTGATGCTAATAAAAACGTTATGAAGTTCATGGAGTTTAAAATAGTTGTTTCTGAGTTGCTCCTTAAAGATAACATTTCTGAAAATTCTGATATTGCTTTCTGATGAAAATAACAATTGCTTTAAATAATTTTATTTAGAATAATATTATATTGATGCGGTCCTGATGTCCTTTTAAATGAACATGTTTTTTCCACATTTAGCAAAAAAATAAAAATTTAAGAAAATTTATATGTGTTGTTATACTAAAAATCACACAAATTCTTTTATTTATTAAAAAAAGCAAAAAAGATCAGGTCAGGTCTCAGGAGGATATAGAAACAGTGTCTATTACACAACTATGCAAAAATCAGAATGTCACCTCTTACATCCTCCTTAAAACCGACCTGCCCTTGTCTAATTGTATGATTTAGGACTGAAGTTTTTAAGTTATATGTCTCAAAGACCTAGTGAGGTAAATAAATAAATATTTAACACCAGTTTTCATTCTTTTTTAAAAATAGATTTCTAAAGACTCAATATTTCGGTATTTTAAATTCAGTGTTAAAAGTGTTCTTCTAATAAAAGTGCCTATAAACAAGACACGAAATTAAAATGCTTAAAAAAAGAATATCCATCATTCATTTACGAAATACCCATAGAGAGTCCGAATGATTGCCTGGCTGGCTCTTCCTCATAAAAAGTGCGAGATTAACCTGCCCCGTCGTTCGTTTGATTAGGGGTGTCTACTTAAATAGTCTCCCCATTGTACTCGTACACACATAAATACTAAATAGAGGAGGGAGAAGTTAGAGGGCGATAAAACCAAGAGCAAACAAAAATTGTTTGAGCGCTTCACACATGCACAGAAGGCCCTTGGCAGGTCTTTAATACACATGTTTCCCTTGTCACTTTGCTAAATACACATTGAATACCAAATTCGGGATGATGCATATGTAGTCGTACGTATATGAATACGTCGGTTTTGATAATTGAAACGTTTATTCTTTAATATGACATTTGTCTTCCATTTTATTCACTTCTAACGGGTAAAATTTAGTACTGAGAATAGTAAAATCTTAAAGAAAGTATTAAACTATAACCGGGAAAACTCAGGTAAACATAATACATAAAGTACGTAAAGACATACAAGTAAACCAAGAATGGTATATGTAACAGTGAAATCTACGACAAAATAAAGTATAATGCAACAAAAAAGAATAGAATATTCTTCAAAATCATTATTTCTTTATGTAAATTATTTACTATTAAACTGGGAATAAGCCACAATTAAAGATAAAAATACGTTTATTGACGTTTCAATTTCCACTTCGGAAATCGTTCTCAAAATACAAACAGTAAATTAAACAAATTTTGTTTTTTGTTACATAGTGAAAAATTCTTCTAATAATTTAATTTTATCTGACTCATTTATATTGACAATTCAGACATACATTATGCATTTTAAAGTAGACGACTTTAAAATGATATTGCCAATATTATTGAGTTGCGCTCCTGGGACGGCTTTACTTATAAGATAGTTCATTCGATTACATGAAATCAACTTTAACTTGAGAATATCCGTCAGAAAAAAATCATAGCATGTAATTCGTCTTTAAAAAGACAAACACATGACATGATGACAGTAAAATTCTCCTGTTATTGATTCCATAGTAAATTATGAGGGAAAACCAGGAAAAAAACCTCATAATACTATCCCGACATTGTAAGTATTTGTTCGTAAATTTAGTTTACCTTCAACAAACATCAAAATTCTGATTTTATATGTTACGTTATTTAAAAAACATAAATGATGTATCCTCTATAATATGTTACTGACTTACTAATACTGGTATTTTCTTATTAATAACTTCCTCTTTCAATATTGGTAACCAGATCCTACTACATTCTGCCGAGGAATTTGCGACACAATTGGCCTCATTTAGCATAATTATTAGTGCCGCTTCTTTGATTTTTCTTTTTTTACCATCCGTTTCTTTTAGGACTACATTTGAATTATTCCATTGAACCCTATGTTCATTATCCTATGCGTGTTTACAGATTTGAGATCTATCAAATTCTTTATTTTTAATATAGGATTGATGTTCACTTATTCTAACATTTAATGGCCTTGATGATTCACCTAAATAAAACTGATCGCATTCACAAGGTATTTTATAAATGCAATTCTTTGTCCTTTCTTGTTCATTGTTAGGTTTGGTTTTGGACAAAATAGATCTCAACGTGTTTGTTGTTTTGAATGTTGTTGAAATGTTGAATTTATTTCCTATCCTTTTAAGTTTTTCTGATAGTCTTTTTATGTACGGTATTGTTATTTTCCTCGTATTATTCCTTGTGTATGCTGTAGGATATCGTTCTAAGTTATTCTTTTCTATTCGATCGATTGTTGAAAATTCCTTATTTATAAACGATAAAGGATAATCATTTTTTAATAAAACAGATGTTAACAAATGTTTCTCCTCCAAGAACGAATTTTCATTAGAACAAGTAATTTTGGCTCTATCGTATAAGGATTTAATTATTCCCTTTTTTACATTAATATTGTGATTTGATTTGAAATTTAAATATCTATTGGTGTGTGTTGGTTTTCTATACACCTGAGTCTCATATCCAGTATCGGGATAGTATTATGAGGTTTTTTTATTACTTACAATGTCGGGATATTATTATGAGGTTTTTTTCCTGGTTTTCCCTCATAATTTACTATGGAATCACTAACAGGAGAATTTTACTATCATCATGTAATGTGTTTGTCTTTTTAAAGACGAATTACATGCTATGATTTTTTTCTGACGGATATTCTCAAGTTCAAGTTGATTTCATGTAATCGAATGAACTATCTTATAAGTAAAGCCGTCCCAGGAGCGCAACTCAATAATATTGGCAATATCATTTTAAAGTCGTCTACTTTAAAATGCATAATGTATGTCTGAATTGTCAATATAAATGAGTCAGATAAAATTAAATTATTAGAAGAATTTTTCACTATGTAACAAAAAACAAAATTTGTTTAATTTACTGTTTGTATTTTGAGAATGATTTCCGAAGTGGAAATTGAAACGTCAATAAACGTATTTTTATCTTTAATTGTGGCTTATTCCCAGTTTAATAGTAATTAATTTACAATGCCACAAGAAAATAGCTTCAGAACAATATTCTTTATGTAAGTTGTAAGTAAAACTCTCTCTCAGTTTTGCACGCCATTAAAAGCCCTCCTTTTAATCATTATAACAACAGTATTCTACTATCTATAAAAAATAGTATATATAAACTGCAGGATTATGGTGTACGAGTTACATCAGTCTGGGTTAGATGTCATTCAGGGATAACTGGGAATGAAGCAGCTAAAAAAGCACTTGACTTAGAATTGAGAGTAAACATGTGCAATTCATCAATCTTATTAATTTATATAAGGATTAGAAGAAATACCGGACATAACCGACTAGAAATAAGAATGGCTCCAAATCAACTAAAAATGAATAAATGTCCAGGAGAAGATAAAATTACAGTTAAAATGTTGAAAATTGGTAGCAGAAAAACGGAACAGGTAATAAATATTTTATTTAATAAAGTAATTGATGAGGGAAAGATTCCTTTAGAATGGTACAACTTCGAAGTCATTCTACTACTCAAGAAAGGAGACAAAGCAAGCATCGAGAATTACCGACCAATATCCTTGCTATCACATATGTATAAATTACTAACTAAAATCATAACCAACGGCCTAACACATAAGCTCGATTTCTATTAACCTATCGAGCAGGCTGGATTTAGAAAACATTTTAGTACCATAGACCACTTGCACACCGTAAGGAAACTAAGAGAAAAATGCAGCGAGTATAATGTTCCAATTCATATGGCGTTCGTCGATTTCCATAAAGCATTCGATTCCGTCGAATTATGGGCAGCGCTTGAATCTATATAAAATGCACGTATAGATTTAAGATACACTAATTAAAAACATATATAAAAATGCAACCATGCAGATAAAGCTGGACAAAAGCACAAAAACTAATCCCATAAGACTACAACGGGGAGTAAGACAAGGAAACACCATCTCCCCCAAACTATTTACCCTTGCTCTAGAAGACATTTTTAAGAAACTAGAATGGAACAACAAGGGTACCAACGTCGACGACTCATACTTAAAGCACTTGAGATTGGCAGATAGTTTTATTAGCCGATAATATCCAAGAACTAAATATGTTACAACAATTCAATACAGTTTCAGTAGCGGTAGGCTTAAAATGAACTACAGTAAAACAAAAATACTGAGCCGAGACCAGACAAATATAAAAATATAAAATCATACCATAGAAAACGTTAAACATTATGTATATCTAAGTTATGTCATCAAACTAGGAAAACCAAATCAAGATGCTGAAATTAAAAGAAGAACATAACTGGCATGGGGCGCTTTCGGCAAACTAGCGTATATCTTGAAAAACACCTTCATTCCTGTAAACTCAAAGAAAAAGGTGTATAACACATGCATACTACCAGTTTGTACTTATCGCTTGGGAGACAGTAGCTCTTACCAAAAAATCTGCTAAAAAATTAGAAACAACGCAAAGAGCAATTGAACGAATCATGCTTGGAATATCACTGAGAGACAAGATTAGAAACAGCGAGATATGACGTAGAACAAAGATTAGGGATATTGTGGAAGAAATTACAAAAATGAAATGGCGCTGAGCAGGTCCCGTAGCCCCATATAATGACAACAGGTGAACACGGAGAATTATAGAATAGAGACCAAGGACGACAACAAGAAGCATAAGAAGACTTCAAAAAAGATGGGTAGATGACATAAGAGCAGTAGCAGGCAAACAGTGGATTAGATTGGCGCAAAATAGAGAAAGATGAAAGCAATTAGGAGAGATCTACATTCAGGAGTAGATGGAAAATGGTTGACAAAGAGAGATGTTAAGGTTTGATGGGAAGCTTAGTACAAAAAATTTTCAACTACATCAAAGATTCTCTATTTTAAACTTCATTCGGTTTTACCGACGAACATTCGTCACATCAATTCGTGGGATTATAATAGGTATCAATTATATCATGTCATTTGTTTCGGATTGGCATCTTATATTCTTTGTGTTGTACTTACTGTCCAGAAAAACCTTTAGGCGATATAAATCATATTTTCTTGGAGTGCTAAAAATATACTGCACATAGAGATATGCTGTACCAAGAACTGAAAAATTTTGTAAGTCTAACTAACTAACATCACTACTTTATTAGCACGATAAGAGAAAGAAATATACAACATTTTAATCAAGTTTGTTTTAGAAGCAAAAATAGATATTTAGCTAATATATGGGTAAATATATGTGTATTTACAAACATTACGTAATTAGAATCCAAACCTCTGTTTTATCCCATTTGATAATACCTCCTGAACGTAACCTAGTCTAGTTTGTCTGAATAAAAATGTCTTGATGGGTCCCTAGACAAGAAACGAGGGGCCATGTTTTTTATGCTTATTCTATCCTATCCTAAAAACAAATACAAATATTTTTGTGGCAAATAGACATGTTCTAATGCCATCCACTATCTACACACACAAGTTGTAAGTAAATTAGTTTTATTTTACCTGCCTCACTTATAATGTCATGTCAAATATATTATATATTTTTTTATGTAAAAGATTTATAACGATACGGTTCTTATTTTGGTATTGCTAAGCCGCCCTTATTAAACATTTGTTATTTGATTACATGACACCACTCGTAACTTATGAATCGTTATCAGAACAATGATCGGAGGGGATCAGTCTGTAAGCTACCACCCAATCTATTGTATTCTAATAGAAAATTTTGTAGTTAGAAATTTCATTGCATACAATGAAGAAAATTCAGGAACGACTTTCCTTAACTTTTCGCCTGGGCCTGAAGCTTATTTTGGGGTATCTCATGAAAATGATTATGCAAAAAATCTTATGATAATATTTTACCAAAAACACGAACATGAGCTTTTTGCCTCGTCAAATGAAAGAACATTACTTAAGGCTATTTCTAAATTTGATTTGTTATCGCATACTGTTTTTATTTCTTTGCGTTTTTCCTTTCTTTATTTACATGATTGTTGTCCAAAAGCTTCTACAAGCTACGACAAAAGTAATCACTTGTCCTTTGTTCAATGTCCTTTTGTTGCAATCTTTTTTAATAAAAATTTTAGTTGTGCTTGTAAAATTTGTTTATTTATTCCATTAGAATTTATTCCTTTAAGTCGAGAAAATGATATCGGTTAACTAGCCACCGTCAGATTTAATGAACATACGGATCCATTTAAATATATTTTCCCTCACTCTTATCAGAACTTGAGGCGACAGGTTCTCACATTCCTGGCGAGTATTCTCCTTAAGAATACTCGCCAGGCGCTAAAAGTCTGAGGCTTGTTGAAACCTGCAACTTCACTCTGCGACTAGTGTTGCTCAAATACAAGAACAAGACGAGACTTAGTCTTGGTCTTGGTCTTGTGCCAATACACCCGGTCTTGGTCTTGGTCTTGCAGCAAGAGTCATGCAAGTCTCGCAGTTTTCTATTAGCCTATTGCTATTTATTAACCGTTACTTTACATCTTAGAACAATAGGTACATTTTAAGCTTAAATTAACATATACATAATAAAGACTAACCAAACTAATAAATGTCTAAACCACTGACACTGGGTGGAATTTTAACTTACGATCTAAGCGATCCGTGCCTATGCTCTAACAAGTACCAAATAGCAAACCGAGAATTATATACCGTTACTTCGTTACTTTAAATATTTCGGTATTTTGTTTATATGGTAGTCAGCATTATCTGTTAATATTTTTAATTTGTCTCGTTACTTTTAAATATTAGCTCCGCTCTTTCAGCAAATTTTGTTTAATCCAATGATCCCATCGCACACTCAGCAGAAATGATGTTTAGTCTTAGGCTGATAAGATTTGTGGTATAGATTCTTCCTAGTAAATTATTAACAAGAAAAAAATTTAATTCTTATGTAGGTGTCCTTAACAGTAGATATGGTATTAAGACATTATATTTTTTATCAGTTAAGGTAACATATTTTTAAAAAGTTTCGATACGATATTACTGTCAGCGTCGCAACACAAGAAGATCATTTTAGAATTCGAGGGTAACTATTCTCAAAATCTGGACAATTAACTTTAGAGCAAAGAAGACGTCTGCTGGAAAATAATGTACCAAATATTTTATTTTTACATTGTAATTATAATGTCTGAGTACGTGTCAAATTTGTCAAGTGTTCTTTTGATGAATATTTTGATTCGCTATGTACGTTTTTTTTCCAAATTTTTGTTAAATATTTTTTTGCATTTCATAGAATCTCTAAGCATATACCCGAACTACTACACTTCCCAAAACGACACTTAGTCCTAACTGCAAGATACAAGAGTCTCGCAGGCTGAGTCTTGTTCTTGCTCAAATCTTGCACGAACAGTCTTGGTCTTGGTATTGCTAAAATTAGGCGGTCGTGGTGTTGGTCTTCGGAAAACGCAAGAACAATACCAAGACTGCAAGACCAAGACCGATTTTGGGCTACGCTACCTGCGACCAGTGACTCATAAAAAGAAGTCTGGAATGGGTAAATCGGAAGTTCGGTTGTGGTTCGAGCAGTGTGGGCCGTTACACTGTCCTGTCGAAATCACATGTTCTCCAGTTTCAATTCATCTAATTTAGGAATAAAATAAAATTCGGTAATTATGACTCTGTAGCGTGCGCCATCCACAGCCGTTTGTCCCACGGCGTTATCAAAGAAAAATTGCCTGATGACTCCCCCAGCGTAAACAGCATACCATGCAGTAACTTTAAGCGGATGTAATGCCACTTCGTGGGTAATATACGAATTTTTGGTGCCCCAAAAAAGATAATTTTGTTTACTCACATAACCGCTAAGATTTAAATGAGCCTTATCGCTTATGATAATTTTCGATTAGAAATCGTCCTCCTCTATTTTGAGACTCAGGATGGCTCGAGCGTAGGTTATACGCTTTTGGCGATTAACAGCTAACAACATTTGCACTGCCTGTACTTTGTAGGGAAACATCTTCAAATATTTTAAACAAAATTCTGCGTAGGGATTGCTAGTTAATGCTCAATGGCGTGGCACGTCATATTGTCGATATTCAGGGCTCCTGTTTAATATCTTGGAAAACAGCAGCTATATTCTAAGAAAGCCTGCTCCAGGGCCAGTCAGGTTGGGAGCATCCTACGTTGTCCCAGTCTCTTTAAGGCGAGTGAAAAAACACAGCTGTTATTGTCCAACTGGTATCGGACGGCTAGGAAATCTGCAATGAAATGTAAGTTGCACCAACAGAAGTGATGAATTGTAGCCAAAAAAATGGAAACAATTATTCTACGTTTTGCCCCACCTGTTACATCTTTCTTTGTTTTATTTTACTTCCACCTTTGTTTATTTTAATAATTATATTTTTATTGCCTCTTTAGTAGGGATGGGAAAAACCTACCGGTTTTAATCGAAAACCGGTTTTTTTACTTCGAAATAACCGGTTTTATCGGTTGTTTTTTGTCCCGGTTATAACTGGTTTTTTATTTTTAAAGTAAAAACCGGTTACCTGCGAGCTAAATAGACGAATCATGTTGGGATGGGCGGCATATGGACGGATGAGAGACATTTTTAAAACAAATATCCCAATTCACCTGAAAAGGAAGGCATTTAACCAATGCCTCTTACCAGTCTTGACCTACGGAGCAGAGACCTTAACTTTAACGAAAGCTACTGCCGAAAAACTGAGGGTAACACAACGGCGAATGAAGAGATCAATGCTGGGCCTGACCTTGAAAGATCGCGTAAGAAATGAGGAGATACGCCGACGAACTGGCGTAGACGATATTATACTGCGAATCAATAAACAAAAGTGGAGGTGGGCTGGACATGTTGCTAGAATGAAAGACGGAAGATGGACGAAGACATTATTGGAGTGGAGACCAAGAGCCGACAAGCGAAGTCGAGGCAGAGCACCCACCCGATGGACCGACGACCTAAGGAGAATAGAAACAAACTGGATTGCAGCAGCTAGAGATAAAGAGAACTGGAGACGTTTGGAGGAGGCCTATATCTTACAATGGATGTGAAAATTCGGCTGGATGATGATGATTTATGTTGATATTATTTTCTTTAAATCCCATTTGAAAAAGTCTGGGAAATTTTTATTGGGGAATTTTTTTCTCACAAAACACAAAAAATTGTGTTATATTTACATTGATATTGATGTTCTTTCGATAGTACTACTTTTGATCATATTGATATCGAGTCGAATGTAGTATCGCAAACTAAAGTGCATTGTAAATGTAACTTTCTAATCTATTGGATTGAAAAAACCGAAAACCGGTTTTTGAAAAAACCGGTTTTTGAAAAAAACCGGTTTTTTTGGCCGGTTATAACTGCCAGGTTAAACCGTAAGCAAAAAAAACCGGTATAACCGAAAACCGGTGTTTTTTCAAAAACCGTCATCCCTACTCTTTAGTTCTATTGGACTTATGTCTCGGTCTATTTTTTTGTCTCTGCCAGGTTTCAATGTAATGGTGCCTTTTCCTTCTTTACTTTTATCTACATTTCATTGTTTTATGTCATCGTCCTTTTAAGTTTTGTTACAAAATCACATTATTTACTTTTACAAATTTTTAATACTCCTTGAAAACATTCCATTTTTTTTTCAATGCTCATGTTTCCTTTTGGTCTATCGAATTTTACTCGTCTTTTTGTAATGTTCTCGCACCCTCAATATCTTGATTTTATTTACCTTTACTTTTTGGATCTTCTTTTTTCTAATTTTCAATGAGATTCTTATAAAGTTTTAATTTATTATTTATTTCGAAATTATACAGTTTTTGTTCGCAATTCATGAGAATAGTAAATAGGATAATTTATTAATTATTACCAAAATTGTTCAATTCGCCATTGCCTTCATTAACTTTTGTGATACGTTATTAAATATGTAAAGCCAAATTATTATCGATTTTCAATAATAAATTTCAACTTTTCCACCAGATAAAAAAACAACATTTTCTTTGTAGCTCTACCACTTGGTAATTCCCTGTCGCATTCATCCCCCGTCGTTTTCGTAACGGGGAGTTTTTAGCCGGTAGCCAGGCTAATCTGCAGTACAAATACTCTCCACCACCTAACACATACTTTTAGCGCAAGATAATCCAAATACAATAATAAGAGACATCTGCGTCAATATAGCATGCCGCAACCAATGTTTTCTTATTCATTATTTTTCGATGACTGATAAGTAGTCGACGATTTAATAAAGTCGGTAAAAATATGCGAAGTGCGATACAGAGGTATTTTTTATTACCAAATAAATTTTATCTGAAAAAGCTGGATTAAATACACTTTTTTGAGTAACCACAATTTGTGATAATTATCGGTATAAATGAAAACATTACAATATCAAAAAAAAATATAAAAATACAATACAAAATATATGGTATTAGTTCTTAAAGGTATTACATTATTTAAATTAATAAATCAAAATTAAAATCAGGTTTCTTAACGCTGAAATATAAAAAAAATACTTTCCCACTCTCTATCGCTTTTTAATATGATAAGAATATTTTATCTTTTAAGTTCGTCTATATTTTATGAGAGAATTCATATTATCTGAGAAGAAAGTCTATCCATTTTAATCTAATATCCAACGTTCTTTAGATTCTGTAACTTCTCCATGGTAAATTTTTTTGTGTTATTTCACGAATTCTTTTGAATTATCATTACTACATCCATTTTCAAGGATATGATAATAAAAGCAATTCATTTTATTTATTTTATCTAATAAATGTAGGATGTATATTTATTTATTTTATCTAGAAATGTCTATCAAGAACTAAACAATAATTTTTATACTGTCACTGTTTTTTGTGACTATGCCAAAGCTTTTCGGTCCAAAGCCCGTAAATCACGACATTTTGATAAAAAAAACTAAATTTCTACGGAATTTGAGGTATTTCTTTTAATATGTTCCAATCTTACTTGAGGAATAGGAAACGACGAGTTAGAGCAAATGATACCGACTCCAGTCACGAAAGCATTGTATGTGGAGTACCAAAAGGTTTAGTTCTGGGTCTTCTACTTTTCCTTATCTTTATAAATAACGTCATTAACTTAAAAATCTATAAAAAAAAATTTCTCTTTACTGATGATACCAGTATTACCTTCATCATCACGTAGCGTTACAACCCTGGGTGGGTCTTGGCTGACTGTACAACTTTTTTCCAATTTGTTCGGTCTTTCATCAACCTTGCGTCAAATGGAATGTTCATTTTCCGGAGATCTGCTTGGATGTTATCTCTCCATCGCATTCTGGGATGTTCGAGTTGTCTTTTGAATGTGGGAATCTTCTCCCCTACCAGTTTTACAAGTCTTTGCCTTACCAGTATTACCTTGAGGAACTCTAATATTGCAACTCTTCATGCAATTATAACTTCTGATCTACTTAAAATAAAAACCTGGTCCGACTTTAATTTACTTCGTTTTAACGTGTATTGAACAGTAGCATTATCCTATAATTAAGTTTTTTAACCATTACTTCTTAATAACAGCCAGATCAGTATTGTTGATTTTATAAAATTTCTTTTTATTTTTATAAACAGCTACCTTAAATGTTTCCTTCGTCATTATCATCATCAGAAGCTTGACAATCCTTTCTGGTTCCTGGCTTGTTCTAGGATTTTCCGCCATTATGTTCTGTTTCTTGCTTTGTTTTCCCAGTTGGTAATCTTAAGTGTTTTTAGATCTTTTTCCACTTGTTCCATGTATCTTAGTTTGGGTCTTCCCTTTGGCCTTTTCCCTACTAGTGTTTGCATCAATATATGTTTTGGCGTTTCAGTCTCCAACATCCGTTCAACATGACCCATCCAGCGCAGACGTCCGATCTTTATGGATGTTATGATCTCGGGTTCATTGTATGCTGTGTATAGTTCAAAGTTATATCTTCTGCGCCAGATATCATTTTCCTTTACCCCCTTATATATGTGTCTAAGGATTTTTCGTTATAATGTACCTAAAAGGTTCTCATCGCTTTTCGAAAATGTCTACATGTCTCTGATCCATATACAAGGACTGGCTTTATCAGTGTCTTGTATATTTTGCATTTGGTTTTTCTTGTGATGTTGGACCTTAGATGTTTAATCAGTCCATTATATGTTTTATTAACGATATGCATTCGTCTCTATGTTTTCTTCATATCGATTTATTAAGTAAGAAGCTAGGCTCAGCTTGCTTTGCAATAAGATCTGTTTTCAAGGATATCGATTAAGCATCTTCCAAAATAACATATTTTTCTTTGTTCGAATCTCATCTTTGATATGGCCTTTCTTTTTGGGGTTCTAGTACAGCTGCGCAATCTGTTGTTATTTTTAAATTACACAAAAAATACGGTATCTTTTTGGCCTCAGTAGAATAAAACATTGCAGAAGCTACTTCAAAAATCTTGGAATTTTAACTCTTTCCTCTTTATATGTTTTAGAAACTGTTTGCTTAATTCTTAAATACCTGCATGTTTTGCCAGCAAGACCTAATCATGACTACTCCACCAGAAATTAAAGCTTTGATGTGTATTTGCCGATCACGTCCACTCAAGTCCACTGAGTTAGTAAAGAAATCTATATTATATTCGGCAAAAAATTATACAACGATCTCACTTTGCAACTTAAATCTACAACTTGTTTTAATAAATTTTAATTATTATTGTTATTTTTTTGACGTTTTGTACTTTGCCCATAAAATTGTACAATTTTTAGTGACAATGGAGCATATTTCTATGCTATTCTAGAGGTTCTAAATTTATCATCACCATTATCATATAGCGCTACAACTCTGAGTGAATCTTGACTGACTGTACAACTTTTTTCAAAAAGGCTCGGTCTTCCATCATTTTTTTGCCAGTGGAATATTTATTAATTTTACGTCTGAGTAGATGTTACCTCTTTTGAGATCCCAATGGATCTTTTTTCTGTAGGAACTCGCTCCCAAATTAGTTTTTCATTCCTGTTTATATATGTGTCCTGTCCATATTAGTCTCTGAAATTTAATCTTTTGGACAATATCAATATCACTATGAAGTTGTTTCATGTCTATGTTTCTTCGCATTCTCTACTTTTACGTGGATACATGGAAAAGCAAAAAGGAAAACGAGGTTAGCAAGGCGAAGAATTTCCTAGCTGAAAAGTCTACGTACGTAATTCAACATAACAACCACAAATATGATCATAGCCACAGTTTGCAAAATACAGATTGCCATGATGGTCGCTAATATCCGAAACGTATAGGCACTAGAAGAAGAAGAATCGTGATGGGGTGAAACAATTGTACCAAATATTTTTCTTTTAAAATGTCTGAGTTTTTTTTGACTAGCTTTCATCATCTATGTTTTGCATCCATATGTTATTATTGGCGTAAAAATGGATTTGGTACATCTAGCATATCCTGATGGTTTTTAACATTTAAAATTTCAGTGGAAACTACATTCTTCCAATTTGATTTCAATATTCTTCATTTCAAAGTTAATGTTTGCTTCCCCAATTTGATGGTTGTAACCATGATACTATGACTAAGAAGATAAGACATTGCGCATAAGTCGTGACGTAATTGGAGAGTTGCATGTTCGTAATGTCAGTTTTTTTGTATGTATCATTAAGTAATATTTAATAAATAGTTTGGAGATATCCTTATGTGTACAATTATTGTAATTATTAAACCTCTTAACTTATTTTCATCTAGTTTCTTCTTACAGATTTTTAAACATTATATTATTATTATCTTTTGTACACAAATAACACAAAAAAGTAATTTAATATTATTTTGTTAATTGAATAATTTCATCACAGAATGCATACAAATACCATTTAACTTTAACAAGAATTCAGATTCTACTCTCCAATGACGGCATGCGCGAACACGACCGATTTTGTACTACGGGAAAATCCTATCTTGTTAGTCATAGTATCATGGTTGTAACTCAATTACTTTTTATGAACAGATTTTCAAGTTTGATAAACTATGCAGGATTTTCATAGATTCATTCAAAACTACAAAAATCTCTGTGTAAGTTAAATTGGCACTGCTCCCTATAAATACCTATTCTGCACAACTTTTTGCAATATATCAAGCTCTAGAATAGACGCTCGAAGAAAGAAATTTCTGAACACAAATTCTCCTTATACATATGCCATAACAGATTAGCATAATGACTTATAAAAAATAGTTTTATTTTTAAAATCTCAGAAAACCGTCTGAAGTTGATGGAAAAAATACTTCTTTTCAAGCCAAGGAAAGTCAAATATCTTGATCGTTTACATTATTAGTTTGAATAGTACCCATTTAAGGTTAGTTCCTTTTTTTTAATTATTTTTGACCGTTGGTCCAAACACCACATATTTTCAATGAAATATAAAGATCTGAAAAAATGATACGACACTATGGAATGGGGAAGCTTAATAAAAGGGGGAGAAGAATAAATAAAGAAAAGGAAGTCATATTTACGATCAAAAAACGAAAACTTCAATACTTGGGACACATTACAAGAGGCGGCGAAAGATATGAACTGCTTCGAATAATTATGCAAGAGAAAATAGCAGGAAAAAGGTCCATAGAAAGAAGACGAAACTCCTGGCTAAAGAATCTACGGGAATGGTATAGCTGTAGCAACAACGAATTGTTTCGGTCAACAGTTTCGAAAATATGTATAGCCCTGATGATCGCCAACATTCGGAACGAAGATGGCACTTGAAGAAGAACGAAAGGGGGGATTGGTTAATGCAATTTAATGCAGTAATTATAAATACATTCTTTAAATTATTAATGAGACGGTTATATACATGATGATCGCCAGCGTATACTCCAGAGAAAATAATCAGAAATCAGATGATGTATCTAATGCATTGTAACCTGTGTTAATTTTTATCAATATAATTATTTTAATCACTTATTTGAATTATTTTTTGATTTAATATTTTATAATTATTGAAACAGTACAAATTATTCCTAATAAGGTTATTCAAAATATATTACCAATACGTGACGCATGTAATCGTCTGCGTCACAAAATGATTCACATACTAATAAGCCATCAGGTTTGACATTGTAATCATCTCCACTAAATTTTCCGTACACATATTTGCCAAGAAATCACATAATTCGTCTAGAGATGGATAACATTGACCCAGGTATTTTTAAAGTTGTGGTCTATGACACTTAGAAATGGTGATTTCTCAATCTGTGTTGAATATAGTTTAAAAAAAATTGGAACATCTGCAATTCCTATTAAAATACGTGTATACTAATAACTTTATACAATATTTATATATATATATATATATATATATATATATATATATATATATATATATATATATATATATATATATATACTATATAAAGGTATATATATATATATATATACTAAATAAAGGTATATATATATACTAAATATATATATATACTTATAAAGGTGTACAACCATATTTATTTAAACATACAAAGTAAGTGAGATACAAATTTCACTTCAGTGGGGTTACCTGTAAATCTGAAAAGAAACAAGTAAAAACACTATACTGTGTGGCATAGAAAATACGAATACCCATAATAAATTACTAGAACGTGGCCCGATTCTAACGCATCGGAATTCGAGAATGTATTCATGATTATAGTCATAATTAATAGAAATGATTCTGAGCCAACTGAAAATCGAGAAAATATATTGGAAAAAAATAATACCCATTTCCAACCACTGAAAATGAGGTTGAAGAAATAATAAAATCGTTAAATCATGAAAATCTTTAAAAAATAAAAAGTCACGAGGATATAACAATAGTAGATCGAAAACTTTAAAAGAAACAGCAAAACAGATTTCAAAACCCTTAACATATATAATAAATATATGTCTTAATTTAGATGATAAACTTCTGCACGAATAACGAAGAACTTTTAACACAAATATACATTTAATAACACCCATAGACAAAGATTTATGATAGATTATGTTATAACCAACAAAGATATACCTCCGTCACAGTATAAGAGGTTCCAGGTCAATAACCTCTTTATACTGTGCCTCCGTCGATAATAATTGACGTAAGATGCCTCAAGTGCCTCAACTTAGCAGATGTAGGTAGCGACCATAGCCTAGTATTATGTAAAATAAGAATTATCCTGAAATACTTCACACCCAAGAGAGCGGTGCTAACACAAACACAAATCAAATTCGAAAGACTAAATTCGGAATCTACGGGATACTTATACAGAAAATAATATAGAAGATCGCTGGGAATGAATTATTAGATCACGATAACATCGAGGAAAGCTGAAAAAAAACTCAAAAATAATATAATTAACGGAGCAATAGAATCACTTGGAGAGAGCAAAGTAACAAACACTAACATACCACAAAAGAAAACACCATTGTTAAGAGAGGAAGTGAAGACAAAAGTGTAAAGAAAATAAGAAAGCCTTTTTACAATACAGAAAACAACAAACAAAACAGGCATATAACAATATTAAATGAATCATAAATTAAACGAATACTTAAGTTGAGACAAATAAAAAGGGAATACTGGCAGAGCTTCACAAAACAGATGGAACACGTCTTCTGCGGAAATGAACGAACTAATAAAAACGAAACACATTCAAAAGGAAACATGGGTGAACCACTTTCGATCCCTATTTGCTAAAGGTGACATAATGAACCACTAACACCAGAAGTGACGACAAACGAAGCAATAGCTATTGAGGAGGAAGAGGTCAAGAAAACAGTAAGGAAATTAAAAATAAAAAATCACCAGGAGAGGACAGAATACCGAACGAAGACCAAAAGTACGAAGGACCAGATCTGACCTAATCACTATTAAGATTCTAATCCAAAAATTAATAAAACACAACAGAATTTCTCAAGAATCGAGATCAAGCATCCTAATACCTCTCTTAAAAAAGGGAAACCAATCGGACCCAGATAAATACAGAGGAATTAATTTACTAAATACAACACTGAAATTAACAACCAAAGTCAAAACAAATAAACTGAATGAAAATATAACACTACCAGAAGAACAATATGGTTTCAGGTCGGGAAGATTATGCACCAATGCTATATTCATATAAGGCAAGTGCAAGAGAAATCGTTAGAATACAACAAACTGGCATTTGACTAGGTAAAATTAAAAGACGCTATGCAATTATTGTAGGCAAGAGAGATACCTCTAGAAATAGAATAGTAGAAGAAGAACTAACTGACCCTAGTGAAGCTGGCAATGGGATAAGATATGGAGATTCCCTGAGTCCTAAGGACAAATAAAAAAAAGTAACACTCGCAAGAATAAAATACAAGGACCAACAAAAAAATAAATTAGTTGATGTTGACCTGGTAGAACTAAAAGCGTTCTTTGGCATTTTGTTTTTTTTTTTCATCTATTTTTAAATTGAATAACGAAGATCTTGATAGTCTTTATTCCACAGACGAAAACATGAGGGATATTGTTCGGTGTACAATTGAGCTAAAAAGAGTTCAAGTTGGCATGTTCGACATTCGACTGTGCTGATAGTCGAAAAGAAAAAAAGAAGACAGATAGAATATTATGGATTTTCAATAGAATTGTTAAAAAACTCGCAAGGAAAACGACTGCACTGCTTATTTGATTTCGAGGCAGATGCAGATTTGTGGTAGAGGTATTAAAATTATGGCCTTATGTGACGCTTGTACATTATATCTATGCAACGCGTATATTTATTCGGGAAGAGGTAGTGATGGTCAAATACTAACAGCAGATGAAAAGCAATTATCAGTTCCAACTCAAGTTGTTTTGTAGTTATGTAACCTATCTATAGTTCTAGACGAAATATAACTGCAGATAACTGGTTCAGCTCCGTTCAAGTGGTTGATAAATTATTAGAGAAAAAGTTAACTGACGTTGGAACGCTAAAAAGTAAAAGAAAGATACCTAGTGGATTCCTGTCTTCAAAAAATAGAGCTGAAAACTCGTCCTTATATGGATTTACATCTAATAAAACACTTTTGTCTTATGTTCCAAAAAAGAATAAGGCAGTTTTAATGATTTCTTCCATGCATAGAAATAAGGCTTTTGATGCTGAGACTGGAAACGAAGAAATAATTTCCTTTTATAACATGAGTATGGTCCAGGACCTGAGAAAGTCCAGACGGAGTTACTAAAAATGAAATTGATTTTGTCTTAACCAACAACAAAGACGTGGTCCATGATGTAACAGTTCTTAATAGCTGTTCAGTGGAAAGCGATCATAGAATGGTAAGAGCGAAGATCGTGCTAAATCTCCAAAAACAAAAATACCAAATGATAACAAAAACAGACCCAATAGGATGGAATCCAATGGAAAACACCATGTCCTTCGAAGAGAAAATTCTGAGATGTCTAGACACAACAAATATAGGCGTTATGGATGTCAAAACCTTAAATGATAACTTAATAAAAGCTATTAAGAACGCAGAGAAAAAGTGCAATATAAATCCTAGGAGATAAGGAGGAAAAAATCAGTCAAGAGACCAAAAGACTTATGGAGACACGAAGAGAACTTAAGAACAAAAACCATACGAATGCACGCGTACTACAACAACTTAATAAAGATATTAATAAACCAGTGAGATAGGACGTACGACAATATAACACAAAAAAGATTACAACGGTTGTCGAGGAAAATAAAAGTTTAAAGGTGTTGAAGAGATGTAAAGCTCTATAGGTAGGAAGAATATTGTTAAGCTCGCAGATCGAAATGAAAAAGTGGTAGCAGATAAAGATAAGATAATTAAGGTAGTTAAAGAATTTTTCACAGAATTATATAGAAAAAGGTGTAAGAAAGACGGTACCAAGTTGAGAAAAGTCCAGAATGTGGGTTCATGGGATATCCCAGAAATAACAATCGAAGAAGTCTCAAAATCATTAAATCGAATAAAAAACAATAAAGCAGCTGGTGATGGCCAAATCGTTAATGAGGAAGTTAAAGCAGGAGGAAAGATAGTATTGAAAGCATTGACACAATTATATAACTTATGGCTTTCAAAAGAGGTTACACCATCTCAGTCGAATAAATCTGTTATAGTAGTCATGCATAAAAAGGGAGATATAACAGAGCTAAAGAACTATAGACCTATTAGCTTGTTATCTCACGTTTATTCGTTGTTTATGAAGATAATAACTAATAGGTTGATATCAAAACTAGACTTCTATCAACCTTGGGAACAAGCAGGACTTAGAGCTGGATTCGGAACAAATGATCGTTAGCAAACTATTAAGTGGTTAATTAAAAAAACCATTGAATATAATAGACCCCTGATACTTGTCTTTGTCGACATTGAAAAAGCATTTGATACGGTCAATCAAAGTGTATTGAAAGGAGCGTTCGGCAAGGAGACAACATGTCTTCTAAATTATTTACAACTTTGCTAGAATACGCTTGTAAAACAATGGATTGGAACGAAAAGGGCATCAATGTAGATGGAAAATTTTAAAATAACCTTAAATTTGCAGATGATATCGTTCTTATTGAAGACAGCTTTGATGAGGCACAGATAATGCTCCAAGAACTCCATACTGCCACAAAAAGAGTTGGTCTTAAAATAAATTTTTCAAAAACACAATTTATGACAAATTTAGTCCTCAACAAAAACATCTCAGTAGAAGACAAAGATATTGAGCCAGTTGACTCCTATAAATACTTCGGCCATGAGATCAGAATAAGTTGAGACAACCAAATAATCAAGCTGAAAAGAAGAATAAACCTCGCTTGGGCTGCATTTGGAAAGATGAAGGATGTTTTTAGGTCTAAGATTCCAATGCGTTTGAAAAGAAAAGTATTTAATCAGTGTATTTTGCCAGTGATGACCTACGGCAACACTCACAAGAACAACAGTAAGTGAACTTCAAGTTGCGGAAAGGGCAATGGAGAGAATAATGTTAGGGATTTCTCTACCTGATAGGATACCTAATGCTACCAAACGCAAAAGATCAGAAGTAGCAGACGTTATTGAAAGTATAACAACACTAAAGTGGAACTGGGCAGGTCATGTAGCAAGATCAGTTGATGACCGGTGGACAAAAAGAATTTTGGAATGGAGACCCCGAATACAAGCTAACAGGAATAGAGGTCGACCCCCAACGAGATGGACAGATGACATAAAAAGAGTGACTACAAATTGGATTCAGATGGCGCAAAATCGGACTAAATGGAAAAGCATGCGAGAGGCCTATGTTCAGCAGTGGACGTTAGAGGCTAGTTGATGATGATGATGATGAAAGGTATGGTTGATAGTATAGACCAAAAATGTGCAACTTTTTCGAAAAGCAGACGAACTCTAAGTTGGTCGATGGTGATTTTTTTTCAGCTCATGAACATTTGTTCCGTAAATTCATATGCTTTATATACATGCACACATAATAGTGAAGATAAATCTAGATATCAGTTTATCAAAGAGTTTGCTTTTCCTCTCGTAAAACTTTAACTTCATAGAAGAATCAAGAACACACGGGTGTCACGAGAACTCCGAATTTCCATTGGAAAAATCTTGCAAATTCCGTAGCCCATTGGTATTAATGAAAACAATTTAAACAAGAGAAAACGCTGTGAAAAGTGTTCTGGGTCCAAAGATAAGAAAACTGTATCCTCTTGCAAATTTTGTTCTCTACTCTTTAAAATCTATAATTTTTTTATTTGTAGTTGAAAGTAACATGTAAATACACAATATGTAAATAATTATTCAATTTAGATAAAAATAAGCCGAAAAACTTTATTATAAAAATGGGGTACACCAAGACCCCACGTCATCTAGTATGCAATATATTGTGCACCTCACCAGTTAAGGGTTATATATGTGTATTGGACCTTGGCTAAGATGATTCACGATCATTTTGATCCTTATAGCTCTCAAATAACCCAATATGTGTTTAACTATATTTGCTTATATTTTATTCTAATTAAGAACCTCTTACACTAATTTGAGGTTGTTTTTTATTACGGTCTGTTGTCTAAAAAAGTGTGTAAGCACTTCACATTAGCAAGTCTTCCACAAAAGACACTGCTTTTACTGTACAGTCTCCCCAACACAAAAAGGCCAAAACAAAATACAATTTAGTAGTTAATTATGTTGATTAAATTTTCGAAGAGACTTTGCCCTTTTGCTTTTCGTAGTTTTTCGTTTGTATCATCTTGGAAGTGAACCCGAACGTTGTAATTTATTACCGGTTTTCGTTCTTCAGATTTTCAACCCTACTTATCGGGATTAACTAATGAAAAGCATGATTTATAAAACAAGGAAGTGATTTAATAACAAGCTCTATTATGCAAATTTTCCTAGAAAGAAACGTCAAAAAGGGTAGCTTTTAAGAACATTTTATCGTTTAGTGATTTAAAATATATTTGGTACAAAATATTTAAAGCTTTATTTATAGTTTCTCTCTTTTGGACGACAATGTTTTCTTTCATTTTCATGAAACCTTACGCTGTTAATATGCAAGGTTTCTTTTTTAAAAAGTAGCATTACCGGTAGGTTAAAATTTACATTTTGGTATTATGCCTAATTGAAGATTTTTAGAAAACCTTAAACAAAATCATAAAGAATTTAAAAATTATATTTTGAATTCAGCAGTAAATCAATATTACGAGCTACGAGCTGTTGAAGCGTAAAATAATGTGCGTCAACTTAACGATAAAAATACCAATTGCTAATTTTTTTTCAAAGCAATACCTAAGTCAGAGACTAAAATGCTACTAAATTTCTAAAAATCATACGAACAAGCTGGATTTTGCTGAGAATGTCAATTTTGGTACCCCAAAAAGATGCAAAAAATTTGTCATTCCTGCCACCGGGCTTTCCCCTAAATCTCCGCTCGTAGGGTAAGAAAGGGAAAACAAAGATTTATCAAGAATCTTTACACTGCAGAAAAAAATGTTTCAAAAAGAAATGTAGCTGAGATAACTGTTTAATTTTATGTTATATCGTCATACTACACTGTATATTAGTTTTAAAGATTAGGTTTGTAAAATTCTTTTGTACCATTTAACAATCTGTACGGGCGTTGATAGCTTGTATTTAAAAGAACTTTCTAGACATAAGCTTCTAAAAACGTCAAAGAATCGTAACAAGGAAACGATCATTATAATTTCCAAATTGTCGGTCATTCCTAGTCATTCGAAAAATCCCAATAGCAAAGCAAGTTGAAAAATAACCTACTCAGGTAATTTTACCAATAAAAGGAATGGCGAAATGTAAACAGATCCTTCATATACGTCAATGGTCAGGGTAGCGATTTCTTAATTTTAAGAAACCGTTATGGGCCCAGCGATATCCAATGGGACGAGTTGAGATCAGTTCGAATTCAGCATTGGGTGACCTCGAAGTTCCTGTTCGTGCCAGTCGCACTTCAGAAAGTTTAACACAGTCGGAATATTAATAATTTTACAGAACTCGTGTCTATCGCATCACTGACAAGTTCTCTAGTGTTTCTGTACATAAATTCAAGAAGACTAAATTTCGTAAATCATCTGTCGTAGCAAGTTATCGGCGTCCAAAATACGTACCTGTAATTGTTAAAATAGACTTGGTAAAACATTATTTGCGAACTTTCATTTATCCCAGTTTTCTGGGTGGTCCTTCAAAAAAGTATAGAAGTGAACCTATTTGCCTTAAGACAAAACTTGTTCCCCAAGGGAAAAACCATCGCCCTATGACTGGTGTGCAAAACAAAGACATCAGGAAAAGGTTTAAAGGACAAACACACCTGCATATTTGCACGGCAGTAACGATTTAAAACTCCTTCTATTCGATTGCAGAAGTACGTTTTATAAAACTACACAATTTTAGCTACGAATTTCATCTAATGCTGTCTTCGTGGAAGCATCTCCCGAGACGTGAGATCGCTTGTAATGTGAAAGTTTTGGGCATATTTCAAATGCCATATATTTGTAGCCAAGACTCATCATTGGGTACATAAATTGCTGAGTTAGAGATAGGGTAAGCAAAACAAACCAAAACATTTGCGAACGGCTACTCTTGGTGTGTTTGGAGAGCTGGGTCGTGAGAAAGTGAATGAAACAAGGGGACTGAAATGAGGCAACTACAAAACGTGAATCAAAAGGGGTACTTACATGGATCTTCTTGAAAAAACAACACAAGAAGGTTCCCAAGCTATTTAAAATGAACGCCGCTTACAAGAATCTTCCTGCTAGCTGGAAAGCTAAGCTTTTCTTTCCTAATTTTTTATATATATTATATCTTCTTTAAAAGTTCTGGGGTGGAACTGGACTCAAAACTCACTACAAAACAAACACATTCATCTCACAAGCTGCTAAAATAGTCTAGAATGACCGGGAACAACAAAATGACGATGGTAGCTGGGTACTTGATTATCTTGACACAATCTTCAAAACTTGGCTTTTAAGACACTCAAGTTTTGCCTGGAACCATGTGAACATCTACAAATTTGTTTTTAACGTCGTTTTACAAATCCCTTAGGTGAGAGACGGCACGAAACAAAAGAGTGATTACTCTAACTAATCTAATCCATGGATATTTCGTAGCGACCGATAAATGGAAGTGATATACTAACTTCATTTATGGCAAAATGCAAAAATTGTAGGTATCGAATTTTTACCATCAAATTAATACAAATGTTATTTAACAAATTTATTTTGCGCGCGTTAATGACATTTAAAACCGCTGATGGCCTTATCCGTATTTTATAAGAGAACAGTTTATATTATATAAAAAGTAGTAATTAATATTTTTGTTCAAAATTATCTCTTCTACATTTTTGGTTTAAAATTTTTTTCTGCTTAGTACAGATTATTAATAAATCGTTGTTTTTCGTTTTTATACCCTTCGAGGAGTATTTTAGGGAAAAGCTCTGAGGTAAGTTTGGCAAACTTTCTTGTTTTTTTTTTAAATCTCTAAATTGATATTCACAGCAAAATTCAGCTTGTTCGTATGATTTTTAAAGGCCAAATCTCTGACGACTGGACAATATCGCTTCTCCGGAGCAACAAAGACGTAAGTGCAATTTTTTGCAGTTTTGAGTTACATGTGTCAAAAGAGTCAGAACGTGCCATTCTATCGGATGGAACAATACCATAAAGGTAGTACATTTATTGGCCGCTAGAAAGCAGTTGCGTCGTTGTCAAAATTATGTACTTTCTGCCATATTGTTGGAACGAAATCGCCGCAAATGTCAGTTGTTCAAAGACTGTCGAACGGAACACTTCGTTTATATTTCTACAACGACATAAGTGTAGATTGTGACAAAATAAAATAAAGTTTTGGTGTAATCTCAGAGAAACATCAGCGTAACGGACAGTTGTGTTATTGTTCGCCTAGAAAATTTGATATCTCTGGCGACTTGCTAGATGATTAAAGCCGTAAGTACACATTTACGTCGTTATGGTTTTTGAATAGTAAATTTTATAGTCACTTAACCAGTATTTATGTCATGGTTAACTCAAATAACATTGAATATTTGTGTGAAATAGTGTGTGTAAAAACAGTCAATATAATAGATTTTTTGTATTTCAGTGAAGAAATAAAACGCGAATATAATCTTGAATAATGAAAAGGATTGAGCTGATACTTCATTTAGCCACTCACAATTTACAAGAAGAGAACAGTACTCCAGAGGAACCATCAGTATTGGAAGACAATAATATTTCAGAAACACTCAATGATGCGGTCATTTTATCAGAATTGCAGCCAGTGAATTTAAGTCCGAATTCCTCGAGTTTAGACCCTAATATTATGTTCCTACATAAGCCTTGTGAACTTGGACCAGGTAGGTACTTTCCTTTTTTAATCAAAATTACTTTTATTGATTATTAATTACTTTTAGATAATCTACGTATTTCAAACAATTATGAAACACAACCCAGTACATCATATTCTGTTGAAACCCACTCATCAACCAAGATCACTTTGAGAGAAATGTCTCGAACAGTCTATAATGAGCAACATTCCTCAGATGATGAGAACAGCTTATTTGGAGAAGATAGTGACAACTATGTACCATCAGAAAATAATATATCGTCGGAAAGTGAAACAAATTCGACCCCTACCATAAAAGAGAAAAAGAGACCCAGAAGTCTATTTTCTGAAAATAAAATAAGTCCTCTGAATAATACAGAAAATTGTACGCTCATCAAAAAAGGTAAGAAGAGAGTAAGAAATCCAGAAGAATGGCGAAAAAATAAAGCTAAACTCCTTAAGAATTCAGGAAAAAGTTATATTTCAAGAACTGGAAAAGTTGTGAATAAAAAAACAATGGGACCTACTTGCTCTAATCGTTGCATTCAGAAGTGTTCAGAGAAGTTTAGCGAAGACCATAGAGCTGATTTCTTTCAGCAGTATTGGAATCTAGGATCACTGCAGAGACAACGTGATTATTTGTCTTCTTGTATTGAACCACTTCAGTTGAGTTATCGCCGCATAAGAACTATCCAAACACCTAGAAGACAGAACTGTGCTTTCTATCTGCTTCACAATGGAAAAAAAAATGCGTGTATGCAAAACATACCTGATGAACACTTTTGGCATTAAGGAGAGATCAATTAGAACAATTATCCAAGCAAAAGCTTCTGGGTCTGGAATTGTACCGCAAGATAAACGTGGAAAACATGGTCAACAGGTAAAGATGAACCCTGAAATGATGGTGTCTGTAAAATCACATATAAATTCTATACCCCGTACAGAGAGCCATTACCAAAGGGCTAACACATCAAGAGAGTTTATAGATGGCGGTTTATCGATTGCAGAAATGCACAGACACTATAAAAAGCAACAAGACGATTTGGGCCAGCCTGCTGCAAACTATGACGCCTACGCCTACATATTTAATACACAATTCAATATTGGTTTCTTTTTCCCAAAGAAAGACCAATGCGACTTGTGTGAATCATTTAAAAACGCGCCTGACGAAGAAAAAGAAAAATTACAATGTCAGTATAAGTCACATCAAGAGGAAAAAGAACTAAGTAGAACTGAGAAAGCTTCAGACAAAGAAAAAGCAAAAGAAGATGGATCAAATACAGTTTTGGTAATGTATGACCTACAAGCTGTCCTGCCAGTACCTATGGGACAAACATCAGCTTTTTACTATAAATCAAGATTAAATTGTTTTAATTTTACGATATCAGAAATAGGCAATGACAAGACATCCTGTTACTTCTGGCATGAAGGTCTAGGACATAGAGGAGCAGTCGAAATTGGTTCATGTGTCCTTTCATTTCTTGAAGAAATCGCTAATACACATCCTCAATCTGACATAATTCTTTATTCCGATAACTGCGGTGGTCAGCAAAAAAACAGATTTGTCCTTGCAATGTATTACTACGCAATTAAGAAGTTTCAGTTAAATTCCATAACACACAAGTATCTCATCCGAGGTCATACACAGAACGAAGGTGATGTAGTCCACAGTATCATCGAAAAAGCTATGAAAAGAGCTAAAAAGTCAGGACCGATATACGTTCCCGATCAAATTGTGTCGATTATTAGAAACGCAAAGAAAAAAGGAAACCCTCTTCTAGTAAAAGAATTAAGTTACAATGACTTCATCGATTTGAAAACGCTTGCTAACGACATCGGCTTCAACTGCCAGAAAAATATACACGGCGAACAAATAAAATTGTCAGATATTAAAATAATTCGATTTGAGAAGGAAAGTGATAGGTTCTTTTACAAAACCAGCTACAAACAGGTGGATTGGAATCAGGCCTATGCTATAACCGTAAAAAGTAGACGAGTGACAAGGACAGATGATAATGTAGATGTTAGAAAAAGACCTGCATACATTTCAAAAATTCCGATCTCTGAAAATAAGAAAAGGGACCTAGAAAATTTATTATCAAGTAATATAATTCCCAAATATTACGAACCTTTTTTTAATAGCTTGTTTTGAATTGTGAATGTTTTTGTTAATTTTTTTAAAGGTGTACAAAAAACAAATGTTACTTTTTAGTAATTCTGAGTAGTGTTTTTGTTATTTTTTATCATTTTGAGTAGTTTGTATTATTTACTGACAATAAAATTATATACCTAAACCTTTCTTTAAATTTTTTTAATGTTACTATTGTAGACCAACTCAAACCGATTCAGAAACTATTTGAAAAACATTGGAAGAACAATGACGCAACTGGGAGGCTGCAAAGTTCTGAGATCTGTGTAGACTCTAAAAGTTTTATTATCAAAACACTAAGATTGTCATTTAAAATTAGACTAAATTTACCATTAAAAAAAGTAATTTCAGTTTCAAAAATATTCACTTAAACTTTCACTTTGTTTACTTTGCTGTAAAAATATTTTTAAAAGTCAATTTTCCAGCATTTTAGTAATCTGTACTTGCGTCGATGTTGCTCTGGAGAAGCGATATAATAAAGAAAAATTGAAACTTCATATAAATTTAACTTATCAAATCCTTTTAGGAGTTCACGTTAAAAGATTGTAATAATTTATATAATAATAATTTAAATAATAATTTATATACATATACTCTTCTTCCATTATACTTAATAAAGAATATATATAGAATTAACTTAATGCTACTTATATAGAATTAACTTAATTCTGCTGGTCTTTTATTATAAAGACCAGATACATTTATTACATGGCTACATACACTAACCCTAAAATCTATATAATGGGCACATTAAAATATATAACAAATTTAGGCGTGTGGCAGTTAATTTATTATTTTTTAATAGTTGATATTAATGCTAAATAAGCAATATTTAGAATGATATATAATCGCAAAACGTAAATATGTAAAAATTAGTGATAACTAAAGCATGTGACATTAAGCAATGATGGTGGTATGAAGTAACTCATAAAAACCCCACGAGATAAGACAATTATTATGTGAAAACAATGCAGGTGGACACTGTAACTAGCGTCTATAAATAATTTCTTGCCAAATTGAGTAAATCGCTGTATTATTTTAATAAAAGGGGGCCATGTATCGCTATAAATTTAAAAATTCGTGATTAGGTTGAAGTGGCAGATAAAATTCATATTCCTTAAACTACAGTATAAAATATAATTAAACAATATAAGGAAACATGAATATCTTAGATAAAAAAAGGTAAAAGCCCGGATCGAACAAAATTAGTTTCTAATGGAAATAGGACAAGATTAGTAAAAGTTGGAAAAAAAAGGAAGAACCAAAATTCGACGTATGTGTTGATGATTATTGCAAACGAGTTATTCGCACTAAGCATGAGGTTTTTCACAAAGACCGTTTCTAACAGGTCACAAAATTTCCTAAATGAGTGATGATCTGGGGTCGTATGGCACTTTTAGGGTAAGGACTTTTTTACTTTATTGAGGGTATCGTAAATGCTGCGAAACATCAACAAATACCTCAAAATAGCCTACTATCATGTATTGTGAAATTAAGTGCTGACGGGAAATATATTCTTCGGAAGGACGAAGTGGTCTGTTACATGGCTAGAACCACAATAAACTAGTTTGGAAACCACAATATAAATGTCATTTTTTGGCTTTCTAATAGTCCTGACTTAAATGGCATTGAAACAGTATAGCATAAAATAAAACAGTCACTAACGAGTAACACATAACAAGCCAAAATAGTGCATAGTTGGCAATGAATTTACCTCTGACCATTGCAGATCCTTAGTCAAGAAAATGCCTAACCGAATTCGAGCAGCCATAAAGTCTAAGGATGATGTTACTCCAATTTAAAATCAAATAATTTGTTCTATATCCCAATATTTAGTTGCCAAAAAATAAACATACTTTATTATTAATTAATTGTATTAAAATTAAGTACATTTTATTTTGTGTTGCCGATTGAACCTATATTATTAATAATTAACGAATTATACAGTAATACATTAAAGAAATGAAAATGATAAGAAAAAAAGAAACTGTCAACTATCTGAATTTTGTATTTATTTTAGTTTGTTCCATTTTACTCGTATAGTTGTTAGGGGCTCGTACTACATATCAGATCAGAATAGACATGATGATTGCCAACCTCCGTCGCGGAGATGGCACGAGAAGAAGAAGACTACATATACTGGTATGTTGTGGTATTATACTGAGCGTTTATTGTAAATGTTTCTCCAAAATTACATTAAAAAATACAGTAAACTATAGATTACTTTATGAAAGTCAATGCTGATTTTAAATCTATTGGAAATATTATATCTTTTCTTATGACCCTGTTCTTTGTTCTACTTAGGTAACATTTAGTAAAACATTTATTGTCAAAATCAAAATATTCTAATGTTTCATAAATTGTTTATCTGGTTATTGTATCACAGACTTGCCAAAACTTAATAAACAACGTGTTTAATGATAAATTCATGTGAACTAGCCAAATGCTGCTCAATTATAAAATGTTTGTCTATGAGGATCAGTTTTTTAAAAAGCCAGCTTGATGTTTGCTTAAATTACTTCCTACTTTGATTTTAAATATATTTTTAATTGACATAGTAAGCACATTACATACTATATCTTGTAATGCTATTCCCTGTAGTTTATTTTCTGTAATGTATATATTTTTTTGTAAGTTGGTCGCAGAATTACTTTTTTCCACTGTTCGGAGTATTTGTTCAGGCGTCAACTCTGTTGTTCCTCCTTCCAATCATTCGCTACCCTCTTTTACATCTTCGACTATGATAAATTTCCTTTTTAGGATGGCCTAACTATTATTTATATTGTTTTTTATTATTTTATTATTATTTTGGTTTATTATTCTTTATTTGATTACCGTATTTGTAGGTATTAGTCCCTCTTATTAGAATAGTCCCTTTTCTTTTTCGGCAAATGTTTCTATACTCTTTATATTCATTAATACTATATAATACTATACATATATTCATTCTATACTCTTTATATTCATTATATTTATACTATTTATTTTAAACTATACTAACTCTTTTAAAATCATCATCATACCGAGTTTTCTTCGTCTTCGGTTATCCTGTTGTAATGTACCTACCTACTCACATGTAAGATAATTAAAGTATCTATGTATTTCTATATAGTTTTTAGTCACCTGGTATATGTTATTTACAATTATGAAAAGTTCTCATGTATAATCACTAATAATTATTTGCTGTTAGAAATCAGAATCAATACTCTTCATAAATATTTTCCTATTTAGAATAAATAAGTTTCGCTAGTTTATTCGCCTAATACTTCGTATCTATGGAATAATAATAATTTATTTCTCTTATTTCTTTGTTCGATAAGCTATCCGTATTTGCTATTTTAATATTAATATTTGAGTCCAATCTCTTGTACTCAAATCCATCCAGAAACATCGTTAAATAATTGTAGATAACAGAACTTATAAATTCATAGTTTTAAGAAATAACAGGCAGTGTAATTTTCATCCTCTAATATAATAAATTTATACATGTCAATATATTCTGTTAATTCCAAAACAAAGAGTTAGTCCGGAGAAGAAATAAACGCATAGTATTCCATAACAAAATTTGGTGTCAGAAGTGGGATATTAGTAGCAGAGTTCCTCTGATTGCTGATAGAAGGAGAGCTGAGGAATTTTTGAATTGACTTGTTTCCTTCGAGGAATCATTCAAAAAAACTGTCAGTGTGGAAAAATCGCCACTACAACTAATTACATTGGGGTCCAGTACATCCAGTTCGAAATCCAGTTCCAGTCATAACCCAATTTGTAGTTCCATCGGAAGTAGAGGTGAACCCGTGGAATAATAGACTATGCGACCAACAACAATATTCTACTTGTAAGTACATTCTATCTTAAATTCTGTCTCATATTTTAAAAATCTTGTAAACGTATGTCTACTTTATATCCTGATATAAGTAACTTATTTGACGAACAAATACCTTCTCCCGACTCAAATTCTCTTTCAAATTCTTCTACTTCTAATTCAAATAAAATGTCAGTATCAATTGAAATAGCTGAAAAACTTCTCATTAGATTTGATGGTACAAAATCAAAATTATACGAATTCATAGACAATTGTGATAAAGCATACAATTTAGTAAATCCGCAATCCAAACCCATCTTATTAGCCATTATAGAAACTAAATTAACCGATAAAGCTAGGGCCATAACTAGAAACAGAACATTTGACGAATGGAAAGATTTAAAAGACTTCTTATTAGATGCTTATTCTGAACGCCGAACTGAAGGTCAGTGGCAATTGGAATTACATTCCTTACGTCAGATGCCCAGTGAAAATGTAATGTCATTTGCAAATAAAGTTGAAAATTGCTATATAAAATTAATAAATACACTTGATCCAGACTTATCTCCAGATGCAAGAAATGCATGTACTAAACTCTTAAAAACTCAAGCACTAAATGTCTTTATTAGAGGATTAAACAAAGACCTCTCTATTTTAATCAAAGCCCGAAATCCAGATTCCTTAGAAAGAGCTGTTGCTATAGCAATTGCCGAAGAACAAGAACAGTTATCAAGACAAGAAATTTTCAAACCATTCTGTAATATTTGCAAACGAAACAACCATTCCTCAAATAACTGTCGATATAAAAACAATTCAGATAGAAATGTTAGATATCTTCAAAATTCTAGTTTTCAAAACCCAAAATATCCTAATTCAAATCTTCAAAGGTCAAATTCTCAAAATCAAAATTATAAACCTTCAAATTCAAATTCCAATTCTGATTTTCCTCCAAACTTAAGAAAAGAAAATACCAACACTTCCCAACGTTTTTGCAGATACTGCAAAAAACCAGGTCACGTTATAGAAGAATGTAGAAAACGCGAATTTAACAATAAAAACAAAAATCCAACAAATTCTTTAAACTTCCAGAATCCTCGACAACCAACGGTCGATTCTCGAGGAGTTCGTTCAGTTCAGGCCGTATCACAACCATCAACTTCTCAGTCACTTCCTATGTAGATTTACCCTTAGTAAATAATTCTAATCCATCCTCTTGCAAGTTTCTAATCGATACAGGCGCAGATATTTCTTTAATTAAATATTCAAAAATACTAAACATTCCAAAAATTTATTCTAAGTCTATTACTCTACGAGGCATTGATAAAAATGTCTTAAATCCAAATAAAACTATATGTAGTTGTAACGTAAATTTCAAGATAAAAGATTTTGTCCAAACTCATGTTTTCTATGTCGTAGAAGACGATTTTCCTCTTCATTTCGACGGTATATTAGGTAGCGATTTTTTGAAATAAATAAATGCCAAATTGATTATAAAGAAAATAAATTAAACTTTAAAAATTGTTCTATTCCAATCGAATATATAAAATCTCCATTAAACAATGACAATGACGAATTTCTGAGAGATCAAAATATCGAGACAAGTTCTAATATCGATGAAATATTTCCTTATGATGCTAAATCCATAGAGGATCATTCTTATTTAGAAACCAATGATATCCAAATAACCTTAAGTAGTGAAGAACTACTATCCAATCCAATTCAATCTAAATCTAACTCTAAATCCAAAGAAAATTCAAGTCCAAAATGTGTAAAATCCACTGAGATATGCACAAATAAAACTTGTAACTCTTCACGAAATCATAAATCAAAATCCTGTTCAGAAGAAAAATCCTGTTCAGACGATCTTATACTAAATCAAAACTCTAATTCTAACTCAAGAAGTAATAAAACTATTCTATCCGCAAGAACTGAAACAATTGTTCAAATTAAAGTAATAAATAATGAATTAAGCGAAGGATTATGTCCCGAACGCGAAATCTTTAAAGGTGTATTTTTATGTCCTAGTGTTGTTAAAGTAAAAAATGATTTCTTTTTAACCTCAATCGTAAACACTACTGAAACGGATGTTGAATTAAACGATATTCAAGTAGCAATAGAAAAAATTCCAAATTTACAAAACAATGCAAATATACGAAAAATGTCTTCTTATAAAGATAATACGAATTCTAACAGAATTGCTAAATTAAAAAATGCCTTGAGAACAGATCATTTAAATAGTGAAGAAAAATCATCTTTAATTTCTATTTGCAAGGAGTACAATCATATCTTTTATCTGGAAGGAGATCAACTTACCAGTACAAATGCCATAACTTGCAAAATTCCTTTAAATTCTAATGTACCTATTAGCACTAAATCATACAGGTATCCTGAAGTACACAAACATGAAGTCGAAACTCAAATAAAAGGTATGCTAGATCAAGGTATTATCGAAGAATCAACTTCGCCATGGAATTCGCCCCTTTGGGTTGTGCCAAAAAAGGCCGATGCTTCAGCAAAGAAGAAATGGCGAATTGTTATAGACTATCGACGACTAAATGATATTACTATAGGAGATTCATTTCCACTTCCGAATATAGTCGATATATTAGACCAATTGGGTCATTCAAATATTTTTCAACAATAGATTTAACATCAGGATTTCACCAGATCAAAATGGATCCTGAGGATTCTCCAAAGACTGCTTTCTCAACTCCGTCTGGACATTATCAATATTCACGAATGCCATTTGGATTAAAAAATGCTCCCAGTATTTTTCAAAGGCTAATGAATACTGTCCTCTCAGGAATACAAAATTACAGATGTTTTGTCTATCTCGACGATATAGTCATTCATGCCGATACATTAGAAAATCATAATAAAAGATTAAAAGAAGTATTCGAAAAATTGTCTACATTCAACTTAAAAATACAACCAGATAAGTGCGAATTTTTTCGTCGCGAAGTAATGTATTTAGGACATTTAATAACTGAATTTGGTGTCAAACCGGACGAAAAAAAGGTATGTGCTGTTACAGATTTTCCTATACCCAGAACACAAAAAGATATTAAGAGCTTTTTGGGTCTCACTGGTTATTATAGACGCTTTATAAAAAATTTCAGTGCTTTAACACAACCTTTAACAAAACTGCTGAGGAAAAATGTTGAATTTAATTGGACAAGCATTCAACAACAGTCATTTGAGAACCTGAAATCAATACTTTGTTCAGAACCAATACTTCAGTATCCAGATTTTACCAAACCCTTTGTCTTAACAACGGATGCTAGTAATTATGCAATAGGGTCCATACTTTCTCAAGGTAAAGTACCAGATGATTTACCTATTGCTTATGCTAGTCGTACCTTGAACAAAGCGGAATCAAACTATAACACAACAGAAAAAGAATTACTTGCAATTGTATGGAGTGTTAAACACTTTAGACCATATTTGTACGGAAATAAATTTTTCATTTATACGGATCATAAACCACTCACATGGCTATTTAATGTAAAAGATCCCGGATCAAGACTCGTTAGGTGGAGATTAGCATTAGAAGAATATAGCTATGAAATTATTTATAAACCAGGTAAATTAAATCAAAATGCTGATTGTTTAAGTCGTCCTCCTTTAACCATATCTGAAACAAATATTTGCGAAGAAAACAAAAACCCGGCAACAATCACCTTACAAATAAATAAAATGAGTAAAGAAAATAATGACACTTATTCACAGTTCTTATCTAAATCCGAAACTATATTAATAACAAATGATAATATAAAAGAAACAAATGAAAAGATTACATCATTTTCACAAAATTTAGCATTGTTTGTTTCCGTAGATTTAAATTTTAATGAGATCGTTCAGAAACAAATAAATAAACAATTCAGTCATATAGAAAAATTGAAAGCCAAAAATCCAAGACTAAATGACATTATATATATTTCTGATCAAAATAAAAACTTTTATTACATATTTATAAAAAATAATTATTGGGACAATACCTCTTATGAAGATATATTTAATTCCCTAATAAAATTAAGAGACTGGTTATTAAACGATAAAATATTAAAAATTTGCCTACCCAGAATAACTTTTAGCTACGATAAATTAAGTTGGGGAAAAATTAGATCTATGATTAGATTTATTTTTAGAAAAACTGATATATCTATTATCATTTATCATGATATACTAACAAATCCTGAACCTGAGGAAATAACTACAATATTACAAGAGAATCACACTAGTCCTACGGCTGGACACTCTGGTTTTCATCGGACATACAATCGTATAAAAAAACATTTCAAATGGAATAATATGAAAAATGATATTAAAAACTTTATAAAAACCTGTGAATCTTGTCAGAAAAATAAACTCGTTAGAAAAAAATTCGTAAAGCCCATGGAGATAACAACAACAAGCTCAAATCCATTAGAAAAAATATTTTTAGATATAGTAGGTCCTTTACCTTTAACCGAGTCAGGTAATAAGTTCATATTAACATTACAAGATGACTTAACAAAATTTTCTCAAGCTTACGCAATTCCGAATCATGAAACCAAGACTATCGCTGAAAATCTGGTTCGTGGATTTATTTGCAAGTTTGGAAAACCCGATATAATAGTTACTGATCAAGGCCGAGATTTTACTTCCAAATTATTTTCTCAAATCGCCAAGCTTTTTAAAATCAGACATATAAATTGTACTGCTTATCATCCAGAATCAAATGCTGCATTAGAAAGGAGTCACGCTACTTTAGCAGACTACCTTAAACATTATATTAAAGCTGATCAATCCGATTGGGACGAATGGCTAGATTTTGCTATGTTTTCATATAATACAACTAATCATACTTCAACCAAATTCACACCATATGAACTAATATTTGGATATACACCTAATCTACCTAGCAGTATAATACGACCAGTAGAACTCAAATATACATATGAAGATTATTTAGATAATTTAACACTTAAACTTAGAAAATCTCATGAGTTAGCAAAAACGAATCTATTAGAATCTAAAGTAGTCAGTAAAAAATATTATGACCAAAAGATTAATGACACCGTTTTCTTAGAAGGACAATTAGTATATCTCCAAAATGAGCAAACAAAGAAGGGTCAAACCAAAAAACTTACACAAAATTATAATGGACCTTATAAAATTCTAGAGATAAATTCTCCTGTCAATTGCACAATTTTAGTAAATAAAAAACCAATAAAAGTTCACATGAATAGATTGAAACATGCTTTTGTTTCAGGTATGCAATAATATGGCTGACAAATAGTGAACAAATTCACAAGAAATATACCAATACTCCTATCAACAAATCACCTGGAATCTATTACGAACACATAAAAAAATGTTCAATTTATTGAAACTCATTGGAACATATTAAGTCATATTCCTTTACAACCTTTTACAGACAAATTAAATTTTGTAGATCTCACCTATCAAAAAACATTAAGACTGTGTCAAAACAAACCAGTTCTTATTGAATTACGATTATGTGATACTTCACTAAAACTCTTAGGACAAATCATACCTAGACTCTTTCAAGATGAACAAACTTTAAAAAACATAATTCTGCATGAACATTTTAGACCAAAACGCGCTCTATTTAATGCAATTGGATCTGTTTTCAGGACCTTATTCGGTACCTTAGACAGTGATGATGCTGAAAATTTCAATAATGCTATTAACAAAGCTGAAAGTAACGAAAATCATCTTCTTGATTTACTAAAACAACAAATTCATGTAGTAAAAGCCACGATTGCAAATTTTAATAACTCTATTACAAATCTAGACCGAAACAAAGTGATTTTTGATAAAAATTTTGAATCAATTACCAATTACACAGATAAAATGAATAATAAATATTTTAATTTAGATTTAAAACAAAAAATTGAAGAACATTTTACTTTACTAACTTTCTTTATAACAGAATTACAACAAGAATATTCTACTTTAATAAACGTTATTCTATTTGCAAGAAATAATAACCTTCATCCTTCTGTTATAACACCTGAGCAACTAATTCAAGAATTATCTAAAACGGTAACGCATTTACCTAGTACATCGACTTATCCATTTCCATTGACTATCGATTATGCTCATAAATATTTCGATATCATTTTACTTAAATATATATATTTTGATAACAAGATTTTAATTACGGTTAGTATACCTTTGGTTAGTAATACTCCTTATTCTCTTTTTAAACTAATATCTCTTCCTATAATTCATCCAACATTAAAGAGACTTACCTTTATTCTTCCATCTGTCAAATATCTTGTTCTTTCAGAAAATAGAAACATTTATGTTACTATTGATACATTAGAAGACTGTTATTCATTAGATGAAGAAAAACTTATTTGCAAAAATCCTGATACTTTCCGATTTACACACACTAATCCAATTTGTGAAACTGAATTGTTAACTTCAATAACAAACATACCATCTAGTTGCGATACTCGTATAATTCAAACAGAATATGAAATTTGGCATAAATTAAACAAACCAAATTCTTGGATATATGTTTTACCCAAACCAACAGATTTAACTTTAAGCTGTCAGACTAGTACGCCAATATCTATTGTTCTTTCAAACACAGGTATTTTTTCTACTTCGAATAATTGCAAAACTTACACCGGATCAACTATTTTGATATCTGTCTCAAATCCAAAAGAAAGTAATTTTCAGTCTATCATTCCAGATTTATCCCTTCCAGAAGTCTGTTGTGATGATATTAAGATAAATAATGAATCCAAATTACACCTTGTTCCCTTACAATTAAATAATCTCGATCGAGATGCATTAAATTTAGCAAGCCATAAACTAGATAATTTAGAGAAAATGACCTCGGAAACAAATATTAATTTTTCAGACACAATAAAAAATAGTTCTTATTTCACTTATGCAATCTTATTTTTGATAAAATGTATGTTACTTTATATTTTATACAGGATAATTAAATATTTTTACCGACGATTTCGTAGAAATCCGTCACATAGTTGTCAACAAATTACAAATTGTTTAACACTAAATATATGTCAAAGTAAACGAAAACATGTACATGAGACAGATTTAAGTATAGATTGTAAACATAATAAAGACAATAATTATAGTGAATCCAAAAAGTGTGAAGAGACTAGTTTCACAGAGACTACACCGATAAGACGAAGTGAAAGACTATCGAGACTAAAAGAAACTATTTAAATGTGTTAAAATAAAATAATAATGTATACAAATGTTTTATACCATTTAAATGAAAATTCATTTTACAATTATTTTCATTCTTACAAAAGGAGGTGTAATGTACCTACCTACTCACATGTAAGATAATTAAAGTATCTATGTATTTCTATATAGTTTTTAGTCACCTGGTATATGTTATTTACAATTATGAAAAGTTCTCATGTATAATCACTAATAATTATTTGCTGTTAGAAATCAGAATCAATACTCTTCATAAATATTTTCCTATTTAGAATAAATAAGTTTCGCTAGTTTATTCGCCTAATACTTCGTATCTATGGAATAATAATAATTTATTTCTCTTATTTCTTTGTTCGATAAGCTATCCGTATTTGCTATTTTAATATTAATATTTGAGTCCAATCTCTTGTACTCAAATCCATCCAGAAACATCGTTAAATAATTGTAGATAACAGAACTTATAAATTCATAGTTTTAAGAAATAACAGGCAGTGTAATTTTCATCCTCTAATATAATAAATTTATACATGTCAATATATTCTGTTTAATTCCAAAACAAAGAGTTAGTCCGGAGAAGAAATAAACGCATAGTATTCCATAACACTGTCATAGAGTTAGGTAAACTGTTTCATATATATTTTTTTGTATGTTCCGTTTGCTTTCTGTATTATTTGCTTTAGCCTGCTTTATTAGTTTCTCTTCTAGATTTTTCCAAATATTTTCTGAATTTATTTATTTTAAATAAATGCTTCGTTTTTGTTTCAATATGATTTTGACAAAAAAGTGGTCAAAATTTCTATCTGTTTCCTTATCTACAGCCTCGGTATTATTAATTGACTATGCTTAATATTCATTCTCTGATTAACAGGTGAGAGTCAAGTGCCCTTAAGAATTTTAAATTAAATTAATGAATTAACATGGTTTGGGTAGCAATAATAATAGTAAAGTCACTAAATCAAATAAACACTACATAATATTCTTACCATACATATATTGGACAAACACACCAATATCCACATAGAAGGGTTATTGCACACAAAAATAGTCTATAAACCAACTAATTAAATACTACAACCTTAGCCAAACAATCTCTAGAAAATAGACATGCTTTTGATTTTGAAATCAAAGATTACTGATTAATTGAGTTGTTTTTTAAAAGCCCTATTGGTAGATATTTAAAATATGACCGTAGACCACTTGTATTTTGGCGTACCTGTCAGATTTATTTAGGGACAGATACCACTTTTTCATTCCATGTTAAACAATCAAAATGTGCAGACATAAAATATAATTGTGTATTATGTAATGTTTAAATAATTAAAGTGCTTATTGAAAATGACAAATAGCCGAAACGTTTAAGCAATAATTGAGTGTTTTATTTATAACTGCATAATTAAAATCTTCATTGTCAAAATTTTGTAGAACCCATGATTTCTGTCTCCTACTCCGTTGCAGGTGATAGGCAAAACTCAGTAAAAAACAAAAGAACTAAAATTAAGCCACCCATTTAAATTCGTTTCTTTTTTTTTATTATTTCTTCTTCTTCTTCTTTATTTAAGAAAGATAGACATCAAACATTACTAATTTTGAAAAGATTGATATGTTTTTGTACACAACAATTATTTTTACTTTTGAATCAACTTTTACTCAAGATTGGTATGTCAAGTATATAATTTGCAAGCTTTCTAGTAGTTTGCATGGTGTTTATTTAAATATTATTAAAATAAACAAAAAAAAATCTCAATATTAAAGCAGAGAACTACGAACTGTAGTTCTGTGGTTAAAGTGTAATACTTGCTCTCTTTAAGATGCATTTCTACATGTTCCCTAAAAAATGTGAAATAAATTGATGAAATAAAATTGTCATTGCCGAAAAGCATGAAAGGGGGAAGTCGAGGTTGATATGTACAATAGAATATCAAAAGGCAAAACTAGCCCCTCGTTTAACCCGAGGTAACGCTGAGTTGTGCTTAAGGCAAACAATGTGGTCACAAAGGCGTAACTCGGTAACATTGGGCCCATCTGTTAGGTATTAACACACTACATGTATTGATAATAAGGTGCTGGATTAAAACCAACAAAGAATACATTTTTCAGTAAAGTATTATTTTTAATGTTTTTATTGATTTAAGAACTATACTAACCTATGAGTTTGGAAACTGAATTAGGAAAAGCAAAGAGAGAATAAGGGTAACAGAAATGGTATTTTCAGAATAGATATAAATAAAATAAAAAAAATTGTACAATATGCTGACGATACTGTCATCTATTTACAGAAGAAAACGTACATTAAATGTATTACTGAACTAAAACATGTATTGTACAACTTTGATACCTGGATTTTGTTAAATGGCTTCACTATTTCGTACCAAAAGTTTGCTGTTTTTTTTCTTCTAGAAAACACCCTACGGCAAGGCCATACCAATTGTTCCGGAATTCAATTACCTTGTTGTAATACTTGACAGAAACCTGCTTTAAACTCAACATATTAACTACACAAGTAGTGGCTGCGAAAAAGGTATGAATTTACTTAAAATACTCTGTAAGGGGTGCAGATAATAATAGTACAATGAATTTTTATCGAGCCTATATAAGATCTATTATAGATTACGGCTGTTTGGTATATGGGTCAGCCAGTATAACTAATTTACGTAAACTTGATAGAATCCAATTTAATGCTTTAAAAATGGTGTTAAGAGTTGGTTAAAGGTACTCCAAATGAAGCCACACTGGTTCTAGCCTCTGGAAACCCACTCTTATTGCGCAAAGAATATCTGGCAAGCAAATTCTTCCTAATTCAACATTATTGGTGCACCTATAGTGCTAAAATAATTAAACAATTAAATATAGCTGATTTAACTACATTCTTCTTAAAAAATAAATCTCCACCACTTGCAAAATCATTTGTACCTTGCAATGAACTTAACTTAATAAATTTTTCTTATAATCCTATTTGGGAATCATTAATATCCTAAATACTTAATTGAATTTTGTCATATTACTCTCAAGAAGATCTTAAGTAACTATTCAGATTATATTGCAATCTATACAAATGGGTCAAAATTAGTAACATGTACAACCAGCACTTACTTTGTACAAAAAAAATAAAGACTAAAAAAGCATTTACTTTAAATAATCAATCCATCACCGTTTCCGTTAAAGGATTGTCGTGTGCACTGATTCCTTATCATTACAAAACTTTAAAGTCACAATTAACAGTATTGTATTCATATCAAACATTTTTCAACATTTACTAAAATTACAGCTTTGTCATATGATGTCAAATTTTTATGGGTTACGAGACATTCGAACGTGTTGAGTAATATTATTGAAAATTCGATAACTAAAAATCCACTAAAGCAGTCACATATATTGATTGAAGAATTTAATACATATGATCTCCTTGCATAGGTAAAACAGCATGTTAAATTTAAATAGAATAGACATTGGATTCAGTTCAGTGAAACTACAGACACTAATTTGTTTAAATTACAGCCAACAATTGGTGCCAACCAGTTTTACATAGTTGTTGCACTGAATAGAAGTACAGTATCCTCAGATTAAAAGTAAATCATCGATGTTTTCCCAAGCATCTACATAAAAGCGGAGTTTTACCAACAGAGAGATGTGACTGTAGCACTAGTATAGCTGTCTTAATCACATATTCTTTGACTGTTCCCAACATGTCAATACAAGTACGTGGCTACTTCAAAAATTGCTGAAAGCAGATTTAAAGGCACCACTAAACTTAAATGTACTATTAAGTGAAGGTAATACAAAATTTTTTAAATTGATTATGGTATTCCTGCAAAAAATTAAATAAAAGGTGTGAATCAAAAATTTGATCGTTTGAATTGATATTTCCTTTGTATGTTGCCCACATATCTAACCAAGGTTTATGTCTTTTGTCTTATAACGAAGTCCCTCTGATGAACACCTGTGCATGAAAAGTGTCCTCCCTGTACAATCTCGAATGAATAAGTACTAATATTTGTATGTAGGTACGTGACTAAAGGTTCTAAACCAAGGTTAAAATACAGAAAAAATACTACTTTGATCAAAATATGTTAAAATATAAGATGATGAAATAATAATGCTGGATCAACAAAATTATCAAATGGAGTTCAATAGAAGGAAAAAATAGAAAAAAATTAAGAGCTTATGGATTAAGAAACCATTAAGGAAAATTAGCTAGATACATGGGTACAATAGAGGAATACGGTAAAAACTGTAAAAATTTTTAGTAGTAATAGTAATTTACAATACATTTATAATATGTTTGATGTTAACAACAAACCTATTATACACTTATTGACAAAAATATCGAATATTTTGGAGTTTTCCATTTTTGTTTTTGTAGTCACTACATTTCAACACAGTTTTAGATTACTAATAACACTCCTATTGCTTATAAAGTAGGCTGATGTACTCAACTGGTTTGAAATAATTTGGCCCTTATTTTGACGTTTATTCAGCGTTTAGTGTCATTTGTAGATTTTATCATAAAAAATCTTTACGTAAACGAAAAATTATAGTAATTCGGTTATTTTAAGTTTAATTTATTGAGTTTGATTAAATATTGCTTTGATTTAACTAAGTTTAAAACAAGTATGCCACCAATTCGATACTGCGATGAAGTCCAAGTAGCACAGATGGTAATTTTGTACGAGGAAGGATATGCACAAAAAGATATCGTACGACATCTCAGGACAAGTCATCAAATACTTTAAAAAGTTACCGTGAAACAGGAAATTTCGTACGAAGGCCTGGTCAAGGACGCCTAAGTTGCACAGGCGCACTTGATGACTGTTTTTTTTTTGTTCTTATTTCTACACCAAATCGTTCATTGACATCGATGCACCTTAAAAATGAACTATTAAATGTTAGACAAGTTAATGTAAGTTCAGAAACAGTAGACGAAGATTAAAACAGGCAAACTTAAAGCCCAGATGCCCCGCCAAAATTCCACGTCTTCTCTAAAACCATAAACCTCATCGTTTAGAATTTAAAGACATTCAGTGGAGTATTAAAAACTGCAAAAATGTTATTTTCACTGGTAAGACCAGAATCCTATTATGCTAGATGGTCAAAACCACGTCTACCAAGAGTTGAAGAACCATTCGCCAGCTGCAATCTCACCCAGACCGTTATTTTGGAGATGGGGGCATAATTCTTTGGAAACGTAGGCACCGCACTTGTGGAAGTGATTGGATGGATGACTGGTAACTCTTACGTTTAAAATATCCTGAAGATCATGTTTTGTCATATGTTGGTAACATTGGGTATGAAAAATTCATGTTAATGCACGATAATGCTAGACCACAAGCTGCTGCCATAGTGAATAATTATCTTGATGAGGTTTAAATTCGAAGATTGGATTGGCCATCGTTTAGCCCTAATTTAAATCCAATAGAGCACATGTGGGATCACCTAAAACGCTGCATACCACAAGGAAATCCCATTCCAAATACGATAGAGCAGCTTCGGCTTGCTGCACAGGATAAATGGAATGCAATTTCCCAAGGATGTGTCCAAAAGTTACTTGCAAGCATACCGAGAAGTATTCTTCTCGGTATGCTCGCAAGTAAAAGAACTAAAAGAAGTTCTTTTAGTTAAAAATACTTGTTTAAGCAATTTAAATTAGCATTTAACTTTAAATTAAAATAACTTAATTATATTAAGCATTTGTTTTTTTCTTAATTTTCTCCGCATAAAAACTTAAAAATGTTCATTAAACATTGTTAAAATAAATTATATTTCACAATAAACGACTTGATTGGCCAGAATTTATTTTGCAAAATAAAAATTAGAAAATTCCAAAGCATTCGATATTTTTGTCCATGAGTGCATAGCATAACTTAATTTTAAGAGAAATCTTGTTTCCAACGAAACAGTAACAAATTATTTTTATTATTTTAAAACGACAACGTCAAATAAACTACATAATTCTATTTTTACAAAATTGAATAATTCTCATTATGTATGAATTCTTACATTCTTAGTTCAGTTTATATTAGCTTGTCGTTTGCAATATTTGTTCAATTATAACAAATACCTGAATTTGTTTGAAAATAACTGTGACCTATTCTATTTATTAATTTTATTTTGGCAACCTGTATCGCAATCGAGTAGAATTTGAGTGTCAGGTTATTTTTGACTGTTTTCACAAACTTCGAACATGTTGGAAATAGACTATTAAATATACAATTATTAACATTGAACATTCTGAAACAATTTTCTCGTGTACATAGTAAATGTCGTTCGATTTTATAAAAGTGACAGCTTCAACACAATTAGATCACTACTTAAATAAATTTGGGTACAAATCTGAAGTATCAAAAATAGTCATACTCCAAAGAAATTACAATTAAAAAATTTTTATTAATTTTGAACACAATTAGATCATTACTTAAATAAATTTGGGTACAAATCTGAAGTATCAAAAATAGTCATACTCCAAAGAAATTACAATTAAAAAATTTTTATTAATTTTGAACATAATCAGGAAAATGGATTACCAAAATTAAAGCAAGATACAAAATGTAATTTGTCAAACCATTCCGTAACAGAGCAAAATCAGAAAGCAAAAGTAAATTGAATGCATTACAGAGTGTGTCTAAGACTATTGGTGCCAGTGTCATACGAATCCCAATTTGATAAGAAATATTGCTGAAATTCCATTTCATTCAGACTCAAACGAGAAAGAATAAAACCTTGCTTGAAGAATTATGTACAATGATTGTTCGCTGTATGTGCGCTGTTTTGTATTCACATTTTGTATAATTTATATCAAAGGCTTAAAGGGTGGCATGTTGGTGTTTCTATGGTTGCCTATCTTATATTGCCAATTACGCGAGGATTCTGAGCAAGAACGGATCGAACTAAAAATGTTACTTACAAAGTAACATTTTTGCTAAGTCATAATAACATAATATGTTTTTTTAATAATTTAATTTTTTTAATAACATCTTCTTCTTCTTCTTCTTCGTCTAGCCATTCACGTCCACATCTGAACATAAGCCTCTTCAAGTCTTCCTTTCCATTGTTTTTTATTGTACGCTACTTGTAGCCAATTTTTCCCGGTAGTCCTTTTCAGATCATCTGTCCATCTCATAGGAGGCGTGCCTCTGGGTCTTTTGTGTTGGTATGGTCTCCAGGTTAAAATTGATCTGTGCCTTTTGTTTAGATCGCTCTTAGCTACATGTCCAGCGTATTCCCATTTCAACTTTAACGATTTTTGCACCACATCGGTGACTTTGGTTTTCTGTCTTATGCATGTGTTTGTTTTCTTGTCCTTCAGTGATATACCTAGCATTGCTCTTTCCATCGCGTGTTGAGTGACTCTAAGTATATTCATATTCTTTTTTGTGATTGTCCATGTTTGTGCCGCATAAGTTAATATCGGAATAATGCATTTATTTCATAGATTTCATAAATTCATATTGTCAATTGTCATATTTTATATTCGTTTTGTTTATTTACATTTACACCTTCTGTCTCTGAAGAAAATGGGATTTATAGGAAATGCTGTGTTATAAATTGTAAAAATATAACAAAAAATTGTCAATTTAAGTTTTATTCGTTTCCAACTTCGAAGCACAAATCTACTACAAAGAGAACAGTGAATTTATATCATAAAAAAGCATAAGTAACATAACCTAAATTATGCATTATTCTTGCGCCCGATTTTAAAGTCAGTTTGAAATAAATAATAAATAAAATTTCACTTTTAAGTGTAAATTTTAGTTTCATAACACTCACTTACAGTTCATTTTAACCCAAAAATCAAGTTTAATGTTGTAAAATGTAAATTTAATTTTTAAGTTTACAAGAATGCATTAAGTTCAAGTGTTTCTGAAGATGCATTAAGATATATTCGCTGTCCAAAAGTTTACAGGGAAAGAATTAATTGTTCAAAACAATATGATGATATCATGGGCTTAACCTGCTAATTTATGCATAGCATTATTTATGGTAATTTATTTTTCTTAATTCTTCCATTATTTTTTGACATTTGCCACTACTAAAGCTTTTCCCTTTGACTCAGTGCTTGGTTGAAAAGTTATTTGGTGATTTACTTTCTCAAATCCAGTTTTTATTATTGAATCCATATTAACGATAATGCTGTAATTCAATAATATATTTATTTGTATTTTACGCTACGTCAACGTTTACCTTTTAGTCCTTTTAAAAACATACCGACACAACCTCAATCTTACTTTTTCTTCTTATTATTTTTTGGGGCCACATCCTTGACAGTTATCGGGTTACCTCGATCTAACATAAAAGCGCAGTAAATTTTGCTGATTTACGACACCAGGTGTCGCTGTTCCGAACTTGCACGGTCCCAATAATTGAGATAGGTAGTACGATAGGTGACATTTTATTATATCTTTCATTTTCAAACTGATTCAACTAACATTTTACTGTTGTACAGTTAGGCTACGTAAACATTTCATATGATTTAGTTATGGAAATGTGGCCCAAGTGACAGTTTAGCCAGTATGCAGAATCTTGTGTAACGGTGAGTAAATTATTGTGTTTTATATTAATAGTGATTGTAGATATCTCGGCTTAAAACTTAAATTATGATTCTAAATTTTTAAAGATGGGGAAAAATAGGAGATGTTGCAAAATATACGTTAATCTTTACACGTTAATCGTTACGTGATTTACAAATTAATAATATAAACGAACTTTATAAGGAATTCTTAAATTCTAAGTGTTGTTTTCCAATAAACTCTAATCTTTTAATATTTTCAAATAATATGGAAATTATTCATTGCATTTACAAACATGTTAAAATATGTAAAGACAAGTTGTAAATAGTATATAGGCATAATCTGTTAATATGGTTTAAAAAAAATTTGTAGGTGGTTGTACTTAATCCACAAATTAATAAAAAAAACATAAAAGAATTAAGAAAATAGAAATAGAACAAAAGTCAAAAAATAAATACAAAAAAAAAAACAAAAAACCAAAAAATAAATAAAAGAAATCAACAAAACAAAAAAAGAACAAAAAAAACAAGAAAACAAACGAATAAAAAAACAAAATAAAAATATATCAAAACAAAATTTATGTATCCATAAAAATATTAGGTATATGTAGTACTACCATTGATAACTGATAACAAAAAAATTTTGACTATGAAACTTCAATCAATAATAATTAAAATTTAGTCGATTTTAACAATAAATACAAACAAGACTGGCTAATTTCTCAGCCAAAGCTTTTTTTTTCAGAAAAGAAATTTGAAATTAAATTAATAAACCAATAATTTGATTAAATGGCAGATCTTAAGAATTTAAAATCCTAGGTTATATTTTATGTATGTGCCTCTAATTTTTATGAACTGAAATGTGAAGATGCCGACACCAGGCCTGAGTGATGAGTTATTATAATATATTATTTAAAAGCAAAGATTTTAGTTATACTTTTTTTTAATTATATGTACATACAACCAAATATGAATATAAAAAACCATCAGCATAATTTATTCACTTACGTCCTTAAATAATCATAAATCCCTTCTGTCTACTAAACATACACAGCTTGCACAAACGATTGAACAAAAAAAATACACTAAGTCATAATCCTCCCCTACAATCCCGTTATAAAAGACCTGCAAGGTCATAGTGACACGCTAACATGTGTTACCGATAAAACTGAATTTAATTTACTTCTCGATCTCTAGTTCGGTTTATACATGTTAACACTTGTTCTTTGTATCTTTTAGTGTCCATTTAAGTGTGCTGCGCTTATTAAATCACCCCTTGTAAGTTAATGTATTTATCACCCTTGATATCTGACAGGGAAGGTAATTTTTTATGTTGAAGGTTTATAGTTGTGTTTTACATTCGAGAGCAAATCATAAAATATATCTATTTAATTAGGGAGATATATGAAAGAATCTTCTTTAATACAAAAATTGAAGATAGCATTACGAAGTAGTCATCACGAAAGGATATTAATATAAATAACTAAAAATGAGGAATAAAATATAAATGGTATATAAAATAATGGAAATAGATCTTAGTGTATAGCACATAAACAAGATGGAATAATATTCTTAAGATTACAACAGTAATATACTATTTCAAAAGTTTGTCATATTATTCACAGTTATAAAAGATATTCACCTTAGTCAATGATATACAAGATTTCATCATTATCAGTAGCTCGACAATCCATTGATTGTCGAGCTCGACATCATAAAAGCTTTAAAAACTCTTTATAATACCAGCTTCTTTAAAGAAATTTCACCAGAAAAATGAAATAGTATAGTATTGCATAAAAAAGGAGATGTAACAGAAATTAAAAACAACAGACCTATTAGCTATTATCTCGTTTATAAAAGCTCTTTATGAGAATAATTACTAAGAGGCTGGGACCTAAGCTAGATTTTCACCAACCACTAGAGCAAGCCGATGTGGCTTTGGGACAAATGACGACCTACAAGTAATAATGTTATCCTTAAAAGAGAAAGTTATATAATACAACAAGCTATTGATATTAATATTTGAAGATTTTGAGAAAGTGCTTGAAGTCCAGCATAGCTACATATTTAAAGCTCTTACAGAGTGCATTATTGATCATAGATACATAGACGGCAACACTTTATCAATGATAATTATATACAATCTAATATCATCACCATCATTATTCAGCCTTCATTTATCACGTTATGTGCTGGACATAGGCCTCCGTTAAACTCCTCCATTCTTTGCGATTTTGTGCTCTTTGCTGCCAATTTCTGCGGAACTAAAACGCAATTGTGCAGGCCATGTAGCGAGAATGTATGACTCACGATGGACAATCGACAATCAAAATTACACATTGAAGCCCAAGAGCAGACAAACGTAATAGAGGAAGACCACCTACACGTTGGGCTGACTACATTAGGCATATCACCAAAAATTGGCAAAAAAACATCAAATATATTTAAGAAATAATAAATATATTACAATAGCCATATTGAATACAATAGTTAAAGTGGAGAGGCAGTTTAGGAAACATAACAAAAAGCATAAAATATTGCCACTCTAAAAATTTGAGAAAATTAATAAATAGTTAATACAAAAACGGTGTATTTGTTAGCTAAGTTCCAACGTATTTCCGTTTCTATAACTTTTACGTGTTATTCAAATATATTTAATATCACATCAAAGCTACGAAATAATCCTGCTTTAGATCTTTATTCTATCCTTTTTGATGTTGTTGGATCTTGAACCTTGAACCAAGATCCTCAAAATATTGTAGAAGAATTATCGTCACTTGAGAGAACAAAAGAAAGGCATCTTAAATGACCAAACAACTTTAAATGCAAAATCTACTTTTTCCTTCTACTTTTCCTTGTAAAATGAATTGCAGCAACCCATATCTTTCGCTGTTCTTCATAATCTGACCGAGGTATTCGATTTTGGTTATTTTTATTATAGTTAGCAACTCTTTTCCTTTTTACCTGGTTAGTAACATGGTCGGTATTGGATATCTTCAGGATTCCACGATGAAGCCACATTAAGAAAGCCTCAATTTTCTTGCAGGTAGCGTCTATGAGAGCCCACGGCTCCGTACAATAGTATAGGAAAGATATAACATCGTAGTAATCTGATTTTTTAATCATCAATCAGCCAATCGCGTCCACTGCTGGACATAGGTTTCCCTCAGTTCTCACCAGTGTTCTCTACACTGGGCCGCTTGTAGCCAGTTTCCCGCTACACGTTTTATATAATCGGTCCATCTAGTCGGAGGTCGTCCTCGGCTTCTTTTATAGTTTCTGGGCCTCCATTCCATAATACGTCTTGTCCACCGTCCATTTTGTGTTCTGGCTAAGTGCCCTGCCTAGTTCCACTTAAGCGTCGTGGTTCTTTCGATGACGTCTTGAACTCCTGATCTTTGCCTGATTTGTTGGTTTGTTATGTGGTCTCGAAGGCTCACGTTCAGCATTGCACGTTCCATGGCTCGTTGTGTAACTCTGAGTTTATTCGCAGATTTTTGCGTGAGTGTCTGCTCCATAAGTTTGTACAGGTAAAACACATTGGTTATAAACCTTGGGCTTGAGACACATGGGAATTAAACTTTTTAGAATATGGCTTAATTTGCCAAATGCTGCCCATGATAGGCCTATTCGCCTCTGTATGTCATGTGTTTGATTGTCTCTGCTTATTTTAAATTTGTGTCCCAGATATTTGTAAGTGTCTGTTTGTTGTATCATATTATTGTCAATAGTTATATTTCCACTCATTACGAGATTTGTTATAAGTTTAGTTTTCTCAAAGTTTATCTTTAATCCTGCTCTTTCACACAGACTTTTAAGCGAATTCATCATAGAAACTGTATCATGTAAATTATCTGCGATTAATACAACATAATCTGCAAATCTTAGATGATTTATTCTTTCTCCATCTATATTGATGCCCATATCTTGCCATTGAGTGCTCTTAAATATTGATTCTAGAGCTGCCGTAAACAATGTTGGTGACATATTGTCTCCTTGTCCAACTCCTCGAGCTAAGCTGAATTTTTCTGTGTCTTAGTGTAGTCGTATACCTGATGCCAGTAGCGTTCTCGTAGATGTTTTTGATTAGTGTCGTGTACCTGTAATCTATTCGGCTTTGATTTAGGGCTTCCAGTATTGTTTCAAACTCTACAGAATCAAAAGCCTTCTTGTAATTAACAAATGCAAGAACCAGTGGTATGTTGTACTCGATGCACTTTTCTATTAAGATCTTTATGGCATGCAAATGGTCATTTGTGCCATATCCGGCCCTAAAGCCTGCCTGTTCTTTGGGCTGATAGAAATCAAGTTTAGGTGTTAGCCTCTTTGTTAAGACTTTCATAAAGAGTTTGTACTTATGTGTCAAGAGGCTGATGGGTCTATAATTTTCTAATTTAGTAATATCGCCTTTTTTGTGTAACAAGACTATTACCGCATTGTTCCAGTCTTTTGCAATCGTACGCGCATGTAAGCATTTATTAAACAGTTCGCTTACTGATTTTAATAAAATTTCTCCTCCTGCTTTTATTGCCTCGATAACGAGTCCATCATCACCAGGCGATCGATGGTTCTTCATTTCCTTTAAAGCTGCTCTTACTTCTGACACAGTAATGGGTAAAGGTATTTCCAATCCCTGATTTATGAGAGTCTTTACTCGTGTCGGGAAATTTTCTTGTGGTCTTTGGCTGGTATAGAGGTCTTTATAAAACTCCCTGGTTATTTTCAGAATGTTTTGTTTATCTGTTGTTGCCTTTCCGTCTTTATCTCTCAGCTTGTATATTTCTTCTTTACTTTGTGTGAGTTTTCTATTCATTATCTTTAAACCTTTGTTCTCTTCTACTGTTTGAGTAATTACATTATTATTATATCTTTTTACATCTTTTCTAATTTCCGCTGAAAATCTTTTATTTAGTTTTTTTTATATTCTTTTTTGTTTCTCTTTTCGTTCTCGCTTAGGTTTCATCGTATTTCCATGAAAGCATTTGTATTTGTGCTAACCTTTTCACTTTTGGTGTCATTTCTCTTGCAAAATTTGAGTTGTGCGTTTCTAACCGAGTCTGTTATTAATTTATTGTGATCGTCGATACTTAGAGGTTGGGGATTATTACTCTGTAAAGTTTCGGCTATATTTTTTATGTATGCTTCTGGATGATTTGGTGAATTCCAAACTATGCGTTTGCAACTGTTTATCATCTTTGCTCTTTCTTTTTGTAGATTTATCGTTACTCTAGCTCTTACTGGTCTGTGGTCGCTTCCTACTGATAGTTTATTGAGTCTGATTTTATGGGCACTAATAAATCATGACATTTTAATAGCTTAGCCATTTTTTAAAATGTAGATCTTGCTTTTTTATTCTTCAATAATATTTCTAGGGAATGGTCCCAATTTTCATTGACGTTCGCACCAAGGTAGGTGTATGGTTTTAATGTTTTTATTGGTTGATCATTCACACTTACTCTTTAAATTTGCTGTTCCTTCTTAGAGATCATAATGCATTTTGTTTTCTTAATGTTCAGTGAAAGACCATATCTCTGACTCACTTCTGTGATTCTATTCATTAGCTCATTAACTATTCTGTCGGACCCCACGTTTGATTTTGATATCATCGAATTCTCATGTCTCTGTACGCATAGACGAGGTTTTATTCCAATAAATATTGCTTAGAAGTAGAAATTAGGAGGGGAGTTAGACAAGGATGTATTCTGTCGCCTCTGCTGTTCAATCTTCACTCCGAGTTTCTATTTACAGAAGCATTGGAGGATTCCAAGGATGGAGTCAAAGTGAATGGCGTAAATATCAACAGTATCAGATACGCCGATGATACAGTGTTAATTGCTGATTCCGACTTAGGTCTACAACGTCTACAACGACTCATCGACAAGACCAACTCGACCTGTGAGCAATTTGGTATGAAAATAAACATTGGAAAAACCAAAGTGATGTCAATCCGAAAAAACCAAAACGTACCTCAACCTTGTACAATAAATGGGCACATTTTAGAACAGGTCAATAGATTTAAGTACCTGGGATGTTGGATCGATAGCAGCCTAAATCCTGATCTAGAAATAAGATCGATTATAGAACAAGCCAGAAAATCTTTCGAAAAAATAAAAAAACTGCTTTGTGATTCTCGAATAAAACTCGACATTCGACTACGTTTATCAAAATGCTACGTCTGGTCGAATCTTCTATATGCAGTTAAAACGTGGACCCTTAAAACATCAACCGTAAATAAATTGGAGGCCTTTGAAATGTGGATCTACCGGAGAATACTCAAAATTCCATGGACATCGCATACCTCAAACGAAGAAGTGCTGCATAGAATAGGCAAGAAAAGAGAACTTTTTACCACAGTAAAAGTTAGAAAAACATCATACCTAGGCCACATACTGAGAAATAATAAGTACCAATATGCCCAACTTATAGTGAAAGGAAAAATCGAGGGAAAGAGAGGCCTAGGAATGAAAAGACTATCGTGGCAGAAACATCCGACAATGGACAGAGCTAAATTTTGAACTGCTAATAAGAACAGCTGAAGATAGAGAAGAGTTTAAAATTGTAGTAGCCAACCTCCATTGAGGAGAGGGCACTTTAAGAAGAAGAAGAAGAAATATTGCTAATAATTCTTAGATCACAGGTATTTATTCCAATATTTGTTAATATCTCCATCAGCTTGTCGTGTTTTACTGTATCGAACGCTTTATGATAAACAATGAAGTATGCATAAATATGTAATGATAGCTCGAAATATTGTTTTACTGCTACGAAACCTCACTTTTGTTTATGTAGTTACTCTTAAGAGTTGTGTTAACGTATTTGCCACCTTTGTATTAGTGTGCTAAGCACTAACGACATGAACGATCCGTAGCCGAGATTGTAAAAGTTTAACTTTTAACCCATTACATAAAAACGTCAGTACACTTCAAAAGAAAATAATAATGTATTAAAGACAACATCTAAAAAATATCGAAAACTGTATACACCTGCGTCCTGAATAATCATGGAAAATATGGGACGAGGCACGTCGAATAAAATCAAAAACATTTATCAGAATTAGCAAGACCATATGGGGCTCTCAACCGCGAATTGCTTGTGGATAATGTGGATGAAATAGTGACGAGAACTCTTGTCATAAACGGAGTTTTATGGGCCGTGTACGGAAATTTCATTTTCGCGTTTCCATCTTTTCTCTCTACACTTTTACTCTTTTGTACATGAAATAGTCCTGGAAGAAAGGTGTATAAACAAAAAATTGGAAAATAACATTATCGTTTTACAAAAACTTGAAAAAAGTTTCAAATGTTAAATAATGTTAAATTTTATAAAAGATCACAAAATTATAGAAGCAGAGGACAACATTTTAAATTTAATATATTTTAAAGAAATACACATATGTCCAAAAGTTTGGAATATTGGAATATTTCATCTTTTTATTGATTTTTATATATAAACTCTTCTAAATGGGAAACATCATTCTGTTTCAGTTCTCAAGAATACTAAATAAATCCTCTCATATTCTTCACGAACAGCATCTTTTAGTTCTCGAAGTGTAATGGAGGGATTGTTTCGCTTCTTAATGCATGTTTTCAGAATGTACCAAGCATGTTCAATAACGGTTATGTTATTATTATTATTATTATTATTATTATATAACAAATAAGGGCAGAGGAGCGAGCTCCTATTATGCCCAAAAAGCAAAAATAAACAAAAATAAAATAGATCCTTATAAAACTAATACTAATTATAAAGTTAAGTAGTTAAACAATTAACGAAAATTGAATTGTGACACAATAAATAAATAAATAATGCTGTTCGAGAAAAAATATCCTACCCTATAAAAAAAAATAAAGTGCTGTCAAGTTATTTTTAAAGATGTTAACACTAGCTGCCGATATGGTGTTTTGATCCAAATTGTTCCATATATTAAAGATTCTGTTTGGCAAGAAGTTCGCCCTGGACCTTGCAGTAGTTTGTTCCCTCTTTAATTTGTATCGATGGCCTCTTAATCTATCGTCTTCATTCAAAGTGAATATGTTGTTTAGGTTCCCAAAATTATGTTTTAAAATACGGAAGGACATAATTAGGTCACCTCGAAGACGTCGCTGCTCGAATGTCGTAAGATGAGCCATGAATAGTCTATCTTCATAGTTAGGTCTTACACGGTCGTATGCCAGTCTTGTGGCTTTACGCTGAACGTTTTCAAGTAGGATTTTATCGCGACTAAGATCTAGATTCCACACTGGTCCGGCAAACTCAAGAATAGGTCTAACGTATATTGAGTAAAGTTTACTAACAGAGGTTAGAGATATGCGTGCAAAACACTTACGAATCAAAAACAGTTTCGAGTTAGCACGTTTACACACCGACACTATGTGATCAGACTAATTTAAGTCACTATTAATTATCGCTCCGAGATCGTTGTGTGAGGTTACAGAGTTTAAAGGATGTCCAATAATAAAGTACGGAAGTGATGGGTTATTTTTGCCGATATGTAAAACAACGCATTTTTCAATGTTAAGCGGAAGTAACCATTCTGAGGACCATTTGAATATTGCGTCAAGATCTTGTTGAAGAATATGTTGGTTAATAGTTGGATTCACATATAACTTAGTGTCATCAGCGTAAATGGAAACCTTACTGGATACAATGAGCGGAAGATCACTAGTGTAGACACAAAAAAGTAGCGGTCCAAGTACTGATCCTTGTGGAACTCCACTCTTGACTGGCTTATCTAATGAGTGGTCCTCCCCAACACGAACCCTGAAGTATCTGTCGGATAGAAAATCTTGTATCCAAATGTTTAATTTTCCGCGGATACCATAGTGATCCAATTTAGCTAGTAATCGACGTTTTGGAACACGATCGAAAGCTTTGGAGAAGTCTAAGTAAACTACATCGACAGAATTCCGATTGTTTAAAGATAATGACCGACTGTTTGAAGATGATAATCATTTACACAATGAAGTAAGTTTGTGATCGTTGAACGACCTTTGATAAATCCATGCTGTTGGTGAGGGATGACATTTTCTTGAAGAAGGAACTCGGACATAGCTTCCGAAATAATTGATTCCATGACCTTGCTGACAATAGGAACCAGGCTGATTGGACGATAATTATTGCAATCAAGTTTATTACCTTTCTTGAATACAGGAGTAACTAAAGCCAATTTCCAATGTTGGGAGAATTCGAGGGCCACTGTAATGTAGATATTCCTTCTTCTTCCAGAAAATTTTGTAATGCTGCTCTTCGATGAGGAGGTGCGTTGTCATGCATAAACACAAATTATTCACCTACTACCCCTCGGAATAGACGTACGACAGGATTTAAAACTTCCTAGATGTACACAGCACCAGTGACTCTTCTCTCCAGAACCAGCAGTGGCGTTCGTGTACCACTCATAATACCACCCCAAACGATAATACTACCACCTTCAAATGGGACACGCGATTGGGCTGTTTCTGGTCAGGCTTATCGTCCTGAGGCCCTTCAAACCAGTGTTTTTCGCGAATCAGATACCAAGCCAATTTTTGACTCATCGGAGAACATCACGTTATTCCAGTTAGGACCATGATGCACCATTTCTCAAGCCGATTGCAACCTTACTATTTTGTGTTGGTAGGTTAGTTTAGGAACACGTAGTGGTCTTCTACAATACAAATTTATCGCATTTAGTCTGCGTGTTATTGTTTGCCGTGAAATATTCAGTCCTTCAAGCCTAGAAATTTCTCTGGATATACCACTTGTAGATTCCAGACGATTTTTACGAGCTATCAATGATATTCGCCGGTCTTGTGCTGCTGTTGTAGCACCAGTACCACTTCTGGGGCGATTCTTAACGTCATTCGTATCTTGGTATTTTTTTAAATTTTAGTTACAGCACTCTGAGTAACATCAACAATATTCACGATATAACTTTGACTAAAGCCCTGTTTTAACAAAGCAATTACTCTTGATTTGTCAAAATAAGATATCACGTTTCTATGCCTTTTTAAACGGTTTAATTCAAATTTAAACAGAGACTGAAATAATCTGTTAATACGCTAATCAGTTAAATGTGACCAAAATCACACAAAAACGATTAAATTTTTTTATCAATTTCATTTAAAAACACTCTAGAATGAACATCAACAACAATTTTAAAACCACCATAGGCGTAGATATATTATTTCTAAGTATTCCAAACTTTTGGACATATGTGTATGTCCAATTAAAATATTACATCGCCTCATACTATTAAAGAAATATATTGAGTAAACAAGAATGTATGAATCTCCAAATTGAAGAAGTTAATATGAGAAGTTAATATAATAATACGACTATTAGCTCGGATTAATGACTTAGCAGATTGGCAAATAGACTTTGGAGTAACTGGATTATGACGTTCATGTTTAGAGCCTGGATTCAGTCAAAAATTTTAATTTCCAACATATACTATTACAAACATACTATTTTTGTTGGGAATAAGCCACAATTTTACTTTAAAATAAGTTTATTTGACCATAAGATTACCACTTCGAAAACCGTTATCAAAATACAAAAACCGTCGACTCTAAATGGTCCCCTGTGCGTAACCCATATTTAGGCCTATTCTCGCATATATTTGAAATATCCCTTCTTTACAGCCGTTTAAGCCTTAACTATCTAACTAACCCAAAAATATTTTATTGGTCTGAGTCTTCTCAGCTCTTGCACGAGAAAGTCTATCTTGTGTATCAGTTGCAGAACGAGTTAGTTATACTTGGCCGGTAAGTTCACTTTTCTTAAACTTTTCATCTACCTTATAATTTTAGTTATATTATTCACCGATCTTATAACTGTATCGCTAATATAAATTACTTATCATTATAGACATTGATGTCAATTCTGTTATGAGTAAATTCGCCCGCATTGTTATGTTCGCACAATGTCCTAGCTTTGGTGGCTGGTTAAGTTACCTACTATTTGAATTTTGTGATTCTTATACCAGCCTGCAACATCGACTCTCATCTTTACCTGCTGAGGCCAAGCGACAATTGCATGAAAATCGCCCCATTGGATAACCAGACAGTAGGTATCCTCACCTGTATTATGTAAGTACTATTACCGTTTCATCTTATTCAACTAAAAGTCAAAAATTTTATGATCAGAGATACTACCGACTTAAGTTTAGTGATTTATCGTCCTGTAATTGTGTATTTTTCTCCTTGATAAATAATATAACTACGGTGATAATTAGCCGAAAAATAATTGTTGATAATATTTACTGTCTAGATATACTTTTTTTCTTATCAGTTATTATACAGGGTGGTCCTTAAGTAATTGTACAAAAAGAAACCGTAGATTCTGCACTTTAAAATATTACGATTTAAGCCAACTTACTTTAATAAAATGTTGATATTAAGAAAGATACAGGTTGTTAAAGTGAAAATTTAAAATTTTATTTTTCGCTATAACTTTTACGTTTGTACACATTTTTAAACAAAATTTACCAATGAAAGCTTTTGAGTAGAATAAATTATAATTGTATACATACTTTAATGTAACTGATAGAAGGCGCCACATATGCCACATGTGTGGCATAAATTTGCGCTTAACTTTTTTGCTATTTATGTTAGCTGTATTTTTCATATTTATTTATTTAAAAAATATGAAAAACATATTATTTTTACAAAGAAAAGATATACTTGTTAGTAACCTTAAAATTTAACCGTTTTCGAGATAATCGCATTTTATAAGTCAGCTGCATAATAATTCTTAGTTATGATATTTGTATCATATTACACCGAGATCAGTATAACAATATTATAAGCATGGTAGTCGCCGACGTTCAGTAGGGATATGGCACTCTAAGAAGAAAATGATATTTGTGCAGTAACGCACTGAATACCTGTAGATAAGCATATTTCATAGTTTATTCTTACCCTTAAAACAACTCAAAGATGATAATGTAACATCACAAATTACTTTGCTTGGCTGCTAAATGTCTTATTGGAGAAAGAATTATTCATCTTTTTCTTTAGGTGCCTTGTCCGTATTCAGACGTTGGCCGTTATCATGTTTACAATTTCCCTTTTCTATCGCTTCTTAAGTTTCTCTACTGGAGTTGTATTACTTTTTCTCAATTGTAAAATTCCTAAAACCCAAAATATGTGGTGTATAAAATATGTTCCAACACCACATTCTAGAGAGAAGGCAGTGAGAAAATACTTAAATACAACTTTTCTGAACGTTGGATTGGTCGTGGTAGTCATACTCCTTGGCAATGTGGTAAGAGATTGATATAATTATTTAATTCATAAAAAATCCCAACAAAAAACCTTATTATTAAAATTCCGTAAACTGTTTACCCATTTTTATTGAAGTTATACTTCTATACGCACGGTCGGCGTTGGAAATTTGCATGAGAGTGAATCTGTGAAACCTCTCTCGAGAATAAAAATGTTCCTTTTGTATATATATATATATATATATATATATATATATATATATAATATGTATTAATATTATTATTTATGTGATATGATTATTTTAGGCTTTTGTATTTCAAAATAATCACTGTTTGACTGAGAACTGTCAATTTTGAAATCCGTTACTGTTATGTCTAATTGGTCAATCCTTTATGTGTTTGGTTCATACGCTGGTGGTTGTAAGTTCGAATCCCAATTATGAATTTCCTTTTTTACTTTTGAAATACCAATAATAGAAAGAAAAAATCTTATACCAAATCATCAATTTGGTTTCAGAAATCAACATTCCACTATAGATCAAGTTCACAGAATAACGAATATAATAGAAAAAACATTAGAAGAAAATAAAGTCTGCTCTACAATCTTCTTGGATGTAGCACAGGCGTTTGATAAAGTCGGGCATGACGGTTTAAACTATAAACTAAGAACGTTCATGCCTAAACAGTATTCAGAAATCTTGGAATCATACATTGCGAATAGATATTTCAGAGTAAAACAAGAAGAAGTGTACACCGACTTAAGGCAGATCAAAGCTGGCGTGCCACAAGGAATTGTCTTAGGTCCGGTCCTGTACCTATTGTAAACGTGTGACATTCCAGAGCTAGAACAAAATACTATTGCCACCTTCGCGGATGATACAGCCATACTAGCGATAGGATACACTAGTAAAGAAGCGACTGATAAATTGTAACTATCAGTAAATAAAATACATAACTGGACCAGAAAATGGCGAATAAAATTAAATGAGACTAAATCTGCACACATTAACTTTACAAATAAAAAAATAGAAAATTTCCCAGTTAGAATAAATGATACCCAAATTCCTTATACAACATCAGCAAAATACTTGGGCATCACCCTAGACGCGAAGCTGCGCTGGAAAGTCCATGTCAAAAAGAAAAGAGGGGAGCTTGATATTAGATATAAGAAATTGTATTGGCTGATTGGAAAAAATTCAACATTGTCAATTCATAATAAATTATCCATCTACAAGCAAGTACTGAGGCCAGTATGGGTATATAGGTGCCAACTCTGGGGCTGTACCAAAGCTAGTAATCTACTTATTATCCAGAGATTTCAAAATAAAGTACTGAGAAACATTGTTGATGCTCCTTGGTATATCCGTAACAGCAACCTCCACCAGGACCTGGGTATGGAAACTGTGATCGAAATAATCAAGAGAACAGCAGCAAGTCACGAGCAGAGGCTGCATAGTCATGGGAATGTCGAGGCAATCCAGCTTCTTGACAACACTGAACTAAAGAGAAGACTCATAAGGACAAAACCATTTGAGCTAGTGTAAATGTGTAACAGTTTAGTGTAAAAAGCAGAGTATAGTGCTGTAAAGTTATTGCATGCTAGTTGTAGTGCATTATTTAATAGATAAAATAAGAGTAAGCCATAGGGTAAACCCTTAGATTTAAGTATTTGCTGTTATTATGTTAGGTCAGAAAATAACTGATAATTGGTCATTTGTGACCAGATAGCAGTATACAAACACCGCGCATGTGTTAATAAAAAAAAAAAAAAAACTTTTGAAATATTTAAAAACCTCACGTTAATCGTATTAAATATATGTAATATACGAAAAAATGCTAAATTTTAAAATAAAATGAAAATTTACAACATAATCCGAGTTGTTGGTTTTTTATTTTTATCTTCGTAAAGTAAGTTATGTATATTGGCAGTTTTAAATACTTATTATTATTACATTTTAATTTATATTGTATTATTATATTGAATTATGTTGCAGTGTATTTATTGTATTGTAATTTTTATATTAATAACAAAATAAACAATGAATTTGACTGCATGGTATGTGTAAATATTTTTTTGCATATATATATATATATATATATATACATATATAAAAATATACATATATAAAAATATAAATATATATTTTCATTAAAATATTGATACAATCCTACATTTACTATACTCATATTACAGGTCAAATGTTTATATACAGCAAACGATTCACCATATACCTATATAACTAATTCTCTTTCTGTTTCTGCTCTCTCTTACCTATAGCATTACATATGTAATGATGGTGCAGATTGACTCCCATATAAATTTTTAACGGCGAACTTTTTAACTTCTACCGGCAGTCCCACTGGACTGCCACACACGTTTTTTAAGACCATTAGAAACTGGAGCACAGGTATTAAATAACGCATATGTGTCTTGTTTTATAATACTTTTGCTACAAATCTAACCTTGAAGACTCAGCATTTTTACAAAAACATCATCGTCAAATTGGCACTTTAACACCCTGTATCTTTCTTAATATCAACATTTTATTAAAGCAATTTGGTCTTAATCGTAATATTTTCAAGTGTAGAATCTATGGTTTCTGTTTGAAAAATTACTTAAGGACCACCCTGTATATAATTATCATTTAACAAGAGAGTGATCACTGAGCCTATATTAAGTGTTCTAGAGATTTCATGATTATTAATTTTTAAGCAAATTTTAGAATTATTTTTATTTAAACATTAATATAATCAACCGAGATATATTTTTCTTCATCTTCTTGATAATGCTAACCTTCTTATTACCTTTAGCCTAAATATCTTAAAATTTTAGTATTAAATATGATTATAAAATTTTTTTGTATTTCTTTACAGAATTTCTATTGTAACATTTGACAGATATTCATAGGTCGTTTTTTTTAATAATGGCTTTCCTAATTTTGTTAATTAAAATAATTTTTTGTCAAGTACATAAAGAATTTTGTACAGCGTTCAATTAATCTTTAGTTATCAAATACACTAGTTGTAAATTGACCGTTTATTTCTTTTTTTTTTTGTAACGCTTATTCCTTGTAACCTTTTAAATATTATTTATATTATCTCTTTCAGGTACAACCTATTTTTTCCATTATTAACTTATTTTATGTGTAAAGTGTAGGTATATGTATTGCATTATTATTGTTTATCGCGGGATATAATTACTTCTTCCTACTCTTTTGTTCTTCTTCTTCTTCTACGGTACTACAGGCCAAACTGAGCCTTTGCCTTGGCTGTGGCTGATCTTCTTCATACACGGACATCTAAAAGGACTTGTGCATCGCTGTTTACTGTCTTTACAGCGCTTTCTTGGGTTTACAACCGATCTCTTTCCCTGCATTCTAGCATTCAGTGCTCTTTTTGGTAACCTATCCTCTCCCATTCTTATCACATGTCCGGCCATTGTAATCTTTGTATTCTAATGAAGTCTGAAAGAAGTCTGAATCTTTTGTTACTGTGCAGTACATTACCTGGTATCTTTCCTTTTCGTTATCGTATTTAATAACTTTCCCTATTTCTTCCAAAATAGAGAGGTGCCAAAATTTTCTCTTTCGTCTTCTCTTGTCTATCTGACTCACGTATTACTTGTGGTCTAGCTCTATCGAACTACGACTAAGACAAATCTACCAGACTGAAGGCTGGACCTTAGTATCGTGTTTTGTGTAACCGTGTTAAAAACGATCGGAGCATTTACCATCTTCCATTAAGTACACTCCTGCACAGCTCAACCGTAGTAGCTGTGTAGTTACACAATACACAATTAAGTGGCTTCCTTTTGCTTTAGTATCGTTAGAATGAAACTAAAAGGAGTACCTAATCTTAAATGATTCAAATTTATTACAAAGTAATGTCTAGCAGATGTTTACCACTAACTGTGTTGTATCATTAGCGATATGGGAATGTTTGACTTTAAAATAAATTTTTATTAAATATATAAAAACACAAAGTAATGAGAAACAGAAATATTAAATGCAGTATAGCAGTACGCAGATCAATCGCCAATGGTATAGATATGTGCCAAAATAATAATGTACCATGAACAGTACTACGCGCAATTAACTCAGTATTCGCAAGAGACAACAAAAATAACAAAACACTGTGTTTTACTCAGATTAAGTCCTGGTAAAAGTATACATTATCTAAATATAATACCAGCAAGTTATAAATGGTTAAATATTGTGTTTATATAAGATTAAGCCACAATGCATATGTAACACAAAATACACAAACATAATATACGAACACAAATGTACAAACACTAATATCTGTACAAATAATGCAAACGACATAAAATAATCAGAGTTTGATGTCTCGATGGCACAAAATCCACCCACAGATTTTTTAAGCTAAAGGCATATCTGTAGCCTACAAGATCGTGGCCAAGTAAGTTAGCTGTCAATTTTGAACATATTCCCCTCAACAACTTTGCTAGTTATCTCTGTTAATGTCAATCACTCAAAATATTCACTATTGAGCGGTTAAGCAATATTTAATTGGAGAGTAGCAATAAAAAAAGAAAAATAAAAAATAATATACAATAAGGCAAAAAATAACAATATATAAAAAAATGAATAAACCGAACCAAGAACCGTTTTCTGATGTCTGTATAAGTAACTATAAGTGGCCGGATAAAGAATACTAAGAAACAGTTAAAGAGTACAATAAAGAAAGCACTATTAGAGGCAATTTGAGTTTTAAATATTCTAAAATGTAAGAAGAACGTTTATAAAACCTGGGACTTATGCAAATAGCTCCAAGACTATGGCTTTTATGTCTGCATTTTCTCTCTAACCGAGGAAATGGCGTGTTTCTGTGAAAATCGCTCGCGTATGTGTACCGACGCCATAGCCCGTCACTTTGTTTAAACGCATTTACATAAACAAATAGTTAAAACACAACGGTTAGGGATTACGTGGTTATTGCTGGATGGTGTGGTGAAATATAAAAGGAATTTGCTCACAAAGATAAATGTTCCAGAAATTTGATAACTTTATGTGAGACTTTAAGAATGCGTTAAGCTTGATTAAAAAAATTTAATAAAACAAATTTAAATTAAATTAAAGCTGTTAACAATAGTAAAGATAAAGATTAGTGAACCGGATTTTTTTAATATATTAAATTATTTCTTTATATGGGACTTAATAAAAGATAAACGCGCTTAAACAACAAATCATTACACAGTATGTCAATTTTAAAATTTACAGTGGGGAATATCTCACGAATAAAAACTGATATCGAAAAATGTTTGAAACCGTTTTAGGGGGAACTAAAATGACATGAAAAATGCTATCCAATGGTATAATTAATAAATATACAGAGGAAAGCAGCAATTGTAAAACTTTGGCTTAAATGGAAAATTTAATAAGGTTTTTGTTGAACTACAAATTTGTTCAAAATATCAATTACGTAAATGTTCGAGTAAATGTTTTGTAAACAATAATACAGGCTATTTTTAAATTTTGCGCGAACTCTGGCAAATGTTGTTCTAGTAATAGCTGTGTAATTCGCAATTCCCCAAGTGATGCAGTTAACTTTTATAAACAACTGACTTGAGATAACCTTATAGAAAAAAGTCAGGTGACGATAAGTCTGGTGTCCTCGGAGGCCACTCAATAGGACCTCTCCTTCCAATCCATTTGTTCGGATATCTAGTATCCAACCAGTGCCCAACTGGAGCTGCATAGTGAGGAAGTGCTTCATCTTGTTGGAAGTGTAGCATGTTTCCTGCATATCGAGATAAATGTCGTCACTTAAATTGCCTGGTATGAACAAGGGATCAATTATCGCACTGCCTAATATTCCTGCAAGAACATTCAGTTTTTCAGGATATTGAGTTTAACCTTCTCTGAATCGATGCGGGTTCGCATCACACCAGTACAGACAGTTTTGTTTTACAAACCGACATTACCATTCAGCATAAAAGTACATTCATCAGTGAAACAAATATTTTTAAACATTCTCGGTTCAACGCCAATTCTTTCAGTCATGAGTTTACAAAACTCAAATCGTCGTTCTGGATCATCATCACCTAGTTCTTGAAGAATTTATGTTTTTGTACGTATGAAACATGTGATTTGAATACCTTTTTAACCGACTCATGTGAAATTCCTGTCATTGTTCCTTCATTCAGTAATCTTGGGGCATCCCTTTTTTTTATTTTGCATTGATCCCGTTTCTCTAAACTTTTTAACTAAATCGCGGACGTACACGAGACTTACATTTTTGTCCGGATGCCTTTCTTGAGAAAGTCATAATAAGCCGGCTGATATTAATACCCTGTATAATTATTAAACAATAATTATACAGGGTCATCAACAAAATCAAGAAAAACCTGATTAAATTTTCCATTTAAGCCAAAGTTTCACAATTATTGCTTTAAGTAGGAGTTTTCAATTTAAACTTTAATGGGTTGTGGTAGGTATGGCCTACCAGTAGGGAGGAGCAATATACGTCTTCTTAGAGTAAATATAATATGGTAGATTTTAGGGAATTTACTTTAATTCTCCAGAGTTTAAACCATGCATTAGTTTTGTTTAGATGTAGTTGCAGTATCTCTGGTGCTACTGTTGAATTACTATAAGATGTTAGGAAAGCAGTATTATCTGCAAATATTGCAAGCTTTAGATTACCGCTTGTTGGTAAGTCAGCCGTATATATCAGGTACAAGAACGGTCTGAGCACACAGTACCCTGAGGTGCACTATCTAAACCTTACTAGATATCTTCTTTCTGTAAGGTATGGTTTAAACAGCTTGAAGTATGTGTAAGATAGGTTTTTCTTCAACTTGTATAGAAGTTCTGTTTGTCACATCTTGTCAAAAGCTAAAGAGGCAGCTAAAAATGCTGCAGATATATTTTTAAAATTACTTTAGGGACTACATGTCTCCCTGCTCGAATATTAGCACACATCATTAGCAGTTGAAACGACACAGACCAACTCAATATATCCATTGTCATCGACCTGGAGTCAAAACATTATTAAATGTATAATTTGGAATACTTTAAATCCATACATGAAGGTCTTATAGACAACTTTACTGTTAGCAACAAATACACAAGGCACGAGGATGATCTGTTCAGATTGAAAACGTTCTGCCAGAATTTAAATGACGACACTTTTATAAAGTTTTAAATATTTGTTTGTTTTTATACCACAATACATATGTGTGAAGTGTTTTAACTTCTGTGTTTTTTTATTATTATTGCGAGAAACTAATTATTGATTCTCTTGCCATTATAGTTTTTTGTTCCTCTTATTTTTGATGTTCTTTTTGCATATATTTGAAATATATGACAATGTGACAAATAGCAATTATATAAATGCAGTAACATAGAAAAACGCATTTTTGTTCCGACAAATTGTACAATACTTCGATAAAATCAATTACAAATTCATAAATTGAAAAGGTAATAAATAAAAAGGCTGCCGTTCAAAAATATTTTAAACGTGTCACTTTTAACCAGTAATTAAATAAATATTAAATAAGCCTGTTTCCAAATTACATGTTCTGGCTTTTACAACTGACAGTTACTTTGATATCTGAATGGTATGAATTATGAAATCAACCACAATTTCATAAATGACATTTTCCGTGTCATTTCGCTGAATTACTGCGCGTTTCGCAATTTTTTATTAAATACATGCGACAACGGAAATTATGTTTTATGATTTTCAGTTATAATGCCGAATATTTAAGCAAAATAAAGGTTTTCACGAGGGAAATCTATTGGAAATACATTTCTGAGGATAGGCCGGCCTTCGGTGTGTTTATGGATATGTGAGATATTCATTAATAATATAATTAAAGATATACTTAAACACAACAAATTAACGAAGGAAAATAATATAATTCTTATAGTTCTTGTTTACTACACATAGATATGTGGTTAGTACGATATATTGAAAATTAAATAGGCTAGTGACCACAATAGTGTAGAAATTATCATAGAGAAACAATTAAGGAAAGAAAATTGATTTAAAAACAAAATTCAAATCCTGAAAATGATAAAATGACGTCATTAAAAACTGTATAAAGTAGTTGTTGGAAGTTCTTAGAATTGTTGCTGTAGGAAAATTGGTAAAATGCATAGAGAAAAGGCGGCAAATTCGAACTCCCAATTGGTTTTTATTTTTGTACTATAGTAGTTTAAATTCCAAAGTATACTATAGTAGTTTAAATTTAAATTTAAGATAAAACTAAACTAACATTATCTAGGAATAACTTTGCTTAGCTTCAAATGTTCTAAAAATATATATTATATGAATCTGCTAATTTTTGAAAAAGTTTACAAAATAGGCACTTAAAAAAGTGCTGTAAATTCAAATCCCTCTTTTTCCTTGTATTTCGTACCCCCTAGAAATCTAATGCATTACGACTGGTGTTGAATAATTCACAGTTAAATAAATATATAAATTTGTTTCATTTTTAAAATAGATTGATGTGTACAAATCTGACTTTAAAGTGACTTTAATACACAAATATCAAAATAAATTAGGTTTTTATTAAAAGGCCTAGGCCTATAATTGTTTTAAGTTTGAATCTATCTTACTAACAAAAGTGGCATTAGTCATCATCTTTTTCATATGGTACAATCAGCATGTGGCCAACATAGACACATTGGGCATTTGATCCACTGTTTACCCGTCACTGACTTGGACCATTGTTCGTTGCAGAACATGCACGTCACATCCGATTCATCCAGTGTTTGTCCTTGTCCTTCAATAAATCCGATTAAAGAGACTGATTTCAGAGACAAATAAACTTCTTCCTCTGATGAAGATCTCTTGTAGGGGTGGCACCAATTGTTGTTAAAATAAGAGATCATAAGTTGAGATAGCTTGGCTATGTCAACGTAGAGACGTTAATCAGCCAATACGAAGAATTACTGATCTGCGGGTTTCTGGAAGTAGTAGGAAAAAAAAGACCAAAAAAGACCTGGTGGAGACGCTTAGGCAGAACATGTCCGTAAAGTGTATTAATATTGATGTGACACAAGAAGCTGAAGAACGAAGCTGACCCCGCATAGGGATAAAGGCAAAAAGAATAATGGTGATGATAAATGAGCGGTTGAAAATGAGAATGGTCTAAGTCAGAAATACTTTTATTCTAAAAATGACGATTTAAAGATAACATGTTGGCGTTAAATGGAAACAGAGACTTACTGTGATCAGATTTAATTCAACAATTTAGCCATTCCAGCGAAACAATGAGCTAGTACTTTAAATTTATATTTGTATTTGTTAATATATTAACTTAAACCACTCTGTCTATAATTAAATGGATGCATTTATATTTTTTAAACTTTGTAGCAAAATAGAATACTGTTTAACAGAATTATTGACCAAGAAAGCTCGTAACATGAAGTTCTTGACTTAGACCACTTAATGTTTTAGTTTAGTATAAATTAGTTTATATTAAAATAGGTCTTATAATACAATATGTAGTTTTTAAGAAGATGAACGTGCGAATGTTAATTTCTATTTTGCTTTGTTAATTGTTTATTTTGTTAATTTTTACAAGGTTAAGATTGTATAACGGCTACAATATATACTGCAACGAGTATACAACACCTATGATGATGCACTAAAAATGAATTAAAAACAAAATAAAAAATAATGAATTGTTCAAATGTTGAAAAAATATATACGTTTAATAAAAATTTGTACAGCATGATATGTCTTCTATTTATATTAAGGGAAATAACCTGAGAAGGGAAGCGGCTTGAATAAAATACCGATTTGTTGCCTATTATCGAGCCCCTTAACCACCTCAATATTTATCTATTTTAATGTTATTCGTCGGTCTGGGTTAGTCCCTCTCTGCCCTCATCAGAGATCAGATCTAAGGTTGCGAAGGGTGGTTGGTAGCAGTATGTCGGAGCCACGAGAAGTGATTACAAAGAGTGTTTGTAGCAGTTGTGCACGCCGGCAATTGCAATAAAATAAATGTCCGTCTCATGGCGGTAAAGAGAGAGAAGACGCGTTTCTATTGTCCATTACTATTCACTTCAAATCACATTATCGTATTCTTTGTCCCCAGCGGTGGATTTGCAAAGAATTCTCAAGATTCACTGAAATTTTAAAGCAACTGTTCCCCGAAAGGTAAAAAGTAAAAATAGGGTCAAGAAGTAAAAATAAAAATATGAGAGTGAAAATAAAGTTTATTCAATTTAATTTTTACTTAGTTTAGTAATTAAAAAATAATAAACTAAAGCAATATTAATAGAAAGATTAATAATAATAATAAAATGATGGGTATAAAAGTTATAGTTTATATACATTTTCTCTCTACGTTTTAAAACATATCGCACCCTCAGTGCAAGACTGCAGTAACTCAAAATTTTATGAAAATGAAGTAATCATGGAATTCGATTGTAAACATGCCTATATATTCCCTGTAAAACTTAAGTAGTTTTCAAATGGTAAAAGAAATAATAAATAAGACTTACAATCAATTTAATTTAACTTAGGTATCCAGACGACCGGTTTCGCTTTCTGCAATATGCAAAGCATCTTCAGGTCTCGATACAAAGTTAAATAAATGATGCCGGTTAAATATTAATTGATGGTTGGAAGAACATGGTTCAAACTATCCTGTATTGTTGAATGGAGAATTTAAGTCTGCTATTGTAATTGTTTGACAGTAAACGGGAAGTTCTTAAGGAGATAGATTTTATCCAATGAAGTAGAGATAGGTGTAATGTGATTGTTTTTAGATGAAAGTGATGTAAATTATAAACACAATAATTCCACCCACTTACAATATTCCAAAAGTCGGCCAACAAATGTTACCATGAAGCATTGCTCATCTTAAAAAGTAATAAAATCCTTTTTATTATAATCAGGATTTCAGGATATTACAATAAAAATTTTCAAACAGTACTAGAGATATTAACGGGTTTTAATGATATCATAATTATTTTCAACGACGCATCCAGATCAGCACAGGGAGTAGGAGTGGCTTTCACAACAGATAACTATAACAGTTCCTAATAGCTCCCTCCTCAAACCTTAATATTTTCCGCTAAGATCTTTTCTATTCTCTAGGCACCAACGTTTTTGACACACAAACATCAAATACTCTCTAATCATTAACGATTATCTGAGTGCATTAACCATTCTAAAGCAATTGTAACTCAAACATCCCGTTCTGCATTTAATTCCATGCCAAGGTGGAACTTTTAACATGTAAACCAAATCAAATATTAGCTCTTCTAGGTACCTTCACATTGCGAGATAAGTGGAAATGGCAAAGACATATTAACAAAAAATGCAAGTAAGAATCCGTTAACACACATCGTAACTACCTGTGCTCATACTGATTGAAAGTAATATTTTAAACTCTATAATAATTCAAACTCTACATTAAGAACTTATCAAAAAAAAAGTGTGCTAAGTGGAAGCTTTTAACTAAAAGAAGATACCAAGTGATCATATCCAGATTGCGACTTGGACATACAAAGATAACCCATGATTTTATATTAATGAAGGAACCTCCTCCGTTATGTTGTCTGTGTGATAGTGAACTAACAGTAACAAAGTTTGAGTAACTGTTAGTATGCAAAGTAACCAAATTTGATATAAGCTGTTTGTTCCTCTTTTACACTTCATGTAAATACAATTCAATTCTAATAAGCCTTTGTGGTTACAGCAAATTGTAAATAAAAAAATATTAAATTGGTAAATTCATTCTTCGTTACTTTTGGCAATTTAAATTGAGTATTTGATTAACATTTTCAGTGATGTTGGGTATAATTGTACCCATTAATTTGAATGCATAATATAATTCTACAGAAATATGTAACTTAAACCAGTTTAAAGAAATTTACATTGTATAAGTATTATACTTCTGCGTTTTGTACCCAAATGGCGCAGGGATGGTTTTATTCGAAAAGAAAATTAATGTAAAAAACAATATGGCGGCAATTGCGTTGTTCGTAAGAGGTAAGTTTACTTGTTATTTTAAATATCAGTTTGAATTAAAGTAAATCTCGGTTTATATTTCAGTACAATATTGAAAGTAGTGTTACTTTTTACTAATTGTGAGTAGATTTTATTGAAATTTGACTTTTTTAAAATATAGACGTGTACGTCAAATTCGATGGGCACAATTGTATACAAAATGACTAAGTGATAGTTTTATGTTCATAATAAAATGCCTCCAATATATATTTAACAGAAAAGGAACCGCTAGAAGAGCATGAAAAACTGTCCGATATAGAAGGATGTGTTAGTAATGAGAATAACTGCAAAGAAAAAATTCAATTAAAGCCGGATTTATAAACGGACATAAACATAATTTTAGTCTTTAACCTTAATCTTATTATATAAGCATAATGTTGAAAGTTAATAAATAAATGTACCCATTTAAAAGCATTCATAATACATAAAACATAAATTTAGTCCTTAAAACGTGACCTTCAAAGTTGGTAACTTTCTACATTTATGAATTAAGTATTAAACATTATGGAATTGTTGGAATATGCGCATGTGTAATCCAAAGTAAAAAATTAAAGAACTGTTCTTCATCCCATTTCTTATCACGCTTTCTATTTATGGGTCTTACACTATACCTTCTTACTCTTCTTTGCTTGTTAAGAACTCTGGCAGATATAGTCGCTACAATTGTTAAATAAAGTAGGACTGCTGCCATGGCCAAAGCAACTTTTCTATTAATCTTTATATTTATTTAAAATTATTTCACTTTTCTACGAATCTAAAAACCAGAAAAAATTCTTCAAGATCTATAAAAATTTGGTTAGGTTTGTATTTCTGAAGTAGTTTTTAAATATTATGGTTAGGTATTATGTCTAGTTATAAACCAATCTTAAATCTTTTGAATATTGATTGTGGTTAAAGTTATGTTTATGACTTATGATTATGTAGTATGTCCGTTTATAAACCTGGCTTTAGACAGAGAATTGGCCACATGATACATAATATATCTGGAAATTAAAACAAAGGGGAGAATGAGGAAAAGAAACAGGATAATAAGGAAGAAAAAGAAGATGATGATGAATAGTAGGACGTAAACTATGGTTATGGTTATGGTAACCATGACAACTTCATCACTCTAAAAAATATGTAAAATGTTTACAGAATGTTCAATATGTAACATGGCAATTACAATACAATAACCCGGGTGTCTAATGAAAATTGTTATATTTTTCTGGGATATTTTCTCGAAAGTTTATTTAAAAATTTCATTCATTACACTAATATGTATGCTTTGCAAACTGGATTTGAGAAATTTGTACCATGTAACAAACAATAACTTGCAAGAAATAAAATCGTTTTTGGCCTTAATATCCTAACAGGCTGTCTAAAATTTCCAAGACTGCAAATGTATTGCGACAAATCCTTGAAAATTAATATTTTTTCAGACACATTGACATTGAATCATTTTTTCCAACTTCGCACCCACTTTCATTGTGACAATATGTAACCCAGACAGAGGAACGACAAACTATGAAAACTTCGACTAGTTGTTGAATCAGTCGTAAAGAAATGTAGAGAACTGCAGACAGAAACAAATGTTTGCATAGACGAACAAATCATGCCCTCCAAAGGGAGATTGTTGATAGAGCAATAAATAAAAAAGAACCCAAGTCATCGGAAGTAAAACTGTATTTATTAGGTAGTGAAACTGGATTGATTTACAATTGTTTAATCTATCAAGGTAATACCACAGAAATACAATCTTCTTATTTGAAATATGGACAGAGTGCAGTTATCGTATTGCAATTATGAAAAGGACTTGAACCTAATAAGCATGCATTGTAGTGTCACAATTATTTTACGAGCTATAACACATTTTAACCTTTTACAAATATTCAACCAAAAATCAATACTTGTTGCTGATCCTGCGAGGATCAATAGATTTTCTACACCACCTCTAACTGATGAAAATTTTTTTTCAAAAAACAAAAAAAAATTAACGAAACGAATTGTCTCTTCTGATGGAATTGTAGTAACCAGATGGTTAGATAAAAAGTTAGTAATAATGGTATCCAACTTTGTTGGGGTTAATACAGTAGATGTAAAACGTTGGAATAAAAAAAAAACAAAATGTTTGATTGACGTAAGTCCAGCCAAAGTTATACAAAAGTAAAATAAGCCCATGGGTGTCATAGATAAAACAGATCTTATTGAGACTTTACAGAACATAAAATTGTTGCAGAAATTGGACTCTTTGATTTATTTTTCATGCAGTTGACATGGCCCTACAAACTCTTGATTAGAGTATAAACGAGACATGCATACTTTAGGATTTCCACAAAAAGATATCATGGACCTTCTATAATGTAGGATGAAAGTTGATGAATCCCTCCTAAAAGTCAACTCTTTCAATATCCGAAAACGGGGAAAACCTTCAAGTAGGAGATATAGTCCAGTAGTAGCTGCAAAATGCCAAAACATTAAAATTCGACCTCTTACTGAGCTGCAATTGGGTAATATTGGACATTTTTCAGAGCACTCACAGCTACCTTTATCTTTACGATGCAAAAATCCTGGTTATACAGGAACATCAAGATGGAAATGTCAGAAGTGCAATGTCCATTTGTGCCGTCAAAAGAAAAGAAGTTGTTTTTTTATGTTTCATATGCGCTAGTTTTTTAGATTATGTTAAGTATTTTTGGGTTCAAGTGAACCCATAATAAATGTTTTTATATATTATATTTTTTAATGCCCAAAAAGTGTTATATGAACTATTTAAGTAGATTTAAGTAGAAAACAAAAACGGTACTGAAAGGGTTAAATTGAGTGTTGTTGCTTTTATAATCAAAAAAATATATAACATTTCTATAGAGATTACACTTACTGGATATACATATTTTAACATATATTCGTGAGCTACAGTTATCTACAGTTTTGTTTTATTGTTGATTTAACGACACAAAAATGTATAAACGTGTTAAATCTTTTTCTTGTATTAGAAGAAAAGTTCCTATCTTGCAGCTATATAGTAAGATGTTTTCAGACTACCAAAATCTAGAGTTTTCAATTTTAATTTTCTTAACCCTACATTATTTAAGATTCTGAGGATTCCGATTAGTTAATACGTATTTTAAAAAATGTAAGTGGGGGTGATAAAAGATCAGACTCTTCTGTTTTTACTAATCTGATTATTTAGAACTAAGTTTAAGGCCCTAGTGATCGGGCCAATCCAATTCTGTAAAAGGGATTCTTCTCTATTGTCCATTGCTATTCACTTCAAATCACATTATCGTTTGTGTCCCCGACTAACTGTGCATTATTGAGATGTTTCGGCCGGAGCCAAAACGAAAAACACTTCATTTGGCATTTACTCCGTTGTCTACTGTCTCTCGGAGTTTGTGGTTGTCCATATGGTCGATCATTAATGAAAATAAGGAGGAAGGACTTCATTACGAATATGAGTTTTCACTGTTACGGGCGTTTATTGTTGAATTAGATCTGATGGCCGATTAGTCATTCAGGAGATTACTTCGCCCGCAATAAACAAATGGTCTCTAATATAATTGATCAAAAATATTATTGAAGTATCCAAACATTAGCTAAATATTTATTTGACTTTAGAATAAAAACGTATAATTTTTATCAATATTTCTTTTCCAAACCTAAAAAAAGGTGTATGAAGATAACAATTAACAATTAACTACTTAATGCACACTTTAATTTTGAGTTGACTGTAAAAAAATGATCCATTTTTTTAAATTCATAATTCGATTATGCATTTAAAATAATTAAAAAAAAATATTTTAAATTAATAATTAATTTTCGTGACAGGGGCGTATTGAAAATATATAATTTTTTTAGTAGTTTTAAATGTAAACTAAACATATTTTTTTCAAGTATTTTAATTCAGAAAATTTATTATTTATGTATAATTAAAAAAAAACTATGTCAGGGACGTAGAACTATTATAAGGTTATAAATAAAAAAAAATTCAAAAATTTCAAACGGATTAGAAAAGGTCATAAAAAAAGAGACTTACAACATGATCCAGAAAACAACATGCCTCAACAATGCCTGGGTACATTAAAACAAAAACTTTTCGTTTATTTAGGCCGCTTAAGGAAATATAAAGTAAGCAACTACCGAAAATGCGACAATATACTTTTTGAGCATGCAGAGAAGGCGTTTTATAGGAAACTTAATTTCACTATAAAAAATGAAAATACATCGTACCCAAGCCAAAAATAAATTCATGACTTGTAGAGAAATCAACTTTAAACGCCAGCTACTCATAACACCAATGCTGTATGGATTGAAGAGAAAACGAACAATTCTCAATATTACAATTATATTTCTTACGAACTCTTGACCACTGAAAAAGTTAAGAACTTTTGGTTAAAAAAGTTTTGGAGTGTTTATGAGTGTTTGTCAGTATCGATTATTGATGTTATCTTTAATATGCAGGAAATATCATTGTTTTTTATACAAGAAATCACTTATCTAATACCGAAGGATCAAAATAACACCCAAAATCCAGCCAAGTACCGCCCAATTACTTATCTTTCAACTTTGTACAGATTGGTCACACCCTGTGTAGCCCGGAGTATCTACCAACACTGTGCTGTAAAAAATATCATAGAACCTTAACAGAAAGGATGCGCTACGGGCTCCATGGGTTACAAAGAACAACTTATCGACTCAGTCATTTCTAACCAGGCATACCAAACAAAGGAACTAGAAGGCCATTGATTCAGTGCAGAATGAATTATAGATGTATTAAAAATATAATTCGATAAAGTCGATTATAAACTAGTGACCTTTTTGAAGGATATAATAGCAAAGTGAAAGACTAAAACTCACCTTTAAATACCTGATAAAACCAATATCGAAACTGAAGATATCCCATTTAACCGGGCTTTTCCAGGGAGACTCGTTGAGTCTATTTTAAGTCTATCTAGCAATGAACCCACTATTTTATCTACTAAACGTAACTGACTTAGAATTTAGCATTAGAAATAACAATACTGTTTTGGCGAAGCCTGCTCATCTTTTGTACATGGATGATTTGAAATAATAGCTCCCACTCGAAACCACCTAAATCAGATGCTAAAAACTGTAGAAACTTTCTCAAATCATATTAGTGTGCATTTTTGCACAATCATATTATTTTTCAATTGGAAAAATAGCCAAAAAATAAAGGCAATCGGTGAAAATGATTTGAACAAATATCTCAGATACATATCTTGGCATTACAAAGTAGTCAAAACGAATATAGAGAGTCTTCAGATGAAAGTAAAAACACTTCTTGGAAAGGCGCAAAAACACCATCCATGCAGTGCAGTAGAGAGAATAACATTACTACGATATCAAAGTGGAAGGTTGATAAACAGGTTGCTAATTTAAGAACTTTGTTTCAGGTGCAGGTTAAAATAGTCACTTTACATCAAGTAATTTGCGATGTAGAAAATATATCGTCGGTTAAACTGAGGGAACAAGAAATGCGTATAACTCACCTGACTAAGCAATAAAAAATGCGCACCTGGGTGAGTAAACCTCTGCATTGGCTGATCTCAATAAGATCAGCCAAGAATATGTCGACAATGCATCGTCGAACTATTGGTTGACATCAGGAAATATGTTTCCCGAGCCTGAGGGTTTTCTAGTTACCATTCAGGATCAGGTTATTCATTATTGTGATTTACAATAACTGTCAACTAATTTGAATGAAAACATCCTTATTGGAAGAAAATTCTGAATGGTCGAATTAGGATCATGGACATCTATATTTTTTTGTCGCCAGTATTGCTTGTTAATTCAGCCAATTATGGTTATGATCTGATGAGCTGTATTGGGAAAAATACACTGAATAAGTTCTTCTTTCAAGTCGATGAAGTAACAGAAATTCGTGAGTAATGTGATGAATCTGATCGAAGTGTCAATACCAACTTTACCATTTCCAATGCCTGATAACTGTTTGAAGAGACAATTGCACTTTGATCTTGTTGCAAAAACACCTGCATGTTAGTTGTCAATTGTAGCGTCTTTAGGTGCCACAAAAAATTAATTGGATAAAGTAAGGCATGCGTTTAATTCGTCCGCAGTAGTTGATTGGGGAATATTTGAAAGAGTCTGTCAATAGAATCAGGGCTCCGCCAGAAATGTTTTGGTTGTAATGAATATCTTTAAAAGTTATGTTTAGTGCCCATAATGATCTGTTGTGGGTTAACGTACATTCCTCCTGAACGATAAATTTGCATACCTGTAAAATATTCGCCATTGTGCTATTATTGGCGATTTTGCAAGCTTGTGTTTCATTGATTTGTATGGTTAATGGTAATTTTAAGGTAGAATGTGCAGTTTGTCCGCTTTATAAAACAATTGCAGCTATTTCAGATGAAGCCAACGCTACTGTCATCTGATCTTGTTGAATAACAATTAAATTAGTAATGTTTTTTTTTGTTCCTCTTGGAGAATCTGTAACGTTTACAACGTTATATTTTTGTTCTTATTCATTTCAACGTACTCTCCATTATTTTCTGCTAATACTATTTGATTTTCGTTGATAATAACTTCTTTTTCCTTTGTTTGTGTTCCTATATTTCATTTCAATATTTTCCTATTACAAATAAATTCATCGATTAATTACTCACCCCCCACCATTTTCTTTAAATTTTCTTGAATCCAAAAACCATGTGGATTTCAAAACAAAACCAAGGTAGATTTTCTTATACCAAAACCAAGGTCAACGTGAATTTTCTTTAACCATAACCAAGGTCAACGTGAATTTTCTTTAACCAAAACGAAGGTCAACGTAGATTTTCTTTAACCATAACCAAGGTCAACGTGAATTTTCTTTAAACAAAACGAAGGTGGCTAGAAAATCAAAAGCGGATATAAAATCCGTCATGGCACGAGTTTTGTCCAACAACAAAAGAATTCTGGTAAGCGGAAAGCTCTTCTCTCTAAGAACTGCATACCGATCCAGAACTCTCTGATGTTGCCAAAACTCACAAATTAATAATTGCAATTAATAGATTAATTATTAAATGAAAAACGAAAAAGACAAAGTTGTGCGATTAATGCCAGTGATTTATATTAAATTATTATTATTACAGCAAAGGTAAAAAGAAAAGAAAAATTGTAAGCAGTTTTAAGTACTAGCGTACACAATATTATACAAAAAACTAACAGTGCTAATGTTGTTGATTAATCTATGAAACTATGTTGTCGTTGTAAAAAGAACAAGTATTAAACTTACCCAGACTGTTGGAAGTTTCTGACCACGAAGATTTATTTTTGAGTACCTTATCGTTTGCTGGTTTATTTTAAAAAGGAATTAAATCGGATCGGATTGATAGAAGTAAATTATTTAGTGGTGGGGTTTCTGTTGCTTGTATGATAAAGTAAGCGAAGGTATAACTACGAGAGGACTTAAGAAATTAATCGGTGAATTTATTTGTAATCGGAAAATATTGAAATGAAATATAGGAACACAAACAAAGAAAAAAGAAGTTATTATTAACGAAAATCAAATAGTATCAGCAGAAAAAAATGAAGAGTACTTTGAAATTAATAAGAACAAAAATGTAACGTTTTAAACGTTACACATCAAGAAAGTTTATTCCATCAGATCCAATGGTCACAGCTTCTACCAAAGTATCTGGTGCTTTGTTGTTGATACAACTTTTAAAAATTTGTACGGACTATATAGGTTTTACGTTGCTCTCCCACTTTTTCAAAAGTACAGAACTTATATCAGTTAAACTATTGCACTGCAAGATACCAGACGGATGGAGAAACGGCATAATGATACAAAGTTCAAAAAAGGAGATAAAGAAGACATATACAATTATAGAGGTATAAATCTATTGAACACCGCACTTAAGCTTACCACAAAAGTTTTAACCAACAAAATCAATAAAATAACAACTTTATCAAATGAACAACAAGGATTCAGATACGAAAGATCCTACGTAGACGCCGTATTTGTACTAAGACAAATCACAGAAAAGGCCATCATGTACAATAAACCAAATATCTATGTTTAATAGATCTGACAAAGACTTTCGATCGCATCCAAGTCGAAGATGTCTTACACCTACTATAGAAAAAAAACATACCAATCAATATTATCCAAACCATCGAAAACCAAAAAACCAAAAAAGAAACCAAAAAAAAATAAAAACACAGTGTATACTAGTACAAAGCGGAGTCAGACAGGGTGACTCGTTAAGCCCACTTCTCTTTAATATAATAATGGACGAAGTAATACAAGCAGTACCATGGCTACAGAATGGGAAACAAAGAAATTCAAATATTATGATATGCAAACAACGCCGCATTAATCGCCGAGCTCCAAAAATTAACACAACAAGCTTCAACAAGCAAATTCAATAGAACAGCTAAGAAATACGATATGATAATATCGGCAGAAAAAACCAAATGTATGACGACATCCCAATACCCACTACGGTGTAAAATCGAAATTGATAGAAAAAGAATATAGCAGGAAGCAAGGTTTAGATATCTGGGAATAGACATAACTAATTAAGGAGTTATTGAAGAAGAAGTACGACAACAAAGCTTAAAAGCAAATAAAGCGACGGTTTCTCTTAATGACACAATCTGAAAGAACAAACACTAACACTAGACACAAAAACAAGAATCTGTAAAGCAGCAATTTGAACCTATATTAACATACATGTTGGAGACAAGACCTGACCCATCTAAAACGAGACACCTACTGGAAACAACAGAGATGAAAATATTCCAAAGAATATCAGGGAAAAGTCTGTTGGATAGGAAGAGAAGCGAAAACATAAGAAGAGCATGCAATACAGAAGACATAAATGGATGGGTGGCAAAACGAAAACAGGAGTGGAACGAATACATCAGTAGAATGGTACAGAATAGAATAATATTAATAGCATGAGATAAGTCACCAAATGGACGAAGAAGTATTGGCAGACCAAAAAAAAGATGGTGCGACAATTTAAACAATTTAGGAGGCTAATATTGAACAGGAAATAGGATTTAACGCCTACACAAAAAAGGAGAATAAGAAGAAGAATATCAGTTACCTTATTATAATAAAAAATATATTTTTTATATATCGGAATATACTGAAGTATAAAACATGCTACTTTCGCGACATAGTAAGTATTCGGTCCTAGTTTACTCTAAATATAAATATTGGGAAAACCTTTTTCCCAACATTTATAGAAGAAAAAGTAATTATCTTTATTTTTTATTAAGTAAATAATAATTTTATTCTAATTCTTATACTACAATTTATTAACTAAAAGTTTTCTGATAGTAGTAGATTACAATATTTACGTTACAGGGAACACTCATAATCCCTGCTTTATATACACTATTTTTTAAATAAAGAATAACAGTTTATATTGTCATACCTTCAACCTCGCTATAAATTATCGTATAGCGTATAAAATTTAATATAAGCTTTAGTAACCCACTGGCCACTTGCTTTATTCTGACCATTTGAATTTTCTTCTATCCTCGCCTTTCGCGTATGACTGCGGCACCAACAACTAGAGTGGTCAGTTTGGACTAATCGAATTACTTTCTGGTCTCAAGCGGCTACCCTTCAGCTCACACAACGTTGCTGGACAGAAAGGGATAGATGTGGATATTATGCATACGTGGCATCTCTTAAAGTATTTAAACGTTATCCATCATCCTGATGTGGCACTAGTAACGGATGTTCCGGTGTTCTAACAAAATGCTAGGGACTATATTTGATGTAACAATTACTTAAGTGAAACGGTGAAAATAAAGAGACCGCAAAGGTAAATTCTAATTCTAACAGAAACACTTACAATGCCGTTTTTAATGTGAATAAATGTAGAGAAACTTTAAAACCATACTTTAATAATAATTAATAAAAAAAATATATGAGGGCAAGGATCCATATTGTCTCAATCAAATGTACAGTGCAAATTTAAAAAATAATGTTTTATAATACAAGAGCTTTGGAAACATACAAAAAGTTTACGTAATTTTGGATTTTGTAAACTGTTTTTAACATATTTTACCCAGGCTCTAATGGACATTTTCCATATTTTCCATGAAGTTTGGTATAATTAATTTTACAAAGTGTTGTATACCTTGCCGTATGTTGATTAGACCAGCGAAATAAAGGTATCCTGCAGTCAATTTTTTGGACTTTTGAACTAGTTAATAACAAATTAAGCTTAAAAAATAGTAAATTTTAATTTTTTTCATCTATCAGCCAAAAAGTAAAGCATTTGAAACAAATTTCAGAGTAATAAACTTTTAACTTAAATAAAAACCTTCAAAATGGCGATTTTAATTGTGTTTATCCTTAGTATTGGTTAAAAAGTTGCAAAATAAGTCAGAAGTTCCGGTTTTTTAATAATGAACTAAGAACCATTATATTACACAAAATGTTGGGTATTGTATATTTCTTAAAATGTGATCAAAGTTTCAAAGCGATCGATCCAGGGGCGGATACACAGGAGAAATAGGAAATCCCCCCACTAAGGTCCAAAATTAGAGAAAACCTGATTGGGTTTATCTTTTTATGTTCTTTTGGTTGGTACTTCTGGAACTGACATTAATTCCGACCATAATCCTGTTGTTGCAAAAGTTCGCGCAAGATGGAAACTAATAAAGAAACCAAAACCTCAACACCAAATATTAGACATTCAATTATTGAAAAACAACACCATACATCAGCCAGTAAATAAAAAATTAAACGAAAATTTAGGAAATATCGACCACAACAGAATTAGCGAGTACGATGACATAAACGTTTTGTGGAAAACTATTAAAGAACAAATGAACAACATAACGGAAAAAGATCTAAAAGTAACACCTAGAAATAACAAACAGGAATAGATGACAGAAGAGATTTTACAATTAATGAACAAACGAAGAGAATCTAAAGGAAAAAATGACAAGGACGGAGAATACAAAAGACTAAATAGAATACTTCGAAAAAAAAAATAACCGAAGCAAAAGAGAAATGGCTGGAAACAAAATGCGTTGAAATAGAAGAACTTCAACAAAGGCACGATTTTTTTAATTTACATAAAAAGGTAAAAGAGTTTACATCGACTACCAAGAGAACGACTTTTCACACCATGCTGAACACGGATGGCAAACTGCTAGAATCAACGGAAGATAAACTGAAAGAATGGGAAAACTATATTAAAATTCTTTTTCAGGACATACGAGAAGAACCAAGATTGGAAAATAACAACGAAGGGCCAGAAATTCTGAAATCTGAAATCATAAATGCAATTAATTATCTCAAAACAAATAAAAGCCCAGGTCGAGACGGAATATACCCAGAAACGTTAAAATTAATCAGCAAAGAAAATATCGAAATATTTGTCCTTTTATTCAATCGCATCTAAGATACAGGTAAAATACCCCAAGATTGGCTGGAGTCAATATTCATCCCACTACCAAAAAAGCCAAACTCACAACACTGCAATGAGTTCCGTCTGATAAGCCTTATGAGTCATGCAGTAAAAGTCCTACTAAAAATCGTACATAATCGTATCTATAGAAAGTGCGAAACAATCATCGGAGACGATCAGTTTGGATTCAGAGCCGGCATGGGAACGAGAGAGCCCTGTTCAGTTTACTAGTTATCGCCCAAAAATGCTACGACCAACAGTAAGATATATTTATATGCTTTATAGACTTCGAAAAGCATATGATAGAGTAAGACAGGACCTACTATTAGAACGTTTGCAAGAAGTCGGTATAGATGGAAAAGACATCAAATTCTTAAAAAACTTGTACTGGAACCAAAACGCCAGAGTTAGGATCGAAGGTTCCACATCCGCAAAAGTAGAAATTAGGAGGGGAGTTAGACAAGGATCTGTTCTGTCGCCTCTGCTGTTTAATCTTTACTCCGAGTTTCTATTTAAAGAAGCATTAAAGGATTCCAAGGATGGAGTCAATGTGAGTGGCGTAAATATCAACAGTATCAGATACGCCGATGATACAGTGTTAATTGCGGATTCCGACTTAGGTTTACAACGACTAATTGACAAGAACAACTCGACCTGTGAGCAATTTGGTATGAAAATAAACATTAAAAAAACCAAAGTGATGTCAATCCGAAAAAACCAAAACGTACCTCAACCTTGCAAAATAAATGTGCACATTTTAGAACAGGTCGATAGATTTAAGTACCTGGGATGTTGGATCGATAGCAGTCTAAATCCTGATCCAGAAATAAGATCGAGAATAGAACAGACCAGAAAATCTTTCGAAAAAATAAAAAAACTGCTTTATGATTCTCGAATAAAACTCGAAATTCGACTACGTTTATTAAAATGCTACGTCTGGTCGACTCTTCTATATTTAGTTGAAACGTGGACCCTTAAGACATCAACCGTAAATAAATTGGAGGCCTTTGAAATGTGGATCTACCGGAGAATACTCAAAATTTCATGGACATCGCATACCTCAAACGAAGAAGTGCTGCATAGAATAGGCAAGGAAAGAGAACTTTTTAACACAGTAAAAGTTAGAAAAACATCATACCTAGGCCACATACTGAGAAATAATAAGTACCAATATGCCCAACTTATAGTGAAAGGAAAAATCGAGGGAAAGGGAGGCCTAGGAAGGAAAAGACTATCGTGGCTCAGAAATATCCGACAATGGACAGGGCTAAATTTTGAACAGCTAATAAGAACAACTGAAGGTAGAGACGAGTTTAAAATTGTAGTAGCCAACCTCCATTGAGGAGAGGGCACTTTAAGAAGAAGAAGAAGGTTATTACTTCATTGGAACCACTCCCAAGACAAATATCTAGGTCCGCCGCTGAATCGATCAAATAGTTTGAAAGTTAGTTTACTTGATAATATTTCCAAGTATTTGCAACAACATTAGTCAGAAAATGACAAAGTTCTACAGTAATTCTACTAATATCCTATGAAGGAAGTATTATTCTATCAATTTTATTAAAAAAAATAAAGAAATTTTTTTTTGTCTACTGAAAAAATATCTTGCAAAACTGATTTTTTGCTTGTAAACAATTACAATATTTTTAACTATTGCCTGCAAGAAAGTAATTCGCCTCATTAAAAAGCCAATTTAGATCTAATTAGCCTTATTGAATAATACATACATTAAAGTTTAATTGTACTAGATTAAAAAAAAGCCTTTCAACGAAGCTTCAAAATGTGCTCCTTAAGGACTGGTTTTGAAACTCGTGGAATCGATAAAGTGGGTGTTACAGGAGGTGTTAACTGTATGTCTGGTTCTTGTTTATAGATTTCGACATTTTTTCTTAATTTTTACTTATATAAATAAATTGTTAAATAAACCATCTAACTTTTTTATTAAATTGTTAACTTTTTTAATAATATTAAAAGTAATTTTTATTGTAGGTAAAGCATAAATAGTTATGATTAATATATACTTCTTTAACAAATATCGTAAATAATTTATTTATAATGGATTTCATGAAAAAACAAATTACTTTATTCAATTATTTCTACGTATTGCTTTAGAAATAAAAAAATCTCGAATAAAGATTTCAGATTTTTCTCAAGGAAAAATTTTCTTATGGATAATCGGTGGCAACCTATTTATTTTTTTTTATGTTTAAACAAAATGTAAAAAATTGTTTTTCTTTTGCTCCTTCGAAATATTTTTTCTTCTTACGGTGCTTTATCCTTAAGGACGTTGGCCATTATATTTGCCCATTTAATCTTATTTGTAGCAGCCCTGAATAGTTCTATGGAGGTCATGTTCGTCTATTGCCGTAGGTTTTTAAGCCAAGAGTTGCGTCTTCTTCCTGGTCCTCTTTTGCTATTGACTTTGCCTTCGATTATAAGTTGGAACAGATCATACTTTTGATTTCTTATGATGTGACCAATATATTGTGTTTTCCGTTCTTTTATTATAAGCATAAGCTCTCTTTCCTTATTCATCCTCCGCAAGACTTCCGCATTTGTCATATGGCTCATGTAGGATATTCTAAGCATTTTACGAAAACACCAGAGTTCGAATGCTTGGATTCTTTTTTGTGTTGCTTCTGTCATTGTCCAGGCTTCAACACCATAGAGCAAGGTGAAGAAAACATAGCACTTAAGTATTCTAGTTCTCAATGAGATGCCCAGCTGGCGGTTGCATAGAACTTTTTGCATTTTGTAAAACATTGTTAATAATTTTTAATATTTTGTAAAACATTGTTTCTAAATAAGTTTTTAATAATTTTTAATTTTTTAATAATTTTAGTTATTCTAAGACGAAAGTTATTCTTGTGTTTGTTTCGGAAAATACTTTCTTTGCACGTTTAATGCAAATAAACAATTAAAAATGCTGAAAAAAAGGCAATCTTAACGTTTTTCGATGTTTTTTTTTTAATAGGTTGGACATAGAATTAAAAAAAAAACAAAAAAATGTGAGGTGAAAGCTTACGTCCATTGGTTTCAAAATGCACAAATCAATTTTGATTTTATATTTTATATAGTAAGATTAAAATATCCATAAACAAATTGATATACCGTTGAGTTTCGAAATATATGGACTTGATGAACATCTAAACATTTTACTTTAATAGAAAGAATTGCGACACCACAACATTACAGTAAAAAGTTTACCCAAAGTTTACCACCCTTTTTATTTGAAACCAATTTATTTTTTCGTTTGTAATAAGCTGGATACCGTGGTAAACGTTTTACTGTAATAATGGCGTATCAAATTCTTTCAAATAAAACGAGATTCAGCTTGTGGGTAATGCAGGCCATTCACGTTCCGACTGGTGGTAAGACTAGTGGTCCAACTTCTGCAGTTGGATCTGAAATCGGACCGTAAGTGGGCTAGTTGGATTAGTTGGACAACTAGTGGTAGGAGTCGGAACATCTAGTGGGACGACTTGAAGATCCGACTTCCGACTGGCGACGAAGTCGGAGCGTGAATGGTGAAGTTGGAAGTCGGATTACAGGTTGGATCGAAAATTTCCTCAGTTAGTTGACCTTCGGTATCTGTTACGTATGAGATTTCTATGACATACTTTATGCAAAGATCTCTAGTGCGCGAATATTTAATAGAAAATAAACTTTCAATTGCACGAAACTTACCTTTTTGTTAGGGCAAATCATTTTTCTTTCTGTAGATCTATTTCGGACATTCCCATACAGGTAAATTTCCGATACTCCGGATTGGCTACGAAAGAATTATCAACAAACAATGAAAATTAAATCATAGTTGTAGCAAATGATCCCTAGTTCTCAAAAAAAATAATAGAAAATAACTTTCAATTGCACGAAAAATTATTTCTATTAAAAATATACAACAAACACACAACAAAATTAATCCCAGCTCCAGTTTAAAACAAATAAAATATAGATTTTATACCTACACAAATCTTTAAAAACTATAATTTTTTCCTACATCTTAAAAAGTCATAAAAATCAAGAGTTGAAAAAATTAATTAGTTTAGCCCTAAACAAATAACTAGAGAAACGAAACCTAATTTTTAAATATACATATCATATTATTATATTTTGCGTAGTGTTTATTCGATACATTTTTTGGTTAAGCGATGTACACCATCGTGAAAACAACCTAGAACTGAAGTTGGACTGCTAGTTGGATAGAAAGTCTGAGTGGAGACGAACATTCAACTAGTAGTCCTACTAAGTGGGACCACAAGTCAGAACGTGAATGGCCTGTCTAATACAGACCATTCACGTTCCGACTTGCAGTCCCACTTAGTAGGACTACTAGTTGGATATTCGTCTTCACTGACGCTCCGACTTGCTATCCAACTAGTGGTCCAACTTCAGTTCAACGTTAAATAAATTTAATTTCTAACTAATATTCAGGCTTATTTCCAATTAAAATAGTAAATTTTCATACGCTGCCATAAGAAAATAACTAAGAAAAATATAAGGAAACAGTTACGTCTAATTTAAGTACAACTATGATTTAATTTTCGTTGTTTGTTAATAATTCTTTCGTAGCCAATCCGGAGTGTTGGAAATTGTACCTGTATGGGAATGTCCAAAATAGATCTACAGAAATGACAATGATTTGCCCTAAAAGGTAATTTTCGAGCAATTGAAAGTTTATTTTCTATTCGCGAACTAGGGATCTTTGCGTAAAGTAATTCATAGAAATCCCATACGTAGCAGGTGCCGAAGGTCAACTGACCGAGGAAATTTTCGATCCAACCTGTGATCCGACTTCCAACTTCACCATTCACGCTCCGACTTGGTCGCCAGTCGAACGTTAAAGTTTAGATGTTCGTTAAGTCTATATATTTCGAAACGCAATGGTATATTTGTTTTTTATGAATATTTTTTTCTTTTCTTCAATGTTATATTTTTGTTGGTGTACTAGTCATAATATGTTAAAAACCACCCCCACGTGGCAAGCTCGCACTTGTCATTGTCAAGTCACGTACTACCCCTTCTTAAAATTATTTACGTACATAAAATTATTTAAGAAGCTTAAAAAATTATTCAACGTTGCGTCAAACCCGGAAACCACTAAAAGCACATATAGCTTCAACGGAATTTATCGATATAAACATATGATACCGGTGAATCTTAAAAAAACACCTTACGGAGAAAATTTGTTTAAACCAATTTGGTGTTTAAACAAATTGAAAGTGTTTCGTTTGAAAATTTAGTGAAAACCCGTTTTGAGATTGTTTTTTTTTTAACAAGTGAGATTATAAAACAGCGATTAACCGTATTTAGCTATTGTCTTGTCAAAAATGGGAAAGTTTAGAAATTTAAATTATGTAGATTCTATTGTTGGGTGTTTTTCAAAATGGATTTCGCAGAAACTAAGAATCTTGTGTATTGTTTAAAGTAGTAAAAGATCATTGGTTCAAAATTGAAAACTAAAGGAGAAGTTGTATGTTCGATGAGATTTTGAACGCAGTGGAATAGATAGACTGTTACTGGTCGCAAAATTAAAAACATAAAAAAAGAGATGCATTGCCAGTGAATTTGAAGGGTAGAAGAAAATTAAATTGTGTGAATTAAAAATTAATTTTTATTTTTCGAAAGTGTTTAAAAAAGTGGTAGCACTGGCGATAATGCTGAATGGTAGCAGTGTAGAAGTAAATATTAACAGCATTTTTAAGTACCAATACATTATCATGGCTTCGGGAGAAGTTCAGGCTACAAGAATTTAGTGTCCAAGAGGAGATAAGCATTTTGGTTAGGACATGAGATAGTGATTCGTTTTTGGGAACAGATCCAAAAGCAGAGTTAGCTAGCGAGTTGACAAGAGAGTATCCAAGTCAACAATAGTACAGAAATTTATAAATTTGTTTGTTTTAAAGTTATGTAAAATAGTATAGGTCATTTAGTAAACCGATTTTTTTTTTAGCTGCCCAGTTTTCAATTGTCAGTATAGGGACAGAGCGATATTTACATTTGGTTTGCCTTATATGCATAGAACATTTTGGCATTTATTTTATCTCCGTTGTATGTATTGAAGATTATTAAAATGCAAATGAATTACAGAACTTACAGAAGAACTTTGAGGTTAAATTTGAACATCCTGTTTGCAATTTGGCGTCTGTAATTAACATCATTGAGATATATTTTAAACGGAATACTAATTAAATTAATTTATTATTTGTTTAGTTTTGTAAGTTAAACAAATATGAAAAATAATAGCCTTTCAAAAGCAGATATTAAATAAGTGTAATATTTCATCAAAAATATATTTTACATTCACAAGATAAATCTCTAATCAGATCTTCTTTTTCTTCTATTTTTTTTAAATCTTCTTTTTCCTTCTCTTTTTTATTTTTCTCTTTTTTCTTCACTTCATATCCTTGTACCCATTACATATGTCATATTTAAAAAAATTCATCATAAATTCATCATATTTGGCTATGTTTTATGTATCCACAATAGTCCAAACAAAACCTGTCTCCATTTATCTAATCGACAGCAAATACTCTTAAAAAGATATTCATAATTATTACCATTTGGGCTGCATACAGGTCTGTCAAATGTTTTGAATATGAAACCACATATCTAGAATGAAAGTTCTACTTGATATGTGATATGGAATCTCATAGTTTTTTAACAGAAATAACAGGAAGTCTCTATAAACTGTGAAACGAGATTTAAAACTGAATAATACTAAAAAAATTTTCATTCTCATTGTTCTTCCTGCTTCCAGATTCCTAGTTCCTTATAAAAAATGTTTTCATTTCTAATTTGAAAGTTTAACCTTTTGTTACACTAACGTTAAATGTGTATTCGATATGACGTTCTTCACATACAGTTTTTAATAAAATAATTTTTCCTATTTCATAATTTCTGTTTATTTTAGAATTATTCGAAATCCAATTTTTAACAATTATCACGATAATACTTCCCACGGTCTCTGCTATCTCTCTAGAGATTTTCGCTAAATGGAACATAATATAATGTAGACACCCATGAGTTACCAGTGAATAAAATACATACAGGGGGTGTAACGTGTAATGGAAACAAGTCGGGTAGTTGATACGTCCCTTGCGATTAGACCGAAAGTGTCACCGAAATTATTTAATCGGTGGATCAAAACATTGTTGTGAATATTTTATCGACGACTTGGGAGTTTTCGTCGTGGGAAAGCTACATTAATGGACTGTTAAACTTTATGATATTCTTTCCTAACATTTTTTTATAGTAAACAAAAAATATTATCAAATATTCTTCTTCTTCTTTTTCTTCTGGGATCTTCTGCCTACTTCTCTTCGGCACTTAATTTTCCCTTCAATTATTATTTGTAGGAGGCTATATTTGTCATTTCTCATTATGTGGCCTAGTTTCAAGGTATTTCTTTTCTTAATCGTGGTTATAAGTTATAACTCTTTATTTATGGTCTTTAATACTATTCGGTTCGTACTGTGTTGTGTCCATAATATTCTGAACATTCTGTGCTAAAACCACATTTCAAAGGCTTCTAACCATCTCCTGGTATTTAATTTTAATATCCACGCTTGAACTTCGTATAGAAGGACTAACCAAACTAATTTAATAACTCCAATTTGAATGTCTGAGCTTAATTCACTTATAGATAATTTGTTTCCATTCTTTGTACATGTTCCTAGCTTTTTCTATTCGTGTTTTTATGTATATATCTGGATCCCACTTATTATTTAGTACTACTCCCAAGTATCTGAATTTGTAAACTTGTTCTAATTGAGTATTATTTAGGTCATTGCGACAATTTTCATCGGTTTTGCCAATCACCATTACTTTAGTTTTTTGAAGATTTATTATCAGTCCCATTGCTTCACTTACACTATTATCTCTGTCTAGTATATTTTGTAAGTCTACTATTTTTTCTGATGTCAGAACGTTTGCGTACCTGATATTAGTATGTTTACCGTTTATTTTTATACCAATTTTGGCGCTGTCTAGTGATTGTTTGAATATATGCATTCAGAGTACAACTTAAAGAGCAACAGAGACATGACACAGGTCTCCGTTGTCTCTTGATTTAAATAAATGTTTTAAATTATGCAAAGATCTTTTCCATCTTGCTGGATTCTATCAAAAGTCTTCTAATAGTCGATGAAACAAAGATATACCTTTTTTTGGGTGATCGAGGTATTTTGTAGTTAAAGTTTGAGAGAATTAGTGAGGAACAAGGACGCGTGTTGTCACCTGACTTATTCAACATTTATGGTAAACATGTCATGAGAATAGCTTTATATGGAGGGACCGGTGGAGTAAACGTGACTGGTAGGAAAATCTTCAATTTAAGATTTGCTGATGATACTACACTTATGCTGCAAATGAGCAAAAAATGTTTAATCTCCTGCGAAGAGTTGAGTACGGAAGCAATATAGTCTGAAAATCAATCAAGCTAAGACAAAAATAACGGTGATCGACAGATTCCACACTGTTCAACTACTAACATGTTACAGGAATATCAGATAGTGGACAGTTTTATCTATCTCGAGTCTAGTATAACTAACGATGGTAACTGTGAAGCAGACGTTCGGAGAGGTATTGGTATGACAAAAAAAGCGATGAGTCGCCTAACTAAGGTTTGGAAAGACAGATGTAACTCTCAAAGTATCAAGATAAGACTGGTGAATGCACTTGTATTCTCAATATTTCCATACGGGGTAGAGATTTGGACTCTTTGCAGACGCGATCGCCAAAAAATTAATGCCTTTGGGATGTAGTGCTGGAGAAGAATGCTGCGCATACCTTGGACAGATCATAAGACAAACGTTTTCATTCTAAACCACCTCAAGATTTAAAAAAGGCTATCCACAATATGTCTGCAACGTATTCTGCAATTTTTTGGGCACATGGGTATCAAAGGTGACGTTAGTTTGGAGAGAATAATTGTTTCTGAAAACGTTGAAAATTGTTAGGAATAGTGAAAGAAATCACGATCCTCAGGAATGGGAAAACAAAAAGAGAGAGTTTGAGTCACAAAATCAAATATAACATATTTATAAATATAACATATTTAAGTAATCAAAATAAACTTTAGAGGGGACCTTAAGATCGTAAGCATCCTTTTAAGGTACATTTTATATTAATGACTATTTAGTATAAGTATAGTATTAGTATTTATTCTTAATGATATTACAGACAGTGATTATTTAAAAACCCCTAGACAGTCTATTCCAGCTTGAAATCCCAATTGCAAATTTTAAAATGAACTAAGTCAAAGAGACCATTAACCCTAAAATGAACCCAAAGAAGTCACCTAGTCAAAAGTCTAAAGGACGAACATTTTTAATACAAGTCTAATATCACGTTCTAAGAATCCGCCACTTCCTGGCACAGTGAAAACTAGCTAAAGTTATAAAGTAGCTAAATTCTACCTAAAGCCTGGGAAACCTATAAATAGTGGCACCTCAAATAAACAAATTAGTCTGTTATCAATTTCAGGAAAACTACTTGAAACGCTCTTGCTCTTAAAAATTGGAATCCATATTAAACAAGCTCCAGATACAAATAATCTCCTTTATATACTGCCGACTTACCAACAACACTTAACATTTTGACATCACACTTTAGTCCAATTATAGTTTCACATCGACTCCAGAGAATACTAAATGATATCCATCAGTACCTAAAGAAATACCGCATTAAAGTAAATAAAACTAAGTCGGTACATGTTACATTCACAGACCACCGAGATAACTGTCCACCAGTAATCCTTGGTATTATTTGGTAATAGTCAGCAACTTCCCCAAAAGATGCCAAACACCTAGATAGGCGCCTGGACAAAAGACTCACAAAAAGAAAGCAACCGGGACTCACATTTAGCAGAATTTACTGGCTCATGGGAAGTAAATCAATGTTGTCACTGTAAAATAAGCTACTAATATACAAGATATTCATAAAGCCTTCTGGAATTGTGGAATGCAAATCTGGGGTTTAGCTTTGAAATATGGCTCCATGGTATATCCCAAATTAAAAATAAAATAAAGAAATTTAAAAAATAAAATAACTATAAGAGAAATTGCTAGAATAAAAATATAACCAATAGAAAAACTAGAACATTGTATAAAATATGTATAAGAAAGTAAAAGAATTTGTATACATTAATAACAATAATATAACATTTAATTTATAACAACAAACACTTTTAGAATGGTTTATTTCGTAAATTGTTCTGTATGGACTTGAAACGTGGACTCTAAAGTTCTACTTTCCTGTATTAAAACAAATAAAAGTTCGAAGTAGACTTAACATTAAAAAACAACCAATGAGAACGATCCAAATAAAAAAAAACGTTAACTCTTAACCGAATAACTCGGTTATTCGCTACGTAGCGAAAAGTACTGCATTCCTCAATTGATCATTAAGGGTAAAATAGAGGGAATCTCAATACACAAATACTCTCGTATACCACCGCATGAAGCACACACAATTAAGCAGAAACACACAGAATAATCAGAAGGTATATAAGGCAAAAAATCTACCCTCACATCTTTTTAGCCAAAGCATGGCTGTTGTCTATAACACCGCAGTGAAGTAAGTCAACTTTCAATTATAAAAAGACAACCACTTCATTAACTTTTTAACCTTTTCTAACACAATTCCTAACTAACTTTTTTGACAACTATTATATATTTTTAGTTAAAAATGTAATTTCAATTACAATAAAGTGTGGTGATATTATACAAGCACAGATTTTTCTTAAAAATTATTGCTGCAATAAAAGAATCCATGAAGTGGCGAGTGAACTTAATATTCCTAATGTCGACTTTACACTACATGATTTTATCATATGACAATATCATATGAGCTTCGTTGATTCCTAGTTTCTATAATGTTTTAAAAAATCGTGTTTACATTGAATGATAAGTTATGACTTATAATATGAGTGACAATGAGGTTTTTTTGATTTTTCTTTTTGTTTATAGTCATAGAGATATTAGACAGAGTATATAGGTAATAACCAAAATAATTATTAGATTTTTAAACTATTATAATGGAAAATAAATCTTTGCCTGCATTGGTACTTAAAATTCTAATAATAATACGCCAGCAACAACTGCGTTCATCTAATAGTAAGAAGAAAAGATAAGACGCCTTTGGGCTCGGAAATGACTCTTACGAAGAAATAGTGGTAGTGGACGGGGTATATCAAATTTTGTGTTGATTGAAGCGTGCATTTCCATAACGTAGTAAGTGCCAATATGCCCCATTTGGTTTTTTAAAGTTTAATTGAGTTGCAAGTGCCATGTTCCATCGCCTAAAATTTATTTCATGTCTATATGGCTAGCGACGGCGTGAAAAGTGGGGATAAAGTAGCGGTGCAAGTCATAACGTTGTAAGTATCGTAGTGCAATTCTGTTAAATATAGAGTGGCGCATCAGTTACTAAATTATTTTTGTTTGGACGTGTTGGGTTGGGTTTAAACATAAGTATTTGGAACGAATATGGATGAAACTACAGAAAAACGGTCCAAAAAGAAAAGAAGAGTTGTTGATAGTTGGAAAAAAAAATAAAACCAAGAAAATGAGAAACTCTGGCGAAGAATATGTTTCTCTAGTCAATAAAAAGACCGTTACAAAGAAAATACCACCAGCTGATGTAAGTATGGTTTAAAGAGACCTATCTAAATAGACGTTAAAACATAAATAATTTTTTTTTGTTTAAATCTATCTAAATAATCCAAAATTGTTTTAGGTAAAATGCAAGTGTCTACTAGCATGTAGATCCATAAGACTGGAATACCTTGTTGAGTTGTACAATCATTTCTATGAAATGGCTGATTATAGTAAGCAGCAAAGTTACCTACAAAGGTTACGAACATCCCAGTGAAAGTAGGAGAAACCCCCTTTTCACCTACCATTTACTTTTGCCTGGAGGATCTGAAATAAGGGTTTGCCTCAAAACATTTTGTAGTACGTTTGCCGTAACTCCAAGAAGAGTGCAACTTTTGGGAGAAAAAATTCTTGATGGTAAAATGGATATGTCAGAAAAACGAGAAGGGGCTCGACAAAATATGTTCAAGACTGTCTGGACTAACAAGATTATAGAGCATATTGAAAGTTTTCCAAAAATTGAGAGCCACCACGCAAGGGCGAAAACCCCGGATAATCTCTTCTTGTCACCGGATTTAAACGTTAGTAGAATGTACCTTGCATTTTTAGAGAAATATTGTGCGGATTATCAGCCGCCTAACAAACTACCAGTGACTAGACAATGGTATAATGAAATTTTTGTATCAAAATTTAACTTATCTTTTGCAAGGCCTAAAGTAGATACATGCTCCACATGTGATAGTTTGGCTGTTCAAATAAAATCAGGAGATAAAGCTGCTGTAACAGAACAGAAGCTTCACCATCGGAGAGCAGAGGCTGCTACAAAAGCAATGTCAACTGAGACCAAAAATGCATGTACAAGTAATTGCTATGTTCTTTCCTTCGATATGCAGCAGCAAATGTACATTCCCCAATTAACTCACTTCGAAATGTACTATTTACGACAGCTTGCAGTGTGTAACTTAGGAATTTACGATTCCATCACAGGAAAGGGATTCATGTGTTTATGGACTGAGGACTTTGGGGGAAGGGGTGCCTTGAAAATTAGCTCCTGTTTATATACTTACCTTACTAAGGAAATTGGCAATCACGGAAAGAAAAAGCTTATTTTGTGGTCGGATAATTGTAGGGGTCAAAATAAAAATCAGTTCATGATCGCCATGTATTTGACCATACTAGCAAGTAACGTTTTTAAGGAAATTATTCATAAATTTCCTGTAAAAGGACACACTTTCCTTAATTGCGACAGAGATTTCGCAATCATAGAAAAACGTAAAAAAGTGTGTAAGGCTTATACATTGATGAATGTTGTTAACATCATTACTAGTGGGGCCCAGAAAAATCTATTCTCGTGCATGGTGGTTAAGGACTTTTATGGTTTCAAAACCGTTGCCTGTGATAAACTGAACACAAAGAAGTTAGAAATTTCAACAGCTACGCAGCTTCGTCTTACAAGAGAGAAATTTGGTACGGTGATGGTGGCTAAAGGACATAGTGAGCTCGCTGGATGGAGTGAGACCAATGTACTCAAATCTGGAGTTACATTAGAAGACTTTAAAATCATAGAACTTCAAAAAACTAGAACTCACTTTGGTATCCCAGAGAAAAAAAGAACAGATATTGAAAAAATGCTCCCTTATCTTTACGATGATGCCAAGAAGTATTTTAAAGAAAAATTAGATCAACCAGGGCAAGTTTCTACTGTAGGAAACAACGGTTAAAAATCTGGCACTTAAAACGTTTTGACTTGCAAACCTGATGGCACTTACAACGTTTTGGCCTTAGACAGATTTTTTATTTTTTTTAAGTTTTTTTAAGTTTTATTTTATTGTTCCTTTGCGGTATATTTGTATTATATATTACCTTTAAACTAATCCTTTTTCAGTATGTTACATTATAAGAAATAAACATGTTCGATAAAAAACTGTTTTTTACTCCTCGAAGAAGACTTTAAAATCATAGAACTTCAAAAAACTAGAACTCACTTTGGTATCCCAGAGAAAAAAGAACAGATATTGAAAAAATGCTCCCTTATCTTTACGATGATGCCAAGAAGTATTTTAAAGAAAAATTAGATCAACCAGGGCAAGTTTCTACTGTAGGAAACAACGGTTAAAAATCTGGCACTTAAAACGTTTTGACTTGCAAACCTGATGGCACTTACAACGTTTTGACCTTAGACAGATTTTTTATTTTTTTTAAGTTTTTTTAAGTTTTATTTTATTGTTCCTTTGCGGTATATTTGTATTATATAATACCTTTAAACTAATCCTTTTTCAGTATGTTACATTATAAGAAATAAACATGTTCGATAAAAAACTGTTTTTTACTCCTCCTGAAAAATTTATAATTTGGCACTTACTACGTTATGAAAATGCACGCTTCATTATACCAAATTAAAAAAATAATAATAAAGAAACTAAACTAAAACTATGACTAAGATGACTATAAAACACTAAGCTAAGAACAAAATAAATTAAATAAATAATAAAACAAAAATACGACACAGCAGCACAGATTAGACAATAGGCTTAATATTAATGCAAAAACAATAAATAAATAATGTTGTCTCTCTGTAAGGGAATGTCGCTGAATTGACATAAGAATAAGGCGCGATATTTAAATATCTTGGTGTTACCGATATTTTTACCAAAAATCATATGATTTTATCATGCGGAATAGGTACCGTCCTATTCTCCTGTGACAAGCTATGCCGAGCCGCATGATAGTGCTTATGACAAAATCATATGACAAATCACACAGTGTGAACATAGAAATTTGACTTCATGACCAAATCATATAAAAATCACATGATAAATCATGTAGTGTAAAGTCGACATTAACACTACAATGTTGAATATAATTAATCATTCTGGGAAACAGGATGTATACAAAAGGTAAAAGCACGGGTCGTGCAAAACTAGTTTCTGATAAAAATCTGAGAATATTAGTAAAACTTTCTTACCAGATCGAAGAAACACTCTAAAGCAAGTTACAGCTGAATGGAATCATGAAACTGGATTAAATTTGTCACACACAGGGAACGCTGTCGCAAGTAGATACATGAATCTGAATTAAAGTTTTATAAGGATGAACCACAGATAACAATTTAAAAGTATACTCGTACTTTAAACAATTATATTTTCTTATAGAAAAAGGAACAGCAACTGTTAACAGCAACAACAGACCCACAAACACCCCTGAGTAATTTTTAACGATAAATCAAAATTCAACGTACATGTTGGTGATTACCGCGAAGTAGCTTTTCATTCTAAGCATAATATTTTTCGCAAGGTCACTGTTTGAAAAGGACCGTAAAATTTCCTACAGGAGTGATGGTTCAGAATCACATAAGCTGGTTTGTGAACCACAGTATAAACGTCATTTCTGTCTTTTTCATTTTATTGGGATCTACTCTGTATGAGTACAAGAAACCAATTCGCTAAGGATGTCTGCTTAGTTGAGGAGACATGCCGTGGAATGCAAATTTTAGATTTTTCATAACTCTTTTAACATCTTTATCAACGTCTGTTTACCTTTCAATTTTTAGAAGGTTCAGATTAAAGCAGAAATCTGAATTGGTTTCGAAAACTATTTTACGGATTTATTATTAGATGTCGCTATTGCGTCCATATCGACGCCATTTTAATGTTGCTTCTTAAAGAGGGAAAAGATTTATTTTTCACGTTAAGAACGCCTATGAGTAGCTGTTCCGATGAGGCCTATTAGGCCGAAATGCGTATAAACAGATACATAGAAGCTTTGTACGTGAAATCTAATCTTTACTGTCTTTTTCATTTTATTGGAATCTACCCTGTATGAGTACAAGAAACCAATTCGCTAAGCATTTCTGCTTTGTTGAGGACACATGTCGTGGAATGCAAATTTTAGATTCCCCATGTCTCGTTTAACATCTTTATCAACGTCTGTTTACCTTGCAATTTTTGGAAGGTTCAAATTAAAGCAGAAATCTGAAATGGTTTCGAAAACTATTTTACGGATTTATTATCAGATGTCGCTATTGCGTCCATATCGAAGCCATTTTATTGTTGCTTCTTCAAGACAGAAAAGATTTATGTTTCACGTTGAAAACGCCTATGATCAGCTACTCTGATGGGGTCTATTAGGCCGAAATGCGTATAAATAGATACATAGACGCTTTGTACTTGAAATCTAATCTTTACTGCCGTTTTCATTAAAAATAAATCTATGTTATCATTTTTAATTGTCAACAAAATAAACATTCCTTGTTATTAATTAGTTCTGTTAGAGTAAATATATTTTTTTTATGTTGCTGATTGAACCTATATTATCAGTAATTATCTGTTTACATTGTATTATATTAAAAACATTATAAGATAAATAATTTGATAAAAATATAGTGTCAACTATCGGAATTATGCATTTTAGTTTGTTCAAATATACAGGGTAAGTCACCACTAACAGGATGAAAGATTACAGCGAAACGGTAAAAGATTTTGAAAAAAGTTTGAAGGTTGATAAAGGCTACATTTTAAAATTATTTAGAAATAAACAGGACATTCCAATAAAGTTCGGCGTATCAAAGTTATATTTATTCTTATGGGACACCCTATATTTTACTACATTTTCTAATTGCCAGCAAAAAATTAGGTATAGTTTCATAAGACTTCCCTGTACCTATGTACAAAGTGTTCTGAGTTATCTGGAATATCCTTAAAATGTAAAGCTTTAAACGAAGAGCAATTTTTTTTAATTTAATAATTCATTAATATACAGGGTGTTCCATTTAAAATAAGCCTTATATTACACATTGAATAATCCGATAATGAAACTACAAAGTTTGAGCACCCTGTAAGTAAATGTTTAATAATTAATCATGAAATACATTCGACCAATATCTAGCTATTTAGATGTATGAGTAATTTTATTAGAATTGCTTAAATAAATTAAGAATGAGTCCTCGTTTAAAGTTTTACATTTTAAGAAAATTCTACATAACTCAGAACACTCTATACATAGGTATATGGAAGTCTTATGAAACTATACCTTATTTTTGGCAGACAATTATAAAATCCAATAAAATATTGGGTGTTCCATAATAAAAAATATAAATTTGAAACGCCGCGCTTTATTGTGTCACCTTGTATATTTTAGAATAATTTTAAAATGTAGCCTTTATCAACCTACATACTTATACATTTAAAAATGTTTCAAAATCTTTTACCGTTTCGCTGTAATTTTCCGTTCCCTTAGTTGTGACTCACCCTGTAAAGTTGGTAGGGCTCGTATATTTATATAAACGTATTTTGTAACATTTTATAGATATACAAATTTAGATTAAAACCGTGTGCGATTTTGAAAATCCACACTTAGTAAAATGATTAACAAAATAATGAAGTTTGTGGCAATGGCGTTTTGTTTATTTATACTGTATTTTTTTCACATTAGAGGACAAAATATCTTGTACTTACATTAAACAATGATATGATCACGAGTTTTTAAATTTGAATTAGGAATTTTTAAGGATGTCAAATCATAATTATTGATATACCAATTGCCTTATTCCTTGAATAATTGTTGTAATAATAAACTTCGATAAACCGAATAAATAAATCACTTAAAAGTATGTAATATACTAAGACTATAGGATATAGCTTTAAGACATGTGTTCTTTGCCCAAACCATTTTCCCAAAATGAAAACTGTTAAAAATTAAAATAACAATCATCCATTATATTTGACTTTCACAAAACCGTCAGCAGTCAAAATGATGAATAATTCCGAGAGAAAACCGAAAGTAGAATTACTTTTATAGATATTGATATCGTTAAGTTTAATTTTGGGTGTTGTTACAGCCCTACAAGTGCACCTGAGCTTCGCTTTCTACCGCCTCCTCGTGAATATTTCATTGAGTGCCATGTGACCGTGCGGCGGCATCACCATCGCAGCGCGGAACGCTCCTGAGAGAAGAGGAGAAAAAAAACCTTCGAACTGAGGGGTTTAGCCTGGTAGTTTGCGACAAACTTGCGAGGTGAAAAGTGGATTTTGGAGTTTTAGTCGATATCTGATCAGGCTAGAAGCAACACAGATTTAAGGAGTTTAAAGATTAAATCTTTAGTACACAATTTCTCTGCAATTTTAAATAAAAAAGAAGTATAAAATTAACAGAATGGTCTAATGACACATATCATTATTTAAAGACAGTTATAAAGAGGTCCATATGAGGTATTTGGTTAAATGACAGTACAAAAAGAATATTTTATTAAAAAATATTGACGAATGTCAATGTTGAGAAAAATACTCGCAAGAGATGGACATCAGTATCCAGGATGTTTTAAAAAGGTATGTCATAAACTAAATCACGCATTTCGGGGACAAAAATAAATTGATTGAATCCAACTTACCTTAGTACAAAAGTCTACACAAAAAAAGTTACAGCCGTTTGAAGTTACAAAATAAAAATTGTTTTTTTGCATTATCTTCTAAACTACTTGACATTTTGTAATAAAAATAAACACGTTACTTCCTTGTTCTGAAAGCATTTTTCATACAAAAGAAACAACAAAATCTAAGCGCACAGAAAAATTTTAAGGGGGGTGTGCAGCCCTAAATCCCCCAAACTTTTGAGTACGTTCAAATCAAATGAATTTTGTGGCATCATTAAATTAACACATTATTTATAAACATTTTTTGCCTCAAACCTCAAACAAATTTTGTATCTTAAATGTAAATTAAATTTTTTTTTTTTTTTTTTTTTTTTTATTTAAATTAACGTGCATGTGACATCTATGGTCATTAGCACGAGTTACGATTTACATGGTAATATAATATAAATTACAAAATAAAATGTAGTTAACATCTAACATACAGAGAAAATAATAAAAACTTGTAATATAACATTTATATTTTGTTGAGCAGTTGACTATTCTCGAGGAATTTGATGACCTTGTTGATTTCGTCTGTGTTGTTTAGGACCTCTTTGAAGTTAGTACTGATATTGAGCTGTTGGCGTATTTTGGCATATAAAGGGCATTCGATAAGTATATGCCTGATTCGGAGAGTCGTATTGCAGTGTTGACATTTTGGTTGTGGAGATGATGTCATCAGGTAGCCATGAGTTAGACGGGTATGTCCAATACGCAGTCTCCGTATGATTGCCATATTTTTTCGAGATAAACTGGGATAGGTAAGACGGTTCACTGTAGGTTTGATTTCATGCAGCGCTGAGGTAACATTATTCCAGTGAATCTGCCACGTAGATAAATTAAGCTTCTTTAGTCTGGCTTTCAGATCATTACAAATTTGTATGTTTATAATGGTGTTCGTGGATGATGCGGCTTTTTTGGCAAGGCAATCAGCTTTTTCGTTACCACTAATACCAACATGGGATGGTACCCATATAAGAGTGATAGTTATATTTTGTTTTATAAGAAGCTGATATATGTCATGAATATCTTGGACGATAGGATGTTTGGTGGATATAGCATTAATGGAGTGTATAGATGAAAGCGAATCGGAGCATATGGCTATGTGTGTATTTGTATATCGTTGGGCATATTTAAAAGCTTGTAAGATAGCTAGTAGTTCACCAGTGTGGATACTACACCAAGGAGAGATTTTAGAGAGTTCGATAGGCTGTTGTACAGTGGTTACAGAATATCCAACCCCACCTTCAGTCTTCGACGCGTCAGTGTAAAGAACCATGTTATATTTATTTTTGTTTATAAGTTCTAGGAAGAGAATTCTTAATGTACTAATACTGGTATCTTCCTTGTTAAACTTGGTGAGTGAAATATCATGATATGGGAGTATGTTGGTCCAATAGGGATTATTGGAGAATGGTAGAGTTCTGGTTTCACACAAATTTATATCTTTTAGTAACGGTTGTAGAAGACTAGGAATAGGATGTATAATTAAGTTACATGGAGGGCTGTTTTGGGTATGATGTGATGATGTAAATAGATGATATACGGGATTGGACGGATTGGAAGAAATTGCAGCAGCATAGGAGAGAAGAAGGTTTTCTCGTCTAAGCCATAGAGGAGGTTCATTAGCTTCACAGTACAGACTTTCTGCCGGACTAGAACGGAATGCTCCAAGACATAAACGAATAGCTGTATTGTGAACTGTGTTCAGTGAATTTAATATTGATTTAGTACCAGACATATAGACGAAACATCCATAGTCTAGCTTAGAGCGGATAAGTGATCTGTAGACTTTCAGTAAAGTAGTTTCTTCCGCGCCCCAATGATAATGTGAGAGTGTTTTGAGTATATTTAACCTTTTTAGGCAAACTCCTTTAAGTTCCTGTATGTGTTGTTTCCAGGTTAATCTTGAATCAAATATCAGCCCTAATATTTTGCAATTATCAACAACCGGTAACTTGAAGTTGTTGATAGTGATTTCCGGATCAAAAGAACTCATTCTTCTGCTAAATTTAATAACTTTGGATTTAGAGTGGGAGAGGGTAAGTCCTAGAGAAGCTACTTTGTTTTGTAGGTCATTTACTCCTACTTGTAGAATTTTACTAGTAGTTGCGTTGGATTTACCATGACAGTACATTATTAGGTCATCGGCATATAATACGCATTTGATTGGTGGAGCTATATTTTCACTTAACTTGCTAATCGAAAGAATGAATAAGGATGTGCTTAAAACTGAACCTTGCGGAACTCCATCATATTGGATGTGTGGAGAAGAAAGGAAGTTATTGACAGAAACCCTGAACGATCTAGATGTTAGGAAGTTTTTGATAAATGCGTATATGTTGCCAGTAAGGTTACATTCAAAAAGTTTGTCAAGGATTGCATTTCTAGAGATGGTGTCAAATGCGCCTTCTATATCAAAGATAGTTGCTATCAAATCTTGCTTGCAATTTATTGCGTTGGAGATGTGGGTTTGGAGTATTACTAGATTATCTCTTGTGGAGCGCTGTCTTTGGTAGCCAGATTGTTCCTTTGGAATAATCTTATGTTTTTCAAAATACCACAAAAGACGTTTGTTAATCATTTTTTCCATTAGCTTACACATAGTGCATGTGAGAGAGATGGGCCTGTAAGATTGTGGAAACATAGTTGGCTGGTTTGGCTTGAGTATTGGTATAACTATAGATTTGCTCCATTGAGATGGAAATTTATGGGAACTCCAGATTATATTGTATAAATTAAGGAGTTTTTTAAGACTATAATTAGACAAGTGCTTTAGGAATGCATAAGGAATATCATCGGGTCCAGCTGCAGTGTTTCTACTATTAGCTAAGGCAGATATTAGCTCATGCATAGTGAAAGGAGAATTAAGGGATCTACTATGTTCAGATGATATCAGATGATTTCTGTGTGAATATAAGTCATGATGAGACAAAGCAATATTATTGGTTTTATTTCTGAACTTGTCTTCGAAATGTTTGGCAAAGGCGTTAGGAATAAGTTCGTATGAAGCGATCTCTATACCATTTGTAATTAAACGAGTAATTTTATTATTAGTTTTGTGACCTTGAATTTGTCGTATTTTTTTCCAAATTTGGCTAGGATTGGAGTTTTCGTTGATAGATGATACGTAATCTTGCCAGGATGATTTTTTACTTTTTTTGACTACGTGTTTGGCCTTGGCTTTGAAGTTTTTGTAATTTATTAGATTTTCAAGGCTTCTGTTTTTTTGGTACTTATTTAAAGCTTTTTTGGATAGACGAATCGCCTCTTCACAAGAAGAGTTCCACCAAGGAACTACTTTATGATTTGGAGAGAATGATGTTTTGCCAATATGAGTCTTAGCAGCTGAAAGAATAGTGTCTGTTAATGACGTTAACAAATAGTCTACATCGTTTATTATTAGATGATCATGCGCGAGCAAGAGAGTGTCAACGGCTTTTGAATACTCTGGCCAGTTAGCTTTTTTTAGGCGCCAATAGCTTTTGGCAGAGGCAGTCCCATTAGAATTGTTGGAAATTATTATAGGATAATGATTGCTATCAAAGAGATCGTCAGCTGTTTGCCAGGTTAAAAAAGGTGCAGATTTAGGGTCACTAATACTAAGATCTATAGCAGAGAAAGATCCAGATGAAATATTAAAATGAGTGTTAGATCCTGTGTTAAGAAGACATGAGTTTGTGCAGTTAATAATATTTTCAACTACTTTTCCCCGTCCAAATGTGGATTGAGAACCCCACATAACGTTATGTGCATTGAAGTCTCCTGTGAGAATAAACGGCTGTGGAAGTTGGAATATAAGGTCTAGGAGCTCTTCTTCTTTTAGAGAATGGTTTGGGGGAATATATATGGAGCAGATGGTTAGTTTATTAGGGCAATATGTAGTTATGGCAATTGCCTCAAGATTCGTTATTAATGGTAGCATTGTTGAGAAGATTTCGCTGGACGCAAATATAGATGCACCTCCACTGGCTCTTAAGCAGTTCGTTCTAATGAAGTGGTATCCTTCAAAGGATTTAAGATGAGGAATATTCGTTGTATTAAAATTAGTCTCTTGGAGACAAAGAAAATCTGGATGGTAAATTGATATAAGATATTGAATGTGTTCAAGGCGCGGATAGTATCCGTCGCAGTTCCATTGTAAAATAGTGAATTTGATAAACTTATTTGGTTAGTGGAAAGAATTTACCTTGTACTAATTAAGTAATTTTAGAAAGGATCGATATCATTGCAGTTAGAGTCACATGAATTATTGGACGTAAGGCTGGTAAGTTCGTCAGCGTCTATAGAATTTAATGTGCGTTTTAGCTTTTTCGTTATTCTTGTAATGCGATTTTTAAGTGATCTATCGGATACAGTTTGGTATATTTGAGTAAGATCTTCGAGGAGAGAATGAATGTTCGTGGTGAAATTATGAGCTTCTTTGAGGGGATCACTACTTCCAAAGGAATTTTCTAGGAAGGCAATTATTTGTAATGCTGATAACGAAAATTTTTCTGGATTCGCACAAATTAATTTTTCAATACTTGAATGGGCACATAGACTAATTTTACAAATTTCTTTGTCATCAGTTTTTGTTTTCTTTTTAGGAGCTGATTTAGGAGTTGCGAAGGTTGTTGTGTTTGGTGTGTTATTAGAGTTTAAGTTTAGGGGGCTAGCGGTAACCAGTAGAGAAGGTGATTCAAGACTTGTGTCAGTGGAATGAGTTCTTTTTATGCCAGAGTTAGAAGGGACAGATAATGGTGTTATAGACTGTTCATTTGGGGTTGTTATGTCAGTAGGTGGGTTATTTGAATAGATTTCTTTTTTTGTGGAGGGTGAAAGAGGAGATATACTAGAATGAGGATCGACTGGATTTTGGCTAGAAGTTGTATTTGGAGAGGGATTGCTAGATATTTCTTGAGGGTTAGGGCAGGAGTCTGCAGTGTGTCCAGATTGCTTACATAAAAAGCATTCAAGTTTGTCCGAAGTAATAAAGATCCTATAATTTGTATTTTCATATGAGATTACAATTGAAGTATTTAACTCAAAGTATTCTTTATTTGGTATCACAAAGACTGAGCGTCGAAAACTGAAGATGTGAGCATATTCGTCTTCCGGAGAACTACAACGGATATGCGAGATAGGGGAAGCAAGTTGTAATCCAAGTTCATTTTTAAGTGCTTGCTCTATGAGTGCATTCGGAATCGAAGGACACACGTTAGAAAGTAGTAGCCTCTTTGCAGGAGTGATAAGTCTACGAATAGATATTGTTTGATTTCTAATCGAAATAGTAGGATTATTTTTTAGAAGATTATCTACTACGGTTACGGAAGAAAGATAGATGCATATACGTTGATTAGAAATACGTGAAGCAAAGGTTATTTCTTTAGGGGTAACAATTTCGCCGATTGCCTTTATGTAATCAAATAGTACTACGTCTGGGATAGCGTTCATAACAATGGCTTGAGTTCTACTAGGACATGATGTTGCTGTTGTAGATTTTTTCTGTGTTATTTTGGTTACTGCAGCGAAGCTAGGTTGAGCTGTTTGTGAAGATGATGCCATATTTGATTTTAATATTTTGGATGCCAAAATATTAAGTATGGCCAAAAACGACTGGCCTAATTTTATTTGTCGAAAGTATTAATTTAACTGATATCGACTTACCAATATTTGCTTGATAAACAATCACATTAAACTAAACAAGTTTTTATTCAAAATACTATTAGTAGGAAGCCCGATGTTTACTCGTTGGCTTCTGAAATAGGAATGAAATTAAATTTTAATATGAAAACTTTCGAAAAATTCGGGGTGTAGATGCATTCTACATATTTTACATAAATAAATAGTAATACTTTTGCATATCCTGCATTCTTGAACTATCGTCTCTTTTTGTAATGTGGCCAATATTATCGAATCTGGTTTCATGTGATCAAGCAAATTTAGATTGATATCCATGTACTAAGTTTGACACTGACGTAGCGGTTTCTGCAATATTATAAATTATAAATATAAATCTATGTCGGCTCATGCTTTCTCTTATAATGTGCACTTCTTCATCCTCATCCTTTGACCAACACATATCAACTTGAAGCAAAGTGTGAACGAGATAATATACATCTGCTAATATTTGTTTTTTAATCTATGTTATTTATTTCAAAATCGTGACGGTTATTCTTGCGATGCATAAATATTTGTAAAATATAGAATGCTCTTAATTATTTTTTATCAAAAAAGAGTATATCATAATATATGACTTGCCTCCATAGTTAGTTGTCTTTTATATTGTCTAAATATCAATCAGACTGATGTTGAATTATTACTGAGCACGAAGGAGTATGTGTTGTTACAACTTGAGACAAATTTGGATTTACTATTTTTGCCTGGTCTTTGGACGTTTTATCTGTGATTCAGAGGAATATCATAATCAGAATCGTCAGAATTCCCAATCACTTGTATTTTATATGTACCTGCAATATCCGATTTTATTGATTCTTCACAAATAATATTATCATCAATGTCTTTTACATCAGAACCTTTCTAATCTAATCTCGGCGGCAAATAAACCACATTAAGTGAATTAAATTTTTTTTTGGTACGCCTCCGCAAAATGGATAAGTGGAATATGATTTCGTTGAAAAGTTATCGTTAAAGGCTTTCTTAAGTGTGATGTTGCCAAGTAATCACCTTCAATTAAAAATTGTTTTAGTATAATGTATCAATCGCGATTGATTGGTTCGTTTTGATTCAATCACTTCAAATTATTGAACGACCGAATCCCGCTAGTTCATAACGATCGAATCGTATTGTGACCAATATCTATTGATTGACCGCCGATGGTGCCGATCGAGATTGAACCAAAACAAAATCACACAGCCAATACTCATTATTTTCGGTCTTCGGTCCTCGATAGTTCCTCACTTGGCATAAGAAACGATATATGCCATGCGATAGAAGGGTTTCGTTCGTAACCTTTCGAAAGTTCGTTTCAATGATTGAAAACTTACAATACTAGGTACATATTAAATTAAGAATTGCGTGCAAGGCAGCGAGAGCGAACTAGTATACACCCAAATGTGTGCAAAAATTTTATATACCTACCTTTCATTTGTTATGTATATATTTATTTGTTATTTCTATATTACGAAAAAGGGCATTGAGTTCAATTGTGACATTAGACAGAACAAAATAAAACTGCTGCGAGGGAACTGTAACAATATACTCTTATAGGACAAACACAATCACGTGATAGTAGTTTAGTTAATTTTTTTCATTTTAATTTTATTATTATTTTTGTTTATTTGTTTCAGTTCATATAAATCAAGTAGTTGCAAAATTGTTAGTATGAATTTCAATTAAAAAGCAATGAAGCAATATATTTTGTATTAGTTGTTCCAAGTACGTGGAGAACCGAATATAAAAACTATTGACAAGAAACAAATTATTGCCTATAGTAAAAGCAGATAAAATATGAAATTTTATGAAGGGTTTTTAACATTACACTTTTAATATCTTCATTTTTATTGAGTTATATATGCAAGGAATTATTACAATTATCCTTTAAATAGAATTTACTACTTTTGTATATTTTTACATCATTTATCCCTACTAAATGTTAAAATTTAAATTTTATTTTAATTGTATTCTTAAATAGTTTCATGAATATTATGTTAAAATAGTTTTATTCCTCTTTTGTTTTTTATGTGGGTAGTAATATTTTATATATTTTAAATATTTGTATTTACACCATCATTTACTAGAATTTTCTCTCAAGTATATCAACACAATATGACGTAAGGTTTGATGCATAAATATTCATGATCCATAGACTGATATTACACAATGATAATGACATTAAATATAAAGTACATAAATGCAGCGACTAATAGGATTGACATCCAAAATATATACTTTAATATAATCTTCCCATATCATCTAATAAAATCCACCCCATTAGCAAATTCGTTAGTCGCCCGAACATAGAACTAGTTCTATTCTCTCTGAAGTCAACTTGGCAAAATGTAAACGATCCCCGTGCGACCTCCATGATGATGTTAACACTGTCAACAGGCCTTGTAGGGCTTTGTCATTATGCTAAAGGACAATTTCACGGCTAAGAGGAATAAAACGCGTCGCAGCCGATCACCATTCCTCTGTTTGTATCCAATTACACGTACCACGTGACCTACACACATTACATACTCTCTCGAATAGTTGTGAACAACAAAACGATCGTGTCTCGACCTGATGCAACCTCTTGCACCGATTAGATCTGGTCATAATCGTTTTATGTTACATTTGACATATTAGAAAGTGATGAAAACGTGCCCTTTGTTGACGATGGGTAATAAAGGGATTCAGCGAAGGAGAATATTTACACACATCAAAGCTTTTATTTTGATATTTTTAGTAAGATACTCAAAAAATAACAAACACAATAAAAATAACATTGTTTGTGTTTTGTATACTCTGTTAGGAGTATACAAAAGTATAAATTAGGAATTATGCTTGTGTTGAATATGCTTATTTTGTTAGTATCCACGAAACCTACAAAGATAAAATTGGCATGGAGTTTCATAGTAGGAACATAAATTAGTCCAGAATACGCACATTCAAAAATGATTTGCATATTATCTGTAACGCCACTAAACGTTTCTCATTTGAAATTTTTTACACTGATTTTTTTTTGTCTACTAAAATAATGTATTTTATTGCTTGTTTTTTATTTCTTAATCGTTGTGGAGATTCTCAGTATTCATATTGCGTTCGTCAGTTTTCGAAAACCGATATTTGTAAAAATTGGTTTGCGTTTTATTCACTTTGTAGTAAACAATATGAATAGACAAGTGTTATCTGAGTGCAACAGAGCTAGAATCGTTACTTTGATTTAATAATGCCACACACAAGTCGACGTTGCTGTCCAGGTTGGAGTTAACCAGAGTGATGTGTCTCGGATTGTGAAAAAATATCGAGAGACGAATTCTGTTAGCGATGGTCCGAAAAGCAGAAGACCCAGAATTACTACCAATATCCAAGAACGCTTTTCAACGTTAACTACTCGGAGAAACCCCTCTATGACTGCCCCAGCTATTAGAAAAGAGCTCCAGCAAGCTCATATTATTGTAATTTGTGATCAGACTATTAGAAACAGATTACATTTGGCGAATTTATTTACAAGAAGACCATTGTTTGTACCAAAGCTTACGTTAGAGCAGAAAAGGACTCGACTTTAATGAGCCAATGAATATTTACAATGGCATGACAATAGATGGGGAAACGTATTATTTTCTGATGAAACAAAAATTAGCCTTTTGTCGGATAATCGTCGGATTAGGATTTGCAGGAATCCAAATCGACAGGATAGACCCATAACAAGGTGGCTCCATAATATTTTGGGGCGGCATCATGCTAAATATTAAAACTCCTTTAATTATTATTGTTGGTAACACGAATGGACAAATTTATATTGATACCATTTTTAGGCCTGTTGTACGCTTGTGGCGAGGAGCTGTTGGTCCAGAATTTATTTTTATGGACGACAATGCGCCTCCCCATCGTACGAGACATGTGGTAGCATTTTTAGAGACAGAAGATATCGTCAGATTACAATAGCTGCCTTGCTCACCTGACCCCAATCCCATTGAGAACGGATGGGATATGCTTAAAAGAAATTTAGTCCCAGCAGCCACCCCCAAGAACACTACAAGACCTTAGAATAGGAGCGATTGAAGAATGAGGCACCATGAACCAGAACTAGATTAATACAGTTCTGAAGCTATTTTCTTGTGGCATTGTAAATTAATTACTATTAAACTGGGAATAAGCCACAATTAAAGATAAAAATACGTTTATTGACGTTTCAATTTCCACTTCGGAAATCGTTCTCAAAATACAAACAGTAAATTAAACAAATTTTGTTTTTTGTTACATAGTGAAAAATTCTTCTAACAATTTAATTTTATCTGACTCATTTATATTGACAATTCAGGCATACATTATGCATTTTAAAGTAGACGACTTTAAAATAATATTGCCAATATTGTTGAGTTGCGCTCCTGGGACGAATTTACTTATAAGATAGTTCATTCGATTACATGACATCAACTTTAACTTAAGAATATCCGTCAGAAAAAAATCATAGCATGTAATTCGTCTTTAAAAAGACAAACACATGACATGATGACAGTAAAATTCTCCTGTTAGTGATTCCATAGTAAATTATGAGGGAAAACCAGGAAAAAAACCTCATAATACTATCCCGACATTGTAAGTATTTGTTCGTGTTTACCTTCAACAAACATCAAAATTCTGATTTTATATGTTACGTTATTTAAAAAACATAAATGATGTATCCTCTATATGTTACTGACTTACTAATACTGGTATTTTCTTATTAATAACTTTCTCTTTCAATATTGGTAACCAGATCCTACTACATTCTGCCGAGGAATTTGCAACACAATTGGCCTCATTTAACATCATTAGAGCCGCTTCTTTGATTTTTCTTTATTTACCATCCGTTTCTTTTAGGACTACATTTGAATTATTCCATTGAACCTTATGTTTATTATCCCATGCGTGTTTACAGATTTGAGATCTATCAAATTCTTTATTTTTAATATAAGATTGATGTTCACTTATTCTAACATTTAATGGCCTTGATGATTCACCTAAATAAAACTGATCGCATTCACAAGGTATTTTATAAATGCAATTCTTTGTCCTTTCTTGTTCATTGTTAGGTTTGGTTTTGGACAAAATAGATCTCAACGTGTTTGTTGTTTTGAATGTTGTTGAAATGTTGAATTTATTTAACAGTTATTATTCTTATTCCCAGTTTAATAGTAATTAGATTAATACACTTATAAGAAGCATGGGACATCGCATTTAGTCTTGCATTGATGCAAGAGGTGGAAATACGGCATATTAAGTATTAGTTCTTATATCTGTACAAATTAAAAAAAATATTTATTAAACAGATTATAAATAATAATAAATTGTTAATCCTTTAAATTTTGTTTATTGTTTTTTTTTAACATTTTGTTAAAAAAAAATAGATTTCACCAGATTTGGTGGATAATTTTGAAAATATTTCATTATGTAAAACATTTTTGAGTGTGTATAGATGTTTGTAAGTTTCTGGCTTTTCCTATGTCGTATTAATGATCATCCACATAATATTATAAGATGAAAATCATGTAAAATCCGAGCAAACTGCCCTTCTAAGCATCAAACACCGATCCAATGTCTATCCATTATTTATTGGATGTTATTGTAATAAACATATTACACGTAAGAACTCTTTACATTGGTTATATTGGTGTAGAAAAAATTTTTAAAAATTTATATTGCCAAAAAAATAGATTATGTAATCTCAACTCTCTTTATAAAAACAAACTGCAAATTCACAGCACTAAGAAAGTTAGAAACTATGTGAGAAACATTTTTAAAACTAAAAGTGAAAACAAATATTGTACTGTTCTTACCTGTACCCTAGCTTCTGTTAAATCTATTTTCATTGCTATTTCTTCTCTAGTATAAATATCAGGATAGTGTGTTTCTTGAAAAGCTCTTTCCAATTCTTTTAGTTGGGCGGACGTGAACGTGGTTCGGATTCTTCTTTGTTTCCTCTTTTCCGTAAGGACTCCATCATGGCCAGGATAAACTTTGTAAGGAAGACCGCCTGAAAGAAGTATATTATTAGTTTAGTAGGATAAATATTGTATTAAAAAGAAATTAAATTATGTTAAAATACAAAAGTTGTGCCCTTCCTCCAGAGAATTTCAGTGAATGGAGCAATATAAATGATATAAGGATAGGCTGCCTGATTTTCTTTAGAGGATGCAAGATCCGGAGAGTTGAAGCAGTAGAAGATTGTCAATTTTAATTTCGATAAGAAATAATATTTTTGGCAAAGATCGACTTAGGAGTAGAGTACCTGAACCAGGAAGAGTTGGAGCTTAAGAAGAAGCAGTTCCATTCACAGGGAGTTTAGAGTAGATTAAAATTATTTTATCGGTAACTGAATAGAAACAGTTTTCTCATTAATTTCTAGAACCAGAGAGCGCGTTAGGAACATCTGAACTGTGTGTTGTAGATGTTTATGGTATGACATTGTTCTGTCCGGATCTGATAAAAGGCTTCCATCACCTTTTCCTTCCAGGTATTTGGTATTTAATTCATTGACCATGTGACTTCAATAGTGACAACTGTATAAGGTGTTCATCCTAATATGTGTATATTAATAATTGTTTGTCGATAAATGTATGGTAATTAAAGACCTGAAATGCTAATCGCTCTATGTGTCATATTTACCGATTTTATTTGTTTCCTGCAAAATGATCTATGTCCTGACGCTAATGCACTGCTCAAAGATCTAAGTGCCTAATCCTCTCCAGACGGTTTAAATAAATTTCAACGGAATGCGCTGTGCGCAAGTCCCGGAGTAATGGAAGTGCTAGTTGATCTATGTGCCAGATGTCAACAAACCATTTTGTTGATGTAGGGAAGTTCCTTCTTCTTCTTCTTAAGGTGCCGTGCATTTCTGCGTAGGCGTCCACCTTACATCGTCTTGTCAGGTGGGATGTTAAATATTCTGGTTTAAATAATTCTGTTTTTAGCAGCATTGCGAAGCATTTCATAGCTGTGGATTCCTGTCCATTGTCGAATATTGCGCAGCCATGACATTTTTTTACGTCCGAGACCTCTCCTACCCTCTATTTTCCCTTCGAGAATCAGTTGCTGAAAAGTGTATCGTTCTCCTCGTATAATGTGCCCCAAGTATGCAGTCTTCTTACTTTTTACATAATTAAAAAGTTCCCTATCCTGTAAGCCCGCTCTTCTGAGTACTTCCTCATTTCTGACCCTGTCCGTCCATGATATTCTGGAAGTTCCTTAAAATATGTAAAAAGGCTTTTTTTAATATTTTTGGAGTTTCACCTCAAAAAATCTCACTTACTGTGAAGAAAAAGAAAAGTGGTGACGTGGTTTTTAAAGATAATCGTGGTGGCCCAACTACATTTAAATTTACGGAGCATGACAGGAGACAGATTAAAAACTACATTAATTCTTTATTCCAAGAAGAGGGTCACTATAGTCACTATACAAATTACCAAAAGGAGTACTTAAGCTCCGAATTGAAGATGACTAGGATTTTGGCTGCTTTTAAACAGAAATATCGAGATAGTGTTGTAAGTGCCAATTAGATCGAAAAGTATTTTTAAAAGAGTTCCCAAATTTAACGTTCAAAAGACCAACAGTAGACACTTGTAAAACGTACGACTATCTTCATATTTAGACCAAAAACAGAGATGTCGCTGCAGCAAATAAAGCCAAGACAGAGCTAGAACTATGCCATAGAAAAAGTAATAAAAGCCTTAAATACATTACACAAAGATGCATCTGATAGCACAATCCCTAATAGTGGCGTGTGATGTGTGGTGATTGAATTTCAAAAGGTATTTTCTCTTCTGAAACTTATACATAGCGATATGTATTATTTAAGGCAATTATTTTGATACAATTTTAATATTCATATTACCGATATCAATGACGGTATTATAAGTATATGACATAAGAGCCAGTCAGGGAGAGAAGGGAGTCAGATGGCTTACTGTATATTGCAAGCCCTAAATACAGGTATGTTGACGGCTTACAAGAAAAAAACTTGTATGGAGTAACAACTGTGGTGGTCAAGTCAAAAACTGTATGTTGGTTTTCTTGTACATTTACATAGTATCTTTGGGCCTATTTGAGCCTGTAGAGCATAAGTTCTTGGTAACTGGTCCCAGTCTTTTTTGCAGCAGACTGGGACTTCACAGTTATAGAAAAGAGTTTTAAGGTAGCAAAAATGCAAACTATTAAAGATGTGGACAACATAATCAGATCAGCCAGACCATCAAGACTTTTCCGAGTAGTAAGCATAGATTGATTTTTAAACTTTGACGAAGTATCTGCAATGTGTATCAACACTAAAGATTTAATGATAGCCAAAGTGTTGTATTTCAAGATTGATAAAAACGAACCTGGCTATGTGATTACCAAGAAAAACTTCAGTGAATTGTATGGGTTTGACAAAAAATGCTACGTCCTCAAGAAAAATATTTCTATTAAATATATGGAGCTTACTGCTCTACCAACAAAGATTCCCTTAGCAGAAAACAAAAAAAAGAACTTAGGAAGCATGTTAGGTTTCATTGATGAAGAAGACAGAGATTTCTACTATAAAATACCCTATGACGTCACTTAGATCTTCAGAATGTAAAACATACCAATGGACTCAGATCTGTTTGAAAAAGTATATGGTTAACATGCGTTTTCCCTGTTTCGTTTTTGTAAAACTGGACGAAAATTACAAAATCGTCTATTTACATTAACTTGTTTGATTAAAACTACGTTTTGTAAATAAAATTGTATTTTCTTGAAAACTGTTTTTTTATTTTTCCCAACTATTTTCAATTAAATAACTCAATTAAATAAATAATTTTTAATTGCCACATTAGATATATATATATATATATATATATATATATATATATATATATAGATATATATATATATATATATATATATATATATATATACATTTAGATTGTCAGGGCGGTGTATAATTTTGACAAAAGTTTTACACAGGATTTTTGTCCATTTTTTCTATTCACTGCAAAGAACATCTCAAGACTTTTTTCTCAACTTTTTGCTGCAACTTCACACAAGTAAATGTTTTATCTTATTTTGTAAATTATACAATTTCACCATTTTGTAACATTATTGTAGCTTTCGTCTGAAGAGTTAGAGAAATCTAACGAAATAACGAAATCGTTGATAAGAGTACACTTTGACTTTTAATATTAAGCTGCTAACCCAATGAAACACCTTTTCGACATGTGAAGAAGATAATTATGTAGATATGAACAATACCTACTTAGCGTTTAGGTGTACTCACGAAGCAGACGCTACGTTATATCTTGCGACACATACGAATATAAGTAGGCAAAAAAGAAAATGGAATTTGTCAAAGAAGATATAACGTTGAAATGTAAAATTTTTCAAATATCTTCATCTTTATTCCTTTTTTAGTCGTTTTCCTTGTATCATTTATTCTATAAATTAAATTCCATAATTAGACTAGATAAGTGAAAAAAAAAGTTGGGCTAATCATTTCAAATAAATTACTGTTCTATTTCATTTTTTTTTAATGAAAAGAGAAGTTTTCAAAATTAAAATTTTGTTTTATAAATATTTTAAAACTATATAAAATAATAATTGAGTTAGTTATAGTGTCCAAAATACTAAACAATGACGCAAAATATTTTTTCCATAGAGAATAAAATGTTTTTTTAACAAAATTATACTTTTTAATATGTAATGAAATAATAGTCAACGTCATATTTGGTAGAATATATTTTATATTCTCGTACCAAAATGATGAAGAGTGGAGGTCTTATAAAAAAGCGGCTATACACAAACATATATATATATATATATATATATATATATATATATATATATATATATATATATATATATATATATATATATAGATATATATATATATATATATATGTACATATATATATATATATATATATATATATATATATATATATATATATATATATATATATATATAAATAATATATAAAGACTACGACCGTCAAATTTATATTAATAAAGTATTCAACTAGTGAATTCAGAGGTTTAGTCGGTCATTCAGGTTGGCAAAATTAAAAAAGAAGTCAACTACTCCATAAGTTTATCGAAAACGTTTCGCTTTATATTTCTAAAGCTTCATCAGTTCTCTAAAATACAATAGATGACATAGAGTTTATAAGAAATACAGATCTTATAGTTTAAAACTTGCAACTCAATATGTAGTATAATAAAGATGTTAGTATATAATTAAAGTTTACTCATTAAAATTTTGAACAAGTTTTGAAATTTTGAACAGCTAATAAGAACAGCTGAAGATAGAGAAGAGTTTAAAATTGTAGTAGCAAACCTTCATTGAGGAGAGGGCACTTTAAGAAGAAGACTCATTATTTAGAACTAACTTTAAAAAAACACAAACAAAGAACAAACAAACTTTGCAAAAAATAATATTCATATTCGCAGATACGAAGATTTAAAAAAATTTTAAACGAACATTTGGCTTTATTTAGAGATGGTTCTCCAATGAGGACAAACAAAACACTGATTTATTGCAACGACGTGACGCGATACCAAAAATTTAAAAATTTTCATTTCAATTGTCAAAATTTGAATGTTTGAAGCCACTAAATATAAAGGGTAAAGGGTAAAGGGTAAAGGTAAAAACCCCTTAAATGTTGTTTTATTAACTTTGAGTTACATGTTTGATAATTAAAAACTATGATGTTTAAGTTACAAAATAAATTGATCACATGGCAACGTAAGACTCCACTGGGGTTGCTAGTCCTCAGACAAACTGTCTGTGAGGACCTATTGATAACAAAAATTATATACATTATTTGACAGGGTGAGAATATAAGACTAAAATCGGATATGTATATTTATTTTAAGATATGAGATTTTTCTACTGACTTAGTTGTCGTATTTTCGTCAAATTTGTTTAAAGAGAATATGATCTATTTATATCCTATTTTAATTTTTACAATCAGTTTAAATATTTTGACATAACTTATAACAAATCCGATTAGTTTGGAGATCGATTAATTCAATTTTGCCAAAGTGAAGACTTCGTAATAACAAATACCTTTTTCAAATTACCTCCTCGACGGTTATATACATGGACATCTCCACAACATCTCCAGTGAGAAATCAAATAGGCTACATTATGATAGCAAGGAGGCATCGTAATGTTGTTAAATGTACTAAGACGTACCCAGGAGCTGATATAGGCTTAGATCATAACCCGGTAGTTACTGTGATAGAGGCGAGACCAAAAAAGATTAGAAGGCCACACAGAAAGGCACTAGATTTAAATAAACTTAGAAACAAAAATTTACGACAACAAACAGGAGGAGAAATAATTGAAAACCTTCGTTCAGTGCAGCAACAAATTAACGATACAAATAACGTTAACCAAAAATTAAAGTACATAAATACAGCTATACAAACAGCAGCAAAAAAAATCTTACAAAATCAACAACAAAGAATAAGGGGTGGATGACACAAGATATACTAGCCTTGATGAAACAAAAAAGAAGGATGAAGAACTACCCAGAGAAATACAAAGAAATAAATAAACACATAAAAAAGAGAATAAAAGAAAAAAAAGAGGAGTGGATTAAAGAACAGTGTGAAGAAATGGAAACCTATGAGAAAAAGTGCGATGCGTTCAATATACACAAAAAAGTAAAAGAGATAACAGGAAGTATAAAGAAATGCCAAATATGTAAACTTAAAGACAAAGATAGAAATCTTATTGTAGATCTAGAAAATAAAATAAAAAGATGGACAGAATACCTGAATAAATTATTTGAAGACGATAGAAACAACTTAACTCAGATAATCAATGCAACTGGGCCAGACATATTGAAAGAAGAAGTAGAATAAGCAATAAGAAACGCTAAAGATGGAAAAGCAAATAAGCCTTATGAAATTCCTACAGAACTGTTGAAGCTGTTGAATGATAAATCCGTAACCATAATATTACATCTATTCAATACAATATACAGTACTGGTATAATACCTCAAGAATGGTTGCTGTCTACGTTTGTCACCATACCAAAGAAAACTAAGGCAATGCAATGTTCAGATCATCGAACAATCTCCTTGATGAGTCACCTGCTTAAAATATTTCTTAGAGTTATCCACAACCGAATCTATCAAAAGTTAGATATCGATATTAACGATACACAGATGGGATTCAGAAAAGGATTAGGTACAAAAAAAGCTCTCTTTGCCTTAAATGTCCTAACACAGAGATGTCTAAACGTTAACCAAGAGGTGCATGCCTGCTTTATAGACTTTGAAAACGCCTTTGACAAAGTACGCCACAATCAACTCAAAGAAATCCTGGAAGGTAAGAACAGCGACACCAGAGACATGCAAATAATATTAAATCTGTACTGGAATCAGCGAGCTAATATAAAGGTAGAAGACCAAACATCGGACGAAATAGAAATACGTAAAGGAGTACGACAGGGTTGTATATTGTCACCGCTTTTGTTAAATATCTACAGCGAACAAATATGTCAAGAAGCTCTCTCACATGCAAACGAAGGGATAATAGTCAATGGAGAAGGTATCAATAACATTCGATATGCTGACGATACTGTGATAATGGCAAGAACAGTGGAAGATCTACAACATCTAGTACAAAGTATGAAGGAGATATGTAATAACTACGGCATAAGGATGAACGTCAAAAAAACCAAATATATGACCTTCAGTAAGAATCCAATTCATGACACCAGTATCACAATAAACGGTACCCAACTTGAAAAAGTAAGCGAATACAAATACTTGGGAACCCTCATTAATGAAACAGGTGACCAAAATCACGAGATAAACAGACGTATTGAAATTGACAGGTCTACCTTTATAAAAATGAAAAAAATATTTTGTAATCGTGATATTAGTATTCATCTACGAACTAGAATAATAAAATGCTATGTATTCAGTACTTTGCTTTACGGTGTTGAGGCATGGTTAAACAAAGGAATATTAAAAATCTTGAAAGCTTTCAGATGTGGTGCTACCGCCGTATACTAAGAGTAAGTTGGGTGGATAGAATTACAAATGAAGAGGTAATACGCAGAATAAATAACGATCCAGAAGTTATTATGAATATAAAAAAGAAAAAACTTGAATACTTAGGCCACCTGATAAGAGGACAAAAGTACACGTTCCTACAAAATAAAATGCAAGGAAAGATCCAAGGACGCAGAAATACAGGCCCTAGAAGAATGTCCTGGATGAGAAATTTAAGAGAGTGGTTTGGCTGTACCACCAACGAATTATTCAAAACAGCAGTTAATAAAATTAGAATCGCCATAATGATATCCAATCTCCGATAGGAGGGGCACTCAAAGAAGAAAGAATACCAAATCCTCCTGTTACCATACTATTTTTCAGTTTCGTCTGCGTTATTATGGTTTAGTTAAGATGGTAGAGTCATAAAACATAAAACATTGAATGAAAAAAGTTGGGTATCTTAGCAGATTATAAATCAGAGACTAAGAAACAAAGAGAAACTAATTTTTTAATAGATCATTTGCAAGATATGTTTAGGTTAAAGTTTATCTTCCTTATGTGTTGGCTAAATCAAAAATAACACATTACAAGATTTTTCTAGAGCCCCGAAGAATTTTGTTTAAATAGCTTGTGATACAGAAATTAAACATTTTTTACCGTAGAGTAAACAAAAACTGCTAGCTAATCCTGTGCTAGTGTGTCCGTAGAGTATGAAATAAATTTGATATTTCCTAAATGAAAAGTCTTTTTAAAAAAATCTAAAACACGCTGATTTTTAAGTTTAATGTTCTACATTTGAAAGTAATTCAGTAATTAATATTATCTTAAGTATTCGAATTGTAGCCCTTTTTTGTATTTGACAGTAACCCAAACGTTGTACAAATTTTTGTAGAACCTTGTTTATGGTTTCTTGAGAATTTAACCAACCAACCCGTTGGTTAACTTTTCACCGTCTACGTATCCAGTCCCCCTTGGCAAGACGTTCGACGTGACGGTACCGTGAACCCTCAGTGACCACAGTATTTCACCAATAATTTTTATTTTATATATAGATTGTATATTCTTAAATGATAAAAAATCTATTAAGTTTGTAATTTTTTTTTAGTTTTTTTATAACCGAAATTTGTTATTCTGTTATACTAATAGCATAATTCATACATAGGTAACAGCTAGTCGATCAGCAGGTGCAAGGAATAGCCTCTTTATCATGTACTATTCCTAACAGTTTGCGGAAAGTTTCTTGACCTATTCGGAAGTAATTGAAGAATTTTGTTTCGTATTTTTTCTTCGTAAAGTGTATGAAAAGCACCATACTTTTCTTTTTCTAATAAAATAGGATGTATCCATATTTTTCTTTTACGGTTCTCCCGTTGCTTTTGCATTTTTTATACAAATAATAGGCTAGTATAATTTTTTTCTGTGACGACAACATGATATAACATGTATTGCGTGCACTTGTTACCTTAAAACTGACGATATTTCGGAGATTCCATACCGTCAACGGACGCATATCCCTTGAAAATTATGAACCGTCAACACGGGTACCCGTTTAGCATTGGCCCGTTACCGGTTGAAAAAAACGTTTGTTAATAAGAGCCCTCAGAACAAATATTTTGAACCAAGAGAGGGTTTCGGTGGCAGTTATCCATTATTGTTTCGTAAAATTATATTCTTTTATCTGGATCATCCTCGTGAAATTCCTGTACAAGTGTGCATCTAAAGGGGAGCCATTTTTTAAGTTTTATTACTTTGTGTATCGTTGTTTACAAACATCGAGATTACGACTAACCTTACGAACAGAAGTGTGCTCATCTTTAAAAGCAAGTAAACCATCTATTATAATGTATCATAATTTACAGAGGGACAACCTGATTTGCGTGCATTTTTAACGGTTTCAGTTTTTCAAAATTTCTATGTTAGCGGTATGGGTCTTTGTGGATATTTATCATTAAATAAATTATACATTTCCATCTGAGTTCGCGATTTGTTTCCATACTTAATCATCATGAGTATTTCAAGTCTTTGCTTTACACTCAAATTTATTTCTACTTCAATTTAATTGTAAGCAATAATACAGAAAATTCACGAATTAATATAATTGTTGTACGACTTCATTGTTATTGAACGTTACTAAAAATAATTACAATTCACTAAAAACTAGTAGTAGGCTACTTTTTTGCAATTGATAAAAAATAATTTATTTTCTAAGCGCATATCTTTCAAATTATATCCATTAGACCCCGAGTATTACACTTTTTAATAATCAGCTCATTTTTATCGATCTAAAAATGTCAGAAAATATAGGATGTTGCATTTAAAAATAGAGCCGATGACGTCATTACCTTAATGTGTATCACCACAGCCACCTTTACTTCCAAGCTACGAAGTAGAAATTTGGCAACAACGCGTGGTAGTCCGACCGTGGTTTGTTTTGTTTAACATTTCATATAGGAAGGCTTGTAAAATTTGTTGAATTTAGTGTTTTTTAACTTTATTCGAATGTTTTATTTGTAAATTGTGTTTAAATCAATTAGAAAATATTAATATAAGTGAAATTTCAAAATTTAGAACTTTTAGAAGATTCTTAACGACGATTTAAAAGGCAAGTATAAATATAACCTACAAAACAAACTGAAAATAATAATACTTTTACTTCTTGTTGCAAAATATGTAAACTAAAAACAACAATAATAATACTTTTGTTTTTTGTTACAGATGCTCTGGCATTGTTGTGTACCTTGTTGCAAAACCAATTATGCCAGTACTTTAAAAACGAAACAGGCAGAAAGTACGTTTTCGTTTCCCAAAGATCCTCAAAGAAGGTATACTGGGTTATGCTCTATTCATAGAGAAGGCTATACAATTACCAAATCTTCCGTAGTATGTGCCAAACATTTTCATGAAGATGATATTCAGCGGACTGAATAATGAGAAGATAAAGATGGAAATGTACACATTGAAAAGTTAATATTTCCCAAATTAAAAGGCAATGCAGTTCCTAATATATTTCCTCAAGTACCATCATATGTTCATCGTACTAAAGAAAGAAGGAATCCCGAAGACAGAAGAAACTTTTTGCATAAGAAGAGGGAACAAGAGATAACATAATTATGACAATTAGACTTAGACAATAATATCCCATTGAAAAACTGGACAAGTAAAATTACAAGTGATTGTGTATATTTCCATGTATTAAACATTAATCAGTTGGGACACAAGTGTGATAATATTTGTGTATTACATAGTGTAATAGTTAGCAGTAATTTTAGTGTAATCATCAATGTAGGTAAGAATAGATTAAGTAGTAATGATTTGAAATGGATTTGACAATATAGTAAATTAACAAGATGGTCACAATTAGAGAACTTACTTTCTCATTTAGATCTACTTTTTAGATAAGTGATAACAAATTTGAGTATTACATTCAAAAATCTTTTGAGAGTATAGGCTATTTTACATCGATATACAAGTTATAAATGGTATGTTACATTCAACACATTTTTCATGTATACCTCTCTTAACTTGGTCTATATGACAAAAAACCTATTCATGTTTAAAATTGCTACTTTCGTATACCTAAGTATGAAAATTCAACAAAAGTTATAAGTAAATAGTAAAATATTTAATTTTCAATTCGATTAATTTAGAACCATGTTTATATTGTGTCTGATTTCTTAGGATGAATTTTTTAATCATAATAGTTACACTAAGTTTTTACTGAACAAATTTTATATCTTTTGTATTTTTAATAATCTTTTTAAATGTGGTGTTACTGTATTGTGTTATTTATATGCTTAAGTACTTAATATTTAAAATTTTTAGAGATTCTTGACTGCATTTGATTGTAAGATTAACTGTTTGACCCTGTATTTTAAGTGCAATAAATTTTACTCTAGTGATTATTTTATTGATAATATAACCTAAATAATAATAAAACTTTATATATTTATTAGGTAAATATAAGGTTTTATTAATTTAATTTCCCTAAAAATATTTCTGTAATGAATTGAAGTTTTCAAAATATCAGTTTCCTAAAATTCAAATTAGTACAATTTTCTGGTAGACCTTACAGCTGATTATCGGACTACCGACGTCATAGAATGCGGTGTTGCCTTTTTTACTTCATGGCTTGGAAGTAAAGGTGGCTGTGGTATCACTTTTAATAATGAAATTTTGTTGTAAAATGTAGAACACTAAACCTAAAAATCGACGTGTTTTAGATTTTTTTAAAAAGCTTTTTATTTAGAAAATATCGAATTTATTCCATACTTTACGGACACACTGTATAACAAAACTTAAAAGCATCAAAATGTTGAAGGCATAACTAAGAGATCATTCGAATATACTTGAAAATAGTTAATAAAATCACCCTGTTATTCTTCTTAGCACTAACAGTTAAAAAAACAGTATCGTAGCACTTAATAAATTAAAACATTTTTTCGGTATTTTTATGTATAATAAATAAAAAATAACGTTTATTACATAAAATGTCATTTGTATAAAATATCTGTTCATTCCAAATATCTTCAAATACCGTATCCGCTTTTAAAAATACTTTTCCACCTTTTTGTATTCTTTTAATACTGTTTCAATAATTATTACGTTACGTTTATAGCGAAAGCGAATAATCGTAGTGTAAAACGTAGAAACAAAATGAAATTGCACCTATTCAGATTCCCTGTTAGTCGTTACATGGCGGACATTTTTTATCTCGTAAAGAAGGGAGAGTTCCGATCGATATTCTTAGGCGTTTCTTCATACTCTCCTGTTAGAAAATATCCTGCTGGAACATCTTGCCGATCGTTCTCTCTTACCCTAAGGTGCAACGATTGCAACAAGTTAATACTTCTTTAATTAAGGAAACGACTAGAACTTTTATGATAAAAACTACTCGAATGTTTGGGAGTAGGAGATGTCTGTGTTTCATCTTCATGCTGAAAATTCAAGTTTTGAAAGAAGGTTTAATTTAAGAAAAAGGTTTTTAGAATTAGAAATCTAGTAATATTCTGCAAATTAATAAAAGACATTATATACTCGTGCACTGATACAACTCTACTAAATAAATACGGTTTATTTAGTCAGACCAGGGCGGATAATTTTTGAGACCAAAAAAAAAATAGTAACGGAACTCATTGCAAGCGAAAGAAAACAACAAAAATTAAAGGAAAATTTTTTTACAGGCGATTTGAAGTATGAAAGTGTAATTGGGCAAGTTTTTAAGGGTAAAAAACTGTTTATCACGATTTCAGGCAAAACTACAAGTTCAATGGAAAAAAGTTAAACGGCAAAGTTATAGGTAATAAAAAGATTTACAACTTTCGTATTTACATTTTTTTTACACTTAAAATTTATGCAAAAATTCATATAACCGAGTTTTCGTATTTCATATTTATCTTTTACAAACATTTATTTACGAAATTTGATGAAAATTTACCTTGTTATGTCTCAAACACTGTAATTTTTTGGTTTAAAATATTTGTTTTTCCTCTTATTTCGGTTTAATATCAAAAAAGTGCCCTTATCTTTAATCTAAAATTCTTACATCAAAATACCTACTTTTTTAAGTCGGTGTGCTTTTTTCTGTTGAAATCTCTACACTTTCTGATAGTGTAAAATACACATTACCATGGCAAATTGTCTCAAAAAATGCAAAAAAAAAACGAAAAACTCGAATTCTAATTTTTTTAATCGTTATGTAAAATTTTGATCTATTTAGTAAAATTTACAGGTTACATTTTTTTGAATCTAAAAAGTTTACGAAAATATATTCCAAAACCAAAAAGACTACATCTGCAATGTTTCTTTTTTAACCCATAACTTTTTGACATAGGCGTATAGGTATAATTGGACATAGTTATGCAGAATTGATCCATCCCACACTAACATAATTTTGAGATAATTAACTTTAAAGAAAATTTAATATAACAATTTGAAATGACTATGTTTATTAATTTAAATATGCACAAGTTATTTTAAGGTGTTTATTGCATCCTATGTGCGTATTTTAAAAAATAAAGTATATTTATTTTTGTCATTAAATAAATAAAAAAAACATTTGGATCATTTCTGCAAAACTGTGTTTCTTGTGGTACAAACCAAATTTTATTATTTGCAGATATGATCCAAAGCGGTGTTTGTCTGTATTACTGTCAAATTATATTTATTTTTATCAAAGTCTGTACATAAAACAAAGATTTATTTTTGGTAACATATCTTTACATTATAAAAACATTGAAATATTTAAGTTTAGAACGAAGAAACATTATTCTGTAGAACTTTCTTCCAGGGGAAAATCTAATTTATTTCCATACCCATCTATGTCATCGGGAATATTTTTGTTTCCTGTTAACTGTAGATATATGATTTGTCAGTCTTTTGGAATAAGATCTAACGACTTAATGTCTTCTAACTTTGGAGCGGAAATCTCTTTACCATTAGGCCATAGAGGCAAAAGATTTTCTGGAGTAAATATTTCCGTCAAAAGTTTACTTTTAGAATTTTTTTTTAATATCCACTTCCACAAATTCAGTATCAAAAGAATTTCTCATGAAAATGGAATACGGGTTTTCTTTTTTTAATAAAATTTCTTTGGTTTTAAGCCAATTTATGGGCTTCTTATTTGTTGATAATTTTCTATTGACGATACGTTTTTCAAGTTTCTGTGTACTATAGAAATTTTCCTTTTTCATTCTAGTACCCACCATTGGTTTCTTCCTTTGACACGAACGCATGACATCCATGTACTCTTCTGGTGTATAAATTCCCTGCTGTACCTTAACAGCGGATTCTATTTTGCCAAAATCGGTGTCATTTGGCAGGTAGGAATGACCTGGCTCTAGAAATCTTTGTGAAATTTTCTGTAAAGTTGGATGTTTTGACAAAAAGAGTTTAAATTATTACATTATCACTTTCATTAATTCTAACATCTCTATCTTCGCTAATAGCAATAAGACTTTCTTCCACCAGGGCCTCTGATTCCATACTTGTAGATAATTTTTCTAGAAAAAGGAATGTCCAATATATTTATTAAAATTTTAAGAGGATTATCTGTCGCGAGTTTCATGCTTTTTCTCTATTTAAAAAGTGCACAACGTCGTTACAGAAGTTTTCAGCTCAAAAATTTATAAATCATTATTTTATAGTAATTACTGTTAGATCTGGAACATTAAAAATCTTAAATCGTTTGATGTTAATGTAAAACTCTCAACTTTTAAAAAGTAAACATTTTTTGTAATGAGCTATATGCATAACATAAATACTTATGGTTTTCTATTAAAATAAACGGATTAATTTTTATTTTTAAATGAATAGACCTTCATTTTGTAGGTTAGGTGGTAAATTTTCCATTTTTGCATGGATGGCCTTTGCCATATTCATGATTTTATCGAGTATGTTCATTTTCACTGAGTTGATACTTTTTATTAATAATCCAAAAGGTATCGTTAAATGTTCAAAAACAAAACGCACAAAAAGCACTACGCTATCACAAGCAGAACCTTGGACAGATTGCTTGGTTAGCATTGCGTTGTTGTCGCTTGGGTTTCTTTGTTATATTACTGCATTATGGAATGTAACACTTCTGCATTTATAATGACCAAAGAAAATTGCGAGAATAACATTTGCTGATATAATTCAAGCTTTTTGAATCATTACAGTGTTAAATACATTAGTGTTATTGACTTAATTTAATTTTGTAAAAATGATTCGGGCCACTTAGATCATTTTGGCCTAAAAAATAAAGCCTCGTTTTAAAATTATTTTTAAAACGCAATAATGATCCATGTCACTTGGCTCATTTTTGTAAATCACTCTTAAAAATATTTGAAGATTCAAGTAGCATGAATCATTACTGCACAATCGATTAAAGCTAAAAGAGCGTTTAAGGTTGGACATTTTATTATTATTACTGTTGTCTTGCATAGAAAAGGTTGGATCATTTCAGCATAATTTAGTTCCGAATTTTACCGATGCAAATTTTTGTCTAACTCATATTTTAAGAAATTGTGGAATGGATCACTTCTGCATAACTATGTCCAATTGACGTTGCCTAACAAAAATAGCTACTATCCTTCCTGTTTAAAATGGCAAGTTTAATAGAACTCTTTAGGATTTACAGTATTCAAGATACAAATTTTTACACTATTTTTTGGATATTTCTCTATTTTTTCCCAAACATTGTTTTATAAAATCCACAAAAAAAAAAAAATTCGTGTAGCTGGCTGTATACCATGTATCACAAAAAGAGGTTTAAATCTTTGTAAGTAGGTATATTTAAAAGGGCTACATCAAAATAACAAACGTTTTCGATATAATAATTTCATCATCAGGTTAAAAGCAGGTTAACATGCTTGAGCCAAAAAAAAATTAGGGTAAAACCCTTTACAGTAATTAAAGTTACCAAACAGACTTCAGCTGGTAACTGCTGTTACCAGCTTCAGTTACCAGCTGAAGTCCGTTCTAGCCTAAGGCATAAAATCTAATAAAATATTAAACATAATTCATTTTTAACAACAATATGCACATTCTTTGATAACTTTAATTACTGTAAAGGGTTTTACCTTAATATTTTGGTGGCTCAGGCATGCTAACCTGCTTTTAACCTGATGATGCCGAAAACGTTTGTTATTTTGATGTAACCTTTTAAGGGTTTATTAAATATACCTACTTACAAAGATTTAAACCTCTTATTGATTTATAACTTTTTTCAACACAATTTTAGGTACACGCAGTGGTACATTTAATATAAATAAAAATCCATTTAGGTACATGCATTACTGCATGTTCATGTGTTGAGAGGCCAAAAATATGAATTACTTCAAGTTATACTGAAAGGAAAAGCACGGGGCAAAATATCAGTAGGAAGACGCCAGAACTCCTGAGGAGATGGTTTTACCGCTCATCCTCAGAAATCTTTCGCGCAGCAGTTTCCAAAACTACAATTCTCATTTGAATCGTCAACCTTTGAAAGGAGACGGCGCCATGAGAAGAAGAAGAATAAAAAAGCTTATGTTCTGTACCCCCTTGCAGTCATGAGTTTTTGTTTGTAAAGATAAACATTTTAAACTTGGTATTTGATATACATGATTTTTATAAAAATTTATAAACAAAAAATTTTGCCCATAGAACCAATTTTTTTTAATTTTAAATTTAAACGAACATTAATTTTAATTAAAAATTAATGTTCGTTAAAACGACCATGGTGACTGAACGGTCGCGCATTTAAAAAAAAATAGCAAAAAAATCGTGTCTTTTTCATACAGGTTTCATTTTTACACCTTGCCCCTTGCTTGCTTTGGTCAAATGTGGGCAAATGATCCACGCCGTCAAAGCAAACTTCTCTTAATGGCCTTTGCTACATCTTCAATGGTTTGGTGACTGGTGGTGTACAAGATCCATTAGTGATTGGTGTACGTCTTACCTTTTTTTATTGGTATCCCTGCATATATAAGGACTGCTGCAATGTACAATACATAAAATCCAACAATTTGTTTTTGGGAATATTTATTATTCTGGATTTTTCTTTGTATTTTAACCAGAAATTTCTTCTTCTTTAAGTTCCATTTTCTATGGAAGGTTGAAAAGATTCAGACCAAATAGAGCCACTACAGATAACATATTCATACTAAGAACGATACAAGAAAAAGCTTATGAGTACGACATAGACCTATATAATATGTATATAGACTTTAAACAAGCTTTTGATAGTGTGAGAAGAGACAGAATGCTGGAAGACCTTTGTAATCTAGGTATACCTAAGAAATACATCAGCCTCATAAAAATGACGTTGCAGGGTTCAAAAGCCACAGTCAGAGTAGATGGAGAACTAACTCCCCTGTTTAACATCAACATGGGAGTAAGACAGGGAGATGCCCTATCAACCATGCTATTCAACCTAGTTCTTGAGGCAGTCATCATAAAAACCAATATAACCGGCCATATAAACACCAAATCAGTACAAATTACTGCATATGCAGACGATGTAGCCATCATTAGTAGGAATAAGCTACGACTAATGGAAGTGTTCAAACAAATTGATCCTGAAGCAAGAAAAAGAGGTCTCAAAATAAACGAAGCAAAAACGAAGTATATGATAATCAAAAGAATAACTGACAATGAAAATAATATCACAATAGACAACTATACTCTCGAACCGGTGGATGCCTTTACATATCTCGGCACATAAATCAATCAGAAGAACTCCGTAAGTAGCGAAATTAATGCACGTATTTCCAGCGGGAATCGTACATACTATGCTAATAAAAGATTGATGACATCGAAATTATTAGACAAATGAAACAAAATGACTATCTACAGAACACTGATTAGACCCGTAGTAACCTATGGATGTGAAACTTGGGTAATGACGAAAAAAGATGAAGCCCAACAACTCAGGACATTCGAGAGAAAAATACTGAGGAAAGTATATGGCCCGGTACAAGAGGAAGATGGCACATGGAGAATCAGGAGAAACGACGAGGTTAATGAGTTAAATGAAGGTTATGACATTGTAAGATTTGTGAAAAGTCAAGACTGTCATGGCTGAGACATGTGCAGAGACAAAACGATGCAAAAACAACAAAGAAAATGTTACAATGGAAGCCCATAGGAAGGCGAAAAAAAGGAAGGCCCAGAACGAGATGGTTGGATGACGTGGAAGACGACCTGAAAACAATGAACATAAGACAATGGAGAAGAAGGGCACAAGAGTAGTTTAAGTTTAAGTTGTAATAATGCGTCTTTTGAATGAAAATAAGTTTTAGTCTTTTAATAGTTAATATTATTTCCGCCTCATTTCCTATCCTTCTAGTTACTTCGTAACACCAAAATTCAAATGCGGCAAACTTATTCAGATGGATTTGTTTTAGTGTCCACACTTCCAAGCCATAAAGAAGAGTAGAGAACACGTAACATCGAAGCATTCTCAGGTATAGTTCTAACCTTATATCCCGACAGCAAAGACACTTTTTAAATTTAATGAATGATGCACGTGCTATTTCAATACGTGTCTTAATTTCTTTGGTTTGGACTACATCTGATGTTATCCATCTTCCTAATTATTTATAGTTATTAAGACTCTCAATTGCAGTATCTTCAATAGTCAATTGGATATTTGCGTGTGCAGATTTAGTCATGACCATGTATTCATGCATTTATGCATGATCATGACTAAACTAAAACCAGAAATTTACATAGGCTATATCTACCGCATGGGTGAACATTCTAAGTATCCACTTTTTACTCCTTATAAATGTTCTATGAATACTCATGAGGTAGTCTAGTTTGTCGACTCCGCCCATACAATTTAGAAAATATATTTACACTCATATTTTCTGTGATAATTGGGATGTCTAATTTGGAATCCCAGTAGAATCGGGTCCTTGGATAATGCAAGTTACCCATCATGATATGAATCTGCATAAATAATTCCATCTCTAAAAGAGTTCTAGGAACAATTAAAAATAGTTAAAAAATAGTTCTCTCCTGGTAGTTTTCTATTTTTTAATTCCCTTAATGCTTCCTTTACCTCTTTTTCCTCAATATTTATTTCTTCATTTATCGAATCGTTAACTCTGATGTTGGTGGTTCATTATCGTCACCTTTAGCAAATAGAGATCGAAAGTGGTCTACCCATATTTCCTTCTGAATATGTTTTGTTTTTATTAGTTCGTTCATCTCTTTTCTGTGTCCTCTGATCAATCTCCTTATTTCCTTTTGTGTTCTGATTGGTTTATAATAGTTGTATGTCTGTTGTGTTTGTTGTGTTCAGTATTGTAAAAAGGCTTTCTTCTTTTCTTCACTTCCTGTCTAAACTATGGTTTTTTCTTCTTAAGATGTTAGTGTTCGTTCTTTCCTTTCTCCAAGTGATTTTGTTGCTGCGTTAATTATGTTATTTTTGAGTTTTCCCAGCTTTCCTCGATATTATCGTTTTCTAATATTTTATTCACAGCGATCTTCTCTGATATTCGTTTCCTGTATAAGTATTCCGTGGATTCCGTATTTAGTCCTTCGACTTTGATTTTTTTTGTGTTGGCCCGCTTTCTTGGGTGGAAAGTATTTCAGGATGATTCTTAAGGAAGCCCTGTACCTGGTTACCTACATTACGAGAGTTGGAAATCTTTGGATTTCAAGCCTTACTTCAAAGGACTTGTGAATAGATGCATCTCCATAGGTTTGGATCTTCAGTGATCGTTGAAGGATAAGGATTCTTAATGTGAGCAAATATAGCTCCAGAGAAATAAAATCACTTTTGAGTTTATCGATTTATAATTAAATCTTTTAAGAGTAGAGAGGCCCAACACGGCCATAGCTTACTATACAATATCAAATGTACTCTTTCTTTATAACACGTAAAAGAAAAAACATTGGTATGAGAAAATGCCCGATCTCGGCGAAGAGAAATATTTAATACGTGAATTGCGAGTTTTTAACTACTCGAGATGCGATGCCTCGATGGCTATGTGTGAACTTGAACTGATCTTACTGAACTGATAAAACACTCCATAATGCCTTAACGGGAATATTACCCCTATTTTATTTAGGTGTGGAAAATATTTAACAGGGTCAGACGTCAGACGCCACTCAGTCGGGTGTCGCGTTCAAATTTGATAAGGTGACTGTTCTAGTTATTCTACACTAAGAAAAGTCAAAGAATTACATTTCTATTTTATATTTTAAAACAATATGTTCATTTCTGGAACAATTATTATTTTACATAATTCTAGGCTATGATCGCTACCTACATCTGCTGAGTCGAGGCATCATACGCGGAATATTTTAGATGGATGTATATCTCTGTTAGTTATAACATAATCTATCTTAGATCTTTGTCCACGGGTGTTACTAAATGTATGTTTGTGTTGGTCTTTGTGGTCAAAAATTGTGTTGTTTATTCTTAGTTCGTTACTCGTGCAGAAGTTGATCATCAGTTCTCCATTTCCATTTTTAACTTCTACTCTTCTCTGGTAATCGAAACTTGAAATTCCGAGGAAGTGAGCGAATTGGCTCTGCGAGGCCACACTCCCATATAGATGTATAGCAAACGCGGTATGATAAAAATGAAGCACAACATCTACATTACACTTTTACATGCTGTTCGCATGCGACATAACCGCTGTGCCGTAGAACTTAAACTAAGTTTTTAGTGCGGCATACCATAAATACCGCGTGGCTATTAACCTGTTAAGTAAGTTTTCACCAAATTTTGTAAAAAAAAAATTTTTTTTATTATTTAAATTTTTCGCCTAAATTTTGAGGTTATATGAAAAAAGTGAATGTACAAAATTTGTATATCTTTTTATTATCTAAAACTTTGCTATTTTTTTTTATCAGACTTGCAGTTTCTGCGAAAGTCGTGATAAACCGTGTTTACCCCTAAAAACTAACCCCCTTTTACTTCCCGATCTCATATCATCCGTAAATTAATTTTTCTTTAATTTTTGTACAATAATAGATCCCATTTATGTATTCTGGATAACAATTTACACGAAATATAAATAAGTCGAAATGTTATAACCGACTTTTCTTTTCATCGTTTACAAATCAATCGAAGGCGGCAAGAAAGAGGACCCGCGATCGTGTGGCCCGTAAGCCTCAGTGGTTTGTCTACTACTGAATTGGAGAATTGCTACGATCAGCCACAGCGTGCTATGTTGTACCGATAAATAAAAAATAAACCAGTACTATATTTGCAAACCTAAAGAGTTCTCAAAAGAGTAATAAAATTAGCTATTGCATTACCGATGAATTTAGCTGTCAAAATTTTTAGTCTTAAAAAATAATATCAAACATTTTGCTCAAATATTAAACCTATTCATAGTGTGATATTTTATCTCTTTCCATCGTATTTTTAAATAGACTGTTGATTTTAGAGTCACCACTTTAGAAGTCGACTTTTTTGCAAATTCTAAATTCGCGAATATTCTCACAATGTAAAGACCGAAAAATATTACTTACTATTCACTTGAGTGCGTTTTGCATGGAAGTTTTTCATGTGAAAGCAGCTCCGGAGATAAACCGAGGAGGAAAAATTGATGGAAATGCACATTGAATTTTTATCGCTCTTTTACTGTCGCAACATGTAGACTAAGTTTATGGTCGAAGAACTCTCTTTTATGGGACGAAAGACGAATATTCTTTTGTCTTTACGTCAAAGATCAAACAACATAAATCTTTTATAGCCTCTTTTGTATTTGCAACGTTCGAGCTTCTTTCTATTTTAGTTACTTTTGATCTACCAGCTGAACATTTTATGTCATCTCTTTTAATATTCTGGAATATTTTATGTATTTCGGCAATTTATTAGGTATCTAGTGTGAGAAAATATCTTACATTTTGTGTTTATTTATTTATTTACAATCAGAATCTCAAATGTACAACGAAATTGAATAAGGTCTTACTCGAGTCTACAACAAAGATTTGTTTATAAACTTTTTCTTTCATATACATCTTGTATACTGATTAGTCCCATATGATCAGTGAATAGCATCAATTATACCAAACGGATTAAATCCCAGCTAATCTATTTCGAAATAAACACATATTTAACAACACACATAAGCGTCAATAGATTAATCTGAAAAACCATGAATGGTTTCGTGATACAGTCCGTCCCAAACCCTTCTTTCAGTCCGTCATAGTTGTTCGAATTCTCTCTAACGCATTAAGCTAGAAGTGACAGAAAAAACGTGAGTCTCTGATTATTATACATAGAACTTAGAAAATTAGGTATCGGTCACGGGTATTCGCATATTAAAGCGAATTCTACTTACGAACGTATAATTGGTTGGAGTTTAGAATACGCTAAATAGATCAGTGGCGGCCGTTCAGGGGCGGCAGGGTCAACAGTGCCGACCCACATCTTTATAGATATTATAGATTATTTTAATATTTAATTTAATCAGTATTTCAATAAATAATTGTGGCAGGTAATCAGTTGATGTCATTTGTTTTTGTGAACTAAAAAAATATCTGTGAGATAATAAAGACTAAATTTTATTCATGGTTTTTAAAAAAATTCGACCAGACTAAATTTTATTCATGGTTTTTAAAAGAATTCGTCCAATCTGAGCGTTAAGTGATCCTTGCGTAGACACTTTTCAAATAAATGTTCCGATATCGGAGACATCCATCCGCCTATGAATTCTTGAAACGGCACGTTTTGTTTTTTCGGCTAGCCGATCCCAACCTTGACTTTACTTGTAAAAATCAACGGAATATTGGTTGATTAGCAACCAAATATACATTTCTTTCCATATGAACTTAATTACTAAGTCCGGCAGATTTACATTTGCCGATGTTTCATTTGGATTGGTGATTGGTCGCGATCTGTACATTGCGAGCGTGGGACGAAATGTTATTTCATTTTTGTAGTAAACTGTAAACTGAAGTTATATTCAGTGCACGAACTAGCCTATCTTTTTGTGATTTATTTTTATTTTCTAAAGTAATACTGTGATACGTTACGTCTGCAGTAAATAGTTAACGGTTAAAGGGTTTTTTGACATATTAGAAGTTTTTTTTTAATTAAAGTGTAAACAAATTCAGTAAACACCTAAAAAATGCAAGCCATGGGAGAAACTGTAAGTATTAATAAGTCTGATATTGTAAATTATATTTTGCATAATGGGTTTTCATCAATTCCATACGAAGAACAAATTGTTATTAAAAATAAGGGGCGTCCTTTGCCTAAAATGTCCCGACTTATAAATATTAGTGCGGGTAAGGGAAGTAATAGATCATTTTCAGATAATTGGTACAGCAAGTACTCATGGCTTACTGGGAGTGAAATAAAAAACAAACTTTTTTGTTGGCCTTGCATTTTAGTTTCGACAAATAGGGGCAAACATCAAAATCCGTGGTGTGAATCTGGTTACGATAATTTAAAGGAATTATTTAGGGCTTTACATAAACGTGTTATTTCGAAAGATCATACTTACAGCCAGATTAAATTAGATTTATTTGGAAAACAAAATATCCATGTTTCATTAGATAATGCCCAACGTGAAAATGCTATTAAACATAACGAAAATGTAAAAAATAATCACGCGCTTTACGTCGTTTAATTGATATTGTAATTTTTTTAAGTTGTCAGGAATTATCTTTAGGGGACACGATGAATCAGAGCATTCGTTAAATCAAGGTAATTATAGAGAACTAATAAAAATGTTTAAGAAATACGATTTGGAATTTTCTAATTTACTTTCTGATTCGAAGACATTTAGCGGTGTATCTAAAACAATCCAGAATGAATTAAAAGAATCAATTAGTTACATTTTGAGTAACATTATTGAATCTGAGATTCAGGAAACCATTTGCTTTTCACTAGAAGTAGATGAAACTACCGACATATTATGTCATTGACAATTGTCAATTGTTGTTCGATACGCGTTACGTGGTAATATCTATGAGAGGTTTTTAGGTTTTACAGACGTGAGTAAAAGCCATAAGGCAGAACATATTTTTGGTGTTTTAAAGGACAAATTAAAATTTTTTGATATCAAAAATAAATTGGTAGGGCAAACTTATAACGGCGCTGCCGTGATGTCTGGTGAATTAAATGGTCTCCAGGCAAAAGTTAAAACTATTGCACCGCAAGCTTTATTTACTCATTGTCATGCGCATAGAATGAATTTAGTTTTGCAAGATACATGTAAGAAAATTAAAGAATGTCGTCTTTTTTTTGCCAGTTTAAGCGGATTTGCTTCATTTTTCTCAAGCTTGCCTAAACGGACTAATGTTTTAGAACGGTTTGTTTCGAAAAAAATGCCAACAGTTTGTCAGACGCGATGGAATTTTAAATCTCGGTTAGTTTTCACTGTAGCAGATTTTCGTGAACAGCTTTTGAAAGTTTTTGATTTTATTATTGAATGTGACGATTTTGAAAGTGATGATATCTCGATCCATAAAGCAATCGGTTTGAAAACTTTATTAAATGATTACTCTTTTAATATACTTTTAAATATTTTTAAGAAAGTGTTTACCCAAACCGATTTGATATTCAATGTTGTTCAAAATCAGTTAACTGAGTTTATTCATTCCAAAAATAGAACAACAAGACTGGTGCAAAATCTCAGTCAGATTTTCGTAATGATAGTAATTTCCAGTATATACGCAGTGACGTTTTGGACTCGCTTGATATTTCCGAACCCCCCAAAAAAAAAAATAATAAAGGCATGACAAAGAAACAGATCTCGAAAAACGAGTACCTATATTTTGAAATTTTGGATAATATTATGCAAATAGATACTCGTTTTTCGAATTTTGAAGATTTGCAAATTTTTGACCTCTTTGACGATTTAAAATTTAAAAGTTACGCCAAAGAATTTCCAAGATATTTATTAGACAGGTTGATTAAAAATTATCCATCATTCTTTAATAAAATAAAATTAGAAAATGAATTAAAAGTTTTATATGCTGATCGAAATATTTTCGGAAGATGGGATAAGTTACAAGATATGTATAATTTTATATATTGCAATTCATTACAACAAACTGTTACCGAAATTAATAAATTATTTATTGAGAAATTATAAAGTTCTGGAACAAAAATGGAGATTTGATGAACAAAATGAAACACGTGTTTACTCTATGACTGTAATTTTGCTACTACCCTAAAAAAGGAAAGTGATACATTATTCAACTAGTAAAGTACCCAATAGATGACACTGCTAGAAAATATTCAAATTTATTTATCTATATCCAACATTATTGTCATTAATTCTCTCATTACCACTAACGTCTGCCTCAAATGAACGAGATTTCTCTTGCCTCAAAAGAATAAAAAATTATTGTCGAAATACCATGAAACAAGAGAGAATGTCAAGCTTGTCTCAAATGTCAATAGAAAAAAAAAACTTTTAAAATCTCTTCAAAACTCTAATAAATTTTACGATGACGTTATTATTACCCATTTTGCTACTTCCAAACAACGTAGACTAGAGTTAATTTATAAACATGTTTAGGTTCTAAATTTAAAGAAAAAAACAAAAAAAAACAAAAAACAAGAAAACAAAAAATCTCCTATGATGATTGAAGTCTTTATTGGACGGTATACCTATCTGTGGAGACAAAAAATACCTTGCCGACCTTGTCCCTCAAGCCACGAGCCGCCACTGAAATAGATATCCAATCAATTATGCATATAAACGTAATTTGACACAGATGATCTTGATAATGACAGTGACAGTACTTTCACAATTTCAACTGATAAAATGATAATTCCGTTCCAGGTTAGTATTTTGCCTTTCCAGGTTAGTATTTTCAGACATTTTACCTACAGTGAAAATTAAATTTTGTATTTATTGTCATAAAAATATTTTAAATATTCCGAGATATACCGAGAATGAACAAAGACTAATATTAAAATTATTAAATTAGTTTCAATTAGAAAAAGAGGCTGAGTTATTTTTATTATCAGTTTCTGTCGTTCGCGAATCAGATTGTGAATTCCGGAATGATATTGAGAAAATATCTTAAACTAATACCGTTATGGATATTTATATGTATTAAAACGGTTCTTTTTAGAACCACGACATTTTCTTGAAATGTAAGATATAATTGATACCAGCCACATATCTAGTGTAATCATTGATTTTAAAGAATCAGATTCTGAATGGGATTATGGATTGTTTGAACTATAATATTCATTTTTGTTATTCATAAAAAAGAAGGTAAACTTACATTCGGTATCTTGTTTTTTAACTAAACTCCATTAATACGATTTCATCTGGATATCGGAACTGGTAGATTAACTCAAAAATCAACTGCTTTACTATTTAAACTATTTATATTGTTTTTTTTAACTAAACTTTATGACCTTCTTGCATTTGCACACCAAATCTGGTAGAATAACTCAAAAATCAACTGCTTCACTATTTAAACTATTTCCACTATTTAATGACAAATCTTCACGAAATTAAACTATTGGCTGCCACAGAAACTTATCAGAAAATTACTTATCCAAATATGACTGATTTAAATCGATGTTATTTTATAACAGGAATGTTTACTTTGATGCCTTGCAATTGCAATTGTCATTGTACTATGCCTGTTTGTTTGTAATAAATAATAATAAATCCATAAACAAATCTTAGCTAATTAAGCACTTTCCTTGGAATGTATAAAATAGAACAGAATAGAACAGAATTATGACAAACTGCTATGCATTTAAAAAAAATAACCTTTTCACATTTAGCCGATTACGATCCTGCAACTGTCAGATTTAACTAAAATGTCATGCAATAATTCTCGACATTCTTTAAATCCTATATGACGTCAAAATTAGTAACGCACTGAAAAAAGGGTTTGGGACAGACTGTATATTTGATTTTTAAAATAGGGTAAAAGCACCAGTTATTGGCCTCTTAAGGAGAGCACGTCGATATATCTATGAAGTGGTACTGTGGGCTATTATGACTATTTTTAACATCATGGAATTTTATTATTATTTCTGCATGTTGCACAATCTTTCATGTCTGAAAGTATTTTACACGTGTTCTTTTGTAAATGTGCAAATGAACCAGATATATTCCACACTGTTCCAGTTATTGACACGATATGTATTAGTGATTGGACATCATTTTTTAAAGTGATATTTTACCACTTAACTCGTAATTTAAGATAGGTAGGTAGGTAGGTACGTACCTATTTGGGTAAGCAAGGATTTTGTAATGAGTGTGGACACAAGAAAAACAGATACATGATATGTTCTAAGACACATCTGGCATCTAATGCCTTCTTTATACTCTTTAATATTTAATAGACATATATAACACGCACTTTTAGAAACTTTTTGATTTTTAAAATGTGATAGAATGTTTGATACCAAGTTTGTATTTTAGAGCGCGAAAAAATGTTTGATACCGAGTTACGATTTTCGAAGTGCGAAGTAATATTTAATAATAAATTATCAGACAGAATTATTATAATTTGTGTTGAGGACTGTTTTGTATTATCATCAAATAATTTTCGTTTGGATACAATTTTTTTCTTAGGGCTTGGAGATTTAGTGTGGGCGAGGGAGATCATCTTAGCTTAGATTATCTTCTGGTGTAGGTGAATGCTTAAAAATATCAATATTATTTTGGTTATTTACAGGGCTTGATGAATGAACTTTAATAAATTTAGGTTGTGGAGGCTCAATAACCTTAATATTGTTACTTCTATTTTTCTGGTGTAGAGGCATTAACACCTTCAATGATTGCTTTTGACTTTTCTTGATATTTTGCAATAGAAAAGTGAACTTTTACATCTTTTTTAGTTTTGTTGAAGTCATTTCTATGGGTTGTCTACTTTCCTCTTCAGACTTACTTAACGTTTTGACTATTTTTTTTTATTATCCGAACTTTTTATTTTCTTTTAATTTTTTTTTCATAATTTGTTTTTTCTTTTTTTTTTACGAATTTACTATACAGAAAAATAACGGCCTAAAAGTTGTAACGTAGAAAGCTAACGAATAAGAAATACGAAATTCATAAATTAAGAAACAAGCAAAATAAAATATTATCACGTAAAGACGAGTTAATAAAGGTCGTCGAAGAGTTATACCAGAAATTATATGTAAGTAGATGAGAAGATTAAATAGGAATACAAATAGTCATTCAAAGAAGATTATGAATCAAGGTTCCGAACTAATGCCAGAAATAAAGGTAAATGAGATTCGACAAGCGTTAAGAAAAATGAAAAATATCAAATCCCTAGGAGGGGATGGAATTGTAATAGAAGCTATCGTAAGAGATATGCTATTAAATTAATAAAGAAAACTGTTTAATCTATGTTTGTAGCAAAGAGAGGTGCCCAAAGTATGGAACAATGCTATAACCTTCCTTTTGCATAAAAAAGTAGATAGAACGGACCTAGAAAATTATAGACCTATTAGCCTGTTGAACCACATATACAAGCTCTTCACTAGGTTAGTGACGTCAAGATTGGAGAAAAAAATTGGAAAAAATTTCTACCAACCGAGAGAGCAGGCAGGATTCCGATCAAATTATGGTATCAATGATCACCTCCATACAGTAAAGACGCTTATTTAAAAATCTTTAGAATACAACAAACCTCTACCTCACTTTCATAGATTTTCATAAAGCATTCGACACGATTGAAATAGATAGTCTTATAGAAGCAATAAATGATAGCAGGATTGACCATAGGTATATTGAACTTATTTAAAATATTTTCAAAATTTCCACTATGACTATTACGATACACGATAAAACCCGACCAATAAAAATAAAACGTAGGATAAGGCAAGAAGATACTATGTCAGCGAGATTATTTATAACGGCATTAGAGTATGCCTTTAAGATGGTGAATTGGGACCACAGAGGAGTAACAATAGACGGAGAAAAAAAACTTAACCAACGTTTTACAGATGGCATTGTCCTTATTCCAGATAATTTAGGAGAAGCCACAGATATGTTAAATAAATTAGACTTTGCATATTCGAAGGTGTGCCTCTAAATGAACTTGACCAAAACTAAGTTTATGACAAATATGGTCCCCAATATTCATTTAACTATTCAAAACAAAGTGGTAGAACTGGTGGATACGTATTTGGGTCATGAAATAAAAATCAGCAGGGATAAGAAAGTTAATATAGACCAAAAAGACATAAGATGCATTGAAAACTTGTACTGGCATCAAACGGCACAGCTAAAAATAGACAATTCTATAACCAAACCCATACATATAGGAAGGGGCGTTCGACAGGGATGTGTGCTTTCCCCTCTTTTATTTAACATTTATTCGGAAGCCATATTTCAAGAGTCTTTGGAGGATGCAAAGATGGGAATCCAAGTGAATGGAGTATTGATCAACAACATACGATATGCTTATGATGGTGTCTTAATTTGTGACAACATAGTCGATCTTTAACAACTTGTCACTATAATCGGAGAATACAGTAAGCGAATGGTATTAGAGATTTATACCAAAAAACCAAATTTATGATCATCTCCAGAAACTTGGATGCACTTGAAAACTCCACCATAACACTGAATACTAAGACCATTGAAAGAGTGAGTAAATTTAAATACCCGGGATCGTGGCTTTTTGAAGAGTGGGCATCGAACAGGGAAGTAAAATGTCGCATTTTGCAAGCTCGACAAGCTTTCGTAAAATTCAAGAAGGTACTGACTTGTTCAGAGTTTGATCTTCAACTGAGACTAAGGTTTACTAAGTGCTACGTGTGGTCTGTGCTGCTATATGGCGTAGACGACTTGACACTCAAAACGAGGGATATAAACAGATTAGAAGCTTTCGTGGCTCTATCGCCATATCCTAAAAATACCATGGACAGCGAAAATCACAAATATAGATGTCCTTAAAAGAATAAACCAAGAACGCCAACTTTTCAAAACCATCAAGAAAAGGAAAACGGCGTATCTAGGTCACATCATGCGAAATGAAAAATAACAGTTCCTCTAACTTATAATCGAGGGTAAAATTGAAGGCAAGAGAGGGGCGCAAGAAAATATCCTGGCTCCGAAACATAAGGCAAAGTAACAGGGATTAACGACATACAATCTCTGATACATATTGCAAAAAATAGAAAATTAATGGAAAATGTGATCGCTAACATCCATTAGTGGATTTGCATCTGAAGAAGAATGAGTATTACCGGTCATGACCTATAGTGAGCGACACGGAGACGGATGGAACGGTCTATACTGGTAGTGACGTTGCGGGACTGAATAAGAAATGAAGATCTGCGAAGAAGGATGAGTATTGCTGGAATAAAATGAAATTGGGCATGCCATGTAGCGAGAATGCATGACTTAGGATGGACGAGCAAAATTACACATTGGAGGCCAAGAGCAGAAAAACATAGAAGAGGAAGACCACCTACACGTGGAGCTGACGACATCAGGTATGTCACCAAAAAATTGGCAACATAGAGCACAAAACCGAAAAAATGGAGGAGTTTAAGGAAGGCGTATGTCCAACAGTATACATGATAACTGAAGGCTGGATGATGATAAATATAACTCATAACTAATTTAACACACATTTATTAATTCTAAGACAGTTCAAAGTTCGCCGGGCAGCTAGTTAATTAATAAAGGAACCCAGTTCTATTAATTGGGTGGCGATGATAAATAAAAAAGCTATAGTCGAAATGGAAAGTAAATGTTTATAGAAAGTTAAATGATATAAAAATATTTTGACCACATTTTTAACATTATGCATAAATACCTTACAGTTTATAATAATAATTGTATCCCTCTGGCCATAGTAAATAAATTAGTACCTATATAGTTATATTTAAATTTGTAAACAAAAGGCGGCAAATACCTTAAGTTAAGTTAGTCAAATACTTCAAAAATGTCTACCTCATCTATTCAGAAATTTCTACACGACCCCAAACTTTCGCTGTATACGTGTAATAAAATAAATTATTACGGCAGCTCTGTTGTTTACCTACAAGCTTTTGAACAAAACCGCAATATTAAATTGTCTTGGCTAGTTTCCCGGATCTGTTCAAAAATTCACGAGGGACGGTAAACCACTATATTATCTATATTATTGTGTTAACAGTTCACGAATCCCTTCATTTCCTGCTATATTATTAGCAAGGAATTGTGCCTAATTTATAAACTCATTCATTAGTGACAAAAAATACCAGAGTAAATTTGAGGATGGAATATTAGGAGATTTTAAGTGGGTATATATATAGTTGTAGTTAACCCTAAATATGGGAAACAAACTAAAAAAATATTAAGAGAAAAATAAAGAAGACCTAATGAAAACTTTTGTAAGAAAGTGAAGAAAATCCTAAAAATAACGATATAAGAAATCTGTATGTGGGCAAAAAATTTAAAAAAATATTGTTTAATATTTGTGTTAGGAATGTGGCACAATTTTACTTTAAAATAAGCTTCTGCTTTCTTATGAAATCGTTCTTAAAAATATCTATTCTTTAAAATTCTTTTAATAATTTAATTTTAAGATAAAGTTACTGTAAAGTAAAATTGTGGCTTATTCTCTAAAAATAGAAATTATATTAATATTCCATGGAAATAAAATTTTTCTCATGACACTGACTCGACCAGGCAAACGACAGTTGTTTTGAATAACATGGGCCCATGGTTCTCAGTAACAAGAACCTATATGTTTTCTGCAGTCGAATTTTTGGACTTAATTAGTTATTAACAACTTAAGGTCGAAAACGGTCAATTTTCGCTATTTTTGTCTATTAGGAAAAAGTGAAGCACTGGAAACAAATTTAATTGCAAAATGGGTCAGAAATTTCAGTTCTTTATAAATGTTAAAAACTTTTTTAAAAACAAACTTAGAATGTTGATATTCGTCCTTCAATATTAAAATGCTCATATACTATATACAACACCACATTAAGAATAATTCTAGGAGCTTATAGACCAACGAATGTAGAAAACCTATGCTGCGAGTTGGGCGAACCATCAATACCTTTTAGACGACAAATTTTCAATATATCATATGCCTCAAGAGTAGCAGCGCTTCCATCCATTCCTGCTCACAAAAACACTTTCTGCAATTGCTTCACATTATCTTTTCAAAATAGCACCTCCTCACCAACTTCAACGTTAAATCTCTAAAAATTTTCCCAGAACAAGGTTATAGAAGGGACATACAATTCCTTCGTGAAATATCAATAACCCCATATGTAAACACCCCACAAGTTAAAGGAGTACGAAAAGACCAGCAGATCTTTCAAGAAAAAATTCGCAATTTAAAAAAAGAAAATCGTGAGTTGAAGGGAAAGGTAAATTTCCTGGAAAGCAGGATCGAAAAGATGGATAAACAAATTCAGAAACGAAACATTGTAATTAAAGGACACAATTTCAAAGAAAATGAGGAAGTGGAAGATGCCACCAACTTTATAGTAAGTCAATTGAATGTGAATGTGAAAATAAAAGATGTGCAGAAAATAAGAACCTCTCAAGGTAAACCACCAGTGGCGATAGTAAAAGTAGATGAAAAAGTTCTTCCATTGACTGTGGATCAACTAAACTACTTGGATTATAACCCATTTATATATTCTGCTTTCAATTTTGATTTTAACTTTTAGTAATTTAACTGCATATTCAGATTTTTCCTTTTTTACAGTACTGATAGCGCTTGGTGGACCATTTTATTGTAGTCAACCATCCACTGTCTAATATATTGTTTAGTCTTTTTCTTACATTCATACTTTATGTCAACTTCAATTGCTCTCAAACTAACATCCTAATTATTATAGACAGGTTTAAGTGTGAGATTTGGATTATTCAATCTACATAAAAAAATATACTATATAATTTTATATTTCATCAGTTGATTTCCTATAGTGGTGTCAGTTGGACCTTTGGTCAATACTTAGTTTCATAGAATTTTGAAAGGTGCAGATCACATATCTATTGTAACCTCCCTTTACAAGCTATCATTTGTCACATGTCATCTCAATATTTCCGCCAGACCGGGAGCCATTCTGTCTCCGGCTTCTATATAACATGTAGCTTCTCCATTTTTAAAAATTTTAAAGTGTTTGTGTATTGTATTGTTATGCCCAAATTTACATGTATGACATTCTGCTCATGTCGGATAGGCCACAACTGACGAAGTAAGTCTATAAACGTTTATCACATACAAACTTTTTTCAACCATAAACTTCGAGTTTGTTATCGAAGTGAATTAATTTCCCTTTTTATAAAAAAACGTTTCTTGGCTTATTTCAGATGCCCCTGAGGATGATCTAGTGATCGAAAGTACTTGGGCAAGATTTAATTAATTACTGTGTTCAATATTTGCCTTGTATACCATCAAAGTTCAATTATTCGAACACTCAACCTTATATTAAATTAGAACATATGTTTTACAAAATACCATCATACGACATAAAAATAATTGTAGGAGACTTGAATGCCAAGATTGGCAGGGAAGATGTATACAAACAAATAACAGGGGGAAAAAGTACTCATAGAGACAGTAATCTGAATGAAAAAAGAGTAATAGAATTTGCTTTCGAACATAATATGCGAATTATGAACACTTACTTTGATCACAAAGAAATTCATAAAGGTACCTGGGTATCACTAGATGGACAAACAGTAAACCAATAGATCATTTACTAATAGAAGCCAAACATATGAGAGCCATAAAAGATAGCCGAAGTTACAGAGGTGCTGATGCAAATTCGGACCACTTTTTGGTCAAAGTTAAAATTGAGCAAATAATACCCACAATTAATAACACTAGTTATAAAAAAAATAAAAAGATATAACGGTGCACTACTTCAGGAGGGAGAAGTTAAGAAAAAATTCAGGCAGCAAATTGAAGAGAAACTGAAAAGTCAGACAACAGTAAATGATATAGAAAACAGATGGGTACAACTAGAAGAAAAAATTCAAGAAGCAGCCGACTCAGTATTATCAAGAAACAGATAATGTAAACAAACAGATTGGTATGATGAGAATTGTAAGAAAGCCATTAGTGACCGAGATAAAGCTAGAATAAATAGCATAATAAGAAATAATGAAGAGAGTAAAAAAGCTTATACAGCAAAAAGACGGGAAGCAAAGAAGACCTGTAGAAGGAAGAAGCGGTCAAGTTTAGAGCAAAAACTAGTTCGTATTGAAGAAGATTTTTTACATAAATAAGTCAGGAATTTCTACCAAGAAATAAAACGATACCAAACGCAGTACAAAACCACATCATTATATTATAAAAATGAAGAGGGGAATCTGTTAGGTGGAACAGATGAAAAATTAAGAATGTGGGCCAATTATTTCGAGAATATAATAATATTATGTACGGACGACCAAGATGAAAGAGAACAAACACAACTACAACATGAAGAAGTAAGGGTCCCAGATGTAAATGAAGAAGTACCTACCAAGGAAAAAATTATAGAGATCATAAAAAACTTAAAAAACAACAAAGCACCTGGTGAAAATGGTATCATTGCTGAGTTTCTAAAAGAAGGTGGCGAAATGGTGCAAGAAGAAATCGCTGAGTTAATACGCGAAGTGTGGATCAAAGAAAAAATACCCAATCAGTAGAAAGAAGCAATCTTATGTCCAGTGCATAAAAAAGGAGACGCTACACAATAAAAAAATTACAGGGGAATAGTTCTACAAGATACAGTGTATAAGATTCTGGCTATATCAATTAGAAATCAAATTAAAACAAAAGTTGAAAATTGTCTAGGTGAATATCAAGAGGTTTCAGAGCAAACAGATCGGTAATAGACCAAATTTTCACAATGAAACAAATTTTAGCTAGTTCATATGAATTCAGCCTAACATTACACATGCTGTTTATTGATTTTAGACAGACATGATACTATAAAAAGAAATAAAGTATATAAAGCACTAGAATAGTTTGAATTTCCACCAAAAATAGTAAGACTGATTAAATGCATACTCAATGATACTAAAAGTAAAGTCATGTTAGAAGGACGAGTTTCGGATAGCTTTATCACCAATAGAGGTCTGCGACAAGGTGACCCATTATCAACAGATTATTTCAATTTGATCTTAGAGAAGATTTTACGAGAATGTAACATCTACACTAGAGGCACAATATATCATCACAGGCATCAATGTGTAGCATATGCAGATGATGTTACCTTAATAACAAGGAGACCTGCCGAATTAAGAGAAATCTTTACTAGAATAGAGAGAATAGCCAGGGAATATGGTTTAGAAATAAACGAAGAAAAAACAAAATATATAGTGATGAGGGGAAACGAAAATTATCTAGGACAGTCCTTTAAGATACAAAGCCCAAGTAAAGAATATAACTTTAAAGTTGTTAGCCAATTCGATTACTTGGGAGTGACACTAACAAAACGAAGAGAACCAAGAAATCATAAAAAGAATGACCAAAGTTAGTAAGAGTGCTGAGAGCCTAAGATACTGAGGTCGAAGATAATATCCAGAACAGCAAAAAAAAACGAATACATAGAACAGTTATCCGACCTACAGTACTCTATGCTAGCGAGACCTGGATACTAAATAAAGATTAGAGATTAAAGAATAAAGAGTTTTAATAAATTGTTAAAAAATATTTTAATTGAAAACTCTTATCCTCCGGATATGCTACATAGGATGCTTTTTTCTAATTTTAATATAAATAACTTAACACCATTTTTTGCTAAATCTCAGAACATTATATCTAACAATCAGAACATCTATTATTATTCACTACCTTTTATACCATAATAAATATCCTATAGACAAATTAGATAAAACAAATGTAGTATACAGCATTAGTTGTACTCAGTGTGAAGCTGACTATGTTGGCGAGACCGGAAGAAATCTCTCAAATCGCATTATTTCTCACAAAAGTGATTGCAGAATTAAGAAACCATCTTGTGCTTTGGCAGTGCATGTAATAGACAAAGACCATATTATGGATTTTGATAATAATAAAATTTTATGTAGTGTAAGTAATAAATTTAAAAGAACTTTTTTGGAAATGGTTTGTATTAGCAAAAGTGATAATAATTTTAACAAAAGGTCAGAAATTCAAAATCTAAGCAAAATTTAACATTAAATTATTTCTATGTAGTTTAGATATGCATACAGGGTGGTGAATCGTCAAACGGACCATAGGAAACTCAATGGGAAATTCTAAATTGTTGAATTCCTGCTTCCCTAATTATTTTACACCAAAAGCCATGGGAAACTATTTGTAGAGGACTCAAATATGTATCGAAAACAACTGTTAAAATTATTCTACGACTTAAACGTATTCCAAAATTTTGCTAAAATATAATACATTTTTCTGTGAAAATATGTGTATTACGTGTTGCGTTTTGTCATATTATTGTTTCTGATATTTGACAATATTTAAATCAATTATATTACATTTATCTATAATTTAAATGGCCAAAATTTTGTGATTTATTGTTAAAAAAAAATTAAGTTGATTAAAAAATGTACTCAGTTGAGAAGAAAAAAGCAATAATAAAAATGTTTTATTCATGTTTTATTATAACATTTGTTATAGTTTTATGTTTAGAAATTATAATATATTATTATTAGGAGTAAAGATCACAGTAACAGTATATTGGAATTCATTGAATTGTTGTATAACTTAACTTAATATGGAATTAAATTTTAGTGAATTAGAATATCTTACGTTAATTAAAGATCCGGTAGTGGCAGGAAAAGGTTCGCGCTATTGCCTGAATATAACATTATGCGATTTTTCGTCAACTGAGTACATTTCATTATATTGATCGATTTGTAAACAATATAATTTATTGTTCACAAAGTAATAATGTTCATTAGTAGTAGTATTTAGTAAAATTCATTGTTTATAATTTAATCATAAAATAAAAAAAATTGACAATTCAAATTGTCAAACATCTGACATAAATATGATAAAATACAAACATTCTAATATATATTCTTGCATTACGTGTGGCCTAACTTTTAGGGGTGGCCTGAAAAATGTATTATATTTTTGCAAAATTTTTAAGTACATTTGAGTCGTAGAACGGTTTTAACATTTGTTTTTAATTCAGATTTTAGTCCTCTACAAATAGTTTCTTATGACTTTTGATCTAAAATAATTAGGGAAGCAGCAATTCAACAATTTAAAATTTCTCATTGAGTTTCCTATGGTCTGTTTGACGATTCACCACCCGGTATATAATTGCATTAGTGTTATTTAAATGAAAATTTCACAGCATGCTCTAATTGAGTTTTATCGCTGGCTCGGTATAGTTTTGACTGCATTTATCTCTTAAATATACTATAAGATATATTATTTTTGAATTTCTATAGTCCTAACTGCCACAAATTGCGGTTTTAAGATTAACTGCATAATCCTTCATGTTTGACACATTTTATTAAGGCAATTTTGTTGTGAGGTCCTTGAAAATGTGTTTTCACAGACGATAAGCCAAATTTGAGGAACGATCTGCCTAAACAAAAGCGAGCTTCACTACATTTTCCCCTTTATTTTCTTTCTATTTCGTGAGATAAATGTTTGCTTCTTTTCCTCGAGAAGAGCGAAGGGAAAGAGGCGGTCTCGATGATAATTTTTTGAATTATGTTTGTGGAAATTTCTCTTCCACTCTTTATTCGATGAGGTATCCAATCATTATGATCAAAAAATATTTATTTATCTCTTAAAAAACGCTTCCTGTAAATGGTATAAATGGAGCAAATACAGGTAAAAATAGAATATTATTATGCCTTACCATGAAAAGCGTTGAAATGTATACGAGGTGTCTCAATTTTAAGTAACGATGTCAAGTTGCATTATTAAATAAGCAACATTATAATAATAGAATAAGTATCAGATTATGGAGTTGGAGTGAAGGGGCTTCTACATTGTGAAATTAGGTACACTCTACACTCCAAGTAAAACAAACTTTAGAAAAACTGAAGAACTGAAGAACAGAAAAGCTGCAGGTAAAGAAGGAATTCCAAATGAATTATTGAAATATGGTGGAAAAGCATTAACAGAACAGCTAACAGCACTAATTAACAAAATCATCAAACATAATAAAATACCTGAAGAGTGGAAGAAAAGCGAGCTTATTCTACTATACAAAAAAAGAGATAAAAAACAACCTGAAAACTACAGAGGTATCAACTTATTAAACACCACTTTGAAGCTTACAACCAAAATATTGCAAGGCCAAATAAATCAGAGAATTACCTTAGCTGATGAACAGCAGGGTTTTCTCACAGGAAGATCGTGCACAGATGCAGTATTCATCATAAAACAGATTAGCGAGAAAGCACTAAAGTATAACAGACCAGCATTCATATGTCTAATAGACCTGAAAAAAGCGTTCGATAAAGTAAAGCTTAAAGATGTAATTCACCTTCTTTACGATAGAGAAATTCCAGTAAATGTTATAAAAACAATAGAGAACATTTACCAGAACAACAATATGGAAGTCAGAATAGATGACCAGCATACAGATCCAATAGATATGGGCAATGGAATAAGACAAGGAGACTCGCTTAGTCCAACGCTATACAATCTAATCACGGATGAAATCATCAATACTATTAATAAAGGAAGAGGATACAAAATGGGGAACAAAGAAATCAGAATACTCTGCTATGCAGACGATGCGGCCCTAACTGCATCCAATGAAGACGATCTACGAAGACTAACCCATAGATTCAACACAAGGGCAAAGGACTTTAATATGGTGATCTCTACGCAGAAAACTAAAACAATTGTAATTAGTAAAGAACCAATTAGATGTAAACTGGAAATCGACGGTATCAGCATTGAGCAAGTAATGGAGACAAATTACCTAGGAATTACACTGTCTAGCTACGGAGATGTGGAGAAGAAAGTGAAAAATCAAGTACAAAAGGCTAATAAAATAGCAGGTTGTCTTAATAACACGATATGGCGCAATCCCCACATTAATACCGACGTGAAATCAAGAATCTAGAAAGCAAGAATAAGACCAATAATGATATACACTTCAGAGACAAGACCGGATACCTCCAAAACTTAGCAACTACTAGAAACAGCGGAGATGCGTTTACTGAGGAGAATTGCAGGAAACACACTGAGGGATCGAATGAGGAATGAAGAGATCAGAAGAAAATGCAATATACCAGAAATAAATGAGTGGACACTGAACAGAAAAAAGGAATGGAACGAACACATAAACAGAATGGAAGAGACCCGATTAGTCAGAATAGCAAGGGACAAATCTCCAAAAGGTAGAAGAAGTATCGGGCGACCACGCAAAAGATAGAGTGATAACCTCCAATAGAGGCATTAATCGACATTGAACAAGCATTTTGCTTATAAAAAAGAAGAAGAAGAAGACTCTACACTCCAATGCTACGGCATTCTGAATTGGTCTTAAGGCATGTAATCAACGTCCCGAGCTATCAGTGGGAACACAATATTACTAATCATAGGCTTATATACAACCAGACGAAAATACAAATCCGATCTCCATAAGAGAGGAGTTCGGCAAGGTGACGTAACAGCGCATTCGAGGAATTACAAACTATGATGCATGAACATGGAAATGGAAATGGAAATGAATATGGAGAAAAATTACAATTATAAAAACACAAACGACCTTAGATGTGTAACTATAAATGGCAATGAGTTAAAACAAGTCGAAAAATATATCTACCTAGGCCAAATTTTGAAAATTAACAAAGGGAACAAAATATCTCATTATTTGAGGATAAAAGTGCATCCTTTCTATCATGACATATAAATATTAAACCTTGACCCCAACTATGGCAAATATAAACAAACTAGTCACAACAGAAAGGGCAATGGAAAAGGCTATGTTGGGTATGCGACTATCAGATAAAAAAATTAATAACTGGGTAAGATGAAAAGTAAGTGGAGGATATCACAACAAAAATTGTCAAACTCAAATAGAATTTTGTAGACCAAACTGCTAGATACAAAAATTAACGTTGAAACACTACAATATAACATCTAAGACCCTACAAAGGTAGACAACTAAGAGGAAGACCAGAGATAAGATAGATAGATGATGAGTTGGGAGAGACCTATAATCAAAATTGGACGGTAGAAGGCTAAGAAGCAGAAGAAAACATTTAAGACGCGTACATTTTACTTTTTATCATATTCTTTTGAGTAAAATGTCTGTAGACCGTTGTTTTAGCCTGTCTTGGCTAAGTCGTTGGTACTTGTTTATTTCCAGCCCAAATGACTATTACGTTTTCGATAGCAGAGGGGTCACTATTTTCTCTCTACTACACAATACAGAAAGGCAACTAGAGAGTATCTAGGTTTACCTTTCCCAAAAAAATCCAGGTAATGGCTAATAAAAACAATAGGGGTACTAAGAATCGCCCGATCAACGACTTAGAGAGTTAGCAGGGACTACAAACACAAATTAACAAGTTTTAAATGTCTTACAATGTATACAATTTAAATAGAAAAGAGAAGCTAGAGTTTATATAGAAGTGCATGACTCACCATTACACATTGGAGGCCAAGAGCAAACAAACTTAGTAAAGAAAGACCACCTACACGTTGGTCTGACAACATCACTAAAAATTGGCAATAAAGAGCACAAAATTGCAAAGAATAGAGGAGTTTAAGGCATGCCTTAACCAGTTCGGCAGTGAACGTGATAAATGACGGCTGGATGATGAGGATGATGATGATGATGATGATATTGATATGATGATGATGATATTGATATGATGATGATTTAAATATGATATTTTAAGTATTGTTGTATTTAATATCGTTTAAATATTTCAGTACTTGGTTGGACTGGCAGCTTAGTAGATCCTTCATGTTGATAGTGAGGATATTTTTTCTTCTTTCGTGGATGTATGTTTGGTAGTCAAACAGGATATGTTTAACAGTGATAAGGATATTGCGTGCCATAAAGGTAAGGACAATTCGTATTTTGTGATGGCTAATAACAAGATAAAAAGAGAAAAAATTGGATAAGAGAGAAAACATAAGTGCAGGATGTTAGATAAGAAGTTGCAAAATTGAAATGGAATGTGCCGGACACAATATAAGATAAAAAGAAGACCAATGGAACAAAATTCTTATAAGTTGGAGACCGTGGGAATATAAACGAAACAGAGAAAGGCCCCAAATGAGATGGGCAGATGATATCAAGAAGCACGTGGGCTCTAGGTGGATGACTGTAGCGACAAACAGAGAAGAATGGAAAAGGATTGGGGAGGCCTATGTCCAAAGATGGACCGAAGAAGGCTAATTAGATAGATAGAATAAGAAGATTATTATAAATGACGAGAAATCAACATAGTATAAATTACGCGAAAGGGATTGCAGAGGTATTGGAAAAATATTGTCAAAGTCTATATGTAGATGATCCCCAGAATGCAAATCACGACGAGTTCACTGCATAGAGAACCAAACATTCTAAGGTTAGAGGTAGAAAAAGCAATCCCAAAGTTAAAAATAGAAAATCTCCTGACGCAGACCAGATCACAGCAGAAGTTTTAAAAGATACTGGAGATGTTGGAGTAAATGTTATGCATATGATCTGCAGAAAAATTTGGGATACCGGAGAGTGGCACAACAACTGGACAACATTTACTTTCATCCCTATATTCAAAAAAGGAACTTCGCTAGATTGCAGCAACTACAGAACGGTAACCCTAATATTCCATGCAAGCCAGGTTCTACATTATGTAATACATGAAAGACTAAAAGCTTTTTTATTGTCTCAGATATTAGAAGAACAAGTAGGTTTTCTTCCAGGAAAAGGCACAAAAGAACACATCCTTAATGTCAGACAGCAAATTAAAAAAACTCGTGAATTCAATACTCCTATGCTTATGTGCATTATGGATTACACAAAGACCTTCGACAAAGTTAAATGGCAGCAGTTATGGTCCAAATTAGCGAAAATGAAAACACCCATTCACTTAATTTAACTAATTAGTTAAAAAGTCTATATGAAAATGCACAGTAAAAATAAAAAACAACCATTTCGATCATTTCAGAACAGAAGCAGGTGTCAGGCAGGGATGCATAATCTCGTCAACTCTATTTAATGTCTAGCGCGAACACATTATGCAAAAGGTAATAGATGGATGGATAGGTAGAATAGCAGTATCGGGTCAAAAAATCAGTTACTTAAGATATGCTAATAACACTTTAATAATCACGGCAACTTAAGAAGAAATGGAAGACATAATGAGATGTCTGGAGGAGCAAAGCAAAACATATGTACTAAAGCCAAATAGGAGTAAAACAAAGATAATGATAGTAGACAGAGCTCGGAATAATCTTCAACACATTAAAGAAATTGGGGACTTTGCAGTAGTAAATAGTTTTTTATACCTGGGGTCCCTAATAAAAAATAAGGGAGGGTGTGACAGAGAGATACGTAGAAGGTTGACTATTGCTAGAACAGCTATGATGTAACTGGTAACAATTTGGAAAAATTCTAGCATATAAATATACACCAAACTTAAGCTGGTAAGGGCACTCATTTTTCCCATAGCCACATATGCATCCGAAACCTGGACCTTAAAGAAACTCATATTGACCCATATTGAGAATATCCTCTAAATGATAAAAAAACTGAGAATCGAGGATAGAGTTAAAGGAAAGAGATCTAGAGAGAGATCTCCAAGCCGTTGGGTAGATTAAACAAAAATATTGAATAACCAAGGGTTACAAGAAGCCGAACAACTAGCCCAGGACAGAAAAGAATGGAGGGAAATCGTGAAAAAACTGTAAAGGTCCGATGGTGTCACCACATTCCAAAAGGGACTGAGGACGAAAGATAACAATATCTCTTTTATATGTCATGTCCTCTCTCCAACATTATGCTTGACATGTTATTTCATTATATACAACGTAAATATCTTTGCAATATTTAAAACACATGACAATGATTCTCACTGAGCTACAATATTGTTTTGCTTTTTTTAAGGAAAAATAATAAGTAAAAACAATATGGACTTAATAAATATAAGGGATAAAGAATAAATGAAAAAATTATAAAACTCTGAACAATGAAAAGAAAGAAGAAGAAGACGTTGTCAGTAATATATTAAAACAAAGTGGAAGTCCTAATTGGAAGAGAAAAGTAATTGGAAAAGAAAAGTCATTTATAACTGAGTAAATTTTTTATAATTTCTGCTCGAGTGCTTACTCATCCTCAGAGCCGTAGCTCTGAGGATGACTTTGTAAGCCGAAATCGCTTAGCGAGGGATTGAATTTTTCACTCACTTCAAAATACTTTTCTTTTCCATTCTTTCATTTATTATAAATGTGTACAAAAACATATTACTCTTTTTTAAATCCTAAAGTGGTATCGAAGTAGGAAAGAAGGAAAAATTGTTTAAAAAAAACAAGAAATAAAAGAAGCAAACAGTAAACAAACTTGCTTGTGTTTATAAAGAGGTTTAAGATTTTGTATGTATTTATGTGCAGATGTGGGTAGCGGGTAGACACTCTTTACGATCCCGGTAAAGACAGGTCTGCTTCAGGGATGCTCCCCTGCCCACGCGAGCTCGACTTTTTCTCCCAATCCTCTTCCGGGAGAGAAACGGATCCTAATCCCTAAATCCTACCCACCAACCTAGACCTACCCAAATCCTTCCCTTCCCTCCTCAACCCGTACTGGACCAGCGCGCAGCGCGAGGAGATAACGGTCCAAACGTTCAAGTCAATGTACAGGACAAAAAAGAAAAGGCCCCTAGTGCCCAGCACTTCCCAGAGTCTTGATCACGACAGCGATCAAACAACTAACGGAAGGGGGGATGCTAAGAATCCCTGGGTAAGACCCGGCTGCCACAAGATGACAATTTGGCTATGCTCCTACAATATTCGAACACTGACGGACGACAATAGATTCCCAGAAATATAAAGTGAACTAAAGGATATAAAATGGAATATCCTTGGTATATGCGAGACCAGAAGAAAAAGTGATGAGTATATAATACTAAATACTACTATATAATACATAAAGGTGGCGAATACACGAGAGTGGGATTCTTGATAAAACAAAGCCTTACACAGTGTATCGAAGAATTCAAGCCCATATGAGACAGATTAGCATATCTCATCATTAGGATTAATAAAAGAACCACTCTGAAAGTGATCCAAGTGTACGCTCTGACCAAAAGCTACGACGATGAATAAGTAGAAATATTTTATAATGAAATAAGAACAGCTATAGAAACAAATAAAGCAAATTACGAAATACTATTAGGAGATTTTAATGCTAAATTGGGCAAAAAAGAGTAAGATTATGAACATTTAATCGGTAACTATGGCTACGGGAAAAGAAACGATAGAGGAGAAATGCTTCTTAATTTCATGAATGAACATAACATGTACTCAATGAACTCCTTTTTCAATAAAAAAAACCCAGCAGAAAATGAACATGGATGAGCCCCGATAAAAAGACAAAGAATGAAATAGATTATATCTTAACGAAGAATAGAAACCTAGTAGAAGACGTATCAGTATTTAATCAGTTTGACCTAGGAAGCGATCATAGACTAATAAGAACAAAACTAATAATTAACAAAAAACTAGAAAGAAAAAGAATACATAAAAAAAAGATACAAATGGACATCTGAAGAAATCAAAAATAGTGAATTTAATAAAAAGATAGCGCATGCATTAAATCAAGTTAGCATGCAGCAGATAAACTCCAATGATATTGATGATTTGAATAACCTTATTACCGAAAGAGTGAATAAAAGCCTTCTGCAACTGAAAAAACCAAAAACAACATACAATGAATTAGACAAAGAAATATTACACATTATATTAAACAAATAAAAAGAAGGAAGATCTTAAATAAATTTAACAAAAGGGGAACCGACGAATATAGAGAACTTAATAAGCAGATTAGAAAAGGAATCAGACAACAAAATAGAAAAGAAAACGAAAAATTAATAACAACAACTATTAAAAAAAATAAGAGTATCAAATGCCTCAGACCGACACTAGGACGACGTCAGATGATATCATTAATGGGAAAAGAGGAAAATGAAATCACAACTAGAGAAAACATACTGGCACGAATAGAAGAATTTTACACAGAACTTTTCAGAACACATCAACAAGATGATGAGATGAGACCAGCACGGAAATTAATAAAAAATGTTGTATCAGAAATAATGCCAAAAGTCACAATTTCAGAGGTAACTACAGCATTGGAAAACATGAAGAGAAATAAAGCTACAGGAAAAGATAGTATTGCCACAGATATAATATTAGAAGGAGGTAAGGAACTAATTGCAATTGCAACTAAGCTTGTGGACAGTTGTTTACATCAGGTCAAAGTCCCTAAGAGCTGGAACAACTCTAAAGTAATCTTATTACACAAGAAAGGTGATAGTCGAATATTGGAAAACTACAGACCCATCAGCCTACTGCCACACCTGTTTAAAATACTCACCAAAGTCATAACTACTCGACTAACAAGGAAATTAGACGAATACCAACCATATGAACAGGCAGGTTTTAGAAAAGGCTATTCAACTTCCGATCACCTGTTAACCACAAAAATATTAATAGAAAAATGTAACGAATATAAGTTTCCAGTTTTCCTAGCATTTGTAGACTACGAAAAAGCTTTCGATACCATAGAACACACGGCCGTAATAAACGCAATGCAAAATTGTGGAATAGACAGCAGATATGTTAACTTAATAAAAGAAACTATGCACCAAGCTACAACTACATACTACCTAAATGAAAATGAACACACGAACCCTATACCATTAAACAGGGGAGTCAAACAGGAAGATACTTTATCACCCAAACTGTTCACCTTAGTTTTGGAGGACGTTTTTAAAAACCTAAATTGGAAATATAAGGGAATTAACATCAATGGCCGCTACCTCAGTAATCTACGATTTGCAGATGACATAATCATGATAGCTACTGACCTACAAGAAATGCAAACCATGCTTTTAGACCTACATATCGAATCTTCTAAAATAGGACTGAAAATGAATTTAAACAAAACAAAAGTCATGCACTCCGAAGACACCGTGATAATAATAAACGATAAAGTTATAGAAAAAGTTGAAGAATATATATACTTAGGACAAAAAATAATACTAAATAGGGAAATTCAAACTGAAGAAATAAAAAAAAAGAAGAAAGTTAGCTTGGGCAGCATTCGGTAAACTGAACTATATACTCAGAAATCAACAAAGTCAATTACATCTTAGATATAAAGTTTTTGATGCATTCATTGTTCCGATATTAACTTATGCGGCACAAACATGTACAATCACAAAAAAGAATATGAATATATTTAGAGTCACTCAACACGCGATGGAAAGAGCAATGCTAGGTATATCACTTAAGGACAAGAAAACAAACACATGGATAAGACAGAAAACCAAAGTCACGGATGTGGTGCAAAAATCATTATAGTTGAAATGAGAATACGCTGGACATGTAGCTAGGAGCGATCTAAACAAATGGCACAGATCAATTTTAACCTGGAGATCATACCATCACAAAAGACCCAGAGGCAGACCTCCTATGAAATTGACAGATGATCTGAAAAGGACTGCCGGGAAAATTGGCTACAAGTAGCGTACAATAAAAAACAATGGAAAGGAAGACTTGAAGAGGCTTATGTTCAGATGTGGACATGAATGGCTAGACGAAGAAGAAGAAGAAGATGTGCAAATAATTAATACAATTAAAATGTAGTCACAGCTTAACAGTTAATTAAAATCAATGTGACTAAATAAATCTTCAATAAACAATTCCAGTTCTCGACATTGTAATAATAAGTTTATCCCGGCGGTGATTTTCATTATTCCACACGGAAGTGCGAACAAAAGATAACGGAAGAGAAGCCATTTTATATTCTTCCTCTCTGTTCTAAGAAAAGCAGAAGAGCCCTAAACTAGACTATTCACAATAAACTTTCTCTGCTATTAAATTATTTAATTTAAACGGTAGTGGGGCGTTGCTGTAGTGGAGTTAAGGCCGAAGTATAACCTTGTTAGCCAGCACAACTGAGTTATGGTCTTATAATGCCGGGAATGAGAAAAAGAACCTCTCCAGGACTTCGGCACTCGTCAGTCTTCTCCAAGCAGGCGGTCGAGATGTTTTAACCCCGAGTTAAAAAATTTTTATTCATCTTTCTCGCGTTTTTCCATTTCTAATGATTTGTGCGTGTTTTCGAGGTGCAAGTCGCACAGTGCCATATGTGTCACTTGGACAGCGGAAGATGGCGGTGGTGTAGTTTACGAATACGTGAATCGGACGACGAAGGGGAAGAAGAGGATGCGGTAGTGAGGGGTTTCGTCCTAATAGGACTAGTCTGCACATCTAAACTTCCGCCAAACTATAATTTATATTCAAAAAGAAGTAGATGCCTAACTTGAAAGTTATAAGTTATGTCTATTTTGGAATAAATAGCAGAAAGTTCATTTCTTATAAATATGTTTTTTTATGACTATATTTAAAGAAATTATGAATTTTACGCAACAACAAGATTTTTAATGAAAATTTATTTATTTATATTATAAAATATAATTTCATAAGATAAAAAAATTATTTGATTGGCAATTATTTATTTGCATAACGCATTAAACTATCCTACACAGTTTTAGAAACACCAGATATGGATTTTATTATAATTTATTATTAACAAATTCAGATATCAATTGTTCCCGCTTATTTAAAAGGAAATAAAGTGTTTATTGAAATTTGACATTTAAAATAATTTGATAATAAAAATAGTTAAAGTCAATTGTGATCAAACCAGTCAAAAATTTAAACAAATATTTGCTAAATTGTTAAATTGCCGTTCCTTTATGTTAAATAGATATTTTCTGTAGAAAGCATGAAAGTATGAGACGGAAAAAGCATATAGATTGTATATATATATATATATATATATATATATATATATATATATATATATATATATATATATATATATATTTCAAAGGTATTAGAGGTTTAATCGGTCATTCAAGTTGGCAAAAAAAAAAGAAGTCGACTACTTCATTAGTTTAATCGAAGACGTTTCGCCTTATATTTCTAAAGCTTCATCAGTTCTCTAAAATATAACAGATGGCAAACAATGAGTTTATAAGATATACAGGTGTTAATAGTTCATAACTTACAACTCAATATGTAGTATATTATCGATGTTATATATATATATATATATATATATATATATATATATATATATATATATATATATATGTACCTAAAATTTACTCAACATTTAGAACTAACTTAACAAAAAAAAACAAAAAACACAAACTCTATAGTTACTAATGTTCATATTCAAAGATACGAAAATTTAAATATTTAAAACGGACAGTAGATTTGATTTATATATATATATATATATATATATATATATATATATATATATATATATATATATATATATTCATATCAATATATATGTATATATATACATATTCCATCTTTCAAATTCACATAAAAGATAATATTCACCAAAAAATTATTAAAATTCGAAAACAAATATCCCCCGGAGTCACTTTCATTAAAACCTTTCCATTTGTAAATACTTAGCTATAGACGACTACAAAATATAAACCTTTTTTTTAATTAAGGCAATTTGTTTGTTAATAAACTACATGAATAATTTTACTTTAAGTTACAATTTAATTAATGTTGGCTATGAGCACGTGGAGGTACTTGCTAACTTCCAGTGGAAGTCAAAATTTGAGCAAAGTAGCAAAAACTGAATTATTAAATTTACTTGCAGTTTATTAAAAATAACTGTTGAAGTAAGCTATTAGTTGCACAAAGCAAAAAAGAGTGCCTACATATTAAAAATATACTGGGCCACAAAAAGAAGGAAGAAAAATTAGGATATGCATTTAAATCGACATACTGAATTAAATATATCTGATAAAATAACAAAAAATATACGAAAAAAACATATGGAAATGTTTTCAAATCCATAATGAAAGCATTGTAAGCATTGTGAAAGTACAAAAAAAAATGTACAAAATAACGCGAGAGTATACATCTGAGACATTATAAAAATGAAATAACTTGCTTATGATCTATGTTAAAAGAAGACTAAAATTCTTAGTAAATTATATAATACAGCCCTTTTTAAAAAATATAGTTAATAAAATCTATTAGTGATATTTGGATATATCGAAACCAAGTAAAATTAAAGGAAACAGTTTTTAGATTTTGTATTGCTAATATTTATGTTTTAGCAATCTGAAAAGCATGTAGTTAAATTTGGGTTTTTGCAATGATACATCTAATATACCAAGACTTTTGAAATATACATTTAAAGAAAATCTTGAAAACAGTCAAATAACTACAAAAAATCATGAAGAGTAAATCATGAAGGTTACATAAATATTGCAAACTTATAGAACATTGTAATTGTTAATCATATACATGTTTTATGTTTAAGCTGAACGCTATCTTACGATCTTTATAAGGAATTAATAAATTTTAAGTGTTGTTTTCCAATAAAACTTAATCTTTTAATATTTTCAAATAATATGGACACTCTTCATTGCATTTACAAACATGTTGAAATATGTAAATAAAAGTTGTAAATAGTATATAGGCATAATCTGTTAATATGGTTTGAAAAAAAAAAACAAATAAAAAAGTATACCACAATTTAATAAAAGAAAAACATAAAAGAATTAGGAAAATAGAAATAGAATAAGAAACAAAAAAATGGATACAAATAAAACAACAAAATAAGCAAAAAACAAAAAAAAAACAAAACAAAACATAACAAAAAAACAAGAATATAATAAAAAAATAAAAAACAAAATAAAAATATATCAAAACAAAATTTATGTATCCATGAAAATATTAAGTATATGTGGTACTAACATTGATAACTGATAACAAGAAAATTTAGACTATGAATCTGCAATCAATAATAATTAAAATTCAGTCGATTTTACACAAACAAGTCTTGCTAATTGGCACTGCCAAAGCTATTTTTCAGAGAGAAAAAACACTATCTTACGTTGTTTTGTGTGTGCCTTCTACGATTTAATAAAACGATGACAATAAGCAATCAAATGAATACAAAAAGAAAATACCTATATTGGCTTCAACCCTCGAATGTAAATTTTAAAAATGATTGACTGTGAAGGTATAAAACCACGAACATATATTTTTCATTTTTTCTTGAATGAAAATTATATTTTTTTTATTCAAACTAATATTTAGAAAATTGTCTACAATTTTTATTTTCGTTTATCAGTAAGATAAACGTCAAAATAGATAAGCTAATAGTTATCATTCAACTAAAATTTTGTTTTAAACTGTTTATTTTCTAAAAGTAAAATTAAACATAATAGTAGCTGGGTTAAAATATATGTATTAATTGTACACAAACATTATAGACCGATTTATGATTGAAAAAAATAGTCTTTTAAAAATACGAATAAGAAAACTTTTGCAATAAAATAGCTGACAGCACTAAAATTTTTGTTAAACACTATTGAAAAAAAACTATTGTACAATATAAAAACAATATAATAACCTTGTAAAAACCCCTTTATAACAATTGTAATCAAAAAACTTTTCCTTCTGTCTATAGTTACTACTCCCGTTTGTATGCCGTCGGAAAGTTTAATGAAAATTCATTGAATTTGTGAAAATGCACAGTGTTTTTGGTAAATTTTAAATTATTCTAACAACCTATATTTTAAGCTACAATACACAAACTGTTGATAATAACATTACAAACATATTTTAAATGCAGCAAAAAAATATATATCAAAATAAACTAAAAACGTTTGAATTTATTTAATAGTATTCACACGTAATTAAAAAAATGTTTTTTCCAGGGAAATCAGGCAAATTAAAACGTTTTACAGGTAATTTAAACATTCTAAAACATAAACATAATTACTTCAAAATAAAGATTTACAACTTGCGAAATAATTATCAGAGATAATACTAATGGTCGTCGTTAATAGAATACAATGTGAAATAAAGATATATTATCCTACTCCTTAATAATAGCTACTGAAATACCCACTTTGATCTTTCTTTGGTATACAGTAAGTTAACCCGAATTTTTATTGTAAAATATTTTAAAAATTTGGCTATATATTTGGCTATATACATATACAATAAACCAAAAAAAATGAGCATGAAAAAATTATATTATAAAAAGATGCACGTGCATCTATTGACTCGATATTTTTTGAAAAATATGGGGGAAGTAAAATTACACTATTTAAAAATATAGACTAAAACTGGGGGGTAAACACGACAAGTAGTAATAAGACTGAAGAAGATATAATAAAAGATAAAAAAAAGAAAAGTTAAAAAAGAGCAGGCACAATTGAAGAGAATAAAAATTGAGAAATATAGTTTTTAAACAAAAACACACCAATATTTAGAAAGCATAGAAAAAATAATAGGAACCAGAAATGATTAATCAATGTGAATTTTAATATAATCAACTATTAAAATTTTTAACAAATTGTTTTAAATGAATTTAGCTATAAACCATTTCCAAAAACAAATTACTATTAAAAACACATGTTTATACTTACTTTGCAGGTTCATTGACGACGGAAACATCGCCGCTCTATGTACATCTTGCACGTGGGATCGCGACCCCATAACAGCACATTGTGACCCAGCAGTAACAGGATGGTGTACCCCCATGGGCCCCCCAGAACCAGGATTGTAAGACCTGGCCATGGAAGCGGCGGCAGCGGTATACCTGTATGCTGCTTGAGACATCTGACTGCAAGAAGTCAGATCCCCATAAGAACATGGCATGTTTGTCAAGCCGGTAGGATCCATGGTAGTACCTTGAAGGCATGACGAATCGAAGCTAGCTTGGTTAAGGTACGAATAGTCCATTTTGGCGCGAAATCGTCGAAATTACCACGCGGTTGGTGTTATGGACTAAAAAAAAGGGGTGCTATTTCTAATCGAATAAAAGTTTTAATATTAAATTATGACGCGGTTTAGATTCACGAGAGTTTTTTAGAAACACAACAGTGACTCTCAAGTCTATGACTGAAATCAAATGATAAGCTTAATTCAATAACGACCAAGTTTAGGGGAGGATCGGAAAAACTCAGTGTGCCGGGAAAATGGGGATGAAATCATGAAAACGGGTCGTAGGATGCTGTGCGAGCGGGCGGAGCTAATGCCATGACAACTACTTCGGCGAATCGTTGCCGAGCCTCGTTTGAACCCTCGCTAAGGGTTGGCTGGAGGCAGTGACGTCACGGGGGTGAGAAGCACGCGACTGTAGGGTTTGTGGGGTTCAGTTTCTGTGACACAATCGCACATATGAAGGGAATATTAAAATGTTTCTTGGATGTTGAATTAAATTTGCATTCTGATCTTATCTGTTTTCCTTTTAGTGTTTATATATCAACACTCAACAGTTGTAGAGGTGTGTGATTTCTTGTTTTTGGTGGATCGAAAGTCATTTCGTGAGTTTTAAGGACGGGAAGGAGAAAAGTAGTTTAATTATATCGTAAAATTTGAGATAATCCAAATCATTTAAAATTCTTAGTAGGGTCATACTGAGCATGAATTTTATAGGGGATGATTGATTTACTACGTTTATAGATCTATAAATTAAATGAAGATAGCTTCTAAACTACAGCGATCAGTAACTTATGATATTATTTTTTTATTATTTGTATTTTAAATTCTTCTAAAACAAAACTAGCTTAAACAAGCACTGTACTTTGTAATGAATATTTGTATGAAAATTTGAAGCAAGCTAGACTGTTAGTTAAAAAGTTTAACAATAATTTACAATTTAGTATTTTTATTAAGTAAAAAGCAAAGGAAATAAAATATATTATAAGTTGATAATGGTGTCATAAAATATAGACCTTTAACTGTTGAATAGCGTCAAGTTTAATTGGTAATCGTTATAAACGGAGAAGCTGTGATTTAAAAAAAATGAGCTTACTCCACTTTTATTGATCGTAAAAAACTGTTTTTAATCTTTGTCTTGACTTTAGATATAAGAATAAATAAGTTAAACATAGATTAATGAAGAAAAAATCATGGATGACACATGAGATTCTGAAACTAATGGACGAGAGAAGAGAAACCAAAAATGACCCAGACAAATATAAAATCATAAATACATTAATAAGATCGAAAATCCGAGAAGCGAAAGAAAATAAGACAAGGGAAAGATGCGAAGAAATTAATACTCTGCAGTCAAAGTACGATAGTCACAACGTCGGCAACCCCTGATAATATACAAGCAGAACTACTCAAACTAATGGACAACGAATCAATAGCAATAATCTCAAAGATATTCAACAACATATACAACTCTGAAGAAATACCAACAGAATGGCTGAAATCTGAGTTTATTGCACTTCCAAAAAAAACAGGAGCTAAAAAATGCGAAGATTACCTACTATAAGTCTTATGAGTCATCTCCTAAAATTGTTCCTGAAAATAAATCATAAGAGAATCTACAAGCTCTGTGAATGTCAAATTTCCCCCAACCAGTTCGGATTCACAAATGCTGTTGGTACTAGAGAGACTTTTTTCTCAGTGCAAGTCCTATTCCAGAGATGCAGAGACGTCAACTGCGATGTAGGGGAACCTGGCCCAAAATGACATACTAGGGTAAAATGACACATCCGGTGTATCTCTAACTTGGCAACATGGCTATGCGCTAAGTTTTATACAAAAGCATCACGTGGTGCATAATTGATGTTCCAACGGGCGTCGCGATCAGTTCAGTCGTTTACTTGTTAAAAGATGGTTTGTGCTTTATTGAGTACCAAAATATTTTGGTAGGCGACGTATACTTCGCTATAAAACGTTTAAAACTTAAAAATTTTATATCTCTATTAGTTCCAGGTATGTATTGTTATTCATATTAACAGAAACATCATGTTTGGAAGCTTTGTTTGTTTAAACAAAAAATTTATTGTAAAAAACGTGTTCTTGTTCACACTTGGGCAAAACGACATATTAAATACTCGGGTAAAATGACATAGTATGTCATTTTGCCCATATAAATTTTAATAATAATATGGTAGGTAGAATATTAATGTATGGTATTTTTCTTTTTTAGTATGGTGGGACACTACGAAAGCAAAAGTACACGCCAGTCTTGGGATCCAGTACAAATGCAAAGAGCCATCCAGGCAGTCCAATGTGGAGACATGGGCTGGTTAAAAGCATCGATAACTTTTAATGTGCCCCAAGCTACTTTAAGTCGAGCATCAGACAAGAATAAACGGGTATCAGGTACTAATAAAGGTCTTGGCCGGTACGAAACTACGTTGTCTTTAGAATTAGAAAGAGACCTCGTAACATACATAAAACTCCTAGAATCAAGTTTGTTTGGATTATCTTGTGATGACGTTTGTGTTTTAGCCTACCAGTTAGCAGATCGAAATGGAATAGTACACAGATTTAACACAACCACTAAGATGGCTGGTTGGGATTGGTTACGAGGGTTTCGGTCTAGACACCCCGATATATCCCTTAGAAAACCCGAGTCCACGTCTGCAGCAAGAGCGCAATCATTCAACGGGCCGCAAATTACCAATTTTTTTAAACTTTTAGAGGATACTATTAGAAATAACAAAATTAATCCTACACGCATATGGAATGTGGATGAATCAGGCCTATCCACGGTTCAAAAACCCGGCAAAATATTTGCAACCAAGGGTCGGAAGCAAGTGGGCCTAATTACAAGTGCGAAAAGGGGGCAGCACATAATGATGGTTGCTTGCATTAGCTCAGTGGGGAATTATGTTCCACCAACACTTATATTTCCCAGGAAAAATTGGAAAAAGGAATTAATAGATGAAGCGCCTTTAGGAACTTTAGGAATAGCACAGGAAACAGGATGGATGACAGACGAAGTGTTCCTAACATGGATGAAACATTTTAAAGAATATTCTAATCCTTCTATAGAAGACAAGGTTATGCTGTTGCTTAATGAGCATGCGAGCCATAAAAACATTAATGTTTTAACTTTTGCCAAAGAACATGGAATAGCGATATTGTGTTTACCGCCGCACTGTACCCATCGTCTACAGCCGTTAGATGTATGTTTGTTTGGTCCATTAAAGAGCTACTATGATCAAGAAGTTACCAAGTGGATGAAGTGTCATCCAGGCAGAATAGTTTCGCAATACCAAGTTGGAGGATTATTTGCTACAGCGCGTATGGAAAAGCAGCTACACACCAAAATGCCGTTAGTGGATTTTTAAAGACTGGAATTTGGCCCCTTAATTCCGACATATTCCCTGATTATTTATTTAATCCTTCCAAAATAACAGATATTCAAGAAGAAGTTGCAATTCAACCCCTAACAGAGTCAAAAGAAGAGAATGATAATGTTTTGCGACATCAAGATTTTCCAGATCAAGGAAACAAACCGGTTTCTACACCTAGACCAAACTCACTTGAAAGTTGTTCTTTAATTAATCCTGGTATTCGTTCACTTGACATTTCACCCCTTCCATCGTGTTTAGGTGTCCAGCCACGCTCCAAAAAAAGAAAATCAGAAGGAACAAAAGTTCTAACGGCTACCCCAAATATGAAAGAACAAAAAGCCAAAGCACTCGAGAAGCGAGCTACAGAAAAACGTCAAGCTGAAAAGCGAGCAATTAAGAATCTGACTTTAATGACACAAGATCGCGAGGAGGAAACAAAGACCATTCTGTCAGATGATGACGAAGACGGAAATAATCCTCCATGTTTATATTGTAACAGTTTGTACTCCCATTCAAGGTCCAAATGATTCTGGATTAGGTGCCAAAAATGCTCAAAATGGGCACACTGTGTTTGTGCTGTTATCTCAAAATCGTGCAAAAAATTTATTTGTGAACTTTGCTAATTTAGTTTATATGACATTTTATCCATGTGATTGTGTCGTTTTAGCCAAATATACTTGGATAAAATGACATAGCAACGTTTATTTTGTTTCGTTTTTTTAATTAAAAAATATTGTGTTGTTAGAGTTTTATGTTCCATGATCTGTTCTACTTTCAAACAATGAACAACATTTATGTTTTTTTAAATTTTTATTAAAAAAATAAAAAAGTTATTGGACGACAAAAAAGTAGTATGTCATTTTAGGCCAGGTTCCCCTATACGCATGTCTGGTTGATTACAAGAAAGCGAGAAATCGAGTACAGCACGCCAATATGACGTAAATACTAAAAGAAGCTGGAATTAACAACCAAGATCTGAAAATAATTAAAAATATTTAATGAAATCAGAGAGCAAATCTCAGAGTTCAACACACTGACTATGTAAAAATTTTGTCTCCTCTAAGCTTCAATCTCTACTCTGAAAGAATATTTATCGAAGCTTTGTACGGATCTGAAAAAGGTATTCTACTAAATGGTTACCGGCTAAACAACATCAGATATGCAGATGACACCATAATATATGCGGACAACTTAGAAGACCTACAAGTTCTAATGAACAAAATCACGTATTACAGTCAACAATATGGACTTAATATAAACGTTAAGAAAACAAAGCTAGATTCACCTTCAATCGGATGGGGGCCTTCTTTAAGAGTTACAACTTCTCTCTTGATACAAGTTCAATCGTAAACCTTGAACGAAGATTTGTGCAAAAAACTGAAAGCAATTGAGATGAAGCTATATTGGATAATACTCAAGATCCTATGGACTTACCGAGTCAGAACTAAGGAGGTTCTCAGAAGAATGAATAAGAACCGAGAGGTGCTGACCACCATTAAATTTCGAAAGTTACAATTCTTCGAACATATTATGAGAAATAAATCCAGATATGCACCCCTTCAAGCCATCCTGCATTTTGGTTAAAGAACCTCAGAATCTGGTTCGATACAACATATGTGCAGCTTTTCCGCGCTGCTGCAGATAAGATTGCCATGATGATCGTTTCATTTTATTCGTGAATTCGTTTTATTCTTACATAAAAATATAATTGACTATCAAGAGAATTCGTTTAAGATTAGATCTCCTTCTTTTTTAGAAAAAAAAAATTCTAGCCCTGTAAAAGTTATGAATATATAAGAATTTTTATTAACAATTAAACATACAAAAAAAAAGTATCTCGAAAAGGAATTGACCGGTCAGATCTAAGGAAGTGTCATTCAAGAAATTTATAACTAAGAGAGTTAGAATATAATGCTGTTTAAATAAAAAAATATATAAAAGTTATTTCAAATATTTGGGAATTTATTGGGAAAAAAATCACATTTTAGGAGTTTAATCATTAATTTTGCATAAACTGTTCTCACGCAGCTCAAATTAATGTTTTTTGACGTACTTTAGTTTAATGTTGTGCCCATTTTACACTAAGATAATGATTTATTACAAAAGAAATAAAAATATTTAAAAAACAGCGTTTTTTGCACCAAGTGCCATAAAAAAAATTAGAACCAACATTTTACAGTTGCAAATACTTGGAGGTTACTCCAGGCATTGCTCTTTTTTAACGCTATGCTGTTTTCAAAAATTCACTAGTTAATACACGTTTTTTCTTTACAGTTTGGACTACAAAGGTAGGACCATTTAAACTGGAATATAAAAAATGTGATCGATACATGAAATTGATGTATTTGCTATTCTAGTTGGCCAAGACATTACCAGTAAACTGATACAGTAAAACTATTTCTAGAAGTTTATTGCAGTTAGAATTCCTTTTATATGTATCGTTTTATAATATATATTAAGTGTATATGTTAGATAATTAAATATATGTTAGGTATCAAAACCGTCTCTAAGGATTCAAAGAAACTATTATCATTACCAGAAGGAGATCTATAGAAGTTTAACAATACATACTTACTTTTTATTTAGGTAATATGATGTAGCTGCATTTATTTCAAAATGCTTAGACAATTCGAAATACACAGATTACAGTATTACCCCAATACGTGACCGATAATAAATTCAAAAAAAAAATCATAAAAAATTAGGTATATAGTAATGAATAATAGACGCTGAAGGTTTTCATTTTTCAGGCAAGAAAAAACAAATTTATAGAACTAAAAACTTGTCATGTAAAAACAATGTCATTTATAAATAAATACAAACTTCTTAAATACTCAAATTTTACATTTAAACATAAAATAATAGATGTGAACAATTTCACTTTTTTTATTTGTTTTAGAATCCCCATTATGCCGGAGATACACATGCCTGTTACTAGCACAATGGTATGCATACCAGTACCTAGCAATTACCATCTACTGTCTCCAAACTGGCAAGTGTGTACGTTTACATTTCACTCCAGACAAGTTGAAAAAGAGCAAAATGTGAAGGCCCCTATGATCTGCCAGGTACGTTTCATAAGGGTATGAGTATTATTACACTTTGTATTCCCGCTCATACCTCGGGGTGTCGACTATAGACTGTATGGCTCGTCCAGCATGCCATAGCATGTAGGATAGGGTGCATGTCATTTTTACAATGTAGACCCCCAAACTCCACGTCTTGACAAACATTAAAAAAAAATTAAATTAAAAAATTATAATCAAAATAAGAAAACGTATTCGGCGTATAGAGGATATTAAGTATGCTGGTCGGAAAAAAACATACTTTCTGTTTGCAAAATAAAATTCCAATCTAAAAAAAAATCGCAGCCGAAATAGATTCCGAAAATGTGATAACCAAAATATCACGACATGTATTATTGCGAAAATTAAATCAAATAAACAGTCAATATATTGAAACAAGTAGGGACAGTATTCTTATCGAAAGAGAAGATAATATTTTGTGGCAGAGGCCTTACGTAAAAAAAATTCAAATCGTGAAGGAAGAAAAATCAATTATTTAGACCAAACTTAACTAAATTACGGCAATTCTCTCCCAAAGGTAAGGCAAGATTTTAAAATTAGAAACCGTCTACAATCCTTTATTATTGAGTTATCATTGAGTCTGAAATCACCAGTTGGCAAAGGACGAAGACTCATTTGAACACACATAAGCAGTGATTCGTGTTTTTTGAAAAGGGTTTGTTACTTTTCAAATCCAAGAAAACCAATAACTATCATAAAGAAATGTAAGCTCAAAAATTGGGAGGTTAGTTGATTCAAAGATATTGTTAAACCTTAAACCAAATCATGTCGTCTTTATGGACATTGTATATAACCACAGTCGACAATTGGAGTCATCACCAATAACTGCCTGGCAGAAAGCTGACATCATGAACTGGCTCTCTTAAAATAATATATCATTAGATGACAATACGTTAAAATTAATAAATATTGCAAGAAGACATATACCCGCATACAAAAAATATGTTGTCGACAAAAAGGCTCTTGTAACGAAGACAATTGTTCTGCACCTCCCTCCTTACCGTAGCGAGGGAAAACTTTTAAAACGGATTATAAGAAAAGTTACACCAGACTAATGGAAAAATTGCATAACACATACTTGAAAAGAAGAAAGCAGAATGTGTGATGTAGACACTATAAAGGATGTTACTTTCCATTGAACCTGAATTATCAATAATTATCAATGTGACTAGTAGTGATTGCCATAGTTCCTCATCCTACGACTGGTTTTTTTCAGACAATAGTTAATATTTTGATCTTGTGTGGATATCCAACTACTTTGTCATTATTGCCTTATATATTGGGTAAGTTCATTTGTATAAATACATGTCAAATTAAACTATTTAACGTTTTTTAAAACTCCAACATTCGTTACTAAGTTTTAAAAGCTAAATAAGTTTCACGTAATTGTGTTTGAAATACATATAAAATTAGTAATAACAGATGTAGAGTAAGGAAGAAATTTCGGAACAAAAAACTAAAAACAAGAAGAACTACTTAGAAATTACGCTTTGAACAGGATTTGAATCTGTGTGTTCGTATTCATTTCGTAAACATAGCTACTACATAGGTATGTCAAGTTGGAAAAAAGTGTGATTCCCATCCCATAATAAGAAAAGATCACGATCATCAAATTTCAAACTGTTAATTTACGACCAAACTATTTCTTGCAAATGCTCCCGATAAATCAAATAATAGCATGAACGTATTTAAACTTTGTCATTAATTACACACTTAAACATTTAATATAACTTAATAGGACCACTTACAGAACCTATAGAAATAGGCAACGGGGCTCATTGAGCCCCATGCTCTTCAATTTAACCCTGGATGAAATCATCAAAATCGTTACAGAATGGAAAACAAAAAAAAATTAAAATACTCTGTTACGGAAACGACGCAATATTAATAGCCCAAGATGAAGGTAGTCTGTAAAGACTGGTCACTATATGGCGAAACAGACACATTAACACTGAGATGAAGTCAAGAATTTATAAAGCCAGTATAAGAACAACAAAGACCTTAGAAACAAAACCCGACACAGCCATAACGCAAAGGCTACTGGAAACGTCAGAGATGAGAGTACTGAGAAGAATTAGAGGAAATACGCTGAGAGATCAAGAGGAGGAAATATCAAGAGATCGTCATCGAGTCACCAATCGGCAAAAAAGTATCGGACGAACGCGAAAAACATGGAGTGACAATCGTCCATAGAGGTATTACTTATAAAGAGAAAAAAGAAGAAAAAAGAGAAGAAGGAACATTTAATCCGCGACGTGTAGAATTGTGTTACCACTGCAGTTACAGAGCCTTACCCTTTTTAATATATGAGAAATACCTTGGACATCTTTATTATGTCTTTAATATATCATCATCATCACGTAGCTCTACAACCCTGAGTGAGTCTTGACTGACTGTACCACTTTTTCCCAATTTGTTCGGTCTTCCATCAACTTAGGGTCAAATGGAATGTTCATTTTCCGAAAATCTGCTTGGATGTTATCTCTTCATCGCATTCTGGGAAGTATGAGTGGTTTTTTGCCTATGGGAATCTCCTCCCATACCAGTTTTACAAGTCTCTCGTTATGTTGTCTTTACAGGTGGCCTGTCCATCTTAGTCGCTGTGATTTAATTTCTTGGACAATATCGGCGTCATTGTAGAGTGCTTTTAATTCGATATTGGTTCTGATCTTATACTGGTTTGTGGTGATGTCATGGTGAGGTCCGAAAGTATTTTTCGTTCAAAGCGCCTGAGCTTTTCTTCGTTTGCTTTGGTCATGGTCCACGTTTTGCATCCGTATGTTATTATAAGTCTGACGATGGATTTATAGATTTTAATCTTTGAACTTTTTGTAAGTTTTTTTGATTATATGTGCTTATCCAGTGCGATGTAGACAGCGGTTTGCAGATTAGATTCTGTCTTTTATTTCTTCAGTAACATCGTTGTAAGCTGTGATAACGGCCCCCAGATACTTTGTACTCTTTTGAAATTGAAGGTGCTGATCGTCACATTTTGTCCTATTCTGTCTCTTCTTGTCGTTCTATTTATACACATATATTTCGTCTTCTCTTCATTAATCTTCAGCCCTTCATCACTTGTTGCTCCTTTCACCTTGTTGAAGATTTCTTTCGTGGATTGGATGGAGTCTCCAACTAGATCTATGTCATCTATGCATATGCGAGTAACAGCTTGGGACCTTGAACCGATAGCAATTCTGTTTTTATTTCGGCCGACCTCATGGCTTTCTCTAATACAAGGTTAAAAAGTAGTGGAGATAACGCATCACCCTGTTTGAGTCCTTTGTTGATTTCAAAGTTGCCAGTGTATTATTTACACGTACTTTAGATATTCCACCCTTCATACAGACTTTGGTCATCCGAATAAGTTTCTTTGGGTATTGAGAACTTCGCCATGGCATTCCATACTTGGCATCGTTCTACGCTATCATATGCCCGTCTAAAGTTGATGAAAAGATTGTGTGTAAGTCTGTTATACTCTTATCCCTTTGCTAGAAGTAGTCTCAGCGTAAATAGTTGATCTATTATTGATCTGTTTGCCCTAAAATCGGCTTGATATTCGCCTAGGACATTTTCAGCATAAGGGATTAGTCTACTAAGAATGATGTTTGAGAGGGTTTTATATGCCGTGTTTAGGAGTGAAATTCCTCTATAATTCGCGCATTTTGTTTTGTCCCCTTTTTTGTCGATTGGCACTATTATTGTTTTCTTCCATCGTGCTGGTATCCTTTCTTCTAACCATATGTGCGTTTTTAGCTGGTGGATTTGGCGATGTAGTGTGTCTCCCCCATGTTTTAGAAATTCTGCTGGTATCTCGTTCGTACCCGGCGCTTTGTGATTTTTCAGCTTATTTAAGGGCTTTTATGGTTTCTTCAAAGAAGAGAATTTTGACGGGCATGTCCGCTGTGATATAAATATCTTCTTTGTATTGTTCTTTCTGTATGATGTTTAGAAGTTCCCTAAAATACTCTTTTCATTCTTCAGTTACTTCTTTACCGTCGATTATCATACGGCCTTGAATGTCTCTCAGTGTATGAATAGAGTTGATTCTATGTCCTCTTTTCTCAGAGGAAATTGCTTTATAAAATTCTCTGGAGCCTAGTTTGGGCCGATCTCTCTCCATAGCTTCATATTTTTGTTGTTCGTAGTTTCTTTTTTTTGTGCGTATTATTTTTCTTGTTTCTTTTCGTCAGTCGTCATATTCCTTTTTACTTTGGTCTGTTTACAGTTGTATCCAGGTCTTCCTTACTGTTTGTCTTTTTCTAGATGTTTCCGACATTCCTCGTCATGTCTTTAATACGTATAAGATAAAAAGAGAAAAGAAAGAAAACAATATGGCATTAACCGGCCTCCAAATAGACAGTGTAGACAGTAGATCCAAATATATTGAAGGGTACTGTGAACAATTTTCTTGAAACAAAATTAAGTGTAAAAATGTAAGTAAAAGCAGCGAGAAAGATAAGAGAAGGAGTATGTAAGCTAGATAGGTAAGCGTAAGTAATGAAAAAATCATGTAAAATAAAGCTAAACTGAAAAATCAGGGACCAACGTATATGTATATATTAATCTCGACCTAACTGCACTAGAATGACAAGTGCAGAAAGAAGTAAGACAAAATGGCAAACGAAAAAAAATTCAAGGAAATTTAGTAAGAATTGAATTTAAAAAACTAACTGCAGGAAAGGAATAATGGAAATCGAACGGGATCAAAGGAAAACTAGAAAAAAAAAACAAAAAAATAAGAGTAAAAATTATCGATAAAATTGTAATATACGGTAACGAACATAAAAATGGATAAGTAAACAAGTAAAATAAATATTATTCGGCAGGAAAGGACAGTGCAAAAAAAAAACAAGACGAAAAAAACAAGGACAATAGGAAAGAAGTTTGGGAGTTGGGAACCTGATATATTAGACATATACAAGATAAAGAAAGGAGATGGAATTCGAAGAAACAGGGCTAGATATACTGAAAATAACTGAAACTAAGAAAAAAGAACAAGGAATGGTAAAAACAAAAACTGATCATGAAAATTATGTATTTAAATATAGTGAATAAAAGAAAACAAGAGAGCAGCAGCAGGGTTAGGATGAAAATGATCATGTATTTATATATAGTCAATAAAAGAAAACAATAGAGCAGTGGCAGGGTTGGGATTCATAGTGCACACTAGATTAACAGAACAAATAACTTATTAAGAAGTCTGGTCAGAGAGGATACTTTCAGATGAGATGAAAGGGAAAAGCAAAAATTTAAAAACAATAATAATTGTTTATAGCCCAAACGGTGACATCTCGGCTTAAAATATGGATAAATCCTGAGAAGAATTAGCATTTGTCACGGAACAAGCAAAAGGTAACAAGAGAACAAGCAAAAATATATATTTAGTAGGTGTGGTCAATAGCAGAATAGGCGCAAATAATCAAAAATATAAAAAGGTATTATGAAAATATGGACAAACAGCACAAGACAATAAAGGCATAAGAATGCTAGACTTCTTTATGATGCACAATTTAGTAATAGATAATACACTTTGTGTAAAAAAAATATCCACAAGATGAGTTCAAAGTAGAGAAGAAAAATCAATAATTGATAGTTACAAAAGTTAGAAGGGGTCCAGAAATAGGAAGTGACCACCATTTAGTAGTAATGAAAATAAAACAAAATGAGTCATATAATAATAATTTTAATAAAATACAAGAAAAGAAACAAAAATATAAAACTATTATGTCATATAAATTAAGAAATAAAGAAAATACCGAGAAGTACTTGATAATTATGAATCAAAAGGTAGAAAATACTAAAGAAACTATATAGGGTTAAAACGTAGAACAACTATGAAATTACTTCAGAGAGGATATAATAAAGACAGCGACAGAAGTACGTGGAACAGGTAAGAATAGACATAAAAGCAAACTGCATGGTGGAATGAAGAATTAAAACATAAAACAACAAATTAAGAGAAAGAAAATTGCGTGGAAAATATTCTTATATATAAATATAAAAAAAAAACATCAAAAAGCTATTAAGAATATTAAAAATACAGAATACTAGTAAGGAATTTGTTATGGAAGCAAAAAATGCCAAGTGGACAGAATTTGAAGAAAATATGGAAACAGTAAAAAGAATAAAAAAAATTTCTATGGAGTTTTAAAATCAATAAAAAAAAAGAAAAATACAAGACATAAAAATATAAAGAATAAAACTGATGAACTGTAGCATCTCTCGGAAATGTAAAAAAAGCAACAGAGTTATTACTAAAGATATTTAATGCGATATGGAGAGATGAATAGATACCAATCGACTAGCAGAAGGCTCAGCTCTACCGATTTATAAAAAGGCGATTGTAATGGATTATAAAAACTGCAGAGGAATAACACTCTTAAGTACTGCCATGAAAATTATGTTGGCTACTTGTTAACATCAATATCAGACACGATTCTCTAAGCTGCTAAGGCTCACATTGACAAAATAACTTCCAAAATCATAAAGCAGTCCCTTGGTGAAACTCTTTTTATAAAAAGACAATTCAAAATAGCTCTAATCAGTGTCAGAAAACAGGAGTCTTGAAAATCTAATTAATTACAAAAAAAAACAAAGCAAATATTTCAAGCCAAAGCCAAACACGTCATAAAGAAAATAAAAGATCATTCTGTTAGGCTTACATATCAAATTCAAGGTCACAAAACTAATAATAAAATTACTTTATTTGAAATTGAATTTTAAATATAATAGAGATTACCACACATGAACTTATTTCATCACCTCTGCCAAATATTTCGAAGTGAAGATCAGAATAAAACTGATCATATTAATTGGTCTCATCATAAAATATATCTACATAGAAGTAATCTGAATTATCTGAATATAATAAATCCCTGAGGTAATAGCAGAAACACCACAACTGGGTCTAATGATATTTCTTTGTGCATTCCTAAGGCATTTGTCTAACTATGTTCTCAATAAACTCCTAACTTTATAAAACCTAATCTGGAGATCAGATAAAGTTCCATCTGAAGGGAGCAAGTTTATTATAGTTCCCATACTAAAGCAAAATTAGCTAACTTTTTTATCACAATCTTTACTGAAAGTTAATTGAAAAATGATCAACAAATGTCTTTCATGGTACTTTGAAAAACACAAGATTATTCCAAAAGAACAATTTACCTACCGGAGATAGCACTCTTCAAAATGAATATCAAACAAGATCTAATAGCAGCTATCTTCGATGTAAAAGGCGCATTTGGTACCATCTTTATAAAAGCAATTCTTGACAAACTTTCTTATTGTAACGCCACTGGCAACATATACGCATTTACAAAAAACTTTATAACATCTAAAATATTCAGAGTTTCTGTCAATAGATTTTTTATTCTCTACGGATTAAACATGATGTCTCCACCCATCAAATGCATATTATATGCCGATGGCCTAATAAGAAAATTAGATTTATGGGCATGTACCGTTAAGGTAAATTCAACGCAACTACTAGCAAAATTCTTGTGGTAACTACTAAGGAAATACTTAGTAAATGATCTACAAAACAAACTTAATTTTTTTATAAAAAAAAAGACCTTGTGTTTTTCTCGAAATTTGCCATATTATTGTTTTATTGTGACAATAATTTCTTCATAAACACATTAAATAAAAAAATAGCAATTTTGATTTTGTAAATTATAAAAAAAACTTCAAACGTTTGCAGTTATTGTTAGATACCATCAGAAGCGATTTCATGACTACTGGTAAGATACGAGTAAAAAAACGGAAACTACATGCTTTTATCTTTAGAGATCCTCCTGAGAAGAGAAAAGACCGTGTAAGAGAGTAAGAAGTGAAAAGTAAACAGAGTGATAGATGTTTATTATGGACGGGTGCGGGACTACCATAGTTAGGCAGGTCCCTGGGGATATCCGGGATGAATCTTGGAGGAGGGGCGGCTGCCCGCCACCAAATGCCGCCCGCCGCCGCCACTTCTTGGACAAATTGCCGGCAACGAACAAACGGAGACTTGGATCGTGTCGCTTCAAACATTCCACCACAAAATTGTGTCAGGTAAAATAAAGTGCTACATGAAATTAAGGCGCAAATTAAATCATTTCAATACTTATAAGAACTCATACAGTCGATTATTAGGCTAGTTTCAATAAAAATAATAGATAAGCAATATTAACTATTCTTAGTTGTAATATTAACTATTTTCATTGTAGATTTTTCAACCAGTGCTCTCTGTATTTCTGAAAAACCGTACAGAATTTATCTATTTGCCAAAATCTCTGAAAAATTAAACATAATTTCTCTATGTATTTCTAATCTGCAACTATTTACAAACTAATTCTTCTTCTTCTTCTTCAGCCTTCATTTATCCAATGTTAGACATAGGCCTCCTCCAATTGCTTCCACGCTTCCCTATCTTTTGCAATTCTCATCCACTGCTTTCCAGCTACAGCAGTTATATCGTCTATCCATCTCTTTTTAGGTCTTCCCACGCTTCTTTTTGTTTCTCGAGGTCTCCAGAATGTCACTTTATGAGACCATCTGTTGTTGTCTTGTCTTGCTACATGTGCTACCCATTGCCATCTCAATGTCGCTATTTTTCCCATGATGTCGGTTACTTTAGTTCTTCGACGTATTTCGGTGTTGGGAATTTTGTCTCTGAGGCTTATATTTAACATGGCCCTCTCCATGGCCCGTTGAGTTACTCTTAATTGTTCTGCCATTTTTCTTGTTATTTCCATAGTTTCCAATCCATAAGTTGCAACTGGTAGTATACAAGTGTCATAGGTTTTTCGTTTTATGTGAATTGGGATTTTTCCGTCTTTTAAAATGAAGCTCAACTTACCAAAAGCAGCCCATGACAATTGTGTCCTTCTTTTAATTTCTAGGGTTTGATTTTCCTTTTCGTTTTTAATTGCATGTTCTAGATATATATATTGTTCTACCTTTTCTATATTGATGTTATGTATAGTGATGTTTTCTAGGCTCTTGCTTAATATCTTTGTTTTGTCGAGATTCATTTTTAATCCTATTTGATTCGATTTGTGATTTAAATCTTGTAGCATTGATTTTAGTTCATGGATATCTGTGCTTATTAGTACTTTGTCGTCTGCAAAACGCAAATGGTTAAGATATACTCCATCTATTTTTAATCCCTTTTCGGCCCAATTTAGTTTTTTGAAAACATTTTCTAACGCCAAAGTAAATAATTTGGGTGAGATGGTGTCGCCCTGTCTCACACCTTTGCCAAGGTCTATTTTCATAGTTTCCAGATCATCAACTATTTTTACGTGAAAAGTAGCATCATCGTATATATTCTTAAGGAGGGCAGCATATCTTGAATCTACCCTGGCGTCGTCCAATGCTGTTAAGAAAGCCTGTTTCTCGATACTGTCGAATGCTTTGTGATAATCGACAAATGCCAGATGTAGTGGTATGTTGTACTCTATTGTTTTTTCAATAACTGTCCGGATTGTTTGCAAGTGATCGATAGTGTCTAAAACCCTTACGAAAGCCTGCTTGCTCCACTGGTTGGTATGCATCTAGTTTAGCTGTCAATCTATTTGTTATTATTCGGGTTAGTAGTTTTTAAAGGTGTGACAATAATGCCTTTGCTATTTGTCCTTCCAATAGGCATTTATTCAGGCCTCTTCTAATGCAGTACCTCCCATTTTTAGCATATCTGAAGTAATTTTATCTTCTCCTGGTGTTTTCCCATTTTTCATTTGTTTTAGGGCGGCTCTAATTTCTGATGTTATTATTTGAGGGAAGTCCTCTGAGCCCACATTTAAAATATGTTTTGTTGGTAGACCGGGGTTCGGAATAGTAGAAGTATACAGCTTCTCATTATATTTTCGGATTTCTCTAACGATCTCTTCCTTATGCGAGCACAATGTTCCACGATCGTCTTTTATCTTTATGATTTTATTCCTGCCAGTGGATTTACATGTTTTTAGTACTTTCATGTTCTTATTGTTTTCTATGGTTTCAAGAATCTGGTTTGTTCTATAAGCTCTGAGATCTTTTCGAATATTTTTCGTAACGCTTCTGTTGAGCGCTGTATAGTCCGGGTTATCTCTGTTCGTTCTTCTTCTTTTCTCTATCTGTTCTAGAGTTTCGGGTTTTAATTTAGCTTCCTTTTGTTTTGTTTCTGCTTCCAAACTAATTCATAATACCGTTTTTACCTTATATCTCAAAAATATCTAAGAAAAATATAGACCTTATCAACCTCTACATTGGCCACGTCAAATAATAAATAGCATGTTTTCGAGATCTGTTCCGAGAACACTACCTTATGGGACTTAATTGGGTAAAGTCATCGTGATGTGTTACAAGGTAATGGTGGTCTGGCCGGTAGGACCTTAGGGTTTGAAAGTAGTTGCTGGGAAGGGATTTTTTGATTTTGTACAAAAGGCCACTATTTAATATATTTTACATACAGAGCAATATTTTCTGTTCTACAATGATTGGCGTATTTGTTGGTAAATCCTGTCAATTTGTTCAGTAGCATAAAACTAAACTGGTGATGAGGTATTATTTATTTGTCAATTAAATGGCTCTCTTCTGGATAACAGTAGTCTTTCCTATATTTTAGACATATTTTTACATTTCAATATTTAGCAAGCTAATTGGTATGTAGTACTTTATTTCCTCCAAGGATTTTCCGGGTTTTGGAATTAATATTATTTGGGATAATTTCCAAACTAGAGAAAAATGTCCTGTTTTTAATTCGTTATACAGTTCTGTAAGATAAAATAGAGCTTTTTTTGTTAATTACTTTAAGGTTTTTACGTTAATTAGGTTATATTCTGTTGGCTTTTTGTGGTTTAATTTTTAATTTGGATTTTAGATAAATTAGAATTTTATTATTTATATTAATACGTTTATCTGCAGGAATCGGCTGAAAAACCATTTTAAGATGATCAGCGAAAATTTGGGATTTCTCTTTATTGCTTTTCGCACATACGTCATTCCCGGATTGGTGGATTGAAGAATTGAGGACGTTATATTTGCCTGGTTGCTTTTCAAAGTGAATACTCGGTAGCTCCCGTTTTGTGGTTATTTAATAAAGCTTTTAAGGGATGTAAGAGATAGTGATGCAAAACATATAGCCTCTCCGATCCAAATGTCAATCTCATCTGCCGTGTTATGGTCTTATTCCTGAATATTTGGTGCATCCTGCCAGATAACAAACTAAAGAGTAAACTAAAACTAAAGTCAATAAACGTATTTTTATCTTTAATTGTGGCTTATTCCCAGCTTAATAGTAATTAAACTAAAGAGGCTTTGAAATCCGAAAGATTGCTGGTATAAGCAAACCCCCACTTACTGGCAACGGCTTTCGGGCGGATAAGCCGGTAAGTGACAGTGCCCTCTTTTATCGTAGGATTGGAGAACTGGCCCCAAAGGCGGATGTGCTAAGACATTAACCAACGGCATAAGAATACGGAAGGCAACGAATAACCACTCTATTAAAGATCGTAAGATATCCCTAGTCGAATCATCATGAAATGAGAAGACAGAGTAAGTAGACGTGTACTGATCATGGGTATCGGAGACCAAGATCCGGCAGGAAATTAGTCAGGCTTTTCAGGTCATCAACCAGCGAAATCCCTACCAGAAAAAGGCAGACTGTGAATTTATAATTGGAACGTGGAATGTTATCAGCATGTTCCAATCCGGAAAAAACACACAATGTAATCCGACAAATGAAAAGAATTAACATCAATATTTTAGGAATAAGTAAAACCCGATAGATAGGAAATGGAAAATGTAAAGTTAGATACCATACCATAAAGAAAAAATAAATAAATGTCTAAACACCATACAGATTGAAGAGAAATGCAATGAAGAAAATATCCACAAAAACTGGTCAAAAATTAAGGCTGATTAAATAAAACCATCAAAAAAAGTATCTATGCAAAACCAAAGAAAAGAAAAAAGATTGGATGACGGACGAAGTACTAAATTTGACAAACAAAAGAAGAGTGTATAAGGACAAAAATAATTCATTGTACCAGCAAAACACAAAACGAAATACGGCGACAAATTTTAATAACAATGGAAAATTGGTTAAAAGTAAATGTAATTAAACAGAAATACTACAAAATAAACATAACGGCTTAAATTTATACAGAAAATAAAAGAATTAAGTAGAAGATCAGAATGCAAACAAAATATACTAGTTAATGAAAAGAGAGACACAGTAATGGATCTTCTTCTTCCTATGCCATCCCCATTAACGGAGGTTGGCGACCACATTTCTAAAAGTTTTTCTGTCTTTTGCAATGTAAAATAATTCATCTATAGTCATGTTTGTCCAGTCTCGAATATTTCGCAGCCATGACTTCCTCTTTCTACCTATTCCCTTTTTGCCATCGATTCTACTCTACATGATGACCTGCCGAAGACTATATTTATCATTTCTCGGTATGTGTCTAAGGTATGCAGTATTGCGTACTTTTATTGTTTTCAACAATTTTTTGTCTCGACCCATACTTCTTAGCACTTCCTCATTGGTCACCCTGGCAGTCCATTGAATTCTCAACATTCTCCGGTATATCCAAAGTTCAAAGGTTTCAAGCTTCTTAACTATTTGCGCTTTTAATGTCCATGTTTCTATCCCGTACAGTAGTTGCAACCAGATGTAACATTCAACAAATCTGAGTCTCAGCGCAGTATTCAGATTTTTGTCACAGAACAATTGCTTGAATTTTAAGAACGCTGCCGTTGACATTTCTATTCGTACTCTGATCTCTTGGTCTGGATCTAATTCTGTGTTGATGAGCTCCCAGATATTTATATTTTATCACTCTCTCTATTTCCTGTCCACAAAGGGTTAGTTATTCATTATTTATTGGACTCCTTGATACAATCATAAATTTGGTCTTATCTGTGTTGATGTCAAGTCCCATTTGAATGTATTCTCTATTTATTGCATCTAGTAAAGTTTGAAGTTCTTCTATACTCTCAGCCACAATTACCGTGTCCTCTGCAAATGTCATGGTGTTTACGATTTCTCCACCAATTCTTATTCCATGTTTTCTTTCCCATAAGGCTTTCCTGAATACAACCTGTGAGTACACGTTGAAAAGCGTCGGAGATAAGACGCATCCTTGCCTGACCCCTCTCGCAATAGGTATTTTATTTGTTTCTATATAGTTAACCTTTACTACTGCTTTCTGGTTTCAGTAAATAGATTTAATAAATTCAACGTCTGTAATGGATATGGAAAAACAAATTGATGTTATGGGCAAACTATATAGAACAGCTGTTTAACGACAAACGAGGCAAAATAGATAACGAATATTTCGTTGAAGAAACTGGGCCAGAAATGACAAAGTGAATTAAAACACACAATTAAAGAAATGAAAACTGGAAAAGCAGAAGGACCAGACGAAATACCGAAAGTATTGCAACGCCGACTGCGATATACATGTTATTGTCAAATTATTTAATATCATATACAGAGTAAGTATATTACCTAAAGAATGGCTTCTATCAACATTCGTGGCTATACCGAAAAAAGACTAGAAAAGGCTAGAAGTGCATTCAATAATATGAAACAAATATTATGTTGTAGAGGCATCAGCCTAAATCTTAGAAAACGAGTACTTAAGTGTTATGTCTTTTCTATTATTTTGTATGGGGTGGAGTCATGGACTTTAAACAAACAAAGTCTCAATAAATTGGAAGTAATTGAAATTATGACATATCGAAGAATGCTGACTGAGAATCTCCTGTATAGACAGAATAACCAATGAAGAAGTACTAAAAGAATAGAGAACAGCAGGGAGATAATGGATTCTATCAAAATAAGAAAACCACAATATTTGGGTCATATAACACATAGTGACAGATATGAATTCCTTAAACTAATAATGCAGGGAAAGACTTAGGGAAAGCGCAGCATAGGTAGAAGAAGAATGTCCTGGCTGAGAAACCTATTATAATAGAGAAAAATGTGTAGTAAATTACAAGGCAGACACGGGACAGTTGAGCAATATCTACTGTAATATTCTTAGTATGTTAAAATAATTTTTCTGTTTACAAGTATATTTTAAATCAGCCTGTAAATTTTTTAATGTGTAATTTATTGTGTTTTAATTGTTTCTTGTTTGTTTTTGTTTGCTTTATATATTTAATTACAAATGACCTAGGTGCTTTTAACTAATAGTGTTAGTATTGTTTTGAACATATTATGTACAAGAACATTTTTAAATATTTTTAACACTAAATCTGTAAGTAATTCATAGTTTATTTTCACCTTATATTTTTACAAATTTTAACAATATTTTAGTCGTCTCCTGATGAAGCTGACAAAAAATCAGTTTTTTTCAAATAACAGACTACATACATGTATTAAATATATATATATATATATATATATATATATATATATATAATATATATATATATATATAATATATATATATATATATATATATATATATATCTATATATATATATATATATATATAATATATATATATATATATATCTATCTATATATATATTTATATATATATATATATATATATATATATATATATATATATATATATATATATTAATGTGATATTCAAAGTCTTAAGTCCGCCAAGCAAATAAATAGCTAATTAATTAATTAATTAAACTTATTTAAATGCTATGATTATGATTCTATCACACTATTTAATTCTCTTGTCTCAGGGTTATACTCGTGCTTCAATATCTATGCTTTACATATCAATATCTGTATAGCTTATTAGTCGAATTATTTTAATTACTTTATTTTGAACTTTGAAATATATTTAGCAAACCAATATTTTTCTCGATTTTACATATCATAACAATATATATATATATATATATATATATATATATATATAATATATATATATATATATATATATATATAATGAAAGGATATAATATTTCTATGCGAACAATATATTTCGGTTTTCCCGTGGTGGAATAGACTAGTAGGACAATCTTCCGGATCCCGTTTGTGAAGTAGAGATGGACTCCTGTCTTGAGGCAATGAGGACAATCAGTCACCCTTGTTCTTATTTCCACGTAGATATTTGTCTGCTCTTCTTGCCTCGGAATCTACTCAACTGCAGACTTGAGACTCATTTTGTGACCGTCTTTTATTTTCTTTCACTGTCACACAGATTGTAGGAAGACGAATACGTTGGTGACAACATTCTAAGTCTTTTACGTTTAGTGTAATGATATTATCTACTTTTTAGAAGTTTGTGTAAATTGGACTAAATATTTTTTGTTCGTAGAAATAGATATTAACGTAGATAAAGAATATATTAATATTTTTTAATGCTCTTTAAATTACAATCTACTTAAAGTGGAGTTACTGAAATATTCCTACTAAAAGGAGATTAAGCTGGTTCTTGGGTTATTGTTATAATAAGCAAGAATTAAAACAAATATAATAGGAAAAAGATAAAGATAAAGTATAGAAAAACAGTAATAACACAGTGGGTAAATCCTTTTTTTCTACTATTCTTAACTTCGTATCTGTATTATCTGTTTTTTGTGCTTTTACTGCGATTGCTTACAGATATTATTTTTTATGTTGAAGTCTTAAAAGGATGGATTATTATAACAGACACATTAATGATAACTTCAAAATATGATAAGAGGATAAAATATCACATAATTATCTTGTGTGGTTCCTAAAAAGAGCAAAAAAAAAGATAAATCAGTATTAAATAAGTTATTTCTCGTTTTTGCTACTACTATTAACTTTCTATTGTTATCCTTTGCGTTTTGTGATACGTATATTATTTCTGGGAAATACCAATTGTAGACTACTCTTCTTCTAAAGTAGTATTAGGAGCGGTCTTCCAATACTAGCATGTTCCAATTTATAATCTCATTTTTCTTCTTCGCTTTTCTCGTCAAGATAAAATACGATCTAGAAATCGAGACGTAAAGTACAAAATATTTTTTTATTATAATCCTGGTTTATTCACACCAAATATATTCATATAGAGTTCTATATGAAGTATATATGTCTATATACTTCATATAGACACTTACTGTCAGAAATCATAGGTGGCGCATGTCAAGTAGGTATTTTTGTCAGTTTTGAAATATAACGACTATACTGTATGTCAATTGGCTAAGAAAAGGCAATTTATTTGTTTAGATTATGAAACATATTATGGAAATTTCTATACATTACAAGCTTTTCATAAAAATATTAAAAATAATATTAAAATATTTTTATTGAATTGATGTGGAGACTATTGTTCAGTTTATTGCTTCAAAGAATCATTCCATGGTCTTACTTTTTTTAACAGACTAGCACAAATGGGTCAGAACATGTATATGATAGACAAGAAGTTGTACAAGAACTAAACTCTGCGGAAGCTCACTGTTTAGTTTTCTTTCTTTACTTATTTCGTTACTCCTAACTGATTCTAATCTTTCACACAGCATCTGATTAATTAATCGAGCAGTTGCTTTGCAAGAAATATTATTTGTAAGAACTTGTATATGAGTCCTTCTCTATTCACTGTACCATATTTAGTGATCTAGATTATAAAGAATTAATCTTAGGACACTGGTACACAATATATCTTACACTGGTAGATTATAGGCGAAGTCATTCTTAAGGTCGCGGCATATTATTATGCAGGTATAGTTTCCGGCACGTAGCGTTTCCACTCCAGCAATCGGACTGCGAGTTCACGTTTTCATATATAGAACGTTTCAGTTTGATTCGGTGAAGATATGATCTTTATTTTCGAGACAAAAATTATGTGCAATTGTTCTTCTACTTAACGATAAAGAAAAAAAACTGTAGTAAAAAGAAGGTTTAAAGTACATCCAATGCTAAGAGAAAGGAAAAAGGAAGGTGAATACTGAACTTTATATAATGAATTAATTGATGACGATGAAAAATGTTATGGATATTTTAGAATGAATTGGATTTAGTTTGAATATGTTTTAAATTTAATCACATCTTTAGTTAAAAAACAAAATACTACCGTTAACGAAGGCATACATATCAAACCAAAGAGTATTTTTAGAAAAAGAAGAGGTATCACTTCCGTGCAAAAGTCCTGTCTATCACTTTCGTATTTAGTTGTGACAAAGCAATGAAAATACATGCATAAATGACAAAATGGCCTCGAAAAATATTTTTTCAAATACTCTGTATCAAAATCAGACAAATACTTAAATAAACAACGAGGGAGAAACGACGGAGATCTAATTCACATTATCCGTACCAACCGGTTACGACTCGTTACGTAGCCGTCGGCATCAGTAAAATATTGTGTTCGAATATACTGAACGGAAACGTTAAGTGTCTGTTACGATACATTCCAGACAGTGTGAGTTGTTGATATTTAAACATTTAAATTATATTTTTCGGAAACTACACGCTACGAGCTGGAAACGCAACGTGCACGATAATATGCCACGACCTTAAGAGGTAAGAAATACAAAAAAAATAGATGTAAAACAACCAAAAAGAAACAGGTAAGAAAACAGCTCTTCAAAAGAAAAGGGCGCGCCACTGTTTTTAAATGTTTGAGTTAAAAAAAAAAAAAGGAATGTTTACAAAACAAAGAAAAAACGTAAATATAATTGTATACAAAGTTATAAAATATAACACATACTACAAAATGATCAAATGCAATAATCAGATAGAAAAGTAGTTAAATATCATATCATATCAAATGTACAAATGAAGGCGACCTTTGGGAAGTGGGTCTACAGATCACTAGTTAGGGGATACTGATATCAGAAATAAAAAGAAAACTCGAAATTCTAGTTATATGTAAGAAGATTCAGGCACAAATCTTCTCTTTTTTCTTCCTTCTTATGTAGGCTTTAAGGACTATTTCTTCTTCAATATTTACCTCCTAAATTGTTTAAATTGCCGCACCATCGTTTTCTAGGTCTGCCAATACTTCTTCGTCCATTTGATGACTTATCTCATGCTATTCGAACTATTCTATCCTCTGCCATTCTAATGTGTTCGTTGAGCTCCTATTTTTATTTCGTCACCCATCCAGAAAAACTGCCAAAGGTACACTTGATCCCCATAGATCTATTCAAACGCCTAAAAAATATTGCGTGTACCGGCGAAATTCCGGTACGGTTTGACTCGTTGACTTCAAGATATTCTAAATCTATAAGATTTTCAGGAGCTTCAAGATCTTCGTGATCTTCAAGATCTTCAAATTCTTAAAAAACTTCAAGATCTTCAAGATTCAAGACGGGAATCTTCCAATTCCCTCACATCCCCGATTTCTCCCCAGTAAAAAATTTTATCACCCGGCTCCACTTAAAGGCATCTAGCAGAGGTATGTGTCAGTATAAACAGCAATTATTGTACCATTCTCTCTCGAAATTCTAAAACGCAAATCACTAAGCAACAAGTAGCCCTAGTTGATAACTGATGTAAACAAAAGAGACTGGCAGCCAAATCTCAAAAAGTAGACATTATCAACTTCACAAAAAAGACAGCATTACAAGGCCTAAAACCACCAGTGCTGGATGGAACAGAGATTATATTTACCAAAAGAACAAAATATCTATGGATATATTTTTATCATAGACTTACATGGAATACTCATATGCTGAAAACCACACATAAAGTTAATATGTCCTTAGACAGAGATAGAAGGATGTATGTTAAAAATTGTTAGCTCAACCCTAAAATGACCCTTTGGTTATACATATGGGTTAAAGGAGGCTAATATTGAAAAAGAAAAAGCCTATTTACAAGAAGGAGGAAGAAGAAAAAAGTTAATAGACCAACGATAATCCATGGGTCTAAAACGTAGTGGACAAAGACGCAGCAAGTGGCAGCAATCAGAATGCTAAATAATACATAAAGGTTAAAATGCCTGTGTATTATATGAGCCATAAAAATAACTCCTAAAAGCGGCGTCTGAAGTCCTGCTAAATCTTTCACCACCACTTCATATATCTTTGTATAGAGCGAAGCAACGTCTGTGATGTGCAGAATAATGCATAGTTAGCAACACGTAAGCCAGCTGCATAGTGCTTACAATAAAAAGCTATTCGAGAAGCTAAAAGCAGATATCCTAATGGGACAATCCATCGATGCAGCAGCTACTAAATATGGCTTTGACAATAGTTTTAAAATTAATACACCAGACAGGGAAGACTGGAAGGAAGGTACCCATACAAGCAGAAGCTACATGAAACATTAATGGCTAAAAAACAGTAGGGACAAAGTAAGGAATACATTTCCCGATAAGTCTATCTAAAAATATCACAATTTTCCAAGAGGAAATAATGGCAATCCATTACGGTATGGAAGAAATAAAAAGGCAGAAAAGTACGCACCGTTCAATTGCCATCTTCAGAGATAGCCAGGCAGCGGTTAAGACACTCAATTCTGTAGAGGTCAATTATCAGCTAATATGGAATTATGTGGCCACCCCATCGAGCAAAAAGACAAAAGAGGGAATGTAAAGATAGTGGGGGCAAAAATATTGTTAGACAGGAAGTGCGATCTTTAGAGGCCACATTAAACAAGGAAAGAGAGTCTCTCTCCTTGTTTGACATTAAATTTAGTTGGGTTATGTTATTGTTTATCCCAAATGTCACATGAAATCTTATTTATATTAAAGTTTTTTAACAATTGTGTCGCATTTTAGACTATTACCGTTAATAATTAATTAAAACTTTCTGGTCTAAGACACATTCTGAAAAATATTATATAGCTACTGTTAATAAGTGTCGAAAAATTTAAATTTGGCGCATTCGCATTTCCGGATATATCCGCCATCAGAGGCCACTCTTTTGGTCTCCTTTTCATAAGGATTAGATTCCCTCTTTTGTCTTTTTGTTCGATGGGCTACCCTAAATAAACTAGGAGACCGTAACAAGGTTACGGTAGCCTAGGTAACAGGGCACACGGCTCATATTAGTAGCGAAAAAACGGATAAAATGGCCAAAAACAGGCTTATTAATGCCATTTATTGGATCGAAACCCTTATGCAACAAAAATGGCTAAAATAATTGGGAAGCTCACAAATGCCTGAAATGACGAAAAAATTTAACAGAACAAAAACAGGTGGAACCCTTTGTTATAGAATATTCGCCAACATTTAACTCAGACCTAATAAGCAAAGATAGGAAAACAGTCAAAGCCATAGAGAGTCTGCTAATAGAGCACTGTAAGCTGCATACGCAGTTGAAGCTAAATAGGTAGTTTGACAATTTGTGTCAGTACGATAGCCCAGCAGAGCTATATGGAAGTTTTTTGTTTAACTTTAACCATATGTGCTTTGTGAATAAAATTCGGGATAAGTTATTTATTATGGCAGCTATCTGATGATAAGTAACAAAGCTTGTTTTGTGTTTATTAGTGTTATATCACCACCCGGTTAACCTGTATAATACTCTAACGACATATTAAACATTACCAGATTAATTTTTATTCCAGAGATTTAACGACCGCAAAGATATATATCATAGACCATAGAGGAAGGAAGTATGAAGTAGATAATTCTTAGATCAGCATACCTCCCATATGACGATTCCGAAAAACCACCATCAAGGGAGTTGGAATAGCTAATAAGAGATTGTAGGAAAAGCGGCTGTAAGACCATCTGGCCTGGACCAGTAGAAACACTGATAATGGGGATGAGTCATTACTATGTTTTGTTATGGATCATGATTTACACAACTTTCGTAACTTCACCACGAAATAACCTAATTGATATAATAGGGACCACAACTCACGTGGCTAGTACTGTTAAAAAATGGCATATATATCAGATAAAATGACAGAAGCATATCAAGCAGACCTGGAATATTATTTAAGTAGGGATAAAGGGAGGAAGGGCCAGCAATTCTAAAATCTGAAATCATAAATGCAATTAATCATCTCAAAACAAATAAAAGCCCAGGTCCAGACGGAATATACCCAGAAACGTTAAAATTAATCAGCGAAGAAAATATCGAAATATTTATCCTTTTATTAAATCGCATTTATGATACAGGTAAAATACCCCAAGATTGGCTGGAGTCAATATTCATCCCACTACCAAAAAAGCCAAACCCACAACACTGCAATGAGTTCCGTCTGATAAGCCTTATGAGTCATGCAGTAAAAGTCCTACTAAAAATCGTACATAATCGTATCTATAGAAAGTGCGAAACAATCATCGGAGACGATCAGTTTGGATTCAGAGCCGGCATGGGAACGAGAGAAGCCCTGTTCAGTTTACTAGTTCTTGCCCAAAAATGCTACGACCAACAAAAAGATATATTTATACGCTTTATAGACGTCGAAAAAGCATTTAATAGAGTAAGACACGACCTACTATTTGAACGTTTGCAAGAAGTCGATTTAGATGGAAAAGACATCAAATTCTTAAAAAACTTGTACTTGACTTGTACAAGACCAACTCGACCTGTGAGCAGTTTGGTATGAAAATAAACATTAAAAAAACCAAAGTGATGTCAATCCGAAAAAACCAAAACGTACCTCAACCTTGCACAATAAATGGGCACATTTTAGAACAGGTCAATAGATTTAAATACCTGGGATGTTGGATCGATAGCAGCCTAAATCCTGATCTAGAAATAAGATTGAGAATAGAACAGGCCAGAAAATCTTTCGAAAAAATAAAAAACTGCTTTGTGATTCTCGAATAAAACTCGAAATTTAACTACGTTTATCAAAATGCTACGTCTGGTCGACTCTTCTATATGCAGTTAAAACGTAGACCCTTAAAACATCAACCGTAAATAAATTGGAGGCCTTTGAAATGAGGATCTACCGAAGAATACTCAAAATTTCATAGACATCGCATACCTCGAACGAAGAAGTGCTGCATAGAATAGACAAGGAAAGAGAACTTTTTAACACAGTAAAAGTTAGAAAAACATCATACCTAGGCCACATACTAAGAAATAATAAGTACCAATATGCCCAATCTATAGTGAAAGAAAAAATCGAGGGAAAGAGATGCCTAGATAGGAAAAGACTATTGTGGCTCAGAAACATCCGACAATGGACAGGGCTAAATTTTGAACAGCTAATAAGAACAGCTGAAGATAGAGAAGAGTTTAAAATTGTAGTAGCCAACCTCCATTGAGGAGAGGGCACTTTAAGAAGAAGAAGAAAGGGAGGAAAATGCATACATTGGATCTAGACATGTCCGCCGAACAATTTGAAGAGGTTGTCATATCAGCGTTCAAAAACAACTATTCAGGGATAGTGAGGAATTCCAACAGGGTAGAATGACAACCTTTGCAAATCATAAAAATTAGATGAAAATTAAATTTCGGCAAATGATCAGGTGTGTGGGGCGATTATTACAAAGCTATGACTGACTATAATAGGAAATTGAGAAGGACAAAAAGATAATCGTCGAGGAGGTATTGCGAGGAGAAGATAGACATAAAATAGACTGCAGAAGTATCAAGGCTCCATAAATGAGTAAATTCAAAATAAATATTCTTAAAAGTGATAAACCAGCACAATATTAAATGAGCAATAGGCTTGAGCCGTATAAATCACCGAGTCTGGAAGAGATTTATCATACACTTCTACAAAAGAGAAATAACCTTCGGTACAAACAATTATGTATGTTACTGCAGACTAGCTTATGACTGGGGTACATATCAAAAGCTTTGAAGCTAATAAGGGTGCTTTTATAAACAAACCTGGCAAGACTGTAAAGGAAAATTTTAAATATATGAGGCCGGTAAGTCTGAAGTCTGAGTCATACTGAAGACTAGGGAAAAACTGTTTGATATACATATTAGAGATGTTGTATTGAAAGTCTGATACATCAGGAACAGCATATGTATCGACCAGGAATCTTTACAGAAACGGCAGTACACTATCTCGTACAGAAAAAGGAATACGTTCTGGAAAAGCAAGAGGTGATGTTGGGTGCATTTCTCGATATTTAGGGACATTCAGTTACACCTTCTACAACGCAATCATAATAACTTCTTCTTCTTCTTCATGTACCATGTCCTTTAAGAACGTTGGTTACCATCATAGCTATTTTAATTTTATTCACTGCCACCCTAAATAGCATGCTTGTAACTACACCATACCAATCTCGCAAGTTCTTCAACTATGAGGTTCTTCTTCGTCCTGGACTGTGTTTGCCTGCTATTTTTCCTTGCATGATATTTTGTAGCAATCTATATTTGGGACCTCTCATTACATGTCCGAAATATTCCAGCTTTCTCTGCTTGATGCTTTTTATGATCTCAGTAGTCTTGCTGAGACGTTCTAGTAATGTGGAGTTACGAATCTTCTCCACCCAGAAAACTTTTAAAATTCTTCTATAGCACCACATTTCGAAAGCCTCAAGGCAATTTAGATCGATTTTATTCACAGTCCAGGACTCGACAGCATAAAGTAAGACCGAGAACACGTAGCAGCGAAGTAGGCGGATCCTTAATGTCAATTTTTGGGTCTCTGTTACATAACACCTTGGACATCCTTCTAAAAGCAGCTCTAGCCTGCTCTATTCTGGATCTAATTTCGCCGTGATTTTCTGCATTACAATTTAATTGCTGTCCAAGGTAGACTATTTTATTAACTTGCTCAAGTTTGGTATTATTTACACTTTATATAGACGGTTTTATATTCTGTTGTTTACTTATTACGAGTATTTTGGTTTTCCTTATGTTAAGATCCAGACCTGCCTTCCTACAACTCTCAACGACACTATCAAGTAGTGTTTGCAGATCTTCTTGACTAGAAGCTAGGAGTACTGTATCGTCCGCATATCGCAAATTATTGATGACTTCGCCGTTCACAAGTATTCCTTCTTATTTTTCAGAAAGTGCTTTTGAAACCGTTATCATAATAACGGTTGTTTTAAAAAAAAGATAAACAAAACAACGGGGAACTACTTAAGGTGATTAGATATGCAGACGATACAGTTTTTCTGTCAGATAATATTGAGGGTCTCCAAATTCTGCTTGATCGTTTTCAAGAGGAAGGAAAGCAAATGGACATTAAAATAAACTCAAACAAAACCAAATTTTTAGTGTTTAGTCGTGAACCACATTCCGATGCAATTCCTTCGCGTCCTCAAAATTAAACGGAGTCTAAGTTATGAAAGATCCACACATAAAAATAAAACGTAGAATAGCAAGGGCTAAAACTACTTTTATGAAAATGTAGTCATTTCTTTGCAATAATATACTCAATTTAGAACTAAGACAATGAATGGTTAAGTCATGGACGTATAAACACAAATGGACTCATAAAGGACAACAACAGGAAAAACACATAAGGACAAATGGACTGTGAAGTCAAAATTATTTGAATAGGTCACATTCTCAGCACCTTCAACTGTTGCCACGTTTTGTTGTAAAATGTCTTATTCGCGAGTCGCTGAAAATATTACTCCGTATTTTATACTCTACAGGTGCTATCAAACCAAAATAATAATTTATTGGTTAGATTAATATATTTAATTGTAATCAAAATATCAAGTGTGCACATAGTGTGCATTATCATTTAATAATAGTGTATAAGAGATATCAATCAATTATTTTATATGTAGAAGCACTGAAAACTATTTATAAATAGCAACGGTTGTTTTACATTTCTCTGTCTTATGGATCTACGACAAACTTCAAATGCTGTTCCATATTTGTTTACTTTTTAGTAAAAGTTCTTTTCGATATTTTGGCTGTATTTTGAGTGATATTTGTAAAAAGTGAAATAAAATAAACGAAATATTTACATCCCGATCTTTCATTTCATTTGTAAGTACATACAATTTACATTATTTAAGACTAGGAAATGCGGAAGCGTGTTTGTTTACATTTTAGTAGGCGTACCATTGGGTTTATTCATGTTCATTAATGTATTGAATAAGATATAAGTTTATGAAATTAGTAGACATTTTTAAATTGTAAGTAGACATCATCTGATTAAAAAAGATCTGTTTAGTACCTTTTTAAAACGTGTTTTTATACATTATTACTACTTCCAATTTTTAAAATCTGAATAATTACCCGCGAGTAAAAATTCAAGCACGCTTATGCTCATTGCGGAAGCATCAAATTCTATGGAAGATTCAATACATTGTGTGTTAAAGGTATCTTATTGCTGTGTCCATCTATGTTTATACGTCCATGGGTTAAGTGCTATGTTTAGTTCGTACTTTTGTATAGTGCAGAAGTGTGGATGCTAAAAGTATCGAATATGAACAAAATTGAAGCACTCGAAATGTGGATTCATAGACGAATGTTGAAGACCTGGAACAGCAAGGAAAACTAATGAAGAAGTACTAAGAAGCGTCAACAAAGATAGAGAACTGCTAAAGACTGTTAAACATCGAAAAATGTCTTATCTGAGACATATAGTAAGGGGAAGTTGATGTAAAATATTAGAACTGATCCTTAAAGGTAAAATAGAGGGGCGTAAAGGTGTAGGAAGGAAACGGGTTTCTTGGCTAAGGAACATTCGTTAATGGACTCTGATATGAAATGCGATACAATTATTCCATATTGCAGAAAATCGAGAAGCTGTCGCAATGATGATCGTCTTCTTCTTCTTCTTAACATGCCATACACCAAAGTGCGTAGGCGACTATCTCATTACTAGAATTCTGTTCTTGGCGGCGTGACACAGCTCACCTGTATTGTGTTTTCCTGTCCATTCTTTAATATTCCTTAACCAGGATAATTGTTTGCGGCCGGCTCCTCTCCTACCTTCGATCTTCCCTTGTAGGATTAACTGTGGTATTTCATATTTTGCTCCTCTCAATATGTGCCCAAGGTAACCAATCTTGCGTTTTTTTAATTAATTCAAAGAGTTCTCTTTCCACGCCGGCTCTATTAAGGACGTCATCGTTTCGAACTCTATCCACCCAAGGTATGCGCATCATTCTTCCCAATGACCACATTTCAAATGCTTCAAGTTTGTTGATAGATGTTTTTTTTCAAAGTCCACGTTTCCATGCCATAAAGCAAGATGGACCATATGTAGCACTTGACCATTCTGTAGCGTATTTCGAAGTTTAGGTGTTGATTACATAGGAGCGGTCTGAATTTCACAAAGCTTGTCTTGCCATTTGTATTCGGGTTTTTATCTCATGTTGTGGATCCGATTGGTCATTGATTGTGATGCCAAGGTGATGATCGCCAACGTCGGATAATTATGATATGGCACGCGAAGAAGAAAAAAAAACAAGCACACACACAAAATATGGACACATATACTATGCTGAGAAGCTGTGATATATGCAACGTTATTGGGAGATATAGTGTTAGCACAAGAGGTCAGAGGCCGTCCACAGGGGAAATTTTATCTCCTGTGTAAATCTGCTCATGGATGTACTGATAGCCCGCACATAATATCCATAATTAAAATATTTATTTTGTATTGATATAATACTCTTGCTTTTGATTGATACAAAGCCTTGGTATACTAAAAAACGAAACCACTTATTCAATTTCATTGAAAATTTATTGAGGTTAAAATTAGAAGATAACAAATGTTTAACTATTATTTGACACAATTATAGATTTTACCACTACGTGTTTTTTTGTCTCCTAAAATTTTAGCAGATTCATCTGCTTCTCTAACAAGCCTCTTCACGACACTAAATCTTCGCATTTTTTTTCTTTTGTGTACGTTTTTGTTATCTCCACAACCCCCAAGTAGTGTCTTCTTTGCGTCGTTTAAAGCATCTAGTTTCTTGCTGGAATATCTGGTTTCATATTCTCTGCTTTCGCAAATGATTTCGCAAGATTCTTGGGAGGATTCCCGTGTTGTAGTTCCTCTCGTAGACGACTCGTTTGGAAATATCACTTGAAAATTTTCTTTGGGTAACAGTAGACAGGGTTTCAAATTGGTAACTGAGCTGGAAAATTGTTTAGCCACGCTACGTATTGCATCTGTACAGTTCTTACGTTTCCCCCACAAGTTTTTCAAAAACCATGATTTATTACTTTTGCTGCGCCTAAAAATAGTTCATATAAATAATTAAAATTTTTATAAGACTAGGTATCATCTGGTATACAGGGTGTTTCAAAAAGGTACGTCATAAATTAAATCACGCATTCCGGGAACAAAAATAAATTGATTGAATCCAGCTTACCTTAGTACAAAAGTGTACACAAAAAAAGTTACAGCCATTTGACATTACAAAATAAAAATTGGTTTTTTTGCATTATCTCCTTAACTACTTGACATTTTGTAATAAAAATTGACACGTTACTTTCTTGTTCTGAAAACATTTCTTATAAAAAAGAAACAACAAAATCTAAGCGTACAGACAAATTTTAAGGGGGTGTGTATCCCTAAATCTCCCCAAACTTTTTGGTGCATCATTAGTTTAACACATTATTTTTAAATTTTTTTTGCCTCATCACTTTTATCAAAAAACAGTTTTTATTGAGTTACGGCTCTTTTCATTAACCTTTAAATTACGTGCAACTAAATAAATAGCTTAAATGAATTCTTCTTCTTGATGTGCCTATCCGTTACGAATGTTGGCGATCATCATGGCAATCTTTATCTTATCTGCAGCAGAGCGGAAAAGCTGCACAGATATTGTATTGAACCAGGTTCTGAGGTTTTTTAACAATGTTGTTAAATGAACTAACAAGTACAAAAAATGTCTATAACCTCCATAAATATGATATTACCATGGACGTATAAACACAGATGGACTCAGTTATTTACATAAAATTGTGAAGTCAAAATTATTTGAATAGGCCACATTCTGAGCACCTTCAACTGTTGTCATGTTTTGTTTTAAAATTTCCTATTCGCGAGTCGCTGAAAATATTATCTACTCCGTATTTTATACTCTACAGGTGCTATCAAACCAAAATAATAATTTATTGGTTATATTAATATCCAATTGTCTTATGGATCTACGTCAAACTTCAAATGCTGTTCCATGTTTGTTTACTTTTTACAGTAAATGAGGAAAAAGCTATTTTTCGATATTTTGGCTGTATTTTGAGTGATATTTGTGAAAAGTGAAATAAAATGAACGAAATATTTACATCCCGATCTCTCATTTCATTTGTAAGTACATACATTTTACATTATTTAAGATGAGGAAATGAGAAAGCGTGTTTGTTTACATTTTAATAGGCGTACCATTGGGTTTATTTATGTTCATTAATGTATTGAATAAGATATGAGTTCATGAAATTAGTAGACATTTATAAATTGTAAGTTGACATCATCTGATTAAAAAAGATCTGTTTAGTACCTTTTTAATTTAATATTTCTCACGGATACAAATAAATTAGTGAAATGAATAAAACTCATTTATTTTTCTATTTAGGTTTCCAAATAATATTAACGATCGAACTATTTGGATAGCAAATTAAGGAAAAAACATAAAGATTTTTTATTGTAGCATTATTTTAATACTATTAAAAAATTAACTTGAATTCAACTATATTTAATTGTATTAATTTTAAAGCAAATAAAATTGTATTTTAATTTTTCTATAAAGACGTGATTTGTTAATAGTTAAACTCTCGTTTTTTTTTTTAATTCTTTGAACGTGTTTTTATACATTATTACTACTTTCAATTTTTAAAATCTGAATAATTACCCGCGAGTAAAAATTCAAGCACGCTTATGCTCATTGCGGAAGCATCACATTCTATCGAAGCTTCAAAACATTGTGTGTTTAAGGTATCTTATTGCTATGTCCATCTATGTTTATACGTCCATGGATATTACAATAAATGTTCAAAATGACCCCCATTTTCTTCAGTACACATTCGGTATCGTTTTAATATGGAAAAGCGAATGCGCTGAAAAATCATATTTTTTGACGAAATTAATTTGCAGCATCAATTATCCCTTAATTGTTGTTTGTCCTCTATTGTTACAGAATACACTTTCTCTTTCATAAACCCCCATAAGCAAAAGTCCGTGGGGTTAAGACCTGGACTTCTGCGTGGCCAAGAAATAGGTGCGTCACGAATCCTTCCAATCCACCGACCAGGATACTGTCTGCAAAGGTATTCCCGGACTTTGTTACTGTAATGGCGTGGAGCGCCATCTTGTAGAAACCACATATTTTGCCTTATTGCAATATCACTTCTTCCAAATACGTTTGCAAAGAACTGCAAATAATTATCATTATTTAAATTGTTTAGAAGAAAACTGGAGCTATTAGATTGTTATCCAGAATTCCTACCCAAATATTAACTTTGAAAGTCCTTTGGTGATGAGACGTTAGTTTGGCATGAGGATTTTCGTCGTCCCAAATGTGCTCGTTATGATGATTTGTTATTCCATTTCTACTGAAGGTATCCTCGTCGGTAAACAAAATATTTCTAATAATATTAACATTTCGAGTGTTTTCCATTAACAACCAATCACAAAATCCAATCCTTTTAGGATAATCGTCAACCAATAACTCTTGAACCATTGTTAAGTGATAGGGTTTAAGCAGCTGATCCTACAAACGCCTCTAAACCCTTACGTGAGGAACATTTAGTTGAGCAGCTATACCCTTGTACTTGTTCCAGGGACTTATTCAATGATTTATAAAATGTTTTCATCAGTTGCATCCAGTATTGGACGAACACTATTACCAGCAACTTGTAGTTGGAATGTACCCGTTTCTCGCAAATGACGATCAATCGTCAGAAATAATCGTCTATCGGGGGTATTTCGATTGGGGCATTTTACTGCGTACTTGCGACCTTGCGACTGCTGCACTATTTCCTTGACATTCACCTACGATATTCCCGATAGTTTATTTAAATCATAATTTAATACGATTTATCAGCACAAAGATCTACATAAATTTACCTGGGAACAACCAAAGAAAAAGATAAAATCTATAATCGACTATCTCATTCAACCAGAAAACAAAAGGCTCCAAACAAATGACGTAAGGGTGTATCGTAGTGCCGAATGCGGATCTGACCACTATACGGTGGTCGCAAAAATAACCATACACTACATGAAAGTAAACGAGAACAAAACTGAACAGGAGAAGGTAGCAGCTTCCACAAAGATAAGTTATAATATTGACAGCCTAAAACAAGAATCAGTACAATTGCTCTACAAACTTAGACTAGCCTTAAAACTAACTCACTTAACTCGAAGAGAAACAGCTGAAAAAAATATCAAGATATAATAAATTGCATTTATCATTCGGCCAAAGAGGCATTGGGGTACGAAGAAGCTGACAAAAGAAAAAATCCTGAGTGGTGGAACGAAGAAGTAGGAAAATTAATTAAAGACAAAAAAAAAGCTTATCAAACATTTTTATCCACGAAAGACTAAGAAGACCGTAGAATTTACAACAGACTCAACAGGAAAGCAAAGAAGGAAGTCGCTAAAAGAAAAAACGAAATGTGGAAAGAGAAATGCAAAGAGATGGACCGATGCTTAGGAGGAACCAAAGTGACACAAGCTTGGAAATTCATAAAAAGTATTAGAAAAGAAAGAAAAGATGAGGGAGATATAAACCTGATTCAAAATAAAAAGTGGGAAAAATATTACGAAACGCTATTAACAGAAAGTAGTCACGAACTTATGGAAAGACCTGACCATATCTCAATGACAGAAAACTCAGAGGTGCATAAGATAAACAAAGAAAACAAACTGAAGAAATAATTGAAACAAATGAAAAATGGAAAAAACACCCGGGCCTGGAGACATTCCCATTGAGTTGGTGAAATATGGATCAGATGCTCTTTTGGAAAGCTTAGTGAATATTTTTAATAAATGCTTAATTGAAGGCCAAACGATTCTAGACGATTGGAATTTGGTCCAGATTAGCCTCATTTATAAAAAGGGGGACAGGAAAGAGTGCGAAAATTATAGAGGCATTAGGGTAACTAGCTCGCTGGGAAGGTTATATGGTCGTATATTGAAAAGAATAATAGAAGAGGAGATAAAGAAATTGAAGAGAAGGAAGATTGTGCGTGGACAACACATTTACCCTTCAACAAGTAATTGAAAAACGAACAGCTCGAAACCTCCCTACGCATCTGGTATTTATAGATCTGGAGAAGGCTGATGACACAGTTCCTTTAAAACATTTATTTAGTGTTTTGACGAAAACGGACCTTAGTAAAACATATCTAAAAGCAACATTGAACATCTATAAATGAGCTCAAACCACTGTAAAAACAGGAAATACTTTCTCAAGGGTATTTACAGTAACGAAAGGCATGAGACAAGGATGTTGTCTTTCCCCCACCCTATTCAAAATATATATCTAAGAAGCACTGCACCAATGAAGACAAAAATGTGCGGGAATTAGGTTGAAGCTTAACAACCATTATCTGACAACGCTGTTGTTTGCAGATGATGAGAAGTACTATTTGCAAGCTGTGAAGAAGATGCAGATTATATGTTTAGAAAGCTCAAAGATGAATACGAAAAATGGGGGATGAGTATGAATATGTCAAAAACAGAATATATGCGAATAGGCAGTGAAGACGAAGACCCGGATTTGGAAATTAGACAAATGAAAAGGTGCTACAAATACAAATATTTGGGAAGTATTATCTGCAGTAAAGAAACAACGGAATGAGATATAGACTATAGAGTACAACAAGGCAGGAAGAGTGTTCAAATTCTGAATTCGATACTTTGGTCCAACAAAGCTACTATGAGAACTAAAATGGCTATCTACAAAGTAATTGTAGGGCCCATTCTTACATATGGAGCAGAATGTTGGCAAATGACAGTAAAAGGAAAGAAAAAAGTTGACACGGTTTAGATGGACTACCTGAGAAGAGCTTGCCGTATATCAAGAGTAGAACCTATACCTAATTCTGAAATTAGAAGAAAAACAGATAGAATACATATAACTTCTGAAAGAATAGAAACTAGACATTTATTATGGTATGGACACGTACAGAGGATGGACGACAACAGATGGCCAAAAAGAACTATGGAATACAATCCAAAGTAAGAGAAGGACACGAGGACGACCAGCCAAGTCTTGGATACAAGGTGTTATGGAAACCATAAAAGACAGACCCATTGATGAAGACACCTGGAGAGATAGGAAAAAGATGACGATCGGGAAGCGGCAGAAGCTGTAGGATCCCCTCTTATATATATCTATATATATATAATATATATATATATATATATATATATATATATATATATATATATATAGCGAAGATCCTATAGCTTCCCGCATTTCGATCGTCATCTTTTTCTATCTCTCCAGGCTACATATATATATATATATATATATATATATATATATATATATATATATATAGTGTCTTGAAAAAGGAATAAAACCATTCCAAAAGCTCGACAAAAAGTCAAAAGAGCGTTTTTTTTTTTAACATCCCAGCCAATATTCTGACTGCAACCCTAATAAACTGTGTTGTTTGTATATATATATATATATATATATTATATATATATATATTATATATATATATATATATATATATATTATATATATATATATATATATATATATATTTAATATGATCCAACTTACCCAAAGTTAAATGCATATCTGCCATTTCCTGAAATATGTAGGCCATTGTAATATCAAAATTTTTAATATTAATCTTATTCACACAATAAATGATAGCTTCAAATTATTGACTATTATTGATGGAACTGTTTGTAATTATTGTATCCGTAGAAACTAATTGTAATTTTATGACCAACTAGGAAAAAACTAGTTTTTCGAAAAAGTGATAAGAGGCAAAAAAGTTTTAAACATAATGTGTTAAACTAATGATGCCACAAAATTCATTTGATTTAAACGTACCCAAAAGTTTGGGGGATATAGGGTTCCACACCACATTAAAATTTTTCTGTGCGCTTAGATTTTGTTCTTAGTTCTTTTGCATGAAAAATGCTTTCAGAACAAGAAAGTAACGTGTAAACTTTTATTACAAAATGTCAAGTAGTTTAGGAAATAATGCAAAAAAATAACTTTAACTTTGTAACTTCAAAGGGCTGTAACTTTTTTTGTGAACACTTTTATACTAATGTAAGTTGGATTCAATCAATTTATTTTTGTCCCCTGATTGCGTGATTTAATTTATGACATACCTTTTTAAACACCTTGTTTAAATTTAACTGGCCAGTTCAGTTTAAACTTTAAAAGTTAATAGTTCTTTCTTTTTAACTTATTTTCCTTTTTTTTTTTAATATTATTTGCTAATGTGATATTTTTTCTCGAACTAAGTGGAGTGTACAAGCTTTTAAATTAACTGATTTTCTGGTTTTATCTTTTTATCGTTGAACAAAAATAACGTAAATATTGTTTAACTTAAAATATTAATTAACAGAAACCATAATAACGTTAATTAAAGTTTATTATTACATAGCTGTACCATCAACTGCTGATTTGATGAGATTGAAGACTACATGGAAAAAACCAGATATGTCAAAATTTCGTAAAACCAAGAAAAACGCATATTTAACTTTCAAAACCATTATGTGTCTTACGTTGGAACATATTAAAAAAAAACTCGGTGGTCAATATAGCTCCATAAAATTGCTCCATTCTTCAAGATGCTTTAAAAGAACGGTCCATTATAAGAAGATCGATGATTTATGGGTCGACTGTGCTCTGATGTTTCAACAACCTCTTTCAAAACCTGAATTTTGAAAGAGCATTTTTGAACATACTTTTTATGCAAAAATGATTGCCAGTCCAAAACTATTTTTTGTGTTACTTTCACGACGATGAATGGAGACGGCTTTACGCGGGACGCATTGTTCATATCTCTAAACTCTTTTCCTACTTCAAAAGGCATTTTTAGATTCCACAGTCCAACATTCTGGTCACACTCTAAGTATGAATGTCCACAGATGAGATATGTAATTTTTATTTCACGAAGCCCATGGATTTTGTTGTTTACGATATAATGTATGAATCGGAATATTATAAAATTTTTGTTTTTTTCCCCAGCTGAGTCACAAAAAATTTTTAACTCCTCAACCTCATCACCTAAAAAGTTATTAATAAAATGTAATAAAAACGATGCCACCTCATTGGAACCTTTTTTGGCAATTCCCTCGTGGTAAGAGTAAAGGTAATGGATTTTGGGAACAGCTATGACCTTGAACATTTCACATAAACTTCTGTACTTAATAGGCATAATGCATAGCTCTTGTCAAAATCCAATACATTAATAATATAATTACATATCTTAGATTCTAAAATATTGTAAAAAGACTTTAAAGAGTCTGAGTAAGAAAAAAGATTTAGTTATTTTCTTTGTGGCATTTTCAAGGTCATAGCTGTTCCCAAAATCCATTAACTATAAACAAATAATTGACCAGACGACAAGACGTGAACATTAAAAGTATACATTGATAGCTGGCGCTTATAGTACACGTCGTTTGTCGCAATATTTGGGACTGGTACATTCTTTGCAAAATCAATACAAATTGCTTCCATTTTTTTCGATCCTCTGCTGGTTCTTCTTGCGAATAGAATGCATTTCTTCTCTTTCCTTCTCTTTCCTTCTTTCCATCTTTCCCTCTTTCTTCTCTTTTCGCGAATAGAATGCATCAGCCTTTTGTTTATGAAGTTGGTTAAATGTGGTTAATTGTTTTATTTTATCCGCGTCCGTCACAGGCTGTAATACCTTCAGCTGTGCGTGGAATTCGTCGCTGCACAAGTATCGGTGCGCAGATACCCGAAAGATATGTTAAACTCCTGTACAAAAATGCGCCTGCACATTTCGTAGGATACGTGAATATTTGGATTTTTTTCTTGAAATAGAGAATATTTTTTTTACATTAAGAAATAACCATTTAAGAAATGCGAACTTTTTATACTTGCCTGTTATATTTTTACCAGAAACAAAACGAGTATTTCTATTATGTTATGTTAAGCGGCGTCCTCATTGAGTTGACATTGTCGATCGACTCTGTCTATCGACACTATCGACCGACAAATCGAAAAAGCTTCGATGTCCACACCAGGTAGGCAGAATATTTGTCGACAGTCGAAACGAAAATGTGTAACGAAGATGACGCCATTATTGTTTGTGCCGCATTTGTTATTATCACAACTAAAAAACGTAAATCATCGCGTAAAAGAAGATTTTGGGTTCGACCAAGCCTTCAAAGTAGAAATCGGTATAGCGGTAGTAACCTGATGGAAGATTTGAAAAAGGATGATATCGATCTATTGAACCTTGAATACAGATGTAACGGAGGTTTCAGAAATTTTTTTGTCATTGTAATGTCGGAAAGTGAATTTGAATATTTGTTGCAAAAAATCGGACCAAAAATTTGTATCTTGTAAAATCTTTTTAAAATTTCAAAACAAGCAATTTCTCAAATTATTCCGGAAGTCTGCGATGCTCTTGTTGACACATTACAAGATTACATAAAGGTAAGTAGAGTTTTACTAATACTGCATTCATACTGAAAGAGGTATATTATAATTACATTATCGAATTATATTAACTAAAACGAAACTTACAAAAACGTACCAAAGTAGTAAAATGTAGTGAACTAATTCGGAAATAAAACTAAGATTTCAAATAAATGTACGTATCAAACACAAAATTAAAAATAATGCTGGTTATATCTACTGTGCTTATTGTGAAGTGCCACGTCCCGGACGTTGTAGTTTTTGTATTAAATTATCTATGGCTTCGTCATCTTCAGTACCTGATTCTGCCGGAGTTGAGGGGTTAGTAAAAGAAGAACATCAAGAATGCTCTGGGGATGGTTGCGGTATTAAAGTCGTTATTGAACCAACAGGATACTGCTGGAGCTGATGCTGAGGATAATATTGCGGTCGTGAATGTTGTGATACTGGATAGTTGTAATTGCCCAATTTTCCTTCAAACAGAATCATGCTTATCATGTGTTGCACTGTAGCTTGAGCATAAGCGGTAGGCAAATTTCGTAATGTAACAGCAACTTCTTCTCCAAATACGCTAAAGACGTCCTTTTTATTTCTGTCCAAAAATACCTGTGTCATCATCCTGTATGCATCATTAACCATTGGGTCATCACCTTTCCTTTTCTTGGAATTCACATGGTCAAGATTTAGTGACTTGAACTGTTTTTTCGGACTTGTGTTTCTCTTTGTGCGTTCAACTTTTTCGGCATTTCCAGCATTTGCATTATTACATTCTGCTAGATTGTTTTCTGTTAAATCATTTGTGGTAATAAAATCGTGACTATTCTCATCATTTTCAGTGATGTCATTCACATCTCCTTTATCTTCCAAAGTATCTACTTCAGTTGAAACCTGTAATCAAGAGTATATATATTAGATTAATTAGAAATTAAATAGGTTAGATAATAAAAATAAATAGGTCTTTTTATTTCAGATGCCTAAAACTGTGGCAGAATGGAAAGCTATTGCAGAGGACTATTACAATCGTTGGAACTTTCCAAACTGTGTCGGAGCTATGGACGGAAAACACGTAGCATTGCAAGCCCCAATAAATAGCGGCAGTGAATTTTTTTAATACAAAGGATTTTTCAGTATTGTTTTATTTGCCGTAGTCGATGCAAATTATAATTTTATTTATGCCAATGTGGGATGCCAAGGGCGTATTTCTGATGGTGGTGTGTTTAGTAGCACTGTATTCAATAAATTTCTTGAAGAGAATACAATGCATTTGCCTGCGGAAAACCTGCTTCCAAAGAGTGATGGAAAAAGCCCAGTCATTTTTGTGGCAGATGATGCATTTCCTCTGTCTACAAACATAATGAAACCTTATGCAGGGCTTCACCCTAAAGGTTCTATTGAAAGAGTATTTAATTATTGCGTTAGCAGGGCCCGGAGATTATCTGAAAATGTTTTTGGCATAATATCTAGCGTATTTAGAGTTTTTCGCTAACCAATGCTATTAGAACCGACTACTGCTTCTAAAATAATCTTAACAGCATGTTATCTGCACAACTTTCTTAGAAAAAGCGCATCCAGGAATATTTACAATCCTCCTGGAACATACGATGCTGACTGTTCTGACACCAAAGACTTGATTCCAGGAGCTTGGAGAAGTGAAGTTTGTAATCAACCTGTATTAGTAAACTTAGCAAAAATACCCAGAAAAAGTGCACTGAGTGCTCTACATGTGAGAAACGTGTTAAAAGACTATTTTATGACACCAGAAGGAGAAGTGCCTTGGCAATACTTAAAGTGATAAAATGTGTATTAATATTATGTAGCCTAATAAAAAAGACATTGTAGGTGTAAAATATATTTAATTTATACATACCTCTGAATCCAACGTCTCTCTGGTCTTATTTTTGTCACGTAAAAATCTTAAACTTTCATAAGCAAACCATTTACTTTTGTACACATCATCCGTGCCACTGCCAGATTTATTGCCATCCTTTGTTTTTTTTATTTCTCTTGCTAACTGGCTTTGAAGATTTTTTATTTTTTGTTCTACCACTTGCTTTTCTATGTTAAATTCACTGGCAATTTCCATCAAAGCATCGTGCCTCATGTTTCGATCTTTATAATATTTGCTTCTAGTGTTCCATAGATTTGTTTTTAATTTATAAGCTTCAATAAATGCAATCACTTTTTCTTTTTCCCATTCCATTTTGCCAACAAGTACAAAACACGAGACTTTAAATGAGGCAGACTACACCGCACGCTGAATTATTTTTACTGTATTTTTATATAATGTCGAAGGTCGAATGTCGAATGCACGTACACACTTCCGATTCGACTCGACTACCCTTTGATTTTACCGACAGAGCACGGAAAACCAGTCGACACGTCGATCGACATCTTTTGTCGATCGACAAAGTCGATTGCCGCGTACACACTCAGTCGAGAGTGTCGATAAACACAGTCGATCGACAACGTCGACTCAATGAGGACGCCGCTTAAGGCCATGTCCAGACTATGTCGATCGACAAGGGCGACGGACATATGTCGTTCGACACTGTCGACTTTTAGCTTGTCCACACACCACAGTATATGTAGACTAGTTGAGTGACAGTCACTGATCAAGCAAGTTAAATAAATTAGTGAATTTTGATTACATTTTTTAAATAATGAGTGACTCTGAAGGTGCTGCAGTTGCGGCTGCTGGAATTATCATTGCAGTTGCAGAAAGTTAACAACAACGCTGTCGTTGTCGCCCAAGGCAATTTTGGGTAAGGCCCAGCCTTGTACGAGGCAGGAAAAAGTATAGTACAGAAGAGTTTATTGGTGATTTATTGCTGAATGACGTTGATGTTTTGAACATGGAGTACAGATGTGACGTAGGTTTTCAAAACTTTTTTAGAATCACGAATTCTGATTTTGAAAATCTATTAAGTATGATTGCACCAACAATCATTAACCAAGACACAAGTTTCAGAAAAGATATTTCAGTGAGCCAGCGCCTTGCAGTAACGCTGAGATTTTTGGCAACGGAAGATTCATAGGTACGGAAAAATGGCTTTGCAAATTTTTAATTTTTTTTTCAACATCAGTTTTTGAATTGCAAAAGAAACTGCAATTTCCATAAGACCATCATGTCTTTTATTCCTATTTTTTTATAGGGGGTTAGTTTGATCCCACAAATAATCATGTTCTCTATACATTTCTATAAATAAAATGGTTTGTTCATCATTAAACTTCATTTATAAATACGTGTGAATAAAAATGTTTTAAAAATAAAATTATTTTAAATAGAATAATTTTGATAAACACAAATAAACAGCTAAATGGAATAATTTTGATATAAACACAAATAAACAGCCTAAATATTTACTGAAAAAGTTTAACGACACGTTTCAACACGTCCACACCTACTGATGTCGCTCGACTTCCTTTGATTCGTACCGACTTGATTCGGATTGCGTTCGATTCGACCCGACATGGTTCAACAAATCCGGGAGACATATCCATACTTGTTCGACTGTGTCGGTCGACCAATTCAAACAACACCATTCGACATAGTGTGGACGTAGCTTTATATCAATGCATAAATGTCTTGTTGAACATTTGATCATTCAGAAAAATAATGATATTTATATTCACAAAGGTTTGCTCTTACAAAGCTTTCTATTATTGAAACAAGTATTATTTAGTAATAATTTTTAAATTAATCCAACGCTATCTACAGTGAAACTTATGACATATCTGGTCCTTTCACTGGACGCATAGACAAAGCTGGTTTTTTCCCGGTACCCCGAAACTTTGAAGTGTTATTACTCATGACAATAATTCTATGGCCGGTCAATTACAAAGATAGTTATTAACTGCTTTGTCATTGGCCTCCCGGCGGAAGATTGCTGCATATTCTCAAACATAAAGTGTATAAAAGAGCAGCACATCTTCCGATCAGGATCTAGTCATCTTACTCTACCAGTCGCGCTAGACGTTGTTGGCTTGGTGCCACTACCACTACTACTTTGAGTTTTATTATTAATCAAGTAGAAGACGTCGAACAAAAAAAGACTTCATTAACTTTGAATAAAATTCATAAAAGCACAAGAACCGGCGTGTTGACTAAGAACGTTCCCTGTGAGCAAGACACGGTCTTTGAAATAGGAAAGACGATGGTCTTTAGAACTCTTTTAGATTGTGTCGAACTGATAAAGCGTTCTATAGGGCCAGTGATAGTAAAAAGCGAATATAAGCCCCAAATGGGCTTGTAATTGCTTGTGGTCGAGCTGAGATAATCAGTGATCGCTTCGTCGCCAGAAACCTTATGCAAATAGTAACCGTCCTTACAGGATCGAAAGTACTGTTTCCGAAAGGTACTGACACGAAGCGAAGGGCAGTAGCAGAGTCAACACTGTCGGCGTTCTTTTATCTCTCGAGGAGAGTGAACGTGGCCACACAACGAGGTGAGAAGGCCTGCATCTCTGTGGAATTTGAGGTATGCACTGTACCCAGAGTACTAACTATGTATATTTAAAGTCATTGTAAGAAAAGTCGAACTGTTAAAGTTAATGTTAAAGTATTCTGGTTGCTGGTGTCTCCTCGTCGACCACAGACGCTCTGCAAAACTTCTCGCAACCTAAAAGCCCGATTGACGTTGTTCACGATCCTCCTCCAAAGCGGTGACCATAATGTCATAACTTATTTCTGTAACTAATTATTACGTGCTTACATTTTAAATTACTGGACAGATTCGATGTAAATATCAGGATCGAATTGATTTCTAATGCCACTTTGTCCGATTATTCTCGATAGACGATGGTAAATAAATGGTTTAAATGTAAAGTAAAAATTATAGTTTTATTGACAGCTACTGATAATTACACTCTAGTTGTTGGTTAGGTAACTTTCTACAATAGACTGCGCTCAAACGAGCTCAAATCCCCAATTTATAATTTCACAAATAATGTAGACCTCAGCACAGAGGTTAATGCTTCTATCATACTAACAAACTTTGAACTATGAGCTTACAATACATAGACGAGTCAAGTTAGTAGAAAATAAGCGTTTTTTCGTCACAACTGTATAGACGAGTTTGACAGTTGAAATGGATAGTATGAGATATTACAAAAAGACTCTTATCTAGGGATTCATGAATTTTTTAGTGGAACTATTTTTAAATAAACAATTAATACGCCAATATCATTATTTTGCCCATAACTTATAAACTTGTCTATTTAGAGATTTGACGTCCACAGACGAGTTGTTGAGAAAGAAAAAATACACAAAATGAGATATACTAAATTAAAATCGGTTAATAAACAAAAAAGTTATTGCATAATAACCAAGTAAAACGGCTGTTTTTGATTATTGTTAATAACTCTTTTAGTAATCAATAAACTTTATTTAAATGTATCTGAACTTAAAGATCTCATCGTGTTCGAAGTGTGTGCGAAAAATAGGCTAGATCCGTCAAATAGTTTTTGCACAATTTAATTTGTTTATAAGATTTTTTGAAAAATGCACAAATTTCTAAGGCCGGTCCAGATAATTTGACTGAATGGATCTTAATAATCCGGGCTTATTTTCTTCGATGAGAAATATATTATTATCCTGTGGAAAAAAAATTAAAAAAAAATACGTTTATATACACAAAATGATTTATTAATAAATAACACATTTTAAGTTTATAAACATTTACAATAACTCCGTACTATTTAGTTTAAATTAAATGGCAATAAAATATTTGAAAGGCGGGTTTAAAAAACAACAACTTTAAAAAAAAAGGTCCTGCGACCATTAGGAGCAGAGTTAGTCCTTTTTTTTTTTAATCACTGTTACGTCAATTAACAACATTAAGGGCTGAAATTAACCAATCTTTTAGAAGAAAAGTCAAAGTTATTCTCAAAATGTTTAGCAAAAAAAATAATTGAAAATTGTTTAAACAGGAGTGTTGTAAACGAAGAGTACTTTGCGTTCCGACTAGAATGGAAGGAGTGGGGATTGCCGATTGCACACAAGCCGCACTCTCCAAAAAAGTCGAGCGCACGGTTTCAAAATAGATTGCTTGGAAAAAAATGACATATCTCGGGTTCTAGTGGACCAAATTTGTTCTTTTTTTTTTAACTGGGGTACAACGTTAAAATAATAACATTTAACGTACTTTCATTGCAAAATTATTCAAAACAAAGCAGCTAATGACTACGGAATGTACAAACTTTTTCTTGAGTCGTCTTTTTATTGTTATTTTTTATTTATTTATTTCAAATATGATTATATTAAATAACTGTTATAAGTAAATGAACATTTTGAATAATGTTTACTAAAAATTTATTAATGAAATAATAAATTAATTTTATGTTATTACAGAAGTTGAAATTTTGTGTAGTGATTTTTTAAAATAATTTAATTTACTGTAATTTTATACGCTTAATTTCTATATCGTCACTGCTACTACTATGTAAACATTCATCTTCACTTTCATCTTCAATTTCACTTGTATTATAACTTTCATAAATCATTTCATTTTCATTGTCGCTATTCTCATCAAACCCAGTTAAACACATTTCATCAATAATTATCTCTTGTTCATATGTTGTATCGTTTTCTTCTTCATTAATAATTTCATAAATATTAGTACATTATAATAGTAAAATAATATTATATTCAAAGTTAACCGTATATTATTCAGACAACGTGGTACAACCATGTGTTTATATTAATATATATCAGAACACGTAGTTTTTTTTAATATTCAGATGAATTTTACGTACCATTAATTATTTGTAACAATTATTAAATAAAACAAAACACTAAATATTTCAATACAACAAACCGGTTGTATAGTCGCAGGAAAATGAGTTGTACCGCTTTCGACGTGCGCTCGACGCTCGACTTTTTTTAGAGCGCGGCTTGAGTGCAATCGGCAATCCCCACTGCTTCCATTTGAGTCGGAACGCAAAGTACTCTTGGTTTACAACACTCCTGTTTAATCAATTTTCAATTATTTTGTATGCTAAATATTTTGTTAAAAACTTTGACTTTTCTTCTAAAAGATTGGTTAATTTCAGCCCTTAATGTTGTTAATTGACGTAACAGTGATTTAAAAAAAAAAAGACTAACTCGGCTCCTAATGGTCGCAGGACCTTTTTCTTTTTTTTTAAGTTGTGTTTTTTAACCAGCTTTCCGAATATTTTATTGCCATTTAATTTAAACTAAATAGTACGGAGTTATTGTAAATGTTTATAAGCTTAAAAAGTGCTATTTATTGTTAAATCATTTTGTGTACATAAACGTATTTTTTTTTAACTTTTTTTTCCATAGGATATTAATATATGTCTCAACAAAGAAAATAAGCCCCGGATTTTTAAGATCCATTCAGTCAAATTATCTGGACCGGCCTTAGAAATTTGTGCATTTTTCAAAAAATCTTATAAACAAATTAAATTGTGCAAAAACTATTCGACGGATCTAGCCTTTTCTTTCGCACACACTTTGAACACGATAAGGTCTTTAAGTTCAGATACATTTAAATAAATTTTATTGATTAATAAAAGAGTAATTAACAATAATCAAAAACAGTGGTTTTGCTTGGTTATTATGCAATAACTTTTTTGTTTATTAACCGATTTTAATTTAGTATATCTCATTTTGTGTATTTTTTTTTTTCTCAACAACTTGTCTGTAGACGTCAAATCTCTAAATAGACAAGTTTATAAGTTATGGGCAAAATAATGATATTGACATTTTAATTGTTTATTTAAAAATATTTCCACTAAAAAATTCATGAATCCCTAGATGAGAGTCTTTTTGTAATATCTCCTAGTACTTATTTCAACTGTCAAACCCGTCTATACACTTGTGATGAGTAAAAAACCTAACTTGATTGGCCTAACAATTTCAATCTAAAATTTAATTAAAAAATATATTATTCGGCAATTTATTAAGTCTGCAGGTTGAATGGGTCTAATTATTAAAATATTACTCGATATGTTTCACAATGACTCAATTATACACGGTGAAACAATAAAAGATCAAGAAGTTAAGAATAATGTAAGATTACAAAATTAAGGGATTTATTTGTGATTGAAGAATTACCAATACCGACTACGAATTAATTACTATTATCAAGCGGCCCCAATTGCTCTCTGTTTTTCTTTTTATAACATTAAGATTTATTTACAAATCGGCTCGTTAATAGGCCAAATGTGTTTATAAATTTGCTTAATCTACAAGGTTAAACTTAAAGTGTAGCGAAAGTTTTTTGAAACAAGATACGCATGTTACCTAATACTTTACCCAATACGTGTGCCTTACTGTTTTATTAAAAAACAATTATTTATTGCAATAGATAATTTTTGATACTTCTTATAACTTTGGATCTCTGTATTAATCTCAATATTTATTAAGTCTTTTATACTACTTTAATACTACACCGCCACTGAAATATAAAGCGTATGCACCCTTTCGCACTTCGCCTTTTCCCTTATATCTAATTTTTTGTGAATGCATTTACATCCATAAGACTAATTCCTCTGCAATTTCCTATTTTCAGTAATAATCTCGTATTCTTGTCTATAACCAATTTGTATCCATTTTGCGTAAGTCGTCTCCGTGAAATCCGTCCGGTATGCCTTTGTTAAACTTTCGTAACAGCTCCCATTTTATATGAGCAGGTTGTTAGCCTTCTGCCTAATCTTTAACCTAGAGCGTCAGGGAGTTTTCTATAGGGGAAATCATTCCTTTACCCATCTCATTATGGCTAGGATTTGCTGGTATCAATAACTTTGTTGACCTCGACATAAACATACTACAAGAAGAAGTACCATTATCATTAGCTGGCGCTACAGCCTTTCGTGAGCCCTACTCGTTTTAAATAATTATTTCATTCTTCCAGTCGAGCGTCTGTCGTCTTCATCCCGTTACTCATCCCGTTACCAATCTCCCGTAGATCGTCTACACATCATTCAGATATCTGAGTGTAGACCGCTCCTTCTTCTTTTACCAACCGGTCGTATTTTGCATGGTTATTTTAGCAAGATTACTTTCATCCATTTGGATAGTGTGGCCCACCCATCTTGGGTGGTTTATTTTGATGGTTTTCACGATATCTGCATCATTAAAAAATCTATAGAGTTCCAAATTATATCGCCTTCTCTACAGACCCTATTCGTTACCTTCGACATATATGGTCTTTAATATTTTCTTTCAAAAATTTCACAAAAAGAAAAATGGGTTGAAATAAAAAATATTCGAATGTTCTTATTATAATGATGAACCACAGAAATGTGGTCGAAACTTGGTTGAAAGTATGTCGTTTAAACAAATAGCTTGGACACTAGTTCCCATTCCGTTGCGCTTCGATGTTATACTGTAAGATAATACTGGTGATATGTGAAGGTATAAATAAATTCATTTTAACAAAAAATAAGCATCAAAATACTCCGACCAATGGAACGTAGTCCGTCTTCAAATCTGTTCTAATATAAGTTATGATAGATGTAAAGCTGTTTCGAAATCTTTTATTTACCAAAATATAATGTTGATTTCTAATGATTCTCCCGAAAATTCTCTTGAGAAAATTTCCACGTGTACAGCTTCGAGGTGGTAATTGGAAGATAGTATTGGTGACAACTAGGTCTACTCTCTCGTTTATGACTCCAAGTCCATGGGCTCTAATGTAATGTGTCTTATCTCTATCTCCAAACTTAGCATTTAAATCACCCATAATGATCAGAACTTCCCGTCGTGAAATTTTCTGTATGATTCTGTTGATTTCTTGATCAAACTCAATGGCTTGTTTTTCCTCTTTGTCTGCAGTGGGAGCACAGATTATGATGATGTTTATATTGATGGAGGTTGATTGGTCCAGCTTGCTTCACTTAAAACTAAACAATATTTTTAATATCTGTTGCATGTATCTATTGGTCGCGTATATTTAGAAAAGGAATTTATTATGACTACTCTCTTGTTATCTGAGAGATCATACAACAACACTAATATATGCTTGTACTTACTGACAAATATTTTTGGTAGAGGAGCAACATTTTTGTCTGCTACAGCCTACATTCACCAAGGTACCTCTTTTAAGGTGCTTATATAAACACAATAAAATTGTTGACACTGCTCCTGAATACATACACATTGTAGGAAGACTGACAGCGCTGCTGACTGGTAAGGGAGGCTAAAAATATAAAATATGTATTAGAAATTACGAAATACTTATATGTTGAATTCGATCAATATGTCATAAACATTTAATATTAATAATTTTAAATAAACTACTTTAATAATTACCGCCACAATATAAAATATACAATCCCTACTACAAAATAATTTTCAAGACTATCAAATACTCAGTTTCCAGCCGATGCGATAAAATTTTCACCTGACTGAAATGAACAAAAAATGGACTTTTTATACCACCAAATGGAACCACTAAGAATAAAATTGACTTTGACTTTGAAACAAACAATCAGCGACCATAGACTAATCAGAGCAAAAACTGTTCTAGAAAACTCACATCACTACCAAAAGACAATTTATAAAAGATAAAATGACCAAACAGAAAGCCCTTAATTAATGGAAATTCGAACATCATTCTTATTCATAAGAAAAGCCGTGCCGGTGTAGTTTCTAAGAAGAAGGGGTTCTGAATTGAGTGGGGGATCTTCAGTACTTCTTGGAAAATACTCGGAGGGGGATAGTTCTTAACCTCAACAAGGTGCGTCCCAATGGCTGATAGTGTGAATAAGACTTTGCCAAATAAACACCCGCGAATCAACTGAGACCATGGCATAGGGCAGCAATTATGTAATACAATACCGAAGCGGTAGAGAAAGATCTTTTTACCGGTCTGATGCTGAATAATCACAAATTTTGGCGGTAATTATGATTTAACCGGTTGTGATACTGCGAAGTAACCAAACGATTACCGATAAAAGTAACCCCCCATTTGTTGGTCAACAGCAACGGCATTGAGATGTGGAAAGCCACTCAGTCCCAGGTACCTCTCAAGTGGGGAGAGGGTGCTAAGAATCCTCCGATCAGTCAATATTGTCCCAAAAGTTAAAATAATCGGTACGTGAAACATTCGAAGCATGTGCCAAGCAGGCAAAGTATCAAAGACTATTTAATAAATACCTCGCCTGAACATAGATATGTTAGGATGCAGTAAAGTTCGATGACCAAATTCTGGAATAAGAATTATAGATGAACACCATATCTATTACTCTGGAGATGACACAACAAGAAACAGAAATGGCGATAATAATAAAAAGAGAAATAGCTAAAGCAATAATAGAATTTACGTCCATATCAGATAGAGTTGTGCTATTGAAAATTAACTCAAGTCCCTTTAATATAAACATCATTTAGGTCTACGCACAGACATCAGAATCCACTGAAGAAGTCATAGAAAATTTTTATTAGACTCTAGAAAACTTTTTAAAACTGACCAAAAAACATTAACTTACTATTATCACAGACGATTTCAATGGCAAAATACAACAAGGTACAGTCGAAAATGTCGTGGGGTCATATGGTCTTGGCATAAGATACGAAAGAGGAGAAAGACTAATCCAATTCTGCCAAGAGACGGATATGGTTGTAAAAAATACGATTTTTAAATTACATCCAAGAAGACTATATACATGAAAAGCACTAGATGATACCCCAGGGAAATCATAAGAAACCAAATTTATTTTATCAACATAAACAAAAGGTTTAGAAATTCTATCACCTCAACAAAAAACATATCCCGGCGTAGATGTCTTCTCAGATCATAGTCTACTGGTTGCAAATATCAACACACGACTAAAAATAATTTATAATGAAATGAGGTCCAAGATAGATATAAGACTACTAAAAGAAAATGACACCCAGAAAAAAGTAAAAACAGAAATAATTAAGAAAATGCGAAAATAGGTAAAGACACTACTAGAGGCATAGAAGAGCAGTGGAATGAAATAAAGACATCTATTACCACAATTTCCCATGAATATCTAAAATCAAAAAGCGAAAAGAAGCAAGAATGGATGACAGATAAAATATTGCAGATGATGAAAGAGCGAAGAAAATTAAAAGGTAGAAATGACAACGAATACAAAAAGTTACATAAGACTATACTAAAAGAGATAAAAGAAGCATGGCTGACGGAAAAATGTATGGAAGTTGAAACACTACAACGCAAACATGACGATTTCCATATGCACAAAAAAATAAAAGAGGTACAGAATACCAGAAAACAACGCAATACAGGCATAGTTGTAGACATTGAAGGCCAAATTTTGACTACCATTGAAGATAAATTACGAAGATGGAAAGAATATATGCAAGAATTATTCGAAGATGCAGCACGAAGTCCGACTGAAATAAACAATCCTACGGCCAGAAATAACAAACGAAGAAGTAACTATGGCCATTAAGCGGATGAAAGATGGGAAATCACCAGGACCTGATGAGGTGCATGGTGAAATTTTAAAGCTATTAGAGTCACACCAAATCACAGCTCTTACGAAGCTATTCAACAACATCTACGAGACTGGTTACTTACCAAAAGACTGGACTACTATCAATATTCATTCCACTTCCTAAAAAAGCCAACACTAGAAAATGTGAAGAACATAGATTAATTAGTTTGATGAGCCATGTACTTAAAGTACTCCTTACTTTCATTCACTCGCGCATATACACCAAATTAGAAGAACGCCTGAGTGAAGTTCAATTTGGATTCAGAGCAGGACTCGGAACGAGGAAAGCACTTTTTAGTTTGCAAGTTCTAATACAGAGAGCCAGGGATGTCAACTGCGATGTGTATGCATGTTTCATTGATTTCGAAAAGGCATTTGATAAAGTCCTGCATGGGAAACTAATCGATATCACAAAACATCAGGACTCGATGGTAAGGATATAAGACTGATCTCAAACTTATATCTCCAACAAAAAGCAACAGTACGATTAGAAAATGAACTGTCCGAGATCTTCACAGTCGAAAAAGAGTTAGACAGGGTTGCATATTGTCACCGGCATTATTTAACATATACTCTGAAAACATCTTTAAGAGAGCCTTGGACGAATCAGAAGATGGGATTGCTGTAAATGGTCAACTTATAAACAACATTAGATATGCAGACGATACAGTGTTGCTGGCAGATAGTGCGCAGGGACTCCAAAGGATGATGAATAACGTTGTAGAACCATGTAACAAATACGGCCTAAAACTAAATTGCAAGAAGACAAAAATAATGATCATTAGTAAGAACACCGGCATAAACGCCCAAATTACAATTAACGATACACCGTTAGAAAGAGTGGAAAAATATGCTATTTGGGCTGCAATATTAAGGATACTTGGATCACAGCTACGAAATAAAAACTCGTATTGAAAAAGCCAGAAGCTCTTTCAACAGCCTTAGGAAGATTATCTGCAACTTATCTTTAAGTATCAATATACGCATAAGAATTCTTAGATGTTACGTCTTTAGTGTCCTCCTCTATGGAGTAGAAAGCTGGAGCCTTACAGAAGATGCCATAAAACGATTGGAGGCATTTGAAATGTGGTGCTACCGACGTATGTTGAGGGTCTCATATATACACCACACAAGTAACATAACTATTCTCCAGAGGCTAAGAAAAGACAAAGAAATTATTAACACCATAAAAAACAGAAAATTGGCTTACTTCGGCCACATCATGCGTAATGATAAATACCGACTTCTACAGTTGATTCTACAGGGCAAGATTGAGGGTAAGAGGCCCTGGACGTAGACGTATATCCTGGCTGGTCAATCTTAGGAAATGGACTGGTCTAACGTCAACTGATCTATTTCGAGCTGCTGTGAATAGAATAAGATGGATCAATGTGATCGCCAACATTTAGAAAAAAGAAAAGTAGCAAAGAGGATATCAAAAACTATAGACCTAGAAGTCTATTACCAAGATTTAAAAAAAATCACAAAGATAATAAAGAACGGATTAACAAATCCATTAGATGTTAGAATTTAGTACAGTGAATCATATCCATCCCAGAGACAGAGTAGGTGACAGCAGTACCCACTATGTAGCTTCTTCATATTAAAAAAAATAAACTGTTTGTCCTTTGTCTAGTATTATGTAAATTCATTATTTAATAATAAGAAATACAACGAATAATTAAGAAAAAAATCAAAAGGCAGCTGGATTAGATGAAATACCAGTAGAACTGTTGAAATACCAGTAGAGCTGAAATTTAGTGAAAGACGATAACTTGGAAATATTGGCAGATTTATTTAACACGGTGTACGATACGGGAATAATACCACAAGAGTGGCTGAAGTCAGCATTTATAACCATTCCTAAAAAACAAGCAGCAAAAGAGTGCTCTGATTATCGAACACTGAGCCTCATGAGTCATACGTTAAAAGTACTGCTGAAAGTAATACATAAGAGAATATACGAAAGGCTAGAGAAGGATATTAGCGAGACGCAGTTCGGGTTCCGAAATGGAATGGGTACACGAGAAGGACTATTTGTCATCGACATATTGATTTAGCGATGTCGGAATGTAAACGTTGATCTACACTTGTGCTTCGTTGACTACGAAAAAGCTTTCGATAAAGTAAGACACGAAAAACTAATATTAATACTTATGAACAAGCGCATTGACAGTAAAATCATAAATATAGTGCAAACATTATGTTGGAATCAAAGTGCCATAGTTCAAATTAATGGGTTACCCTCAGAAGAAATAAAGATCTGTAGAGGAGTTAGACAGGGATGTGTTTTATCGCCACTTTTGTTTACCTTATATTCTGAAAAAATTTCTCAAAACACGTTCAATATTATCGAAGCGTCACCGTTAGCGTGGACGCGGGAGTCACCGTTAACTCAAAATTAATTAACAACTTATGATATGCAGACGACACTGTGATCATAGCAACGAGTATGGAGGATCTACATCTTATCGAAAGCTTGAGTATGAATAGTGCGGAGATGGAAACTACTATAAACGCTAAAAAAAACGAAGTACATGCTAATTACAAAAAGACCACAAAATATACATCAGCTATTAGAAATCAATGGTAACGTGATAGAACAAATAGAAAAATATAAGTATTGGGAACTTTGATTAATGAAACCAATGATCATACGGCAGAAATAAACAGGCGAATAGAGATTGTTAGATCAGCATTTATACGAATAAAGCCACTCCTAACGTGCAAAAATCTAAATTTGGAGATCAGACTACGTACCATTCACTGTTATATAGTTTCAGTATTATTATATGAAGCTGAGACTTAAGACATTAAAAAAATGCAATTTAAAAAGAATCGAGGCTTTCGAACTCTGGTTATACCGCAGAGTCTTAAAAATATCATGGACTCATAGAAATACAAATAAAGAAGTACTGGAGAGGGTTGGTAAAGAAACAGAACCCAATGACTACTATACAAACCAGAAAACTGGAATACCTAGGCCACGTTATGAGGGGTCCAAAATATGAAATTTTGAGACTCATAATACATGGAAAGATTCAAGAAGATCTGTTGGCCGAAGGCAGAACTTATGGTTAAAGAATCTACCTGATTGGTATCAATGCAGATCGATTGGTTTGTTTAGAGTAGCAAGTTCTAAAATAAAAAGAGCCATTATGATTGCCAACCTCCGTAGGGAGACGGCACTCTAAGAAGAATATTTAATATTTATGTCATTCATAAAAGTGTTGGATTGAGGGATAAGCTGCATATATGGTACCAAAAGTAGAAAACGAATTAAAGACAAGTTTGTTAAAATATCTGTGAAAATGAACAAACTAATATTCAAAAAAAAAAATAAAATGGAGACATAGATCACTTTGACCACAAAAACGAACTATGGAAATAACGAAATTATATCTACGGAACATCCTCAATTTCTTCGGATTTCCCTTTAAAAAAAGTCTGAGATAATAATTGCCATAAGAGAAGCAAATTTTAATATACAGTAGACCCTTCTTTTTCTTCTTTAACTAGTGAAGGTTGGCTATAATCATTACAATCTCGACTCTATCTTTTGGACCATTCTACCAGGACCCTTTTTTATTTGATTCTACCCTTCATAATCAGCTGCAACAACTCGTACTCAACATTTCTAAGTATGTGCCCCAAATATTATGTCTTTCTTCTTTTAATAGTGGTAAAAATTTCCTGTCTTTTCCCATTCAAATGCTTTCATTTTTCTCATAAAGAAGAATAAAGTGGATATAACATGTTACTATCGGATATTGGATTTGCAGAGTAGACCCTGATGAATTGAAAGATAATAATAATTATGCAAATAAAAGCAGTGTTTAATAGAAATATTGTTTTACCTTCCAGCTGTATGCATGTATGTCACATTTAAATTATTATTTATATTTTACAAACCTTATGAGAACCATTTTTGAAACCAAGAGGTAATAAAGACCTAGGAAATTTATTTAAATCTAGAAACTGAAAAGGATCTGTCATTGAAATGATGTTTAACTAGAAAATACTCACTATACGTCCTGTTGCTGTATCAAACACTCTTCTGAAAACCACTGTACATAAAGCCAAAGGTACTGTTCCCGAAATCATCTTTGTAATTTTTGAATGTAGTTAGATAGCTACAATCGACACATTTATTAATTTTAGAATAAACAAACATTAAAAGCACAAGCCGATTTGAAATAGGATTTTAAATGACAAGGACTGGTTTGACATTTTAGACACAATTGTGACATGCACCTTAGAAAACATTTTAAACAGGCAATATTTGGTTAATATATATTTAAATCAAAAGTAATATTCAGTATAAAAAATTAATGATGTCACAAATTACATAATAGAACTTAAAATAGATTATTCACAAGATAAATAATTTGTCAAACGGTACTTGTAGAGAGGGGAATATAAAAAAAGGCGATAAAATTTTGAGCTCTACCACCCCTACAGTGATTTTGACATTAATAAATTAATAAAAAGAAACAAACTACAATAGCTAAGCTATGGGGATTACTTACATTCAGATTATAAATTACTTAAAAAAGTCGTTGCGTCGCAACTGAGAACTAGAAAATATTGCCCAATTGCCTACGCGGTTTTCTGTTCGCAAATATTTACCTAATGCTATAGTATGAAAAAGAACGTCAAAATTGTCAAACTTACAAAATAAAAATAGAAACACCGATATGTGAATGCGGAACCATTGGAACAGTGATCCATATCTTCTTTGAATGTCCCATAAACAAACACAAAAATATGGATTTGTATTTAGAACTATTAAAAGCAGGAATAGAGATTCCAATATCTTCACATAGCATTCTATATAAAAGTTATCTGACAAAGTTACAAAAATAATTCATAAATTCGTCAAATTTTTTCAAATCGATTTCTTCTTCTTGTTCTTTTTTTGGGCTATGTCCTAGACAATTATAATCGATTCATAAAATTTCAAATCGATTTATAAAAAAAAATTTTACTTGTCAAAATTTAAAAAAAAAATAAAATAAATTTAGAAAATAATAAAAATATCGTAACATACAAAAATTTACATCCTTAAAATCCTTAAAATCCTTCGAAGGTAGCATAGGGTTGTGCATTGCCTAGAGTAAGACGAGCATAACCTTGCATGTACTGGGTAAATGATTACACAATCGAAACCCAAAAAAAAAACGAAAAAAGAACGTTAATCTCTAAGGTCATAATAATTTAATAGTTTTGGGTGATCTTTTTTATTAAAATGAACAAATTTTATGAAAACAAAGGCTATCTGAATCAGTACTGCCTAATGTATACTGTTATTATTTTATATTGTTGCTTTGTCAAATATATTATCTTATTTTATTCTTCTTTTCCTTCTTATATTAATCTTGGGCCTATTCTTGTTGGATCTTAAGGCTGTAGATTTCATGACGATGACTGCCAGTACCTCGTTATCTTGTAAGATCTGTTACATGTTGATGTTAAATCTTCGCTATTCAGCCTAGTATTTCAATATCCATTCGAGTAACATGCTGGTTTCATTTCTTCCTCTCTATCTTCCTCATCGTATAATATCCTGTGTTTTACAGAGATTTTTTATTAGATTATCTGATCAGCCATTATTTTTAACGCTCTTATTTCTGATATTTTAAGTATTCTTTTTGTTTCCGTTTCTCATTTCTATTGCATAATATCATCATTGGTCTTACACATGATGACATAATTTATATAAACATATTTTCCCGTTTAATCGCATATCTTTATTTATCCTGATAAATTAGCTGCTTTATTTGTTATTTTCTTACACTACCTTTGGGGTTTCATCTTTTTCTTCTTCTTCTTTTTATATAGACATGAGTCTGTTTGGTTTTCAATGTGTCTCCAGTAAGTTGTCGTTCCTCATGGTTTTCGTAGTCTTCCTACTGATCGTATTTCTATTAGGAAACCCTTTCTTGGCGTCTTTATTACTCTATTTGTTATTATTTGGTTTATATGATCGTTCCATTCCACTCTTCTATTTCTTATCCAGTTCTTGATGTTCTTCACCTTACATAGACGACGTATATCTGTACTTCTAGTTCTGTCCCATAGTGCCTTATCATCAATTTTCTTGTATTTTCATCTTTGCTGTTTCTAACATCCTCTTTGTCCTCTTTGTGTCACGTCTTGCTTCTGCCGCGTATTTCATTATTAGTCTGATGACTATTTTGTAAATTCTGTCTTTCGTTTCTTTCCCAATATTTCGCGACTCTGTTTGATCTATGCCTAGATATTTGAACACCATTACTTGCTCTATTATCTGACCTTCCATTTCTAATTTACATCTTAGAAAATGTGCTGTGTAACCATGCATTTTGTCTTTTTTGAGGAAATTAACATGTTAAATTTTCTGGCGGTTATATTAGATTTGTATAGATTGTTTTTCTCCCTTTGGTATCCTTCTTTAGTTTTTACTTTTTTTATTATTTGATTCATAATCAGGTTGAACAACAGAGCACTAAGGGAAGCTACCTGTCTTATCCCATTACCAGCTTCAATAGAGTCAGTTAGTTCTTCTTCTACTTTTACTTTTATTGTGTTGTTTTTGATTATTTCTAGATTTATCTCTCTTGCGTACAGTAAGTGGATAACATCCCTTAATAGTATATGGTCAAATGCCCTTTTAAGGTCCACGAAACATAGATATGCCGGTTTGTTGTATTCGAATGATTACACTTACACTCGCCTAATTATAAATATAGCGTCGGTGAATGATCTTTCAGACCTTTGTTAAACTTCTGTTAGCATTATAATTCCATTGGGTTTCATCTTATGGTCCATAATAAGAATTTTTTTTAGGTTTGTTAAGTCTTAGAGATTCAAGATCTCTCTTCAGTAATCTTCTAAACTTGAATAATCTATTTTGTTCTTTTCTCTGCAAATGAGAAAACATTTTTGTGTTTTGATGAACTTTTTTCATTATTTAAAAGAGTGCGTATATATTGTGAAAATATATACTGCAAAAGATTGTGAATAAAATTTAAAAACATCAAATAAAGTTTACACCAAAAAAACACCAAATTAACAAATTCTGTTGAATGCCAGAAGCTCTCTTGAATGCCATTTAAAATGTTGAATACATAACTAGGTCGAAATTTTACTATAATTTTTTTACTTCACTACATTATATAGCTAAACATATAAAAATATTTCAAACTGCTACAAAAATTTAATCTCTTGAATTGCACAACATAATTCTTTATCGCATAAGTAGTAACTTTACTTTTCTACAAACTTGTTCTTCAACAAACAAAGTGAGGGTCGGCAGACATGGCGATAAGTTGGACAGTGGCAGTTGGCTGTTCCAAACTGATCGTGCGGCGAGAATGATAGCTACAGAAACGGCACATAGGTACACAGCGGTGCAGAAGGCAATAGGAAATCACTTCACTATTTTCCTAAGCAAATTTCTTTCCATAACGATGACAATTTCAGTAAGTGAAGATGGGATGTGTAGCGACCCGACTCACGCTCGGCTACATCTCGGTTCCAGGTCGGATGGTGTGAAATATTCTATCTGCTACCAGGGGTAGCCAAATTTTCATTAAATTTAAGAATTTATCAGTCATAATATCATTGACTGCTACATGTCTTTTTAAGGTAACACTTATAACATCTTCTCCATGATTGTGTGGTTCTCATATTGTACTTTTTAGATGAAACTGATGATGCTTTCAGAATACGAAAGCGAAACGTCTTCAAAATAAATAAAGTAGCCTATCAACTTTGTCTTTTATTTCTCCACCTTAAGACCGATATAAGAACCCACCATTCGTCTAAGTGATCCTTATAATATATAATATATATATATATATATATATATATATATATATATATTATATATCTTTATCAAATTATTCTCGACCGTACTGTGTTAAATATTATTTGTAGTCTCAGCAATTGGTCTGTATGAAATAAAACTCTATTTGTTATTTCTCAATATTTCGTCACGATTTTGTGACTTCTTCAGGAGAAAACTGTAAATTTTTTATAATTATTATATGTAAACAAAATGAATATTTCAATACTTACAACTTAAGATTAAAAATTTAAATTTTGATAACATATCCAATTTAAATAAATGACATTTTTTTGATTTTAATTTATTTGGGAGTTATGGTAACCGCAATATATTTATAGAGTGAATTCCCATTGCACATATTTTTAGCGAATAAGTTTTAATAAACAATTAATATATTGTGACAGTATTATCCATATAATAAGGTGCAAAGTAGAATATTGAGAAGAATCAGGAACATGGTAAATTGATCTATAAAATGTAATTGATGGTACGTAGTCAGTTGTTGGTCTGATGTTGTTAGATACTGATATTAAGATCTATCATATCATATATTATTTAGTATATTACAGTAGATATTACTTAAATGGTTGGTGTCTGTCTTATAATTGATAGATTCTGGAGTTTTATTAATGTGTACCATTTCAAGGAAAAGTCGATTTTTGTAATTATCAATTTGTTCCAAGATTTTTACATTATTAAAGTCAAAGTTATGTCCTGTCTTTAAGTGGTGGTCCACTAAAGCACAAGAGTTTTTTCGTAAGTTACAGTCACTTTTGTGTTGAGTGACACGTTGTTTAAGCCACTGTTGACTTTGTCCAATATAACAACTTTGTTTGTCTTTTTTTTTTGAAAATTGTCCCACTTTTCAAAACATTTCCGAACATTAAATTAATTAAATACAATCCACTTCTAAATTCAAGGTTGTTCTCAAAAATAAAAAGTTAAAACTCCAAATTCACTAATGAGTAAATATAATTTATAGAATAAATTGCAGTCAATGTCAAAGTTGTTATATTGGACAAAGTCAACAGTGGCTTAAACAACGTGTCACTCAACACACAAAAGTGACTGTAACTTACGAAAAAAACTCTTGTGCTTTAGTGGACCACCACTTAAAGACAGGACATAACTTGACTTTGACATGACATGACTTTAATAATGTAAAAATCTTGAACAAATTGATAATTACAAAAATCGACTTTTCCTTGAAATGGTACACATTAATAAAACTCCAGAATCTATCAATTATAAGACAGACACCAACCATTTAAGTAATATCTACTGTAATATACTAAATAATATATGATATGATAGATCTTAATATCAGTATCTAACAACATCAGACCAATAACTGACTTTGTACCATCAATTACATTTTATAGATCAATTTACCATGTTCCTGATTCTTTCTCAATATTCTACTTTTGCACCTTATTATATGGATAATACTGCCACAATATTTAATTGTTTATTAAAACTTATTCGCTAAAAATTGTGCAATGGGAATTCACTCTATAAAATATTGCGGTTACCATAACTCCCAAATAAATTAAAATCAAAAAAAATGTCATTTATTTAAATTGGATATGTTATCAAAATTTAAATTTTTAATCTTAAGTTGTAAGTATTGAAATATTCATTTTGTTTACATATAATAATTATAATAAATTTACAGTTTTCTCCTGAAGAAGTCACAAAATCGTGACGAAATATTGAGAAATAACAAATAGAGTTTTATTTCATACAGACCAATTGCTGAGACTACAAATAATATTTTATATATATATATATATATATATATATATATATTATATATATATATATATATAGTTTTCCTAATTATAATTCAGTAAGAAATGATCGAAATGGATATGCGGAGAATTTTTTTATAAAAACAAACATATGTTTCGAAGAAATCAAAATAAAAATAACTTTATAGTCACGAGTTGTAGCATGTGCCATTAAAATAAAATTTTATAATAAGAAACTAAATCTTCTTTCCATATGTAGACATCCTCAAACAACAGTTACCTAATATAAACTACTGTTTGAAAATATTTTTATAAATTAAATATTCATGTTTTTGTTTTATAATAGGTGGAGCAATGAAACAATAATCATACCATTTTTTGCAGTTGGGCGGATCTCAATGAAATTTGTTGCATTCGATTCGTAAGAGCTGAAATTTTGTAAACTAAAGTAATGATGTCGAAAAAAAATTGCATTTTTGAACAAAGAAAATGTACTTTCCAAAGTGTATTTCGTAGTGAAAAAAAAATGATATATTGGTAATTCAGAAATAATTGAATAAATGATTTCAGGATTACTACTCGGTGTTTTTTGAGGTAGCTGAACACGAATATCATGACGGCGGTGGTCTCAGGGACACTCGGTGCCCAGTATACGCCTCGTCTCCTGGAGTTTTATGGAAATTCGATACATCAGTGCAAACTCGTTACTCCAGAGTTTTTGAAGTCGGTAATCACAAACATCATTATGGCGATGGTCTCCGAGGTATCTGGTGCCCAACTACAGTACGGGCTTCGTTTACTAGAGTTTTTGATACAAAGGTCAGTATTTGGTATTTAGTTTTTGCGGTCGAACCTTTGTTAATAAATATGATTTTTTCACATAACCAAATAAAAAACTTACTCGGATTTATCCACTACTATTTTTTTTTTATTTATTTATAGTAAATATTAAAAATATTTACTATAAACAGAACAGAGCGAGAAAAAAATGTGTGTAACAATGTAAATATTAGCAGGTTAGCGACAAAAGTTAAAAGCCCGGAGCAGCACGACTATTGAAGAGATGGTAGCACTTTGCTAGCTTCTGATGAAGAAATCAGTTTTCATAGGCACTTTACATGTATCTATCTATTGTTGTATATACAAATGAATGTTAATCTGTATGTGTTTTATAGAATCGTAAACTATACATTTGATTATGTGGTAATCTTTAGCACAGTTGCTGTGCATGAGCTCATGAAGGTTTCTAAGTTGCTACGACCAATTTTCGACAGATAGCGCCACTGCCATTTTATTGCTGTGATAGTTTATGCTGATTTAAATTGAAATGAAAACAGGGAACGAATGATGACATCTCGAATTGTGGGTGACATAAGAATTTAAGTAAATTATGAAATTCATGTCCTACACACATTGAATAGGCAATATTGTGCGTATTTTTAAATTTAAGAGCGTTTTTCGAATAATTTTGTGTATTCCATTGTTAAAGAGAGTTAAATAAATTTAGATAAATAGTTCAATTGAATTGAATTCAATCAGATTTTATCTTTAATTCTCGAATGCTGATTTTTTTTCATTTCCAAATTTCCCCAGCGAATTGGTTATTATTTTTAATATTAACATTTCCATCCAATGCGATCAGCCGGTTTAATTGGATTTTATACATTGTGGCATTCGTATTTCTGATTAACATCTAATAAATTCAATGAATACATGCAGGTGAATCGTTCGTTTGGATCCTCTGAACAACGAGAAGGGACGTTAAAAAGTGATCGAATACATACTACTGAGGCCAGTACGTATGAGACAACTAAACAACAGGCAAAAAAGTTGCATATGTTCGAATAAGCACCGCTCGATTAAGACAGTAATTAGGATTATGACAGTAATAATGATTACAGTCTTTATCCAAGTGTCGTCATTGGAAAAATGCCTAAACTTTGCATGAATAGTAGCAGCCTCAAATTTTAAAAACGGAACACCATGAATGTGCTGCGCCAGTGAACAAGTTAAACTGCCAGAATTACATCCACCACCCGAACCACTATCAACGTTGCTATCAGGTGTTACACGTTAGTCGAAGTATTTTTTGGAAATCATCGGCAAATACAATTCAAATTTCCAAATGACATCGTTGGATGCAACGAACATCGTACACGAAAATTACGTGCCAACATAGTCCGAATTTATCATCACAAGTTTCTTCAACTTTATTTAACGGCAAACAGTAATAAATAAATTGAACAACGATGGTATCACAATGCACGCCCAGACGAGAAATCGTGACTGCCTTACGAGCCCTTTTCAATTAACACATTTAGTTCAGTTCAATTAGTTCAGTTGTTTAAAACCGCCATTCAACTAAAGCCAGCTGATGACTACGCAGTTATTATCCGAGCAGACAAAACACCCGTTTTCCAAATGCACCAACAATAAAATAAATGGCGATCGTTATAGTTTAGCAAAGAATTCGAATGCCACGACATAATTCTCTATTGCAGAAGTAGTGACTTTTCTCTTCTACAAACTTTAGTCCTCTACAAACAAAGTGAGGGTAGCCAGACATGGCGATATGTTGGACAGTGACAGCTGGCTGTTCCAAAACTGATCATGCGGCGAGAATGATAACCACAGAAACGGCACATACACAGCGGTACAGAAGACAATGGGAAACCACTGCATTATTTTCCCAAGAAAATTTCTTCCTATAACGATGACAATTTTAGTAAGTGAAGATGGGATGTGTCCGATGGACCCGACTCACGCTCGGCACCATTTCGATTCCGGGTCGGATGGTGTGAAATATACTACCGGCTGCCAATGTGGCCAAATTTTCACTCAATTTATGAAAATTTCAACGAATTGCTATATGGAACGTCCATAAACTGATTCAAAACCCTGAAAAGTTACACATAATTGAAAAAGAAATGGCAGATTATAATCTTTCGGTACTGGGAGTCTTAGAAACTCATTGGAGAGGTAAAGGATATTTTAAAACAACTACTGGCAACGTCGCCTATTTTTCAGACCCAGATAACAAAATTACAAATTGGGTCGCAATATTTGTACCATCTAAACGTTGTTGATGTTGTTTTTGATGACAGGATCATATCCATTAAAATGATAATATCCACCAACACCCTACAACTTATCCAGATATATGCTTTTACAACAGCAGCACAAGAAGAAGATATCAACAAGTTCTATAGGTGTCTAGAAGAAACTTTTAGTGCTTTTCCGAGTCGTAAACTAATAAGAATTTTAGGAGACTTTAAAGCTAAAGTGGGGTCATCTAATGAAAATATTGAAGGATTGCTGGGCAAAAATCTACTGGGACAGAGAAATGAGAATGGCGACCGTTCTACCAACATCATCCACGGAGATTATACACCTGGCGCAGCCCAGATGGGCGAAGAATAAATCAAATAGACTACATCGTAATCAAGATGGAAGTCGTCTGGCATCAAATGTAAAACATATCCTGGCGCAAACCGTGGTAGCGACCGTTCAACTCCTGGTATTAAACGTTCGACTTCGTTTTAAAGTCCCCAAAAAAAGACCCCTAAGAAAAGTCATGTCTCTAAATCCATAAAAAATTAATGACTTCCAACAAAACCTAGAAGAAGCGCTTTCTTTAAACCAAGTAGATAGTGACTCTGACAGCACTTGGATCTATATGAAAGATAAGGCAATCGAGGCTGCAAAAGACTGTGAAGCAGCAGTTTCTACGAGCCGTAATCCGTAGATATAATTAAATTTGGAAATCTAAAATTTTTCAGGAAAGTTCTTTAAATATTTATTTTAATTTAAAATGAATTAAAAGATAGATTCAAAAATTTGTAACATAAATTGTGAATTAAAAAAATATATTCGACGAATAACATACGATTTTTTTAAAAAATCACTATTTTCTTAATAATAAAAATTGAAATATCTAAAACTGAGCTGAGACATCGTGAGTTAAATATAAAATTTTATTAAAATTATAAAATCAAAATGTTTTGCCTTTTTCTTATTTATTTATGCAACAAAGTTGTGCAACATTTTGGTACCAAATTTGCTCGGTAGCCAACCAGTTATAGGTCATAGTCATTTTTTACGATTTTGCCACTCGCCTATAACACTTAACATCTTTTATTGCTGTTGTTTCTGTTTATTTTTTTTTTTTTTTTTAGAAGTATATAATTGGAGTTCCAAAAAATATTAAATTAGTCTATCTAATTGTTTTTCCACATTTGTAAAAAAATACCTACACCATAATAACCTTTGTATAATAAATAATTAAACAGATTAATATTTTTCTGCACATGAAGCACGCCCTAATTTCTACTAACACCCCACAATGTATCCGAATCGGCTGCTAACATTCCGGATTTCATCCATCGACAATTGCTCATCAGATATGATCTCATCGGGTGCGCCACGTGTTCTCCAATTTCGCCTTTTGAACGACACGTGACTTGAACGACGTACTTCTGCACTCTCTCAACAGTCAAATTGTTGTTTAATCACATTTACTGGCCCATTGATTGCTGGAACTGTTGGTTGTATGATTTGTTTTTCTTGTTTTCAAATTACAACGTATCTACAGTGTGCTTCCTCTTTTTTTAATTTTATTGTGTGCGTATAATAATTAACAGAAACAAGAATATTAAAATTGAAGATATTATAGGGTTATTTTGGTATAAAGTAATCGGTGTTGGTTAATTTAAAAAATAGGTGCTGGAAAATACATTGGAATCATTATCCAACAATAAAATCCAAAATATAAAATCTTATCCAAAACATAAAAACTAATAGCGCAATAGAAAATATCCATATTTAAATAAAGTGAAATAAAGAATAAGGTCAGATAAGTTTGGCTTTTTAACAATTAATATTTCAGCATTAAATTTCAAATAAGTGGTATTAATCGAAAATAGCTGTCATCATCATAGTGGCATTACAGCTCGTCATGTGCCAAAACCTTCTTCAGAACAATCTTCCATTCGCCTCTGTCTCTGGCAACTCTTCTCCATGCTTTAACTCCGATGGATTTTAGATCATCATCTATGTTATCTTGATACCTAAGTTTTGGTCTTCCTCTGGATCGTCTTCCCACTGGTCCTTTTCGTTCGAAAATTTTTCTGATCAGTGCCTCTTCACCCCGACTATCCATCGAAGGCGAAAATAGATGTACATATTGAATATCAGAAATACTAGTTGGAAGCTCCTGCGAATATACAGATTTCATAATACTTGGTAAATTGTATAAGATGAGTCCTTTAATAACGTGCCTCCAGGACCATCTGCTGTAAATTCTGTTTCTCTAGACCCAAGTTCTGAAACACCCTCTAGAACTACCAAAGAAAATAAAAATTTCATTTCACCAGAGATATTGCAAGAATATCCTAAGGCCAAGGCAAAAAAGTTAATAGTAAGCCGAGAGAGAAGAAGAAAAGTAGGATCCTCACAAGCACGCCTAAGGAAGATAAGCTTAAAGCAAAATGGAACCAGTTTCTGGTTTCTGTTATACAGACAAGAAACATACAGTTACACGTGTTATGGATGGTGAGAGTTCTTCCGATGAAAGAAGGATGAAGCATTTGACTGCAATTGTGACGCTGCAGAGGGTTTATTTTTATTTAGCGTATGGCTCAATACATGGAGTAAATACAGTAATAATTATAAAAAACGTAAGTACATAATTCAAAAATACAAACATAAGATTATAAAAACGAACATAGACAAAATACAAATAAAATATAAGATAATACAAACAGATAGGGTTATATATTATTATCATCTGCTTTTAACTGTTGGGCTGTTCTTATGTGTGGTTTTTTGGATATTAGTCGGTTTGCTGCTAAACTTGGGATGTCTTCATGATTGGTAGTTGCAAGTTGCTATTTACTTTCGAATACTCGGTTATCAAGGCCTTGTGTCTTCGTACAATAGGCGGAGGAATATGGCTAAGGATCGGAAATCAATATAGTGGAGTAGTCTTGATGCAGCCGCTAATCATTCTCATTGCTATATTAAGCTGTGTATCAATTATTTTCACATGATGAATATTTAGCCAGACCGGTGCACAGTACTCTGCCACAGAATAAACCAAACTTAGCACACATGTTCGTAGTGTGTCCGCAGATGCGCCCCAGTTGGTACCACAAAGATTCTGGATAAGGTTATTTCTACTACTTATTTTTTGTGCAGTTATTTGTAGATGTTTTTTAAACCACAGAGTCCTGTCCAAGGTTCTTCTTCTTCTGGTTCCTATCCGTTTCGGATGTTGGAAATCATATTGGCGATCATAACCTTGCTCGCTGCGGCTCGAAACAGCTCCGTTGAGGTTTTCTTAAACCATGTTCTTAAATTCCGCAGCCATGATATTCTCCTTCTACCGGGTCCTCGCTTACCTTTGACTTTACCTTGCAATATAGACTGTAGCAGGGAGTAACGGTGCTTATTTCTCATAACGTGTCCCAGATATTGCAATTTTATGCGTTTGATCGTAAACACAATCTCTGGTTCCTTCATTTTTCCTAGAACTTCCTTGTTCGTGATCCTTGCTGTCCATGATATTCTCAGCATTCTTCTATAAAGCCACATCTCAAATGCTTCAAGTTTTTTAATAGTGGTGTCTGTAGGCGTCCATGCCTCTGCCCCGTACAACAACACAGAGAAAACATAGCATCTCAAATGTCTCATTTTTGTATCAAGGGATATGTTGTGACTTTTGAAGATGGCGCTCATTTTGTTAAAGACCGTTCTTGTCTTTCCTATGCGGCACTTTATTTCCTGTCCAAGGTAACCCCACGATATTTTGGGTAGGGTTGGTAGGGTAGTGCTACATTGCTCATGTTGACCTTTAATTTTTGGTTTTCCTGTTTGTTGTTGAGGTGAAAACAGCTTACCTCAGTTTTATTTAAGTTGGGTATCAGGCGCCATTTTGTGAAATATTCATATAATTTGTTGAGGTCGTTTGTCAGCACGTTTTGAGAAATTTCAAACTGTTTGTGTTGTACTGCTATTGATAGGTCGTCAGCGTAGCCAAACTTTCTTACACCCGTGTCAGGTAGGTCCGATATATATAAGTTGAAAGGCATCGGAGCAAGGACTGATCCTTGGGGTAGTCCATTATTTAATTTCCTCTCTTTGCTTTTGTCATTACCGTGGATTACCTGGAAGTATCGATCAGAGAACATGTTGTTTATTAAATGCAATATTCTTTGGCATGGGATTAGTTTGGTTAGTTTATAGAGGAGTCCCTCCTTCCATACTGTGTCGTAGGCAGCTGTCAAATCCACGACTACAGCTGTCTTTTATTGCTTTTGGAAGCCTGCTTCTATATGCCTAGTTAGATTAAGGACTAATTGCCTGATCTGCGCAGCAGTAGAGGGTGACTATGTGTTAGTGAGATTCAAAGAAAAGTACATAAATAGATTTTACGTGGGACTTGTTGTATCGTTCAAAAATTCAGAAGTAGAGGTCAATTTTATGCGCAAAACCAACAAAATAGGTACCTCGTGTTTCTTATTTCTCACTGTTCCTGATATTGCTTTCATGGAGAAAGAGGACGTTAGATTTGTTCTTCCAAATCCAACTCCATTTCGCAATAACAAGAGACTGACAGCATCTTATAATATAATAAATTTGAAATAAATTTTGGTTACCAAGACGTTTGCTTCATTTCATATATCAGCTCTTTGTTTTGTTTTCTTTAGAAATATATAAGTATTTTACGAAGTTATATTGACCATTTTTTTAATTTTTATTATCGAACTGTAGAATATATCATGTGTCTCACTGTGTACTAGTAACATGTCACAATGTGTACCAGCGATGGTACACACTGAGACATGTACAAGGTTGTATTTAAAGTTACATAACTTTTTTGAATTAAAATTATAGGCCTTTATATTTGTAAAAGTGATACATAAAATAACAAAAATCATTATGACTGAAGCTGTCACATCTTATCAATGATTAAAAAAATTATATCACCAATAATTCATTTTTTGTCTCAGTGTGTACCACCTTCCCCAACTGGGATCGCACTGTGGTCACAGAGCAAACTGTAACACATGATAGACCAGATCTCGTGCTAGTTAATAAACTAATGGGACAAACCACACTAATCGATGTGGCGATACCTAACAACAATAATCTGCGTGTTGAGTACAACGAAAAGATAGAGATCTGAAAATACAAATAAGGAGAAAATGTAAAATGGAAAGTACCCAGACGATACCTATCATTCTTTCTACCACAGGAGTCATTCCGAAAAACCTTCTAGAAAACATTAGAAGGCTGGGTCTAAATGAACATCTATATAAGATCATGCAGAAAGTTGTGCTACTTTCAACGTCCAGATGCGTGCGAAAATTTTTGGAAGATATACCTACGTAACAAATCATCTAGGACTCGATAACATGGAAAGAGTTCCACCAGAGCTCGATCCTTTTGATACCGTATGTATCTGAGGTGAGTGAGTTTTCCCCTTAGAGCGAGTGTGAGCCGTATCGCTAAATCTGAAATATTAATAATATTAGAATTTTCCCGATTATTTGTATTTTATCATGATTTCTTTTTAAATAAACTGTTGAGTATATTTTTCATGCTCAAGGTATCATGTGTTTTAATATTTGTACTGCCTTCCACTTCCTCAATTTTAGACTGTCATTATCATCATCAGTTGGTGCTACAGTTCTTCTTGTTCTCTGGCGTGCCTCAACACAATCTTTATTCCTATCCTATCCTATTAAGTGTCTGTCTTCTCCATCTCATTACTGCAATATCCCTTAAATCGTCCTACACATCGTCCAGATACCTCAGTTTTGGTCGTCCCCTTCTTCTTCCTCTGACTAGCTTATTTAGCATGGTTATTCTAGAAGGATCACTTTCATCCATCCGCATAACGTGGCTCACCCGTCTTGGGCGGTTTATTTTGATAGTTTTCACGATATCTGCATCACCACAAAGTCTAAAGAGTTCGAAATTATATCGCTAGACGATCATAAGGTCCACGATTAAAGGTTACTTAAACACGAGAAAAAAATGCAGTTAATATAGGTTGCTTAAGTATAAATTATGTCACTACTAAGCCTAAAGGAAGCAAATTTAATAAAATATAATTGTATTACAACTATACTTATAATATAACGGATATAGGTTTAAACTAAGTATTCTATTAGCTTGAGATTTCCAAACAAAATTACTGTAAATAGAAATAAGGGCAGTGCCTTAAGAAAAAATATAAGAAAATATATTTTTTTAATTTTTATGTCAACATTGTGTGCATTTACCAATCCCCAGGGACAACAACATACAATAAAAGCATAAATAAAATGGGGGAAGAGTTATTTTTTCGTCTTCACGTATCAAAAAGTGTAAAATTAAAAAAAAAAAAAGGTGTCATTGTATGTTATGTAACTTTAAAAATTGTGTTTGGCTGATTGGTAATAAAATAAGCGGAAATATCTATTTGCTGCTATAGTGATTGACGATTATTTAATTCTTGTATACCAGTGACTTTATATACCCCTAGAAATTAATATCTAATTGATTACATCGGGTGTTCTAGGCGGCCATGAAACTTCACTACCTCTGGCAATCCAACGATGAGGAAATTATGATGAACCACATATCTCTTTTTTGATGTAGCAAATCTTCTAGATCGTAGAAAAGTGTAGTTTGTAGAACCAGTAAATACGAATTATCATTCAAATTTGCTGGTTATTCATCAGGAGCCAACAAACTACCTCCAAATATATACCGCATCATACATTAATCTTAAATTCATGTTGAAAAGGTGACTCTCGAAATAGATGGGGATTTTCAATATCCCAACTGTGGCTGATTCTCTAGTTACATACTTATCAACGTGTAAATGTTATAGTTAAAACATTTTTTTTTAATAAAATTATTATTTTGATTTTTTTATTTATCATCCACAATATTTTTTTAATCTTATGGATGTCTGCACCTATCGAGGCGCCAATATTGATTCAGATCATTTTCTAGTTGGCACAGGAATTCGGGCTAGAATCATAAATGCGAAGAAGGAGAGAAGTACCAAAAAGGCGCCTTAATATTGAACTTCTCAAATATCCGCTAAAGGTAGAAAGGTATTAAATTTATATCGAAACTAAATACATAACTAAAGAGAATCTAACAATTAGTGAACAATTTAAAATATGTAAAAATTGATTGATTGTAAAAAAAAATAAAAGAACAATGCATATAAATTGATACAGCAAAGAAGATCCCGAGAAAAGGAACAAAAATATAACGATCTCAGAAGAGAAGAGAACTACATCCATCGGAGAAAAAAGCGAAATTATGAAAATAGAATATTGGAAGAACTTGAGGCATTAAAAAAGGAAAATCAAACAAGAAAATTCTATAAAAATCTAAATAATGCAAGAAAAGAATTTAAACCAAGGATCGGACTATGTAAGGATAAGAAGGGTCCATATACTCAATAAAAAAGAAGAAGTATTGAAAAGATGGGTGGAACACAATAAAGAACTACATACTATCGAAGTAAAATATCCAAATCAACCACCCCCAGGAGCAAGCAACAATACACCATTGAAGCCTCCATCAATAAAAGCATACTGGAGAGTGGTGTATTGGGATCGTTTGCCCGCTACACAAAAAGGGTGATCAATTGGAATGTAGAAACTATAGGGGAATAACCCTCCTTAATACAGCATACAAAATATTTTCGAGTATTTTATATAGTCACCTGAGTGCATATTCAGAGGAGCTTTTTGGTGAATATCAAACTGGTTTTAGGCCTGGTCGATCAACAACAGACCAGATCTTTGTGCTAAGGCAAATACTGGAAAAAAAACCATTGAATTCAATATCGACACATACCATAAATTGTATGAAGCCATGGATGAATTCCATATCCCCGATAAACGATGTGATAAACGATGCGTTAAGTTGTTTGCAAAGTCGAAATACAGGGCGAACAATCACAGGCATTTGAAACGCATGTTTGCGTTTTGCATTTGGGCTGCGATAGGGAGATCCGCTGGCGTGTCTCCTTTTCAACATAGCTCTGACAAAGGAGGTCAGGGATGCCCAAATAGACAACAAAGGAAACAGTTTTAATAAATCATCCCAAATTTTGGCATATGCAGATGATGTTGACCTAGTTGCCCGCACAACACGCAAACTAGAAGAAATATGTACCAAATACCTTGTCAAATGCCTCAAAAAATATGGGCCTGCAAGTAAATGAGGAAAAAGCTAAAATAATGGCATTAAGACCCAACTATAGAGTCAGAAACATCAGCCACCAATTCACTGTTGATAACTCTACCTTTGAAGTGGTGGACAAATTCACATACTTAGGCTCCCCGATCACCAAGGAGAACGTCATGACGGAAAAAATCAAACGAAGAATAATCCTAGCAAACAAATGCTATTTTGGATTGACTAGACATATGAGAAGCAGAAACTTAAGCCAATAAACAAAAATAAACATATACAAAACTTTATACAACCAGAGTTGACATACGGATCGGAGACATGGACCATTTCCAAGGCAGATGAAAACCTCTTGCTTACATTTGGAAGAAGGATCCTGAGAAGAATATTCGGTGCCATCTATGAAAATGATGTTTAAAGAAGGAGGTACAACTACGAGATATATCGCAGATATAAATATATATCTGGTGGTTAACACATAGTATCTTTTATAAAAATACGAAGACTAAGATGGGCAGAACATCTGGCAAAATCACAGCAGAACAACCCTCCTAGAAGAATCCTTATGTCGCAACCTGTGGGAAGTAGAAGTAGGGGTAGGCCAAAACTCAGATGGAGAGCTGGTGTAGATGAGGATGGTAGAAAAATAGGCGCAGCAAACTGGCAACAGTTGGCAATGAATAGAACTGACTGGCATAATAAACTTGGGAAGGTCGAGGCTCTTTTATAGTGCTGTACCACCAATGATGATGATGATATTTTTTTAATAGAAATTAATATTTTTTAGTATAATAAATGCAATCCTATGGCCTAAAACACTTACATAATTAATACATTAATCAAAATAATTGTTCTTCTTCATTTTTAATTTGAAATATCTCGAAAAATAATGACTTAATTGTTTAAAACGAAGAGTATGTTATTTATATAAAACATTTTGAAGAATCGAAAAATTGTGCTAAAATATCAATTCTATCAGCGGCGTAAAATTTGGGAGGGGTCAAACGTTCACTTACCCCTTTCGTACGCCTTTGGTAGTATCCAGGAACGTGTATTAAACATAATTTATTAGGGTGTACAGTATCTACACTTCCTGTCTAGTATAACAAGGATATATCAAATAATTTTAAAGTACTAGGTACAAATAGTTTTTGAATAAAACACCCTGTTATTTAGTAAGGAACCACATTTAAGTAATTTGGGTTATAAACATTAATATTTTGACCCCGAAATCTACAGTTAAAATATTTTAAGATATTATTGAAACACCCTGTATATACTAACAAATTTTGTGTGATAATCATACTTTATTTTTTCTATAGGTGTACTACTAAATTTCTCTTCAATCCTGACATCCCGAAGGAAATAAAGTGATGATCGTGATGTCGTGTATCCTCCGTCTCCAAAGATTTCTGTCTGGTCATTTATTTTCCCTTATTTATAGATCTTTTGCATACTCCTGTAATTTGATCGATCCATCTTGTTGGAGATCTTTCAGGTAATCTTCGGCCTTCTACTTTTTCATGGATTATAAGTATTTCCATGTTTTCTGTGTCTGTATATTTTTCCTGTGGTCGATCTACGGAATTCGTAGCATTCTTTTACCACAAAACATTTCAGTGGCGTCTATTTCTCTTCCTTTAGCTTATCGTAGGGTCCAAGATTCACATCCGTATGTCAATAACAAATAGTAATTTTGCGACTTTTTGGTATGTGGTATATCAATTATATATCAACATACCGAGGAGAAAGCCTATAAAACAAGAGCTTGAAGTAACTGTGAACCACGAACACTTACAACGTAATTCGTTATAATTTCTTAGTCACATATTTTTGTAATTATATTTAATATATTGATTATATTTTTACGATAAAAAATGTGCTTTTATAAATGGTACACATAAACAAACGTATATGGAATCACCATGTATTTCAAACCAACAATTATGTCTTTTGAAGAAACTTGTTATTGGTGCGAAGAATAAAGGTTTTTATTGACAATAAACAAACCAATAAAACAATCAGATAACACAGCCCGGTACGGTATAAATTATTTGTTTTAGTTGTAAATTGAACAAAAATAAATAAACCAACTTTCGCTTTTGAGAGGTTAACTAAAGTGTGAAAAAGTGAACAATATAGAGTCGCCAGAAATTAACAACGGCTTGCCACGATCATTTTATTGTCTAAGTAGCTAGAAGAGACCAACAATTTCTCACTCTAAACTCCAAAAGTAGCTTTTGGAAGGTAAAGGTGTAAGTGTTTCAGTTGAAACGATAAGAAGAAGACTTAGTACCCAAGGACTATAGAGCAGTAGACAGTTACGGGTTGCCGAGTTAAACAGGAAGCACAGGATTAATCTTCTAAATCGGTATCTTCAATAACAAAACTAGAACATTGGAAATTGGCAAAATGTACTATTTTCAGACGAAGCCAGGATTTGTATAAAATTATATGACAGATGAATTCGTGTACTTAGAAAGCAAAGAAGAGAAGCAAGAACTAAAACAGCCAGATCTGTTTACAGAAATAAAGGAGCGAGTGTTATGTTCTGGGGAAGTAATATTGTCGGTGAAAAACTCCTTTAATTTCCATTCAACCAACTTTTATACCTCGCAGGTATGTTGATTTTATTCTAGAAGCTGTAGTTAGACTATAAAAAAGTGCAATGGAAAAAATTTATTTTTTATGCACGATAATGAACCTACACATACCAGCAGACTAACTACAGACTACCTTGAAATAGATGATATTACTATTCTGTAGTGGTCTGCTTGCTCACCCGACCTTAGTCCTATAGATCATTTGTGAAATATGCTTAAAAGGAAATAGACCTCGCCGGGATAATCCACAAAACACCGTACAGCTAGTACAACTTGCTCTTGAAGATAGGAAACAAACTACCACAATAAAATGTTGAAAATTTATTTAGAAGCATTCCCACGCAAATTGGAGCTTGCATAAGGCCAAGGGTTAGTAAACTATGGCTACTAAAAAAACATAATTCCTTGTAGATTGAAATTTTGTATGTTTTTGAATTTAAAACAAATAATTTCATGAGAAAAGGCAGCAAATATTTGATTTCACGCAAACAAATCCTATGTATCTCTTGATACGTATTTCGACCTAATAGGTCTCGTCAGAAGAGCTATTCATAGGGGTTCTCAACGTGAAAAATCAATATTTTCTGCCTTTTAAGAAGCGACAATAACATGGCTTCAATACGGACGCAATAGCGACATCTAATTACAAAAAATCGTAAAATAGTTTCGAAACACAATTCAGATTTCTGCTTCATAATCTGAGCCTTCTAAAAATTGCAAGGCAAACAGACGTTGATAAAAGATGTTAAAAGAGACATGGGGAATCTAAAATTTGCATTCCACGACATGTCTTTTACAACTAAGCAGAAATCCTTAGCGAATTGTGCTTCTAGTACTCACACAGAGTAAATCAGATCAAATACCGTCGGATTTACTCTGTGTGAGTACTAGAAGCACAATTTGCTAAGGATTTCTGCTTAGTTGTAAAAGACATATCGTGGAATGCAAATTTTAGATTCCCCATGTCTCTTTTAACATCTTTTATCAACGTCTGTTTGCCTTGCAATTTTTAGAAGGCTCAGATTATAAAGCAGAAATCTGAATTGTGTTTCGAAACTATTTTACGATTTTTTAAAATAATTTCAATTTTATTAATTAATAAATTATGGGTTTCTTTAATTTTTATGTATTTGTGTAATTACTTTAAAATAAATATTCTTTGTCTTCGTAGGCTTTTTTCATTTCGCTTAAAATAATAAGAAATATTTGAAGATGATTCCGTATTTGTGTGTATTTGAACAACATAACTGAGTTCTGGAAAGAAGTTTAAGTAGAAGTATGTCCTATTATAAATTGCCTTGATAAGCCACACAACGATAACTTTTAGCTTCCAGCACATAAAAAAAAAAAGGAAAATAATTAAACACCTGTTTTAGATATGATATATAATGAAATAAATACAGCATGCTCTAATTAATTTTGTAATAAAGTCCCAAAATTTAGTCTTTTAAGTTAGTTACATTCATTTTAACTTTATTTTTTTATACAATTCTTATTTCGTCAATGTTTTTATCGTTGAATTTAACTTATTTCTACCTGCCGTTATTATAAAAGTATTCATTTAATTAACTCAATAACACATTACTTCAAGTCCGTTCATTTAAACAAGACAAGTGTCATTATTGTCCGGAATTAATGTAGCAACGAGATCATAATAGCCCTCCGACCCCCACAGAGTGAAACAGGGCTTTTGCCGAGGGCCAGATGTAGTTTCTTTTTATATTATATAGTTGGTAGTTGGGTTGTGGTGTGCAAAACTTCCACTTGATCGCAGATTCTCTATAGAACCAGACACGTGGCTGGTGGTGCGATGAGCATTTGGCAGTCACTCACTCTATCCCCTTCTCAGTTTGTTCAGTTCATTCGATGATGATGAAATCGTTTTTATAACTAGAACTTTTATATTAGCTTTTTCTGAAACTTTAAGTGTTTAATATATAGAGAATGATAAATATACAAAAAATCCGTAATAATATTATTGATCAACTTAATTATATTTTAATACATCTATATTTATCAATAACTTGGAAACAGCTAAATTAATCATGATTTTCAAATCACATAAACCAGTGATTAAAGTAGAATCGTACAAACCAATATCGTGGCTACCAATTATCTTTAAATTATATGAGGAGATATTGCTAATAATTAGAGCTCGAGAAATATCACTAAAAAACCCTAAAATATGTATGCAAAGATGCAAAAAAACAGTTGGAATATGCACTAAAATATGCTTTTTATGCTGTTATGCAATTAATGCATATAAATAAAAACGCAGTAATACGTGCATTGACGGTAAGGTGAAGTGCTGAAATACCGTCCCCCTAAGCAAAATCTTAAATTCTGAAATTTGATTTAGAGTTATTCTCTGTTCACAAATTGTTGATAGCACGAAATATGCCTCAAAATCATCAAACGGTCGTAAAATTTGTATCATCATAGGCGTTCCTGAGGTGTTTATTCATTAAAATTAATATTAATATTAATAATGTTTTAATACTGATATATTTAGTAAAAAACAATTAAAACTTTCACGGCTAATGTTGGTTATTATATTATATTATTAAAAATAATAATTTAACCATTAACAATTTTGTAAATAAGAATACCTTATCTCTTTGGATATTTCAATACTAATCTTCGCGTTTAATCACTTTACTAGAAAACCTGGTATTTATATCCGAAGGTACTATCGGTTGCAAGATAATTAGGATGGAATTCCCAGATTTTTAATAATATAATGGGTATAGATGCCGGATTTGGCCACGTACCTCGTCTGTTTAGTTTATATTCGAAACTTAACTTAAAAGGGTGAAGTTATTATGAACGAAAACAATTTGTTTGTTTAGTAAGTTTTCGATCGCATGTAATTTACGGCTCGTCGGTGTTTCCGCTTCTACGGCAGTAATTAGCGTCTCGAATATTTCTTTTGCGAATTATATGCAGTGCGTGAGTGATTTTTTATTCCATATACCTACGAACATATACGTACCCTTCGGTCGTGCTTGTTTTGTTGGATTGTTTGTGATGGCTTCATCATCAATATCATCAAGTTTTACATCGGTACTGTTGCGTACAGTCAGTAAGTCTGTCTATTCACCAAGAGAGACGACTATTGTCCTGAATGTTCACGATGCTCTGGTTTCTCAAAATCCCACAAACACTGTTCGCAACATAGTCGAAAGTTGTGCCAACATGACTGGCGTAGGGGAGTCAACTATAAATAGGTTCCTATCAGAAAGAAAAAAACACGGTATAGCTAAGCCAAACACAAACGAACACTTAAAGAGAGGGAAAAAGCCTATTGAACTTGATGAATTTGCCAAAAATTGTATTCGAAGGAAAATTCATGGATTTTTTTTCAAAAAAGAAATACCAAACCTAAATAAAATTTTACAAAAAGTTAGAGATGATCCGGATTTGCCTCATATCGGACGAACTAAATTGTGGCAAGTTTTAAAAGAATTAAATTTCCGGTGGGAGAAATCAGACCGAAAATCACTTTTGATTGACCGGAAGGAGATAATATGTTGGAGAAGAAATTATCTAAGATCCATACGAAAATTCCGGGCTGAAGGAAGGGCAATCTTCTACCAGGATGAATCGTGGGTAAACTCAGGTCATACTCGAAAAAAAGTTTGGTCAGATAAAAAAGCACAAAAGACTATCACGAGGAAATAACAGCTGATGTTTTCGAAGAGTATTTTGTGCAGATGATTGAACACATACCACCAAATTCAATTATAGTATTAGATAATGCACCTTATCATTCACGACTAGTAGAAAGACTTCCAACGACTGCGTGGAAAAAACAGGATATTCTTGACTGGCTGCGGAATAAGTACCTGCCTTACGAAGATGGAATGGTAAAAGCAGAACTTTTGAAAATTACCCGGCAACACAAATCTAAGTTCAAGAAATACGTAGTTGACAAAATGGCGGAAAGGAAAAACATCACAGTCCTTAGACTTCCACCCTACTACTGCGAAATAAATCCAATTGAACTCATTTGGGCAGAAATGAAAAGTTATGTGGCTAGAAAATACGTCATATAAAATACAAGCTGTACGTGAATTGTTATACGAGTCTTTACAACACATTATAGAACAAAACTGGAAAGATGCAGTAAGACATATAATAGAAGAAGAACAAAAAATATGGGATCTTGATAACATAATTGATACGACCGTAGAGACACAACCGCTAATTATTAACCCTCAAGACGACTGGGATTCCGAAGTTGATCCTATTTATTTTGAATTTGAATAGTTTTCTAATCGTAATTATATAAGATAAGTGATAGTAGTTGTAATCGTAAGGTATTAAAGGGGAAAGGCGCAAAACGTCGCCTGTCAAAATGTTGTTGTTGTTTGTTTGTGTTTAAATGACTGCGGACACTAAATCCATTCGCCAATCTTACAATTTGAGGTGTACTGTGTGTGTGTGTGTGTGTGTGTGTGTGTGTGTGTGTGTGTGTGTGTGTGTGTGTGTGTGTGTGTGTGTAGAGTAAATGTCTTGATACTTATCAAAGTCGACGTCATTGTCTTTGCTAAGAGACGCTAATTGTATCCGAACGTCTGCGGTCCCTCCGGTGTGTACCGATCACACAAGGATAGAAACTATTTTCATTTATTAATTTTTTTAATAAACGAAAATTTCCACCCAGGTGGGATTCGAACTCACGACCTTTAGGTTTAAAGGCAGGCACTCTTACCACTGAGCCACAGAGGGGGTTATCAAAATGTTCAATGTGTTTTAAATGTATCGATTTTTTTTCAAATCCTGAGAAAACTAAAAAGCCTTTTTGGACAAATTTAAAGGCAGAATAAAATATTTATTAGAATAAATAAAAAGTTTCTTTTGCATGCAATATTTTCAATTAAAAATTATACTATATTCTCTATTTTATTTTCACCCCTGTTGCATAACATAATAAAATAAACATTGTAGAAGTTTTCAGGGACTTTCTGTAATATACATCAGTATACACATATATATAATACCCTCAGTAATAATGTAATCTTTCATTCTGCTTTTAAATTTTTCAAAAATATTTATTAGTTTTCTCCGAATTCGAAAATAATGGATACATTTAAAACACATTTGGTGCCTTTCCCCATAATTAAATAAATGTATCTTTTACAAATGGCAAAAAACTTTATTTTTGAATAAAATATTTTATTTTATTATAAGTTTTATTAAAACAAAAATACAATTTAAAAAATATATTTATTTAGTTCAAATAAATGTTTCAATCATATACTCTACGACACTGGTCGGCCAAAATACGTTCCTAATCGGATTATAAGCTTGACCGCTGTATTGTATTCCGGCTGATACAAGGTGGGTTAGTCGAAAACATCTTAAATCGTCAGTTTCAGGTTGGTTTTTACTATTATATCGTATTACCTATCCTCTCTGTATTTCAGTTCTCTAATTAGGATTAAACTTGTAGTGAGCTATCAACAAATTGTGAACCGAGTATAAAATAACGGAAAAAACTGATTTAACTACTTAACTCTATGTCTAAGAATTTTGCTAGTACGATTCTACTAAATAAAATTTCCTGAAGTAAAAATAAATATAAAAAAAATAAAGCAAATTTCGGTTCTTTAAAAATGGAAAACGATATCCATTCTCCATTTTCGCGGAGCGATATACCCACTGCGCTTTACAAACGAGGAAAATGTGAGGTTGGAACTTCCTCAGCGTTAGGCGCATAAACCGGCCATGTGAATTACATAACCGGATACCAACGATTCTATGGACTATGTTGTTATCATTTTTGGTGCAATAACCGTCCAAGGTATTCCACATGGGATTTGAGTTTCCCAGGGTATTCCCTTGAGTTTCTTACACAATACGTGTACGGGTTTTGCTCCAAAGTTTGCGGAGGTATTTGTGAATGCAAGAAATGCCATAAGTTCGATGTCGACAAAAATGGTCTTTGACCGATTTTTGCACCAAACCCTTCAATTTAGCCAGTCCTGTGGCCGGTTTAAAAACTGGTCAAAAACTAACTGAAATTTTTCGTATCGCTTTCTTTTTCTTCTTGATGTGCCTATCCGTTACGAATGTTGGCGATCATCATGGCAATCTTTATCTTATCTGCAGCAGTGCGAAAAAGCTGCACATATATTGTATTGAACCAGATTATGAGGTTCTTTAACCAAGATGTTCTTCTTCTTCCTGGACCTCGCTTTCCAAATATTTTTCCTTGCAGGGTGGCTTGAAGGAGGGCATATTTGGATTTATTTCGCATAATATGTCCGAAGAATTGTAACTTTCGAGGTTTAAGGGTGATCAGTACCGTATCGCTTTCTTCTTCTTCTTCTTCAGCCTTCATTTATCCAATGTTGGACATAGGCCTCCTCCAATTGCTTTCACGCTTCCCTATCTTTTGCAATTCTCATCCACTGCTTTCCAGCTACAGCAGTTATATCGTCTATCCATCTATTTTAAGGTCTTCCCACGCTTCTTTTTGTTTCTCGAGATCTCCAGAATGTCAGTTTATGAGACCATCTGTTGGTGTCTTGTCTTGCTACATGTGCTACCCATTGCCATCTCAATGTCGCTATTTTTCCCATGATGTCGGTTACTTTAGTTCTTCGACGTATTTCGGTGTTAGGAATTTTGTCTCTGAGGCTTATATTAAACATGGCCCGTTGAGTTACTCTTAATTGTTCTGCCATTTTTCTTGTTATTGCCATAGTTTCCAATCCATAAGTTGCAACTGGTAGTATACAAGTGTCATAGGTTTTTCGTTTTAAGTGAATTGGGATTTTTCTGTCTTTTAAAATGAAGCTCAACTTACCAAAAGCAGCCCATGATAATTGTGTCCTTCTTTTAATTTCTAGGGTTTGATTTTCCTTTTCGTTTTTAATTGCATGTCCTAGATATATATATATATATATATATATATATATATATATATATATATATATATATATATATATATATATATATATATATATTGTTCTACCTTTTCTATATTGATGTTATCTATCGTGATGTTTTCTAGGCTGTTGCTTAATATCTTTGTTTTGTCGAGATTCATTTTTAATCCTATTTGATTCGATTTGTGATTTAAATCTTGTAGCATTGATTTTAGTTCATGGATATCTGTGCTTATTAGTACTATGTCGTCTGAAAAACGCAAATGGTTAAGATATTCTCCATCTATTTTTAATCCATTTTCGGCCCAATTTAGTTGTTTGAAAACATTTTCTAATGCCAAAGTAAATAACTTGGGTGAGATGGTGTCGCCCTATCTCACACCTTTGCCAAGGTCTATTTTCATAGTTTCCAGATCATCATCTATTTTTCCGTGAAAAGTAGCATCATCCTATGTATTCTTAAGGAGGGCAGCATATCTTGAATCTACTCTGGCGTCGTCCAATGCTGTTAAGAAAGCCCATTTCTCGATACTGTCGAATGCTTTGTGATAATCGACAAATGCCAGATGTAGTGATATGTTGTACTCTATTGTTTTTTCAATAATGGTCCGAATTGTTTGCAAGTGATCGATAGTGCTAAAACCCTTACGAAAGCCTGCTTGCTCCACTGGTTGGTATGCATATAGTTTAGCTGTCAACCTATTTGTTATTATTCGGGTTAGTAGTTTGTAAAGGTGTGACAATAAGCTTATTGGTCGGTAGTTTTCTATATTTGCGGCGTCCCCTTTTTTATGGAGCAGAATGACTTCCGCATTTAGGTAGATATTATTTGACAACCGTATCGCTTTAGGTAGGTATTATTTGAATACTATTTTTTTACTATAACAAAAATAGGTTGAGTTTCCTATTTTCCGAAAGTACAAGCTGAGTATAGCCGCAAATGTCAAAAATATTTTGGTTTGGCAGTGTTGGCATGTTTTATTATGCATATGTTGTATGCTTGAAATATAAAGAGATAAAGCTTTTAAAAACATTTTAATTATACTATTTTATGAACTCTGCAATTTTTAATTTATATCAAGCAATAACGAGTAGATATTTGTGTCTTTCAAGATTAATTGCAAACATCTTTTGTAACCTGACAACTGCTGATTTAACGATTGCCAAATCTACCCCCTAATCTATCAAAGGGTAATTGTTAAAAATATTTTTAATAATTATCTGCAATTAATCTCCAAAGAAATAAATGTTTACTCATTTTTGTTTTATGTAAATCAAAAATTGTAGAATTCATAATATAATATAAACAATATGTACTTTTCTAACGCTTCAGCTTTTTATATTTGAAGTATACAGCATCTACATTATAAAAACATGCCAATACAACAGAATAATAAACAATCAGAATGCCCACTCTCAGATGCCGCCTTTGAAGTTGTTCAGCACGCACGCCATGTTTTAGAAGGAAACACATAACACAGACATATGATTTGTGAGGTTATATAATTGTTCATATTTATGTTTAATTATATTATTATTTATGTTATTATATTTAACAATGTTAATATATTTGTATAGTATGTCTATGATTGCCGTAAGTCAATTAAGCCGGGTTAATTTTTCTATGCACACCACATAAACAACACTTGTTCCCTCTAAAACATGGCAGAACGTCTGCGCGAACGAGATGCGCGTACTTAATTTTCCATGGAGAGTGGGAATTCTGATTGTTTATTATTCTGTGCCAATACTGCTATACCGAAATTTTTTGTTCCATGTTTGACATTTGCGGCTATAATCAGCTTGTACTTTCAATAAATCAACCCAAAAATATTACGAAATGAAGTGCAACTCACTTGGTATAAAATTGTCAGCACCAACTAATATTCTTAAATTTGTAGTAAAGATATAAAAAATTAAATATTGTTTGTTTTTACCATTTAAAACGAATATATTTCGGAACAGGTGATAGCGTGGTATATTTTATCTCTACCAGGGCCGAACTCGACAGTATCGTTGATTAATTCCTTGTCGTGGTTTAAGTTTCAACAATTTAAGGTTTGAACACAGAAATACAAACTTAAATCATGACAAGCAATTAATGAGCGATCGTCAATCATTCAGCAAGAATTAGAAAACTGGAGAGATAGTCGCCAAAAGATCTGGTTAGTTAAATCATAGTCAATCGTCACAAGCTGGCAACACCTACCAGCCATCATTATCAAAAAATTTATTTAATACTCTAAATCTAACTAGTATATTGTAAATAAACAGTTTAATAACAAAAGTTAAACAATGACTTCTACAAACTGAGCTTTGACCTAGCAATGCTCTTTATCTATTCGATCATTATAATTACTAGCAAGCATTAAAAATGGGACAAGAAATCACCTTTCCTTATCAAACAACAAAGGGACTAAGACAAGGCTGCTGTCTGTAACCCACCTTATTTAAAATCTACTTGGACAGATCCTTAGTGACATAGGTAAAAACATGTAGAAACATGGGAATAACGGTGGAAGAAAACACGCTATATTCACTTTTCTTTGCGGATGACCAGGTAGTAATTGCCGAAGATAGCTACGATCTTAGCTATATGGTAAGAAAATTGCAAGAAGAATATGAGGTGGCAGGTCTAAACATGAATATGACAAAATGTGAATATCTATCAGTGGAAACAGATGAAATATGTGACCTAGTCTTGGAAGACGACAAAATTAAAGGCGTACAATCCTGCAAATATTTGGGGTAATTTTCAATAAGAAGGGAAATAGCGTAGATGAAATCAGGAAAGAATAAACAAGGGTAGAGCAGCGAGCCGTGCCTTAAACTCTCTTCTCTGGCAAATAACAATTAGACGAGAAACCAAAAAACACATTTACGGCAGTATAGTCCAAAGTATTACACTTTACGGTTCGGAAGTTGGGACGTCACCAAAGCTAATAAAAACAAACTTATGACGACAGAAATGGATTATCTGAGACGAAGCTGCGGTAGATCGAAACTACAAAGAGTTAGGAACGAACAAATAGGAAACGAAATGAAAATGGAGCGAAATATCAATGATGACATAGAAAGAAAACAATTAATCTGGTTCGGACATGTTAAAAGAATGCCAGAGTACAGATGGCCTAAAAGAGTACTGGAATGGATCCCTCCTAAAAGAAGAAAGAGAGGACGACCACGGAGAAGTTGGCGCAACGATATGGATGAAGCAATGGCGGCAAGAGACAAGGGGCAACCGCATATGACAGAAAAAGATGGAAATTGGGGGCGGAGAAGCGGCGACAGCCGTAATCAATCCGTTATTATATATATAATTATTAGCAGATATATCCATATATCCACAGTATGATGGGTTCGTATTGGAACATAGTTTTATTCCAACATTTAGTTTAGTCTAATTATAAACACCAAATTCTATTTTTTATATTATTGAGTTAATACTGGGACTAAAATTCTAAGCAATAAAAATGTTTTAACCCATGATTATTATAAAGGTAAAAAATTTATCTCTAGATATCATTAGAAATATAAAATTCAGTTATAAAAGTTAAGATAACTACACTTTAACAGATTAAGTTTCTATTTATCACGTTCAGTTATTTACAATGATGTTGTAACAACAAAAATTCTCGCAATGATTAATATATTTGTTCTTTGATAAGATCGAAATAAGGATACTACGATTCGTACTTGCGTTGAGCAATTTTTAAACATATTAGTAGACAAAGCGAGTTTCAAATCATGCTATAAATACATTTTATAAAATGGTAAAAATATTATCCAGATCAACTTTTTCTTTGCTATACTTATTTACAATTTCCAACCGGTTTTTGTATCTTTTATAAAAACTTTACAGGAATTGAGGTTGCCTATTCATTCCACACGTCCTAATGACACCACGCCTTCATTAATTTATTATATGTAGGGTGACCATAATTTTTCAACAAAAAAAGTACATTTATAATTTTTAAGAAAATATGTACACTGCTAGTGCCCTAGGAAATTTTTCTGGTCAAAATTTTACGAATATTTAATGAAACAATGATAAGAACGATTTTTTTTAATCAACCATACGTACATAAAAAATGTATGATACATTTTAATAGTTAATTTTCTTTGGACGTTCCTTTCTGAACATCTTGATCATCTTTTTGGTACCAGTCGTTCTTTTTGGAAGTATGAATTTCCTTCAAAAGTTGTGGTTTACTCTTTAAGAACTGAAACATTTCATTGCACGAAACTTTGAAGTTTGTGTAGACTTGCATGATGGCTTCCAGAGTAGATATTTTCAACTGCGATTTGTTGGGACTCCAATAGTTCTTGATATTTGAGAACAACTGCTAAATCGACGCACTGGTCCCAGACTGACAAAAAACAAACTCGCATAAAATTTTAATATTTTTCAAAGCACTTTCTTTTTGAAGATTTCGAGCCATCGATCTTCGGTAGAAATATTTGTCGAATTCCAGTCTGCGATTTTATCTTCTGTAACGTAGGTTCGTATTAGACTAACTTCATCAAACAGTTCGTCCTGATTCAATATTGGACCTATGTAGTCTTTGAAAGCCTCACACGACGATAAAATTTCAGCTCAAGAAACTTGTTTTTTTCAAGTGAACCCATTCGAATAGCTTTAGTTCACTTAAATTTTCACTCCAGTTTTTCAAATATGTTACACAATTTGAATAAAACTGCTTGACATGCGTGATAAAGATATCTTGATAGTTCACACTAAGGTCAAGGTCTTCCATATTTTCAAGTTTTGAAAGTGACTGTCTAACTTTAAGCAGCAAAATTATCTCATTTAAGCGATTTTGAAGCTTATTTATGAGTTCGAAATTCTCCAAATTTTGTCACCTTCTACATCTAAAATCACTTTGTGGGAGAGAGACGCAATGTTATGCACAAACCACATCCATGCTTTACTGATTGGGTTTTGAAAAAACTGTTTTAGAACTGTTGGACAATTATCAACCGATAAAAAATATGCTTTCAAGGGTTCGAACATTTATATAATTCGTTCAATGGCTGGCATTAGGATCAAAAATCTTGTTTTTGAAAACGACAATATTTTTTTGTACTCGATATTAACAAAATCGTAAAACATCTTTAGTTTCTCCACTCTGACTGTAAAAATATAGAAATTATCAAAAATTTTGACCGCAATAACCTCGATGTCTATGGGTAAGACGTCCGTCGCATTTTGTAAACAGTTATTAAAAATTTGTGCCACACAACTCATTCCAATCACGGGTTTACCACAAGGAGCATTTAATTTGCTGAATAGATTGTTCACTCCTTTTCTTCTCATTCCACCAAAATCTGTATTTGTATTATCAACAGACATTCGGATGCATTTTGTAGTTGATTATGGTGGTACAAAACATTGACCACGTAATCTTTTAACTGCTCTGATGTTTCACCAGTTAAGTCACGTAGCTGAAGTAATTTTACTTGAACACCATTTTCTCCATTAAAATATCTTACTATTAAGGGCACAACTTTAATTTCTCTATGATTCAACGAATCGATTGTGACGCTGACGAAATTTGCTTTTCAAAGGTCAATTTCTAATTTGGATTGAGCCTCTTGAGCTAAAACATTTTTTAAAATCGCCTCAGTCTTGGTTCGAGCTGCCGCAAATTTAGGTTCAAACATGCTTACAATTAGTTTAGACGTGCAGTCTGAGGATCTGAAACTTTGCAAATGCTTAATTGTATGGTAAGCAAAAGTACCTTCCTTGGCAGCAATCAACATATTTTCAGAACTTAAATTTTCTTTTTTAACAAAGGTTTCCAATTTGCTACTCTTAGCAGTATCGCATTAGTTCGCATTAGCAGCCAACATGTGTTTTTTCTTTTACAAATGTTACAAATACAAATATTACTGCGACCATTGTTAGAAATATCAACATTACTTTTACAAATTTGGCAAATCACAATATGCGGTGAAACATTTGATTTTTGTTTCATAAAAGAATACTCTGCTTGCAACTCGACGATAAAATGGCATTTTCTTCTAGGCGGTGACATGATGAAATAAAAAACGAGAAAAACTGCCGGAATTTAAGACAAAAGGTTAATAGACTAATCAACAGTGAGCGCACAAGTAACAAATAAACATAAACATACGACAAGATATATATTTTTACTAAATAAATAAGATAATGAGATCTTGCTGCGAAATGAGTACATTTATGTGTACTTCATAAATTTTAAAGTACAATAGGACAGCGTTTGAAAAGAAAGTACTGTCCTACTAAAAAAGTACATATGGTTACCCTAATTATGTGCCATGCATAAAACACTCACAAGATATTTGCTTAATGTAATCTGGTGTCAGAAATTAAATGAAACGCCATTTTAGGATGTTGCCATCGTCATTAAAATAATAAAATTGCAATATCTGTACACCATAAGAGAGAAACATTACAACTTAAATTAGTTTCTTTAACTCCTTGATAATCATAGTGTATCCAGAAGACTCCTCCAACCGTCTCTATTCTCAGCCAGGCTGCTCAGCTTGGTCCAAGTTTTCTCAGTGGTTCGTGCGTTCTTATCAATGGGACTTCTCCAGGTACCTCGAGTCTACCTTGCCTTTCTACTCCTTTAGGATTCTCGCTCAAAGTTTTGTTTACAATAGCAGCATTTGGTTTTATAGGAGTATCGTCAAGCCACCTTTAGTTCCGTTCTCTTATCTACATTTCAACACTCGTTTATTCTATTTTCCTTCATAATTATTCAAAGAAAATAGGTCACCAAATGTTCATGGTTACTTTAGACTACAATTTGTAAATACCTTCTTCTTCTTCTTTTTATACCTCCAGTCAATTGTCGTTCCATCGTTTTCATGATCTTCCTACTGATCGTCTTCCTGTTGAGGAACCGTCTCTTGCCGTCTTTACTACGCTATTTGCTGGTATTCCACCTATATGATCGTTCCATTCTACTCTTTTATTTTTTACCCAATTCTTCATGTTCTTCACCCTACATCTACGTCGTATATCTGTACTTCTAGCTCTGTCCAATAGTTTCTTACTATGAATGTTTTTAAGTGTTTTCATCTCTGCTGTTTCTAACATCCTTTTTGCCCTCTGTGTCAGGTCATGTTTCTGCTGCGTATGTCATTAATGGTCTGAGACTGTTTTGTAAATTCTGCCTTTCATTTCTTTTTCAATATTTTTATTTCTCCATATTGCTTCATTTAGGCAGCCTGTGGCTCTGTTTGCTCTATTCACTTGATCTTCCACTTCAGTTTTGAGCTACCCTTAGCTAGATAATGTAATGCCTAGACATTTAAACTCCATCACTTTGTTCTGCAAATATACAAAGCATTGACTGCATTTCCCCAAGAGTTATGTATATAAATCTAAGACTAAATAAGAGATACAATCTGAAAATAATCCAGGTATACGCCCCCACCAGCGATTACGAAGATGAAATTGTCGAAGCCTTCTATGAGGAAATCGAAAGAGCAAAAAAGCAGGAACCGGCTCATTACAATCTGATAATGGGAGATTTTAACGGGAAACTCGGAAGGAAAAAAGACGAACAAGAAGTGGCAATCGGAGATTTTGGAATCGGAGTAAGAAACGAAAGAGGCGAAATGCTTACCAACTTTCTACTGCAACACAAACTGTATGCAATGAACACCTTTTTTAAGAAGAAACAGAATAGAAAATGGACGTGGGCTAGTCCAGACGGAAGAACTAAGAGCGAATATGATTATATAATAACAGACAAAAAGCAAATTATTCAAGATGTCACTGTACTCAATAAACTATCAGTAGGAAGCGACCACAGACCAGTAAGAGCTAGAGTAACGATCAATCTACAAAAAGAAAGAGCAAAGATGATAAACAGTTGTAAACGCATAGTTTGGAATTCACCAAATCATCCAGAAACATATATAAGAAATATAGCCGAAACTTTACAGAGTAATAATCCCAAACCTCCAAGTATCGACGATCACAATAAATTAATAACAGACTCAGTTAGAAACGCACAACTCAAATTTTGCAAGAAAAATGACACCAAAAGTGCAAAGATTAGCAAAGATACAAGGGCTCTCATGGAATTACGACGAAACCTAAGCGAGAACGAAAAGGGAAACAAAGAAGAATATAAAAAACTAAATAAAAGAATTTCAGCGGAAATTAGAAAAGATGTAAGAAGATATAATACTAATGTAATTACTCAAACAGTAGAAGAGAACAAAGGTTTAAAGATAATGAAAAGAAAACTTACGCAAAGTAAAAAAGAAATATACAAGCTGAGAGATAAAGACGGAAAGGCAACAACAGATAAACAAAACATTCTGAAAATAACTAGAGAATTTTATAAAGACCTTTATACCAGCCAAAGACCACAAGACAATTTCCCGACACAAGTAAAGACTCTCATAAATCAGGGATCGGAAATACTTTTACCCATTACTGTGTCAGAAGTAAGAGCAGCTTTAAAGGAAATGAAGAACCATCGATCGCCTGGTGATGATGGACTCGTTATCGAGGCAATAAAAGCAGGTGGAGAAATTTTATTAAAATCAGTAAGCGAACTGTTTACTAAATGCTTACATGCGGGTACGATTCCAAAAGACTGGAACAATGCAGTAATAGTCTTGTTACACAAAAAAGGCGATATTACTAAATTAGAAAATTATAGACCCATCAGCCTCTTGACACATATGTACAAACTCTTTATGAAAATCTTAACAAAGAGGCTAACACCTAAACTTGATTTCTATCAGCCCAAAGAACAGGCAGGCTTTAGGGCAGGATATGGCACAAATGACCATTTGCATACCATAAAGATCTTAATAGAAAAGTGCATCGAGTACAACATACCACTGGTTCTTGCATTTGTCGATTACGAGAAGGCTTTTGATTCTGTAGAGTTTGAAACAATACTGGAAGCCCTAAATCAAAGCCGAATAGATTACAGGTACACGACACTAATCAAAAACATCTATCAGAACGCTACATCAAGTATACGACTGCACGAAGACACAGAAAAATTCAGCTTAGGTCGAGGAGTTAGACAAGGAGACAATATTTCACCAAAATTGTTCACGGCAGCTCTAGAGTCAATATTTAAGGGTACTCAATGGCAAGATACGGGCATCAATATAGATGAAGAAAGATTAAATCACCTAAGGTTTGCAGATGATGTGGTATTAATCGCAGATAACTTACATGATACAGTTTCTATGATGCATTCGCTTAAAAGTCTGTCTGAAAGAGCAGGATTAAAGATAAACTTTGAGAAAACTAAAATTATAACAAATCTCGTAATGAGTGGAAATATAACTATTGACAATAATACCATACAACAAACAGACACTTACAAATATCTGGGACACGAAATCAAAATAAGCAGAGACAATCAAACACATGAAATACAGAGGCGAATATTTCTAACATGGGCAGCATTTGGCAAATTAAGCCATATTCTAAAAAGTTCAATTCCCATGTGTCTCAAGCGAAAGGTTTATAACCAATGTGTTTTACCTGTACAAACTTATGGAGCAGAGACTTTAACACTCACGCAAAAATCTGCGAATAAACTTAGAGTTACACAACGAGCCATTGAACGTGCAATGCTGAACGTGAGCCTTCGAGACCACATAACAAACCAACAAATCAGGCGAAGATCAGGAGTTCAAGACGTCATCGAAAGAACCACGACGCTTAAGTGGAACTGGGCAGGGCACTTAGCCAGAACACAAGATGGACGGTGGACAAGACGTATTATGGAATGGAGGCCCAGAAATTATAAAAGAAGCCGAGGACGACCACCGACTAGATGGACCGATGACATTAAACGTGTAGCGGGAAACTGGCTACAAGCGGCCCAATGTAGAGAACACTGGAAAGAACTGAGGGAGGCCTATGTCCAGCAGTGGACGCGATTGGCTGATTGATGATGATGACTTTGTTCTAGTATCTGACCTTACAGTTTCACTTTACATCTTAGTAAATTTGTTTTTGTAACCATGCATTTTGTGTTTTTTAAAGAAATTAACTTGTTAAATTTTCTGGCGGTCATATTAAATTGATCCGTTCTAAATCGTCTTTACTTTTTCGTTTTTTTTTTCTTCCCTTTTTAGTCTTCTCTTTGTTTTTCTCTCATTTGGCATTCTTTTTTAGTTCTTACTTTTTTTATTATTTTATCCATAATCAGGTTGAACAATAGCGGACACTGGGACTTCCTGTCTTATTCAATTGTCAGCTTCAATAGGATCGGTTAGCTCTTCTTCTACTTTTACTTTTATTGTGTTATTTTGGTAGATATTTTCGATCGTTTTGATTATTCCTACAGGTATCTCTCTTGCGTTCAATAAGTGGATAACATTCTTTAATTTGACCCGATCACATCACTTCTTAAGATCCACGTAACATAGATATGCCTGTTTGTTGTATTCCAATGATTTCTCTTGCACTTACCTCATTATAAATATAGCGTCAGTGCATGATCTTCTAGACCTAAAATCTTGTTGTTTTTCTGCTGGTGCTATAATTTTATTCAGTTTATTTGTTATCACTTTGATTGTTAATTTTAGTATTGTATTTAATAAATTAATTCCTCTATGATTTTCTGGGTCTGACTTGTCTTCCTTTTTGAAGGGAGATAATTGTATCATTATATATTATTATGATATATGATATTATTTTCCTCATAACAGAAAATCTTATTTTCTTGACTTCGTATTAATTCTCAGACCTGCATCTTTATCTTTCAGCAATTAATCTAAGTTTTATGTTGGTAAACCTTTGCGCTAAAATACAGATGCTGGACAAAATAAGTAAAATAATGCGACCTTGGCTTTATCCAGTATTCATGGTAACAACATTTGACAGCTTATATAAGTAACTTCTGATAATCCTAACTCCCAATGTTTCATTAAATCCAAAGCTTTCTTAAAATTTATTAAAGTCAGGTAAAATCTTCCTAAAACTCCTTGCTTTGCTCTAGGATCATACGAAGGGTACTAATCAAATCCACACAACTACAATGTGTTCTAAAGCCAGCCTGTTCCTTCCGAAATCTGGTTTCGATAGACTCATTAACCCTATTCAGTATAATCTGGCAAACGTTTTTCTGGACATCGAGAGTATGCCTTTAGTTATTACAATTTGTAATATGTCCCTTCTTTAACAGTTCGACAATAATAGCTTGTTTTTACTCTTCGAGTGACCTACAAAATAAGTCAAATTAGAGGGTGAAGTAATCTTACCGTGGTATTTAATCTGCTTTAAGCAATCCACGAATATTACCTACAATAGTATCAATAATATATGGTCGAATGCTCGAATATATGAACTTTGATCAAGTAAAGGCAAATATCGAGCACAGGTTTTTATTAAATCTTGCCCAATTACTTTCGCTCTCATAGCAACTTAAGTGGCATTTTCATCAAAATTATAGGCTATCCAGCACTTTTATGAATATCGTAAACATTAATTAATACATTTACATAACACTAGATAAAGGACAAAAAGTTTTAAAAAAATTTAATTTGAAGAAGCTACATAGTTGTTTACAGCAGGAGATAGAATGAATGCTCCCATTCGTGATTCATACGGGTATTCGATTTTGGCTATTTTTATTGCGATTAACAGCTCTTTTTCTTTTTGTATCCTTATTAAAACGTCCTGATTAGTAACGTGGTTGGTATAACTAAGATGCATTAAGAATTCGAGGATATAGCCACATTTTGAAAATCTTAATTTCCTTTCAGGTAGCGTCTGTGAGAGTCCACGACTCAAGCCCGTACAATATTATAGGAATAGGAAGAATTCAATACTACCTACTACAAATCGCACAAGCTGTAAGAGGTACTCTCACGTTTTATACTAATGCTTCAAATACACAAGGAGTGTAGAAGTAGGGGTTACTAACACGGACATTAAAAGGGATCCTATAGTTCGTAGGATCCTAACATACGACTCTCAAAAATATTGTTAATATTTCCGAAATATCCTACCTAAAGCACGCCTCAATTCAGCCAAAATGTTTAATACCTCTGACAGTCAATTCGCATCAAAATGGTCTGAAGTCTACAACTTATGAGTCAAGGACAGCTTGGAACTGCAAACGGGCTTTAACTAATTGACAGGACGCAACAGAGTAACTTTACTGGGGGTGCCGAGTCACAAAGAAATTATTGGTAGTGTAATTGCTGATAATATTGCTAAAGAAGGAGCAAATACTTTTTTTATCAGTTCTAAAGTGTACCACAAACCCGCATAGTGAAGGTTGTCTGTAAAATAAGCAAAGTGAATAAAGAAACATTAGAAACTAGCTAATAAAAAGCCTTTTTCGTGACACTCTTTGATACAAGTATGAACATCTAACTTATTTATATAGTCTATCGACTCTGGAGTCGCCATTAGGAAATCCTCCGACCTACCTTGATAGGATCTTGTGGGACACTGTTCTGTAATGTGACAGATGGTTTGGCAGTCACACACGCAGTCACAGAGTGGGGATGGTCGTTTAGACCATTTGTGCATCATATAACCGCATCTGCCGTGTTGAATTCTGATTCGGTTCACCATAGTCCATGTGTTGTAAGTTCCATTGCGTGGTAAGTCAAAATCTGGTGGTTTTTGTGTGATGCAGGGTAAACTGCTATTTTGTTGTTCCATCCATTTTCGAGTCCAATCGGTCGTTAAGTTGAACTCATTTTTCACAGCAATCTGTGCTCACTAGTAAGGGAGTGTGTTCGTCATAGTTTGGGTGGTGGGATGTGGCTCAATACTGGGAGCCATTGCGTAGTGATGGATTTGATAACACCAGCAATCATTCTCATTGTAATATTCAATTGGGCATCTACTTTGTGTATATGTGGGCTGTTAAACCAGACTGAAGACAAGTATTATGCGGCTAAGAAGACAAGGCCCAGGGCAGCTGATCGCAAGGTAGAAGCTGATACTCCCCATGTTGTGCCGCACAGCTTCTGGATGATGTTGTTTCTGGATTTGTGTTTTTCCGCTGTGTTTGACAGATGTTCCTGGAAAGATAGAGTTCTGTCCCTAGGGATGATAGAATGTGGTGTTTTTAAATTGGATGTTAAGTGTTCTTCCTGCAAGCTTGTTATTTGGATGAAAACTGAAAACCTCTATTTTGGTAGCGTTTGGTTGGAGCCTCCATTAACGGAAATACTTTCCCACTATATGTAAGTCTGCCGTGAGAATTTCTTCTGTTTGTTCAAATGACCTACACCTTGTTGCAAGGACCCAGTCATCGGCGTAATCAATTTTCTTTGATCTGGTTTCTGGTATATCAGCGATGTACAGGCTAAAGAGAAGAGGAGCTAGGACAGATCCCTGAGGCAGTCCATTCTTCAGTTTTCTTGAAGTGCTGATGTCGGTTCCCATGACTACTTAAATCGTTCGGTCGGCTAGCATGCTGATAATTATTCGAGCAGTGGATTTACAGGGGATTATACGGAGGAGATTTTGCAAGAAAAATGACACCAAAAGTGAAAAGATTAGCAAAGATACAAGGGCTCTCATGGAAATACGACGAAACCTAAGCGAGAACGAAAAGGGAAACAGAGAAGAATATAAAAAACTAAATAAAAGAATTTCAGCGGAAATTAGAAAAGATGTAAGAAGATACAATACTAATGTAATTACTCAAACAGTAGAAGAGAACAAAGGTTTAAAGATAATGAAAAGAAAACTTACGCAAAGTAAAAAAGAAATATACAAGCTGAGAGATAAAGACGGAAAGGCAACAACAGATAAACAAAACATTCTGAAAATAACTAGAGAATTTTATAAAGACCTCTATACCAGCCAAAGACCACAAGACAATTTCCCGACACGAGTAAAGACTCTCATAAATCAGGGATCGGAAATACTTTTACCCATTACTGTGTCAGAAGTATGAGCAGCTTTAAAGGAAATGAAGAACCATCGATCGCCTGGTGATGATGGACTCGTTATCGAGGCAATAAAAGCAGGTGGAGAAATTTTATTAAAATCAGTAAGCGAACTGTTTACCAAATGCTTACATGCGGGTACAATGCCAAAAGACTGGAACAATGCAGTAATAGTCTTGTTACACAAAAAAGGCGATATTACTAAATTAGAAAATTATAGACCCATCAGCCTCTTGACACATATGTACAAACTCTTTATGAAAATCTTAACAAAGAGGCTAACACCTAAACTTGATTTCTATCAGCCCAAAGAACAGGCAGGCTTCAGGGCAGGATATGGCACAAATGACCATTTGCATACCATAAAGATCTTAATAGAAAAGTGCATCGAGTACAACATACCACTGGTTCTTGCATTTGTCGATTACGAGAAGGCTTTTGATTCTGTAGAGTTTGAAACAATACTGGAAGCCCTAAATCAAAGCCGAATAGATTACAGGTACACGACACTAATCAAAAACATCTATCAGAACGCTACATCAAGTATACGACTGCACGAAGACACAGAAAAATTCAGCTTAGGACGAGGAGTTAGACAAGGAGACAATATTTCACCAAAATTGTTCACGGCAGCTCTAGAGTCAATATTTAAGGGTACTCAATGGCAAGATATGGGCATCAATATAGATGGAGAAAGATTAAATCACCTAAGGTTTGCAGATGATGTTGTATTAATCGCAGATAACTTACATGATACAGTTACTATGATGCATTCGCTTAAAAGTCTGTCTGAAAGAGCAGGATTAAAGATAAACTTTGAGAAAACTAAAATTATAACAAATCTCGTAATGAGTGGAAATATAACTATTGACATTAATACCATACAACAAACAGACACTTACAAATATCTGGGACACGAAATCAAAATAAGCAGAGACAATCAAACACATGAAATACAGAGGCGAATAGGTCTAACATGGGCAGCATTTGGCAAATTAAGCCATATTCTAAAAAGTTCAATTCCCATGTGTCTCAAGCGAAAGGTTTATAACCAATGTGTTTTACCTGTACAAACTTATGGAGCAGAGACTTTAACACTCACGCAAAAATCTGCGAATAAACTTAGAGTTACACAACGAGCCATGGAACGTGCAATGCTGAACGTGAGCCTTCGAGACCACATAACAAACCAACAAATCAGACGAAGATCAGGAGTTCAAGACGTCATCGAAAGAACCACGACGCTTAAGTGGAACTGGGCAGGGCACTTAGCCAGAACACAAGATGGATGGTGGACAAGACGTATTATGGAATGGAGGCCCAGAAATTATAAAAGAAGCCGAGGACGACCACCGACTAGATGGACCGATGACATTAAACGTGTAGCGGGAAACTGGCTACAAGCGGCCCAGTGTAGAGAACACTGGAAAGAATTGAGGGAGACCTATGTCCAGCAGTGGACGCGATTGGCTGATTGATGATGATGATACGGAGGAGCTTGTATATTATGCCCTCTCTCCAGACTGTATCGTAGGCCGCTGTTAGGTCTATGAAACCTGCCTCAATAAATGTGGTAAGTGAAAGAACCTGATCTGCGCAGCTTCTTTTTGGTCGGAAACCTGCCTGATCTACCGATATTGATTCAAGTAGCTTTGAACTAATTCTGTTGTAGATAAGTCGTTCTAGTAGCTTAAACGTTCCCGATAATAGGCTATTGGTCTGAGGTTCTTAGGGTTGTTACCGTTTGGTTTCCCTGGTTTTAATATGTTAATGATCTTTGAGTGTTTTGAGTTCCTGTGGTATGGTACCGTTCTTAATAAGATCCGTGAAAAAGTGGCCATCCATTTTCTCGCATATTTGCAGCTGTTAATTAGGAATTCGGAACGAATATTGTCAAAACCTGGGGCTTTACCTGGCTTTACATCCTTGAGAGCTACAGAGATTTCTTCGCAAGTTAAGGAGCGAGGGTATTCGGTTTCTGCAGATTTTTTAAAGCTTTGAACTCTCGTTTTACCTTGACTGTGTGTTGCTTGTCTTTCGGAGCCCTAGATATCGATTCCAGGTGTGAGGCAATAGTGTTTGGCAAATTATTGTTTTGTTCCTTGTTATGGGAGTTCCGCTTCCTAATTTTTTTTAGTAGTGTCCATGCTTGCCTACTTGATGTTTGAAAATTAAGACTCTCTACAGTTTCCGTCCATTTTTGTTGTCTCGCTGCATCTAGGCTATGGATCAGTTCATCGACTAGTTCTTGATCGCCGCTTTCAAGGAAATTTTGGTACAGTTCTTCGCTGTTATGGGACCAACCAAGAAGGTATTCTTCTCGGTACCTTCTTGGTATATTATTTGTGGCCGTTCATTAAATAACTAATAAATTGGTGATAAAAATATGTAATAAACAAAATATGCAAAAGATTAAACGCCATTTTTGCCGTCATATAATCTCCAAACATCATATAAAAACTGAAAACCAATTCCAGAGAATAAACACTACTCCACGATAATACAAAACTTTGGTGATCGGATTAATTGGTACATAATAGCGATAATGTGACATACGAAAGGAATATTTTCTTCATTATTTATTTCTTTAGTAAACAAACAAAAAAAGTTATAGTTTAACATTACCAATTTTTTAAACGTTAAAGTAAGTATATATTTTTCTTTACAAACAAGCGAAAACGCATACTAAAAAGCGTAAAATGTAAAGACATCAGTACCGATGATTGTGCAAAATGGCGAGAGGCAAAACTCGAGTTTTAACAAGAAGAACAAAATTTAATTAGGATGTAAAGGAGAATTAACCGGCTAATGTGGCTCTTCATGGCTTCTAATAAGATAAGAAGCAATTTGAGATCGTAACTGCGTTAATATCTCGAGATCCATTTCATAAACATCGAATAAAGGGTTTGTCGGTGGCCCGTAGATACTGGTGCTCCCGTTTCTGGCAAAATGCCCGGTATTTGTTAATGTTTCCATGGGGTTCTGTTGCTTTCTTTATTGCTTTAGATAAAGATTATAGACGTATTATTTCTGTATTTTATTATCAAAGTGAAAACAAACAAATTCAGAGAGGTAACTTTTATTGACACTCGAAATATATCTTTTAAGGAGTTATTTAAAGAAATAAAGAATGATATACAGGGTGTGTCATAGGTACTTTTTCGTCTTCTTCGTATATCTTTGTACCTAGTACAGATGTCGAATTTATTTTATACCCTAATCCAGTTTCTCTATCATTCACCAAATGTTTTATTTATTCTAAACATTTATCGGTGTATTTCTTCTTTTAATTGTATTTGCTACAAGAAGAAAGTATAAAACATATTAAACAAAGACGCTTAAATCAATATCTGGAATAGCAATCTACGAGACTATATACAGAGTGGACCAAAAGTCTGGAAACACTTAATTAACTCTTAAATGGATTGCTCAAATTGTAAAAAACACTGGATATGCCTATTCTGCAATATAGAGCGTTCAAATTTTAGCCGTACAATTTTGCCAGATTAACCATTTTTCTGATATCATTAGTCACCCTGTATATTGTATGAAAATGAAATATTCTGGGAAATAATATTAATTAGCTGAGAAAAACTCAAAAATAATATAACTGACGCAGCAACAGAATCACTTGGAGAGAGTAAAGTAAAGAACACTAACATATCAAGAAAAAACACCTTTGTTTAGAGAGGAAGTAAAGACAAAATGTGAAGAACAGAAGAAAGGCTTTCTGCAATACAGAACACAACAAACACAACAGGCATACGACAACTATAAACAAATCAGAAATGAAACGAATACTTTAGTTAGACAAATAAAAAAGGAACATGGCAAAGTTTCTCAAAACAGATGGAACACGACTTCTACGAAACACAAAAAGAAATATGAAGAATAATCAGAGGACAAATAAAAGAGATGAACGAACTAATAAAAATGAAACACATTTAGAAATAAACATGGGTAGACTACTTTCGATCCCAATTTGCTAAAGGTAACGATGCTGAACCACCAACACCAGAGGTGACGACAAACGAAGAAATAAATATTGAGGACGAAAAGGTAAAGGAAGCATTAAGGAAATTATTTATCTATCTATCTAATTAGCCTTCTTCGGTCTATCTTTGGACATAGGCCTCCCCAATCCTTTTCCATTCTTTTCTGTCTGTAGCTACAGTCATCCACTTAGAGCCCACATGCTTCTTGATATCATCTGTCCATCTCATTTGGGGCCTTTCTCTGCTTTGTTTATATTCCCACGGTCTCCAACTTATAAGAATATTGTTCCATCGGTCTTCTTTTTATCTTATATTGTATTCGGCAAATCTCCATTTCAATTTTGCAACTTCTTGTCTAACATCCCTTACTTTTGTTTTCTCTCTTATCCACTCGTTCTTTTTTATCCATTAGTTTTATGTGCAACATTGTCTTTCCATTGCTCTTTGGGTTTTTATGATTTTGTCCACGTTTGGAAATCATAAGTAAGATCAGGGAGTACGCATTGATTGGATACATTGGTCTTAAGATGCTGTGGATATCTTTTGTTTTTAAGAATGTAGCTTAGTTTTCCACATGCCGCAAATGCCAGTATAACTCGTCTTTTTATCTATACTGTTTGGTTTTTTTTTGTTAAGTTTTATAGTTTGACCCAGATATATATATACTCCTGAACTTGTTCTATTTCATCTTGTCGGATTGTCAATTGTGATGTCTTCATCTGTATTTGGTATGATTTTGGTCTTGCTAATTCATATTAAGGCCTATATTTCCAGCTTCTATGTCCAGTTCTTTCATCATTTCAAATAATTCTTCCTTTTCACCGGTTATCAATACGATGTCATCAGCGTACCTTAGATGGTTCAAGCATTGTCCACAATTTTTTATACCTTAAGGAAATTAAACCTTAAGGAAATTAGAAAATAGAAAATCATCAGGAGAGGACAAAATACCGAACGAACTCATAAAGTACGGAGTACCAGATCTGACCAAACAACTATTAAAACTAATCCAAAAAATAATAAAACAAAACAGAATTCCTCAAGAATGGAGATCAAGCATCCTAATACCTCTCTTCAAAAAAGGAGACAAATCGGACCCAGAAAATTATAGAGGAAATAATTTATTAAACACAACCCTAAAATTAACAACCAAAGTGATAACAAATCAATTGAATGAAATTATAACACTAGAAGTAGAACAACAAGGTTTTAGTTTGGGGAGATTATGCACTGACGCTATATTTTTAATGAGTCAAGTTTGAGAGAAATTATTAGAATACAACAAACCAACAAATCTATTTTTCGTGGACCTCACAAAGGCATTTGACCGGGTCCAATCAAGATGTTATCCACTTACTGTATGCAAGAGAGATACCTCTATGAATAATCAAAACGATCGAAAATATCTACCAAAACAATAGAATAAACGTAAAAGTTTAAGAAGAACTAACCGACTCTAGTGAAGCTGGCAATGGGGTAAGACAGGGAGATTCCCTGAGTCTTCTATTGTTCAACCTGGTTATGGATGAAATAATAAAAAAAGTAAGAATTAAAAAAAGCAGACGACGCAATGCTACTCTCTCAAAGTGACGATGATTTACAACGTATGCTGCACTAATTTAATATAACTGGCAGAAAATTTAACATGTTAATTTTCCCAAAAAAGTCAAAATGTATGGTTACAACAGCAAATTTACTAAGATGTAAAGTGGAGCTGGAACGTCAGATAATAGAACAAGTGATGGAGTTTAAATATCTAGGCATCACATTATCTAGCTACGGAAAGCTCGAAGCTGAAGTAAAAGATCAAGTGAATAGACCAAACAGTGCTGCATGCTGCCTAAATAAAACAATATGGAGAAATAAAAATATAGGAAAGGCATCAAAGAGCAGAATTTACAAAACAGTCATCAGACCAAGAATGATATACAGGAAACATACAATAAGAAACAAGACCTGACGCAGAGAGGACAAAAAGGATGTTAGAAGCAGCAGAGATGGTAAAAAGACAAATTGATGGTACGACACTATGGGACAGAGGTAAAAGTACAGATACATGACGTAGATGCAAGGTTGAGAACATATAAAACTGGGTAAGAAATAGAAGAGTAGAATGGAACGATCATATAAGCCGAATGACAACAAATAGAGTAGTAAAGACGGCAAGAGGCGGTTCTCCAGTAGGAAGAAGATCAGTAGTAAGACCACGAAAACGATGGAATGACAACTTACTGGAGGCACATTGTAAAATAGACAGAGTCATGTCTATATAAAAAGTAGAAGAAGAAAAAGAAGAAGTATATTGTATTATTATTGGAATTCTCACTATAATACTATAGTTTGTTTTTTAACCAGGAGGAGTAATTCAAATTTTCCGCGCCGTAATGCTTGTTTGTAATTGGTCCGCAGGCAAGTTTACTCCACTAAATAATGACATTTCGACACTAATGACATATATAGAATTTTAAAATTCAAAAATTTATATCGATGATTTTTTGTAATTTCTACGTTAATACTTAAATTTTTAGAATTTTCGTTTGCATTTATTTAAAAAACAGTTGTTTTCAAAGCTACTTAACGGTCAATTCAGACTTCAATTTTTAGAATTTTCGTTTGCATTTATATCAAAAACAGTTGTTTTCAAAGCTATCTAGTGACGTATTAGTGTTATTAAGATAACGATTATGGATTAAATGCCAAGTGGTAATTATTCTTTTCCACCCACCCAAAAACGTTGAGTAGATTTGGGCCATTTATCGTCAAATCAAAAACAAAGCATTATAAACATGAGCACAAAATAAAAATTGATAATCCTGGAAAAACAACAGCCATGGTAGCAAAAATTAACAGGTTAGGTTTGCAAAATAGTTATGGTTAAAATCAAGACATACTAAAGTAATGTGCTAATTTTAGGTGTTGCGAATTCAATTTAGAACAATTAAGGAATGTAAGCAGACTGGGACAGTAAGGTATCCTAAAAATATTGGCGGTCGATCTTCTATCCTTGCAACATACGATGGAAGAGTTAAAAAATCTGTACGATAAATACTACACAGCTTCTTTTTCAAGAATGAAATGCCCCCTTTAAATATTTTAATTTTGGATATAATTTTATCACGAATATATCGCTTTCGTATACGTTCCGGACGATTTTCTTCTACTATGTGATTAAACCCTAAAAATTCTTCATTTTCTTCATAATAATCCAACATTTTTTTTTTGTTGTAATTAGAAAAACAAAAAAATATATATTGGAACTGAATTGGAAAAATTATTATTTAAACATAAAGTTAGGTTAGAAGTGACTTGTGAGGTTGTCCGGTAGTATTACTGGATTATCGCAAGGCCGAAATAATCAACCAAATAAGACGATGTATTTGGTGACTTTTCTAGTATCTTTGTTGTGTGTGAACCTGTCTTTTTAGTTTACTCCTCCTGGTTAAAAAACAAACCACTGTTCAACCAGATCTAACACTTGGTACTTTATCTATATCTAGTCACTAATGTCCTAACTAAATCTCAGTGTCAAATAGTTTTGAAGTAAAACCACATAATATAAATACAAAAATTTCTTGGTTGACGAAACTTAACTGTCTTTTCCTTTAGTTTTGAAGTAAATCAATAGGTACATAATTCTGTAATAAGAGAGATATTGCAGAGTCAATTTTGCACTTGCAGTATTACAGCACGCGTTATTTTGACAGTAGAGGATGCGCAGATGTGATATTTGGCTTACGCTGCGTTATTGAAAATACGGCCTGCCGTTATTAGGGGAGCCGTTAGGCTGTGCGGTATTCGTTGCGCTATTTTCTTTCTCAGGTTATGTATGTTTTTTGTCTTTCATTTAAACCAAGTTTATTTGTAATAATTTTCTAAAATGAGTACATCAGAGAGTAGCATAATGCAAAAATATAATTAATAATTTGAGATAATGATTAAGGTGACAAATTGAATAAAAGCTGAAGATCTTTAAGCCTGCTGGGATATGCGAGCATTCTCATCACTCCTAAAAACAAAAATATAAGGGCTTAATGTCAAAAGTAATGTAGAATGAAAATGCATTTACCACTAACAGAGTTTCTAGTATTGGTATGAATAAAATCTGCTAGGCGTAAAGCCCTTGCAAGTGTAAGAATATCTTGTCTGCTAAACCTAAAATTTATTTTTACATCTGCTTCCAACATGTTTTCTAAATTAAATTCTTAATTTTGTGGATGTAATACATGTTCGCCTACAATGTTATTTAAAATGATAAACAATACATCATCATCATAAGCATTTGCTAAAATAAGTGCTTCTAAATCATGATCAATTTTCAATAGTTTGCGAACAAATGAAAAGAAAACATAAACAACGTAAATAACGCAACAAAGTATGCATAAGTTCAAGCAATATCTCTATTTGTGATGTGTCAGCCATATGTCAAAAATGTCGAAATAGCGCGGTGTAAATAGTGCAACGCAGGCACTGTTAACTTTGCAATAACTCTCTAATGACATTATTAAAACTATCAATAGGTTAACGTTTATTGAAAAGTTTTTTTTTATAAATTGTATAATAACTAAAACTGACAGTTGTTTTATGTTTTTAAAAGCTCTACAATGAAGATTGTTTTTAATAAAAAAGAGAGAGTTCGTTTTTGTCGGATTCGGAGTACGGTAGTAATTTATTATAACGAAATGGAGAAATTGATTAAATTAGTTCGACAATATCCCATTATTTATGATCTTGTTCATGAAGATTACAAGAATACTCGAAAAAGGGTAAGGTTTGGAGTAAAATAGAAGAAGAAATAGGCGAAAATGGTATGTATATTTAATTTTATTACATATAGTAAAACATAAAAATTTTAATTTATAGTCCTGAATTAAAAAAGTGAAGAATATATCTCGGGCCAATAATGCTAGCCGCATAGCTCTCCTTGGATCATTATCAAAATCTAGAAACACTCTCAGGTTCTGATGACTCTAAAAGTTCGATAAATTCATAGTCACATTTTTTTGTTTGTAGGAAAGTATGTAAGTTACATGCAGTTTTCACAATTTGAATAGTAGTGTCAACTTTTATTCGATTGGTCTGTAGAATATACCAAATACCGAAAGTATTTTCTACAACTCTTCTCGCTCTACAGAGCCCTACATTTTAATTATCCTTGAAAATATCTGTTTTACTTTAGCTGTATGGAAAGGGTATCAACAAATATGATTTTAAAACGTTTGTTTTCCGTTTATGACATGAGAAGAAGGTTTGTCTTGTCCAGGAAGATTTTTGGCTCAGGCACATTCATTGAATTTGTTTCAAATCTTCTCCCCATGTTGGATGCTTCGAAAATTTCACCATCACTATTTTTACCAAAACCACCAATATCAACTATAATAAATTTATAATTTGCACAAATAATAGCCAATAACACTATTTAAAACTTTTATAAATAACACCAGTGATTAGCGCTCCAGTTTAGTCTGGACATTTTATAGTAACATGCTTGCCATCGATGTTACCAATACAATTTGGAAATTGCCAAATATTTTTAAATCCTTCGTTAGATTTTTTCCATATTTCTGTAGTTGGTTCGGGTAAATATGTTAATTTTATACATATTGCTTCACAAACTTCTACAAATATGGCACTTACAGTCGAGAAACCAATTCTTAAAACTATAGCCAATTATATATAATGAATCTTTGGTTGCCAACTATCTAAAAATAATTTTTGCTAGGGGATGAGATAAAGAAGGAATGAAGAAATTTGCGAGATACTTATGCCAAGTATATCAGAACCAGCAAAACTTAAACTGGACAGGCGGCAAATTCAACGAAAAAATGGATGCAAATTAGATGGAAACATTCAAACCATTTTTAAATTTTGCAAAAAAATACATCTTTTTTTTTCGTCTTTATAGAGTGGGGGTCTGGAATCTTCAAAAGACATCTCAGTCCAGGACGCCGCCTGACTGACCTTAGTGCAGGATTCGTTCTTCGTACTCCCGACGATAGTTCCCGAGGTACTTTAAAATGCCCTCTCGTCGCCGAGTCTACGCCGAACGCCTACCTGCTAAACCAGACCCTCCTCTGTCATCCAGCGATCCGAAAGCGGAATGGCCGCTGTAAGGCCGGCATCACTCCCGAAGCACTACCTTTATTTATTCATTCTCCATTCATACACATCCACACTCCTAGTTCGGCATCATTCTCAGAAGGGCATTTCCTCCTTCCCCACAGTCAAACTCACGCATTCTAACTCAAAAAGTGTGACCCACTGTTCTAACTTCACCTTTCAGCATCATTCACTCTACCTTTGCCATTGGTCTAGCTGTCTTTCTTCCTCTTCCTTTTTTTTTTGATCACTGCACGGATTTAACTGTGTATGTTAATACAACCTAATTTATTTTCAATCATTATCTCAATCATTTCTCTCACTGTAACAAAATTCACACCTGTCTCTCTCTCCATTCTGTTCCTTTCTACTATCCATCTGCTGCAATCTAACATCGTATGTGTCACAGTGTCCGAGTATCCACAATATAGGCATTCATCTGTATCAGCCTTACCGATCCTATAAAGGTAGGCCCTAAAACACCCGTGTCCTGTGAGCACCTGCGTCAGGAAATAATCCAATCGCCTGTGGTCACAGTCCACCCAAACTCTTATGTTAGGGATCAGCATGTTCGTCCACTGTGTCACATCCTCCGTATTATTCCATTCTTCTTGCCATCTTTCAACTGACCTTTCCCTTACCTGTCTTCTCTCAGCCACAGTAAGGTTTGGGCCTCTTCTCTCATAAAGCTCTTTTCTTTCCACCGCCAAAACATGCAACGGAACACATCCAGTGATGGTCCATAAGGCTGCCGCAGACACAGTCCTGTAGGCGCATGCCACTCGCAACAGACTTGTTCTGTCTACTCGTTTGATAAGACTCCTATAGGCCGTTATCTCTACCGCCTTGCTCCAGACTGGTGCTGCGTAGAGAACGATAGACTGTACAACACCGTGTAAGGCCCTCCTCCTTTCAGATTTGGGTCCTTCAATGTTCGGCATCACTCTCCCCAACGCAGCAGCACTATTCGCAGCCTTTCGGACCACCTCCCGAACGTGTTCCCCCCATTTTCCATTCTGGTGCAATGTCACTCCTAGATACTTTACTTGTGTCTTGGGTGTTAGACATACTCCCGCACATTTTAATTCAACACCTTGCCTGTTCCTTGTCCCCTTCAGAATAATGGCTTCGGTTTTCTCTGTCGCAAGTTTTAGTGCGTGCTGCGTCATCCATTTCTTTACGACGCCACCTGCGTTCCGAACCCGGTATTTGAGATCTGGCTCATCCCGGGCTACTACCAGTACAGCGAGGTCATCCGCGAATGCGAAGGGGGTTGTACCCTCTCCGTATTCACAGTGCATAACCCCGTCATATGCCGCATTCCATAGCGTCGGGCCCAAGACAGATCCCTGGGGTACCCCGGCCGTCACGTCCACGATCGTGCCCTTTTCCACCATAATCCTTCTCTCGGACAGATACTCCGCCATAACATTCATCAGGTAACCAGGACATTCTCTCTCCTCCATTGCCTTCATTACCTCGTTCCACTGCAGCGTATTGAATGCATTCTTAACATCAAACAACAGCAGGGCCGCCAGCGATGTTCATTCCCTCTGTTGTGCAATGTTTCGAGTACACTCATGATTGCATCAATCGTGCTTTTCCCTTTACAAAAACCAAATTGCCTCCGAGATAAACTACCTGACCTCTCAATCATGTCGTCTATGCGTACTCGCAGCATCCTTTCATAGAGCTTACTGATGCATGGAAGAAGACAGATGGGGCGATACTTTTCCCTAGCTTTGGGCAAAAAATACATCTAACACTAGCAATGTCCGAGTACCAAGATATACAGAATTGACAAAATCGTGACAAAATATTGAGACAGAACAAATAGAGTTTTATTTCCCACAGACCAATTGCTGAGACTATAAAACAATATACATATATATAATATGCTGAACGCAGTATAATATATGTATTATATTCAATATATTATAAATCCATATAGGAAATAAAAAATATTGCAAGCATAGGGACCCGTCCAACAAGCTATATTGTATAAATATAACTGTAGGATATTTTAAGACCTGCTATCCCGTATATTAAAACAGATAAAAATTTTTCTCACATAAATCGCACCCACCCGCGGCTGGAAATATCGACGGGACATCTTGCAGGAGGAAAAAGGGACTCGGGGCTCGATCTCAAGGGACAACACTGTCAATGTCGTGGAGCGGCGACCATGCTGCCGATGTGCTTTTGAATTGCGACGCGCTTCCAGATACAGAGACGTGTTCGACGGTTCTTGTGGGAAGGCGTCGTTCGATATGGTCACACTTGTCCCCGAGGAGCGTCGGAAAATGTGATCGCTTCGTCTATGGTACGGGATATCAAAGAGATAGGGAACAATTCATATGTTGTATATGTTTTACTGCGGATAATTTAACGGGTATACAAAACCTTTTTCGCAAGTTGTCGCAAGGTGTATCATATTAATTTATATTGTCAAAGATGGATTAAGGCATAAGATGATGCCATGCAGTTTAATTAGAATCCTAAAATCAGATACAAGCAGATTGCTTTGTCATGTGTTCTAAATCAAAGTTATAAGTACGTCAAAGTACATGTATAACAAACTATATACTTTTTTGACAAAACTTTTTAATCATTTGTATTTAAAAATATGATTTTAACAGTATTTTTAAACAATTTTGTGTACGGACAATTTACGAACAATTTTGTGTACAATGTGTAAAGGACATAATTTCAACCGTTTCTGAGTTTTACTTTTATTCAGTCAGATTTGATCTCTCAGATAATTATTTGATAAGTGATTTTTGCTATAAGGACCTAGTGTTTTGTTGGAATTTATAAAGCTAGCTTTTTCAATTAAAATGCCTAGTCATAATCGTTTTATTAATTTATTACTTTTTTAATTAGATGGTTTTGATAAAGACCAAAAAGCCAGACAATATGATTATTTTATGAATGAAGAAATACAGAGTACAATGTATAAGAACAAAACTTCTAGAGGCTGCAATCAATGCGTAGTATGCGAATGTAAGCACAACACCAATATCTCTAGCTTTCTCTATGACGTCAATATTTTTTGTGCGGGTCGTATATCCGTCCAAAATTAAAAGAACAGAATGTTCTTTGGAGGGTTTTGAAAACTTAATAAAATGACTAAACCAATTAGAAAAACTTTCTTTTTGTATCCATCCTGACGAATGATAGAAAGCTTTACTGACAGGCGGATCATCATCAAAGCAGCTCAGGTTTTGCTCTAAACCTGGAAAAAATGAAGTCAGGCAGCATAAATACACCAGAAGCTCTCATTTAAATTTACATAGTAACAAGAACACCACGTTTAGCTGAAGATATTCACCCAACTTGCCTTTTCCAACGCAATGATAATACTACTGCTACTAAGGATTTCCACAGTTTTCACTGTCTTCCTTCACTCAACCGTTTTCTCCAATTTTCCCTGTCATTCCAGTCTCCATCTCGCAGGGTTCTTTTCTCCATAGCCTCGTCGATTTCATCTCTGAATGACCTTCGGGGTCTTCCTCTCTTTCTTCTTCCGATAGGGCTCCATTCTGTGATTTTGTTTATCCAGCGTCCTCTGTCCGCTCTTCTGACGTGGCCGTACCAGGATAGTCTCTTCTCCTCTATATAGTCGATTATGTCTAATTGCATTCTCATTCTCCGCTTAATCTCTGCGTTTTCAATTCTGTCTCTTTTTGTAAGTCTACAGCTTCTCCTCAGGAACACCATTTCTACTGCTCTTATTCTACCTCTATTTTTCTTGTTTATTGTCCAGTTTTCGGACCCATATGTCAGGATTCTTCTTGTCAGGGTATTATATATTCTCTTTTTTGTCTTTATCGTAATGTTCTTATCCCACAGTACTGAATTAAGTTGTCTTATACAGTTTCTTGTTTGTCTTAGTCTGTTGTTTATATCTTCTTCTGTTGTTCCCTGGTTTGATATTATGGTTCCTAAATACTTGAATTTATCTGTTCCATTTACTTGTCTTCCCTCGTATATCTCTAGGTTTCTCATATCCTTGTTTTCTGTTATTAGGTATTCGGTTTTCTCTAAGTTTATTTCCATTTCGTTGTTTTTATATTCTTCTTCTAGTTTTCTGAACATAAAGCTGAGATCTTCTTTATCTTGTGCGATGACTACTTGATCGTCGGCAAAACTTAAGGTGTATAGGTATTCGTCTCTTACTGGTATGCCCATTCCTTCGCACTTTCTCCTCCATGGTTTGAGTATCTTTTCCAAGAATATTTTAAACAGAGTAGGGGAGGTAGCACAGCCTTGTAGTAGTCCTTTTGTCGTCTTAAATAGATTGTAGGCTTTATTTTCACATTTAATAGCTACTTTGTTGTCTTTGTACAGTGCTTTAACTGCTTGTATTAGTGTTTGTCGGATTCCGAGATCATTCATTGCTTCCCATAATTTGACTCTAGGTATTGAGTGGTATGCTTTCTTTAGATCAATAAATCATTTCGATATTTTCTTTGGCACTTGTTTCGTCAAAGTTGTAAATCCGTTCAGGTAATATTTTATATTTTTGAAGCACGCCAGTAAGCAAGCAAAAATAATTTTTTAAGGCAGGCCTATTAAAACCCATGGCTCTAGCTAGAGATGTTGGCTCAGGGGTACGAAGTTTAAAGGTTGGATGTCTTTTTAGAAAACTATATAACCAAGCTTTACCAGTCATTTTTTTGTCTCTATTCGTTAAGCTTACTGAGAAGCCAAACTTCAAAAGTTATTCAAAGTAAAACCAAAGTCGTGATTCTGTTAAAAAAATGTGTTCCACCAACTCCTCCTCCTGTTCCGCTGAGAAAACCGGTCTGTGACGCTCTAGTCCTTTCTTTGCTGAATTTTCTTGTTTGAGACTTCCATTTTTAATTTTTTTCTACTGTGGCTTGAATAGTTGTTCGAGGTACCTCAAATTCTTTAGATGCCTGAAGATAACCGCCAAGCTGATAAACCTATAAGCCTTCCGTCATAACCTCTTCCACTGCTTGGCGCATACTTTCCTCATTCCAAGACTGCTGATCACTTTTCTGTTATATTTTTCCATCTTTAAATAAACCATAAAAAATTAAATTTAATATGTTTGTTAAAAAGTATGTACATTTTGGTTGGACAAAACGGGATAGTATCCAGTTTTACCCAACCACTCGATATCCCATTTTACCCAACTAAACACTGAATATTGTTTTGACAACACCAACTGTCTTTCAATTCTGATTGGTCTATCAGCTTCGTGTTACTCGTCCTACGGACTCGTGGTGTTTTCAAGCAACTCAGTTTCGTTTAGAAGTAAATTAACAGACTTATCGCGAAAATTGAATTACTAGTGGTATTACTATTGAAAATTTTCAACAAAAAAAAAGTTATCGTAATCACAAATATCGCAAAACACACTCATATTACATAGAGAAACATAAAAAATACTCACTGCTATTTATTTTGTTGACTTAAACTTAATAATTCTTAACTACCTACGGATGAAACTAATTAGCATAACCTTACTTTTTCAAACTAGCATTTGCCACAAACCACATATCAACAATTAATGAGAGTAACCTCCTGCTACGTTCAAATAGACGGTATCTGTAGTGATTAACATCCCCGGTTATTAGATGGCGCCACTTATTTCCTGTTTTAGCCAACACTCCCCTACTGCTAATAATATTTTCCCGGATCATCATTTTGGTTTCATAGAGAAACATGATAAATCTAATGTGCCACCCTTTAAAGATTCTTTTGAAAATTGTTCAAAACCGAATTTATAAGAAATGTGAGGAACAGATATATGAAACTTAGTTTGGCTTCAGAGGAGGCATGGGTACAAGAGAGGCATTATTTGCGTTGACGGTACTCTTGCAGAAATGTCGGGAATATAACAAGAGTGCATATGTATGCTTCATAGACTTTAGGAATGCCTTTGACCGAGTGCAGCATATAAAGTTAATAGATGAATTAAAAAACATCAATTTAGACAAAAAAGACATTGAGTTTATTAAGGCTATATACTGGAACCAGAAAGCAGTAGTAAAGGTGAACGATATAGAAACAAATAATATACCGATTGCGAGAGGGGTTAGGCAAGGATGCGTCTTGTCTCCGACGCTTTTCAACGTGTACTCACAGGTCATATTCAGAAAAGCCTTATGGGAAAGAAAAGAGGGAATAAGAATTGGTGGAGAAATCATAAACACCATGAGATTTGCAGATGACACGGTAATTATGGCTGAGAGTATAGAAGATCTACAAACTTTACTAGATGCAATAAATAGTGAATGCATTCAAATGGGACTTGACATCAACACAGATAAGACCAAATTTATGATAGTATCAAGGAGTCCAATAAATAATGAACAACTAACTCTTGGTGGACAGCAAATAGAAAGAGTGACAAAATATAAATATCTGGGAGCTTACATCAACACAGAATTAGATCCAGACCAAGAGATCCGGGTACAAATAGAAATGGCAAGGGCAGCGTTCTTAAAATTCAAACAATTGTTCTGTGACAAAAATCTGAATATTGCGCTGAGACTGAGGTTTGTTGAATGTTACGTCTGGTCGCAATTATTGTACGGGGTAGAAACATGGACACTAAAAGCGCAAATAGTTAAAAAGATTGAAGCCTTTGAACTTTGGATATACCGGAGAATGTTGAGAATCCCATGGACTGCCAGGGTCACCAATGAGGAAGTGCTGAGAAGAATGGGTCGAGTCAAAAAATTGTTGGGAACGATAAAAGTACGCAAGACTGCATACCTTGGACACATACTAAGAAATAATAAATATAGTCTTCTGCAGGTCATCATGCAGGGTAGGGTCGATGGCAAAAAGGGAATAGGTAGAAAGAGGAAGTCATGGCTGCGAAATATTCGAGACTGGACAAACATGACTGTAGACGAATTATTCCACGTTGCAAAAGACAGAGAAGCTTTTAAAAATGTGGTCGCCAACCTCCGTTAATGGGGACGGCATAGGAAGAAGAAGAGAAACATTCAACAATATAACACCTAAATAGACTTGTTAATATAGTGAATAAAACTTTTGAGGAAAAAAGTACTGCCCTGTATTCTTTCCTGGCGTCAGTCAGGCTTTTGATAAAGGTTTGCATAAAGGGTTGCTTTTCAAAATAAAAATAAACGTTTCATAGTCAATGTTTACTTTACTAAAATTATATTTAGAAGAAAGATACTACCGCGTATTAGGTATGAATCAGAAACATTAAAAATCTAGCCTATATGATTTGAAGTCCCTCAAGGTAATGTTCTGGATCCTACATTATATTTGATATTTACCAACGACATACCACCAAATGAAAATATAATGACTACAACATTAGCAGACGATACTGCTATGTTAGTCGCAGATAATAATCCTGCAACAGCTACCGAATCTCTTCAAATGCTTATTAGGGACATTGAAAAGTGGAAAAATAGATAAAGATAGCGCATAAAGATAAATGAATCTAAATCACAACATATCCTCTTTACAAAGTGTCGCAATAAATCGCCTAGCATAGAAATAACTAACAAAGCAATTTCATAAGCTGAAAGCGCAAAATACCTTGAAATGCACCTGAACAAAATTTTGACATGGAGAACCCATATATGGAAAAAGCGCCAACAGTTAAACTTAAAATTTCGTAAACATTATTGAATACTGGGCAAAACATCGAAGTTGTCTATTTGTAACAAACTGTTGATATACATTACAATACAGAAACTGGTCTGGAACTATGCAATCCAGCTATGGGATAAAACAGCAAAATCCAACTATCCATAATGAAAAGATTTCAATCTAAAGTATTACTTTCCTTAACAGCCGCCCAATGGTTCATACCAAACAAAGATATTTGTTGTGATATCTGGGTACCTAAAACGTTTAGAAAACAATTCAAATGGACTGGCAATAAACTTGCTTGAAAATCATCAAGAAGCTCAAAGACTATAACGTAAAAATCCATTAGACTTGATTTATAAAAGTGTTCTAACTTCACCGTAATTGTGTATATATTTTAGATATAATACTTATGTATTGTTTGTAAATATTAAGTGTATGTATATAGCATATTATAGGAATATCATATTTGTTCCATATCAGAGGTCCAGTCATTGGACTGATCCGTTCGATATCCGAAACTATTACTAAACTATTAGGCAAGAACTAACTTTACCTAGGAACCCTCCTCCTTTATCTGGGCTTGAGACATGCAATAGTAATGATGGTTTATGAGGCACTCTATTAACCCTGTCAACCCTCTTACCACAGGTGAAGTTGCAACTCAAATTTCGTATATTATAAATTTAATTGGAAGAATGGGTAGCAAGGTTCGAGGATAACTGAGACTGTAGAAACATTATGATCATCAGCTTTTTTAAATCCACTGATGGGCATAGGACTCTCCTGTTTATATTTAAAGTTATTGTGCTGTTTATAACAAGTTTTTCAATAAATATTTAACTGTAGAAATTGTTATCCTTTAAAATAAATATTCAAAAGTAGTGGTCGTCAAGAAAGCGAAGAATATTTACATTTGTTTTTTGGTTACACTTCTCAATTTGGCGTATGATTGTCTTTATTTTAGACTTCTGGTAGTGAGCTATTGTTTACATGCTAATAATTTTTCTTTTAAATGAATAACAGGTTTCTTTCTTAGAACTAAATGACTAAGAAAATAAACATTACAGTACCTATATTTTTTGGTATAATGAAAAACAATATTCTTGAAATTCGTATCTCGCGTAGGTGAATTTAGCCTACCTGCTATACGGTTTACTATCCCCTTATCTTAGATAAGAAAATTTCTATCATATAACTCAGTGTATTTATCCTTATTTCATTAAATGTGTCATTAAAAGATAAGAGTATTATCTCGTTCTAGCAATTCTTGCAAACACTCGAGTACGAACTTTACTAACCGTAGCTACCTTTTTTGATGTGATCTTTATGTTGCGCTCATCAGTAGTGCGCCAGTTTGTAGTGCCAATTAACCAAAATGTGGTTAAAGTACTTTGTTATTTTTGTTTTGTTTAGTGTTAGTATTAAAGGACAAGATGATGGACTTCCACCAGATGTAGAAACTATCGAAACCAATGTAAGTAATGCGGAGCCAGATTTTGGGAAACCTATTCCGGTGGAGGATACACCTAATGGGGTGTCTCCAGTGAATCCAAACTATGGTAAGTATATATCGGGTAATACATTAACGTCAAGTAAAGTAATATGTGTGGAATATGATTACGAAATGTATTAGCTTTTTCCTTAACTAAATTTTAAATAAAATAATTTATTTTTTTGGAAATAATTCATTTATGTAGACTTATGTAGTCAATATACGTAGCAAAAACGAGAGTATTGTACATTTTTAATAAATACAACAAGGTAAAACTCCTTGGGCCACACCAATATTAGTCACATAATCTAGAGACGCATCTTGTCTAAAGATCTTCAATCAGAATTTCTTTGTTCATTCTCTCCTACTTTTTCTAGGAATTTGCAACTCTGCGATTCTTTGTATTGGGCGATTACGGTTTCTCATTTTGTCATCAATAGTGCCACACCTAAATTTCCTCTGATAAATTCATTAAATTCTTTATTGTTAACAAAAAGAGAAATACGATTTCTACCTGGCGAAATTGAATTCAAATATAAGCCACCGTGCTTCCTAAAACTTGCGAAGCAAACAGCTTGATGAATAAATCGGCAAGAGAATCTAAAATTGCACTCCAAATGCCGTTGATCATGGCCAATATTCGTAGTGAATTCGATTTCTGGTACTCCAAACGAAGTAAAGAAATAAAACACAATGACGGTATTAGATTTTGATTCGATACAGAGCAGCTACAAGCCGCATATACGTATTTCGACCTCTTTAGGTCTCCTCAGTACGGTATAGTAAGGCACTGCGTGCAATACTCAGCACGGAGTAGTTGCTATACCGTACTGAGGAGACCTGAAGAGGTCGAAATACGTTTATGCGGCTTGTAGCTGCTCTGTATCGAATCAAAATTTAATACTGTCATTGTGTCATTATTGTTACTTCATTATCTATTTATCTAGACTTGAATTCTTCATTTCCGCAACATACATTTATTATTTGTTATTTATTAATCTTCTAAGACTGTTATTGTACTGAATTTGTGGTTTCATTGTAATCTGTCTGTCAGTCGCTTCCTTTTATTTCATACATCGTACAATAACTCTACTACAGGTAGCTGAATCTAGCACATTTGCCAACTATTTCACCATCCATAATTACATCTGATTTTTAGCAGTATAGTATTAACGCTTTACGAGATAGATGCATTAACTCATAGATGCATTAAAACACATACAGCTAGATCCTAAGGATATTAGTTTAATCAAAAATCTATAACAGAATCAAACAGCGGTATTAGGGTTGGAGGGACCATCCCACAATGAATATAGATAAAACCAAATACATGGTAATTTTGAAGACCTTTGTTGACAACATACATCTGACTTTGAAAGGTAAACCGTTAGAGAGGATCGACCTCGGACCAATTATAAACTCATAGCTAGATCAAGATGATGAGCTAAAGGTCAAAATTGAAATAGCTTAAAAAGAATTTATAAAATACAAGTCAATGTTTACAAATAAAAAATTCTTACTGAAATTGTTATCAGTTTAAGGTTCGTGGAATGTTATTAATGGTCACTACTGCTATATGGGGTAGAATCTTGGAGCCTAAAAAAATTGGAGACATTAGAAAGATCATTAGAACAAAATTACAATAAGGAAAACATCATATCTGAGCCACATACTTCCAAACGATACTCTCTTCTACACGTTATCATGCAAGGAAGAGTGAAGGGAAGAAAAGGCTTGTGAAGAAATCTTGGCTGAGGAATATCAGAGTTTGGACCAACTTTAGTAATAAACAAATATTTTACGTTGCAAAAGATAGGGAAGCGTTTAAAGAAGTGATCGCCAACCTTAGAAAACGGCTCAATAAGAAGAAGTGTCTTTAAACACTCTTCTTCTTCTTCAAGTTCCACTCCTATCGGAGATTGGAAATCATTCTGGCAATTATAATTTTATTGATTACTCGCCTGAATAGTTCAATTGAACTGCATCCAAACCATTCACGGAGATTGCGTAGCCACGAGATTTTACGTCTTCCTACGCTTCTTCTACCGTTGATTTTACCCTGCATTATATTCCTTAGTAGTTCGTACTTTTCACCTCTCATTATGTGCGCCAAGTATTCCAATTTCCTGATTTTTATGGAATTTAACACTTTGCATTGTTTTCCTTGTTGTTCGAGAACTTGTTCGTTTGTTTTGCGATCCATCCATGATATTTTCAAAATACGTCGGTAACACCACATTTCGAATGCTTCTAGGTTTTTAATGTTGGATTTTTTAAGTGTCCAAGCTTCAACTCCATACAAAAAGGGTAGAGAAAATATAACATCGAAGCATTCTTATCCGGAGCGATATATTGATATCGCGATTACAAAAAAGTTTTCTCATTCTATTAAAAGTTGACCGCGCAATTTCAATGCGGCATCTTATTTCTTTTGTCTGAGCAGTATCTTCTGTGATCCATGCTCCAAGGTATTTGTACGAAGATATTTGTTCAATTTCTGTATTATCTAGTACTAGCTTAACTTTGATGTTTTGTGCTTTTGTAAATACCATGAACTTGGTTTTCTTCAAATTCATTTTTAGTCCATAATTATTGCAATATATATTTAGTTGTTCAGCAAGGTGTTGCAGTTCTTCTAGTGTTCCTGCCAGAAGGACGGTGTCGTCAGCATATCTTATGTTATTAAGTGGCTCACCGTTTATTATAAGGCCCTCACTGATCTCGGCAAGCGCTAATTCTGAGATGGCTTCACTGTATAAATTGAATAACAAGAGTGATAAAATACACACTTGGCGGACCACACGGCGAATCTGGATATCCTTGGTCAGTTCGTTTTCAACTTTCACTTTTGCTGTTTGATTCCAATAGAGGTTACAGATGATTCTAATGTCTCTACTGTCTATGTTTTTATTTAATAAAATTTCTTTAAGTCGATTATGCGGCACTCTGTCAAATGCCTTCTCAAAATCAATGAAACAGGCATATACTTCCTGATTAATATCTAAGCATCTCTGCGCTAAGCCTACACTCTTATTCAAGAGTTTTTCTCTACTGTTCTGGTCTTTGTTCTTTCTTTCAATATTTTCTATAAACATCATAAAAGAAGCATACCAACAGGATAAAAGAATTTACTTTGACATTTGTATACTATTATATTTCCTTTTATATTAAATTAATCATTCTCTCTCCAACCTGACCAGTAGTTATTACTCAATCATACATATATCTGACAATTTTCACACACGTAACGAAAGCTACTTAGTTATTGAACCGTAGATAAGTCTTCTACATATGGCGGCTTTGTTTCATTCATCCTATTTTCCAGCGTTTTCTGTCGAAGCAATATTCAGTTTTTAAATATCTGATGGTCATTGCAAATTCGACATATTCTCTTCAGGATCGTCTTGGTCTACTTCATATTCTTCTAGTGGGCGAAGTTTTGGCCATCAATTTTCAGACATTCTTTGCAGGTGTCCATACCAGTTGAATCTTTTGACTTTAGTTGTTTCCATTATGTCTAGATCAATTTTCATTTCTCTCCGAATATCTTTGTTCCTCACTCTATCAATGGTTCATTTTTATGGTCTTAACCGTTGTTTTGTAAAGCTGTTGTACTTCTTATATATATTGTTTTTTCATTGCTACCCAGAACATTGAAAGTGGTATACTATGGTATGCCTTTGTCAGATTTATGAAGACTATACGAGTTAAAAGGTTGCGAGCTTTTTTTTTCAATAACCAGCTTTACAGAAAATATGATGTCCATAAGGATCTACTTTCACGAAAGTCATTTTGTTCTTCTACATCTGCCACGTCTTAGGTTTATTTTTTATTATTTTTTAATATAGTCTTGTGAATTCATTTATGACACTTAAAACCCTGTAGTTTGAACAATTCTTTTTTATCTCTTTTTTGTAGTTATTGTTAGTATGTACTTTTGTCCACTCCTGTGGTAAGTCATGTCCTTAATAGCATCAGTTGTAAGTAATTACCGTAATAATTGTGCGCGGTGTTTCATTCATTCGTCTTTACCTTATTTGAAATTGCTATAAATTCTAATATGTATGATACCCATATGATAATATGTGAACGACATACCATACTCTGGCGTCATTTGATCGTATAGATATTATCACTTTATCTATTTTTTACAAAGATTGTCCATGTTTTATTAGAAAGAGATATATTTTTAGTTAATGATGTCATCTTTATTTTATATATTGTAGTTCTTCTCAAATGGTTGATGGGGCTGATTTAACTAGAACATTTCTACAAAGCAACTGCCAAATAAGACAGCATTCTGCTCTATGTCTCTTAAACATAAATATTATTATTTTATAAATACTTAATAGTTTAAGTAATAATATTAAATAGTAATTAAATAAAAAATAAAGACACTAATAATCATATTCCACACTTCGTGTAGTTGCATGAATAGTCAGTAATCTAACAATTTTGTTGTACATCTATAGTTTGTAAAAAATACATATCGCATGTGTAGTGCATGTTTTCTAATCACAAACCATTGTATGTTTTAACCTAGTCAATTTGTGGGGCTAAAATTGTTTCTGATCCATGCTGGGTTTTCATTTTTTTCTGCCATAAGTATATAGACCGATTGTTGATAATATAAATCAATATTTAATACAGTACGGTCGAAAATAATTTGAAAAAAAAAATGTCAAAAATGCCATAATCGACTATAGACAGATTAAAGGATAATTAGATGAGTACTGGTACGTACACACATACTCTTTAAAGCCAACATCATCATAAATGATGATTACTAGCTGTAAAACAGTTTTTTTAGTCTCGCATCTCTGTTAGAAGGTGTAGGAAGTATCCTTTTGTTCTACCAGTATAAGTAAATATTTTCTATTTTATATCCTTTGTTATCATGATAAAGATGACAAAAGAGAGTTATTATTATTATATTACTCTATTATTAGACTATCCATATCTAAGATAGACGGCTCTTACTTCCTTCTTTTGGAGAGTTCACTCATCTCAGATAGGACCAGTATTAAAAGTATTTAGCTCTGGAGGATTATTTCCATGTTCTCGAGCTCTAGATGGCCTGATACGTCGAAGCTTTCCCCAAATATATTTTTACATTCTGCAATCTGCAATTCTAGAGATCGTTACTAGCTGTTTTATATTTTTAGGAGGTGTTCTTAAAATAGCACCAGAAGAGAGAATGATAGGTGTCATCTGAATACTTTCGATATAATATTGTTATTTAGATTTAAGCCATACTGCTTTCTAGAGTACCTCAAAAGACTTTACTTACGCATCTGGATGTGAAGAATAGGATCGCTTTCTGCATGATCTTATAGAGATCCTTAGCTTTTTTATGTTCTCTAAGAGGCTCTTCGGACTAAGTCCAGTAGCAGAGAGCATATTATGTATCGTCTATGTACTTTTCATTCCCAGTCGCCTCCTTATTTATATTTCTAGATTTTTGTACTTGGCGATCTTTTGGTTTTATTTAACACGAAGATTATTATTGTTAAGTATAGCCACATATATTAGTATTGTCTATCTAGTAAGTGTATTAACTAGTATTAGATCCGGTCTATTATGTGTCACTGGTTGATCTGTGAGCACACTGCGGTCCCACTATATCTTGTAATTGTCTTTTTCAAGCGTTCTGTCAAAGACGTTTTGATAATAAAGACGATGGTAGGTTTGGAGAAATCTCAGTGTACTAGTTAGTTCTTGGTGAATAATCTTTCCTACTTATCTGTTCCGACAAACACTAAAACACATCGGTGGCACTGAATTAAAGACCTTTCCATAGTTAATGCAGACAGTATATAGGTTTCTTTTTTTGGTGTGTGTCTGGTTAGAAATGACTGTTAGAAAAAACTATTTTAGATCGTTTTGATTATTCCTATAGGTATGTCTCTAGCGTCCAATAAATGGATAACATCCTTTAATTTAACCCGATCAAATATCTTCTTAAGGTCCACGAAACATACATATGCCAGTCTGTTGTAGTGTAAGATTTCTCTTGCATTTGCCTTATTAAATATAGCGTCGATACATCATCTTCCCGACCTAAAACTTTGTTTTTCTTCTGTTAGTGTTATAATTTTATTTAAATATAATGGTTTCTAGGACTTGATATGCATATCGTCATTTATCGTTTTGAATCTGAGGGTCTTTGACAATATATTTCAGGTAATTTATATTTGGAATAACCTGATAGTGAATGGCAAGTAGAAAATTCACTGTCTCGGGAAACATATTTCCTGATGTCAACCAATAGTTTGTATATGTTGCCCATGTAGAGGTTTACTCATCCAGGTGTGTATATTTTTATGCTTAGTCAGATAGTCTATACGCATTTCTTGTTCCCTCAATTTGAGCAGTGTTGTGTCATCTACTGCTTAAATTGTTCGATGTAAAGTAGATGTATCAGCCTATATTTAAAAATAGATTCTCAAATTGGCAACCTATTAATCATGTTGCTCACCTATGTCCATAAATCCTCTCCTCCCCAATACAGCGATATTGTTGTTCTCTATAGTACACTCCGTGGATGGTATTTTAGCGCCTTTGTGAGAAGTGTTTTTACTTTCCTCTGAAGATTTTCCATATCCGTTTTTGACTACTTCATAATACCAAATAAACGCGAAATGGGCGCACGTATTTATTGCCTTCTTAAACATATTTTAACGATTAAGATATGACCGATTTAGCGGTCTTACTCTTCACGCAAACTCAGAAGTTACTTCGATTTTCATTAGTTTATGGTCAATTTTCTTTACTCTTGCTTTACTCCGAGATATTTGTATATATCATTTTCACCCATTGCCTCGATGTTTCGGCTTTCTTGCATATCGTAACTTCTAAACTGAACCTTTCCTTTGACTATATTTATAACACGGCAATTGTCTAGTCCAAAATACATACTGATCATTTAAGAATATTTTCAAAGTTTTCAGAATCTAATCCAGGTAGTTTCGACTGTAAGCCATTCATTTCATATCAAACATATACAGCAGATGGTAAAGTTTCACCACAACAGTATTGATATTTTTTATGCTAAAATCTAAGTCAGTGGAGTTCAGTAGCTGAAATAGTGGGTTCAACATAACCAAAGTAGACTCAGCGAGTCTCTCTGGAAAAGGGCCGGGTAATTGGGATATCTTCCACATTGTAATTATACTGTCATGAACTTTATATATTTTTAATATGCCTACAAGCCAACCTTTCTAATTAAATCATTTTAATCCAAATGTTCTTGTAGTGTTCTGTTCTTTGAGTACATATATTTTTAATCATATAATATGAAGGAAGAGTGAAACTTAATTAACTTAACCTAAGAAGGAGAGAATTATGTAGAAGAATTGTTCGACGATGAAAGACAAGAACCTAATATAGATAACTTGCAAGGCGACGAAGGACCAGAAATAACTAAAGAAGAACTATTATACGCTATAAAAATAATGAAAAATGGTAAATCACCGGGTCCAGACGGGCTCACATCAAAACTTCTTAAGCTTGTGGAAGGCGAATCAGTGAATATTCTACTCGACCTTTTTAACTGCATCTACAAAAGAAGAGAAATACCAAAGGAATGGCTACAGTAAGACAGGGTTGTATACTCTCACCGACCTTATTCAATCTATACTCCGAAGACATTATAAACACAGCATTTTCGGATCAAAATATAGGTATTAAGATAAATGGCATCCGAATAAACAACTTGAGATATGCCGATGACACGGTACTAATCGCAGAAACTTGGGAAGATCTTCAAATACTAATTAACAAAATAGTAGAATGCAGTGAAGAACACGGATTATCACTTAACATAAGCAAAACAAAAATAATGCTAATATCTAAATCACCACAAAACTTCCCTGACATAACCGTGCATGATCAAAGAATCGAACGTGTAAGAAGATATAATTACCTGGGAACTGTTATCAACGAAAATAATGATTGCTCTGAAGAAATCAGAACCAGAATAGAGAAAGCTAGAGCCACATTTACTAAATTGAAAAAGGTGTTCTGCGGAAGAGATCTAAGTCTAAAACTTAAAATTCGCCTTTTGAGATGTTACGTTATGTCAGTTCTCCTCTACGGGATGGAAACATGGACATTGAAAAAGATCGATACCAAAAAGATAGAAGCATTTGAGTTGTGGATGTATCGTAGAATATTAAGAATAACCTGGACAGAGAAAGTAACAAATGTGGAGGTTTTGCGGAGAGTGCGGAAAGAGAAAGAGCTGATACTTACTTTTAAAAAGCGCAAACTACAATATTTGGGACATGTTATGAGGGGAGATAAATATCAGTTGCTGCAATTGATTATACAGGAAAAGATAATGGGAAAGAGATCTATAGGAAGAAGAAGGCATTCATGGTTGAAAAACTTGAGAGAATGGTACAATTGCACCAATTACCAACTGTTTAGATCTGCAGCATCAAAAATACGCATAGCTTTGATGATAGCCAAACTTCGGAACGAAGACGGCACTTGAAGAAGAAGAAGAAGAAGAAGAAGAAGAAGAAGAAGAAGAAGAAGAAGAAGAAGAAGAAGAAGAAGAAGAAGGAGAACTAGCATTTCTGTTCTTAAATACAAATATAAATCTTAAAACTGCTGTTTCAACTAGTTCAATTCTTATATAGGTGTTAATCTATAGATCAGACTCAGAGTTTATGTATATTCCCAGATAAAAAATATTCCCATTCTGTTGTTTTTTGTTTTGTTTTTATTTGTTTGTGTATCCCTGGTAAATGATCAGGAGACCATTGTATCCTAAATTTCGCTTACGTTAAACACCACCAAGAAGATCTGTGCTCTAGATAGAAATCATAAAAGTCATCAAATTTCTTATGGGGAGTTCCATGATTTCCCCTGGTTACGCAAGTAAGGTCAAAAAAGATGCAGGTTTAAACTTTGATGGTATGGTATATCCATAATTTAGTTCTCTTTTTATTGACATGTCCAATCACCACTGAAATAAACCTTTTTTATTTTTTGCTTTTAAAAGGCTTTGAATATTATGCCCATTGAAGTGAGTATACCTACTCTCATTACATAATGGGAATTATGAAAGCAGAGATGAATCGCACGATAGGAAAAGAATTGACGCTTTCTAGATGTGGTGCTGGTAAAGAATACTTCGGATCTCATGGAGAGAGAACAGAAATAATCACTCAATCTTACAAGAGCTTAACATTCAGTTTCAACTCTCCTCTATTTTTCTGGCACACATCTTAAAGTTTTTTGGACATGACGAAGGAATGATAACTTTAAGAGACTTATAATGTCGAGAAACGCTCAAGGATGCAGGAAGTAATAATAGGAAATATAAAATGAGGAAATGACTAGAGAGAAAGGGAGAGACGCTCTAGTGTAAGACCCATTAAAACTAAAAAACAGTCATTGACCTCCTTATCAGAAACAAAAATGAACGGTTGTCTTCCGTAATATGTGAGTATGTGTGTATAAATTGTACAAATTGTCTATAATATGGTCGTGTAAATACTTGAAGTTTGATAGTAATCCCATGTTTGATCACTAAGTATTTTTTACAAAATATAGATTTTAGAGTAACACTAACTACAAAAACATTTTCTTATTTTTGTTATAGAAGTAGATAAATCCCTAGTTAATATAAGCAATAGTTTGGTAAATGTGACTAAAAATCCCAGACGGACTTATCAGACTGTTAACAAACTGGGCAAATATTCGACATTTTATGCTGCAGATTACGGTTAGTTAGTATAATTTAGTTAGCCTGCAATGCTTACTAACGCTTTTTCATATAAATGCTTAAGGAATTTGCTTAAAGATGTAAATCTCAATCTCCTATGTAATATAATATGGCTTTTTTATTATATTGACCACTATGTATGTTTGAGCTGATTTTATGGTTTTAAGTTATATTAAAAAAAACTAAGTAAGTGCTAACAAAATAACTAATGAGAGCTTTAATAAGTCTACTACTGTAGAAACAATTTGTATAGGTAGTTCTTGGAAATCATTGCAATATTGATCCTCGTGTTCTAATTTCCACAGTAACAATGTTTTGGGGAGGTTATTGCAGGTTTGCTCATTTTATAATATTTTTCTGGAGTACTTCTGATCTAGTCCGTTCAACAACATGTCACATTAGTTCTCTCGAAAAGTAGTTGGGGGTTACCATGATATGACGAACTAAGTAGTCTCAAAATATTGGTCCTCATAAATAAAATTTATCGTGAAATTGTAGGCTTCCACGGACAGAGTCAGAATTATAGGTTATTTGTCTTTGTGGGTTCATCTCTAGATGAACCCACTTTTGGGTCACTCACAAATGACACGGTCCAAACCCGGAAGACGAATAAACTATAGAATTTATCAATTCTTCTTCTTCGCGTACCATATCATAACACTTAACCAGTTATTGTCTTAGTTCTAAACTGATATAATTATTGCAAAGAAATGACTTTATTTTCATAAAAGTAGTTTTAATAATTCCTATTCTACATTTTATTTCTATGTCTGGATCTCTTTGGTCCGTTATCACAGTTCCCAAATATGTAATTTTGTGAACTTGTGAGCTTTGCATCGGGATGTGGGTTACGACTAAACACTAAAAATTTGGTTTTGAGTTTATTTTTATGTCCATTTCCTCTCCTACTTCGTGAATACGATTAAGCAGAATTTGGTATACAATGTATCGTTTACAATAAAGAAACAAAGAATATTAAAAACTGCCAATTGAATTTTATGTTTTTTTTTTTACTTAAAATATATTTTATCATCAGATGTATTCATATTTCCCAGTAAAACATTTTCCATAGAAATTGAGATTTATATCATACATGGTTTGCGTAAAACAAAAACACAACATTATCTGTATTTTATCTAAATTTATAGATTTGTTTATTAGCTCTTCAATGAGATATAAAACGACGCCATGTTGCATGGGTGCGGTTTGTGTAAATATGGAGTTAAGCAAACAACCTGTTGCTTTTTGACTGTCGCTTTGATAACATTTTATACGTTGGGTAACGTTCTTTATGTTGTATACAGTAATAAACCTACTGACTCATCTGTATGACTTACTACAAAAATCGTATCATCACTTAAATGTATTGTGCACAGCGTGTTATCGGATATCATTATAACATATGGGATATATTTTTTGAGTAAAATCTAACAGACTTTTAACAAATTACAAAATATTGTTAATATTTCAATTCTTGTGGCATATGGTGACATTAAAACTAATTTGCACAAATCATAATAGTGACAGTGTAAAATGGTTAAAATTTGTTTCATAGATCTGTGCATAGAACTCTTTTAACAGTGTAAAATGACCAACGATTTTAATTTAATATTTAAATAACGTTACTGTTTCAACCCTCCTCGTATCGCTCATAATTTTAAGAAGCGTCATCAACCCAATTTTTAATATTACAGATAGGTATTAGTCGTTCATAAAAAAATGCGACAGCATGAAATATACACGTCAAAAATGTCTACGAACACAAAGTTTTTTTCCTCGTGTATAGATACATCAATTTTAATTGGATTTTAAAAAAGGACATACCGTTATATTGCTTGATTACTCAGTTAATTAATCTCTTTAATATTAATAATTTATTATTATATGTATATACAGAGGGTCCAGAAACTCTCCTAGTAAACTAAGACCAGAGATTCCTCAGATAATCGTAAGACAATTTAATCCAATTCACCTAGTCCGAAAATGCTTCCTACGGAAACTAGAGCTCTTGTAGCCCAGTCTGGTTATACAAAAATCATCGATTTCACGGCAAAATGTTTCGCAGATATTTGAAGCTTTTAAGACATAGGTGGGGGTTACTAGATGACGAATAGATAAAAAGATACTCCTAGTTTTGCGTTGCATTTTTTTTAAACAACAATTTATGGTCAAAATTTGATTTTTTATCTATAAGTTTTTTCCCTTATAATTTAAATAAACAATATTTATACCATTTTTTTTATATCAAGAATATCTTTATTTTCCCGTTTTTTCAATTAAAATTGATTTATAATTTGCGGAGATATTTGTCAGAAAGCAGTTTTTTTGCACTAATTTATAAATTTAATTAATTTTTTTATTAACAAAATAAAATGTTATTAATACATTTTAACATGGAGGAATTACCGTCCTTTAAATTTGTGCGAAATTTCACCCCGATCGGTCAAATAGTTTAAAAGTTATTCAATTTGTTTATCCCTGGGACTAATTATTTAAACCATTGAGCTTGCCCTATGAATGACACTAGACACATTTAACAAATTTCATAGGATTCTTTAAGACTTATACTATTTCAGAAGTTAAATGCATATTGAGTTTTCATCGAAATTATTTACAAAATAAACGTTTGAAAAAGGGGTATGTTTTTTACTTATAAACAATTGTAATAACTTCTTTATTTTTCAAGCTACATACTTGTACGTACAACCATTGTGTAGCTGGTAAAAAAACTCACATTTAACAAAAAAAATTAACCTTCTATGAACAATAGGAACGAAGTTAGCGACAATTTTTTTGTTAATTATATCTCCGTTGTTTATAAACATTAAGAAGTAAAATTTGCACAAATATTGAATGAAAATCTAAACTTAATATTGAATTTTATAGCTATAAAATTCATTTAATTTTTCGAAATTTAAAGCCTTTTGAAATAAAGTTACTTTCGAAAGATCTACATAGGAAAGTGGAGGGGAAACTGTCTTAGCACATCGCTGCAAAATTTCGTCAGTCTCAGTGTGGTGGCTTTAGAAAGCAATATACTTATTTAGCAATAATTTTTGAGTAAATTATTTTGTGTGTGTTTTTGCTTAACAAAAAAGTTTTAACTAAACGTATTTAATTACTTTTTGATTGAAAATTGTAAGTAATATTTAAAACTATTGAATGAATAATTAATTATTTTCAACTTGTATAATTAGTGAAAAATATTATTTATTATTTATTATTATTATTTATTATATAGATTATTTTAAAATAAACAGCAGACTGTGGCAATAACTTATTCCAGCAGTAGTAGTATCATAGTAAGTATTTTCCTTTGTAAGTTTTGTTTTATAAATGGCTAAATTATTGTTATGCAAGTTAAACGTTTGTTTTGAACTATTTTTATTGCTTTTACTTTATTGTTTATAATCATAATTAAATTTCAACTTAATAAAATAAAAAGTCCTTACAGATTTTAGCAATACGGTTATGCTTATTTTAACTTTATATATTTTTAAAATAGTCGTTGTATATAAGCTTGCAATATTGTGATCTTTCATTAATATTAAAAAAATCTATAAATCTATAATCAGGGGAAATTTAAATTAATCAATGCAAACGAAGAAACTCTTAGTTTCATGGATATTTTCTACGATTCCAGAGCAAGTAAAGAAAATATAATGAAAATTGGTTGTGAGGTGATTGTGGTTCTATACTCTACTGCAGTTGATATAAATTATAAAAAAAAAACACAACAATACACTTTCTTTAAATAATTTAAGATACTTACAATTTAACAGAAATATCGGTAAATCATCTTTTAAACTAGAAACTCTGCCACCAACTGAAGGTGCAGCCAAACAGCATGTTCTTCGGGTTTACTATCAATTACAAATGTGGTTAGGTAATAAGTTAGATGCTTGTGCCTATGGTTGGAGACAAACTGCCACTGGTTTTGAACCAATTTATACTTTGGATAATTTAATTCCCGAAGAGACATTAAAGCATATTACATGCAAATGCACCACAGGTTGCAAAACTACTAGATGTGGGTGCAGAAAACGTGGTTTAAATTGTACGAACTTGTGTATAAATTGTACTGAGGAAGAAGAAGAGGAGAAAATATGCTGCAACCTCGGTACAGTTACGTTTGATGACGACAGTGATTCTGAAGAAGTATATGTATAGACTTGCTTAATAAGTGAAGACAAACAACGTGCAACAAAAAGGTTCAGAGCTGACAGTGAAGTCGAATAAATGAACCAAATTTTAACTTTTAAACCAATGTATGTAAAGAAAATAAAAAAAAGTAAAGTTCAATAAACATTGCAAAATGTAATAAGGCAAGTGATGAAAAAATCGACTTATTTTATCAAAGCAGTAAGCATCATTGATATAAAATGAAAAAACATATGTTGATTTTCCGGGATTTTCCGAGATTTATGGGGGTGAAAATTATGTCATCATTATTAATACTGCGACAGACTATTCGAGCAAATTAAAAAAAGTAAGTATTTAGCGTGAATTTCAAATAGACTCAATTTTTCCGAGTTTTCCCATATTTTCCGGCCAGTGAAAACTATGTAGTTATTAATATTTATAAAAAAAGAGATACATTTTATAGCTATAACTTTCAATATAAAGTTTAGATTTTCATTCAAAATTTGTGCAAATTTTACTTCTTAATGTTTATAAACAATGGAGATATGATTTTTTTAAAAATAGTCGCTAACTTCGTTCCTATTGGTCATAGGTTTTTTATTTTTTATTGTGAGCTTTATTACCAGCTATCCAATGGTTGTACGTACAAGTCTGTAGCTTAAAAAATATAGAAGTTATTACAATTGTTTATAAGTAAAAAACATACCCCTTTTTCAAACGTTTATTTTGTAAATAATTTCGATGAAAACTCAATATGCCTTTAACTTCTGAGATAGTCTAAGTCTTAAACAATCTTATGAAATTTGCTAAATGTGTCTAGCATTATGCATAGGGCAAGCTCAATGGTTTAAATAATTAGTCCCAGGATAAACAAATTGAATAACTTTTAAACTATTTGACCGATCGGGGTGAAATTTCGCACAAATTTAAAGGACGGTAATTCCTCCATGTTAAAATGTATTAATAACATTTTATTTTGTTAATAAAAAAATTAATTAAATTTATAAATTAGTGCAAAAAAACTGCTTTTTTTGCAAATATCTCCGCAAATTATAAATCAATTTTAATTGAAAAAACGGAAAAATAAAGATATTCTTGACATAAAAAAATGGTATAAATATTGTTTATTTAAATTGTAAGGGAAAAAACTTATAGATAAAAAATCAAATTTTGACCATAAATTGTTGTTTAAAAAAAACGCAACGTAAAACTAGGAGTATCTTTTTATCTATTCGTCATCTAGTAACCCCCACCTATGTCTTAAAAGCTTCAAATATCTGCGAAACATTTTTCCACCTTTTTTTTTAACCAGACTGGGCTATTGGAAGATGGCGCATTGTAATTAGTTTTTTTAATACCTCCAAAACGCTTCTAGTTAGCGAAACGAAAATTGGTATGATTATTTATCATTCAGAATTAAATCGATTACATCAATTGCGTATTCCTAGTAGAATTTTAACGCATAACTTTTTTATCATTAAGCATTGAGCATAACTTTTAAGCATTCGTTATACTGTGGGTAGGATACACAGTTTTTTAGACAAATCGATTTGAAAATTTTTAGTTTTTTCGTTATGAAAGTTAAATTAATAGGTACCTTAATTAATTTTATAAGTTATCTTTTGTTTTAATAAATGCAGCATACAATTCATAAAAAAAGTTTGGGAAAAGAAACAAAAAATCAAATTAAAACAATATTTTAGTTAGATGGTTTTAAAAACAAGACCAAGTGTCAAAAGTAGATGGGTACAAAAGATTATCGATGTGATGACCAATTTATACGTCCATGGATGACCATAAGTCTCTATGCATAAATTTGTCCTGTGATTTAGAGAACGCCGAATTCTTGCAAAAATTTCAAAGTTATTGCTAAATTTTATGCAAGCATCTTATATCCTTAGCCAGAGTCGCGGCGACTTTGCTGGCCAAGCAAACGGACCGCCTCTTCCAATCCAGTGGTCTTCGTAGCTATTAAAGATAGTTCAAGCACTCCTGACCATGGAGCTGCGCGAAGGCGGAGTCAAATTCACGTATAGGCAGAAAGGTTCTATTGTAAGTGGAATTATACAGTGCATAGTACAATGAGTTTCGCACGGAAGTAGGGACTAAACCAAATTTCGTCTACTGCGCCGTGGTCAAGAGTGCTTGCACTCTTACCAAGAAAGTCTCGTACATTCCTGCTAAATTGGGACGGTCAGCCGTCATGTAGAAACTATAAGTTTTGCCGAATATTTAAATGCACATCATCTAACGAATCGGGTAAAGCATGTTGCGGGAAATGTAAGTAGACAGCACCATTTAAACGATCAGGCAATTCCAGAGGCCCAAGTAGAAAATCGTTAACTACTCCTATCCAGATGTTTATGCTAAACCTATGCTGATGCTTAAATTCTTGAACAATGTGGGGATTGTCATCAACATACGAATGATATCGTGTATTATGCACATTAAAAATTCTATTTTTTGTGAATGTAGCTTTGTTGCAAAACAAAATAAATCCGAAAAATCTTCATTTTGATTTTTCTGATTTTGTAACCACCATAAACTAAAGCATATCAGCGTATTCCTTATTAGTAGAAGCCAATATTGTTGAATTAAAATTGTTATATTCGAATGCCACAAACTAAAAAACTAAAAGATAAACAGCGAACTGATTACAATTTGACAATGAAAAACGTAGTTTATATTTCTGTTGACAGGTTTAGGGCAAACTATAGTGCAAAAAATATTAATAACTTTCATGACGAAAAAACGAAAAATTTTGAAATCGATTATTCTGGAAAAGGTGTATCCTATCGACGTTAAGAAAAAGTACCTTTTAGTACTATAATACCTAAAAATTTAATAATCTAGTAATAACAAAACAAGACAAAAAAGTTTTGCGTGAACTACCCAAAACGGACGCCTATGTTCGGTACTAGAAATTCGTAATTGATGAAATCAATTCAACTCTGGTGAATAAATCATCGTACTAGTTTTAGTTTTTCCAAATAGAAGCATTCTGAAGGCATTTATAAAACTAATTACATGGTGCCATCTTCAAAGAGCTCTAGCTCTCTTAGAAAACATTTTCGGAATAGGTAAATTGGGTTAACTTATCTTAAGATTATCTGAAGAATCTCTGGTCTTTGTTTGTCAGGAGGGTTTTTTACACTCTGTATATAATAATTAAAAATTTTAGTGTCAACATACCCAAACAAAAGATAAATTTATCTAAATTAGTTCATTTAGAAATTATAATTTTTAATCAAACAATTAATGTAAAACATGAAAATCTAAAAAAAAATGTTAAAAATTTATAAATTCTTAACTGCCGAATCTTAATTTGGTCTTGAAACTTGACATATCGGTTTATCTTGACACTTTGGGTCCTTGATTTAACTTCATAATTACAAATCATCAATACTCAGCAGGTTTATGTTCCTATCCTTTCCAATATTCATTTAATCCTTCTTCTTTCGAATTATATCTGTTATAAACGGATCGTAGTACTACCAAATGGTTAATTGTATATCTTTTATTCATGATACCCATTCCAGAATTTTGGAACCCTGTCAAAGCTTTTACATATCTAGAGGATAGGTTCCATATATATGGAATAGGTTCCATAAAATTAATATGGAATATATATAGGTTCCATAAAAAAGTGTTTGCCTACATTTTGCCATGTGACTAATTGAGCATACTTTACCAGTGAGATTTATGTTGTGTTCGGATCCCGCCTTTTTTTATCACGGACGATTCTATTTGACACTTCTAAGTCTGGCTCTGGACCAAAATATTTTGTAGTAGGTTTTATAGTAGAAATGTGAAGTAACCTGCTTAAGGATCTCGAAAGTGATATCTGGGGACAGGGCTTCAAGATTGTCTGTATCGAACTGAAGGGGAAAAAGACACCCTACCCCCTACTTGAAGAGGAAAAACTTCGTTTATTACGAACCCTTTCCTGTAGAAAGTAGAGGATAGGCGTGAGAGGGATATTGGTTTCATAAAGTCGAACCTTTCACGGAGTTGGAACTCGGCTAGGCTGTTGAACGGATGAAGATCCGAAAGGCACCTGGTATAGATGGAGTCATGGCGGAGACAGTCAGAATCGCCGCACTAAGATACCCCCAGGTTTTCCTGAGATTGCTAAACAAACTTCTTAAACAACAGCAGTTTACAACACTGTTGAAATATGCTGAAGTTGTCCTTATCCCGAAAGATAGAAGTGAAGAGGAAGAGGTGCGATTTCAGCCAATTTACCTTTTTAGTTCGGTAGCTAAATTGTACAAACAGCTTGTGAGGGACCACCTTGGGCGAGAGCTGCAAGAAAAGCATGCGCTGATCGACCGCCAATATGGTTTTAGGGCCACAAGGTCCACCATAGTTGCGGTCACTAACGTAACGTCTGTAGTCACACAGGATAGGTGATTTCATCCTGCTTGGCGTCAAGAATGCCTTTAACACGTCATCGTGGGAAAACTCAATCTAAGAGAATTAAACGTTAGTAAGTACCTGGTAAGTAAAATAATATGGCTGTGAGACCTGGACATTAAAACAGTATGACGTCAACAAACTGAATTCATTCGAAATGTGGATGTACCGCCGAATGCTAAGAATAAGCTGGACCAGCAAAACTACAAATGAAGAGGTACTGGAAATAATGAACACACGAGCTCATCTGGTTAATACAATCAAAATTAGAAAGACGTCATATCTAGGACACATAATGAGCCATAAGGAATTTGAGCAGCTCCAGGTAATATTAGAAGGCAAAATCGAGAGTAAAAGGGGTATAGGAAGAAAGAAGAAATCCTGGCTCCGAAACATCAGAGATTGGACTCACACAACACGAAATTACCTAATCCATCAAGCCCAGAACAGAGAGAAATTTGCCATATTGATCGCCAACCTCAATAGAGAAGGCACTTAGGAGGAGGAGGAAGTATCTGGTCAATGTAATTGACAGATAATTGACTGACATGTCCATAAAAGAAAAAGATACCAGCATCAGCTTGTAGCAGGGTATTTCGTAGGGTTCAGTACTAGGTCCAATCCTATGGAATTTCCTGTAGGACGTGGTGTTGAGGCCACAGATGCCAAGAAGATGCACTCTTGTAGCTTATGCCGCTGATCTCGTACTGGTTGTGTAGGCGACTCAGAAAACGCACACGGCTAATGCGGCTCACTGAGGTTCGGAGTACACATCCAAAAGACGGTAGAGAAGGTGAACCGACATCTGAAGGCATTGATACAGCTGATGCCAGACATTGGGGGCCCTGGTAGCACCAAAAGAAGGATGCTAAATGGAGTTTTCCAGTCGGTGGTACCTACGCTGCTCCATGTGGTGTAGCGCCATGAATGTGACGAAATACGCCAAGCTGATGGAGACTTCGCTAAGGCGAACGCTTCTCAGGCTTTCTAGTCAGGTATACAGGACCTGGGATCTGTATATCATTGGAGCAGTAATATCGATCGTTTTGTTGTGCAAAGAGCGAGCGAGAGTGTATGCGAGGAGGATGGATATAGATGAAAATTGAAGAGAGAAAACTATAGTGGAGTGGCGGAGGGAATGGGCAAATGATAGCGAAAAAACAAGGTGGACGAAGAAGCTTATTTCTAATCTGAGGCAGTGGTGGGTATGTAAGTTCAGGAAGCTAGACTACTTTCTGACGCAGTTTTTGACCTTACATGGTAGTTTTGGCACCTTCACAAATCGAATAGGCAAATCTGCTTCGGCAGACTGTACTTTTTGTGAGAACCGGACGCTCAGGCCCACATTTTTAACTGCCAGAGGTGGACAAATGAGGGGAGAGACTTCGAGAGTCGAATGGGTTTTGGGTTGGATGAAAGAAACATCATAAACATAATATTAAGAGGAGAGAAAGAATAGAGAGAAGTAAACTGTCTGATTTCTGGGGTGATGAAAAAGAAGTAACAGAAGAACAAAGAAGAAAATTTAACCAGAGATCTGAAATTTATGGTTATTATTTTTTATTAGTTTATGGCCTCACGAAAATATTTTCTGATTTTCGATGATTGGTGTGGTTATTTGTAAGTTTTTAATTTTTTATTTTAGTTGTTCATTGAGTGGCACGACCACTACTCTGGAACGGTGGTTATGGTTTTAACCGAAATACGGTTAATGCAGCACCACCCTGGGGTGTTCTGGCCTAGTATCCTACTCGGCCAAACGATGATAGGGTGTCTTGCTCCATGACGTTAGATGTCTAAAAAAGATTTCCCCCACTGTTGCCTGCCAGAATTCAAAAGATACCTTCATAGGCTCTTACTGGAATCTGGCAATACGGTTATTAAAAAAAACGATTTTGTAGTAGTTATTTTTAGTAGTATATAGTAGTTAAGTAGTACATAATAGTTAAGGATCTACGTAACTTCATTTCCCTTTAGGTCCTAAATTAAAGATAAAGATATTATATTTCATTGTAGTATTTCTTTTCTGTAGTAAGGGCCTATATCTGAATAATATTTAAATTAAATTGTCTCCGCTATTTGATTGGATTAGTACTATTCTGTTAGTAAAAGGTACAATATTTTTAACGTATTTTTAAACTGTGACATTATCAATATATCAACTTCGTCCTTACAATATGTGTCGTTTTCCTCACTCCCAGAGTGCCTTCGCCTTATTCACATGTTTTCCATCTTAGTTCCCTTATGTCATATATACTATTCTGGTTCCAAATATCTAAAATATGTAACAAAAACATTAAACAGTCTATAAAAACTTTCCTATTTCTTTATTTAATTTTCTAGACAAAATCAATAAGATGACTAGTCAGTAAAACAATAGGTACAACGAAAATGAAAGTTTATGTTCATTAAACAGCCGAAATAGTTCAAATATACTTACTTTGTTTATCTTGTGTTACTATTAAGGTGAAACAATCTAGCACACGATAAAACTATGTAAACTAGAGCGATCCACATAAAAATTATTTTCATAGTGCTACTACCGTAAGGCGTATATTTTTATTAGTTTAAGAGTTAAAATCTTAAAATATTTTTTATTTTTGACGCAATTTCAGTTACGGTTAGTTTGAAATGCTAGCAATATTTTTGTGGCAATATAAGCAATATAATATTGTAATGTGGGTGTTCTAAATTTTCTACGGGAAGCGATCGCCAGTCGGTAAGAGCTAAGGTGGAAATAAACATAAAAAAGAACGAAATAGCATGACTCTTAAAAAAAACATCTGTTAAATGGACATCCTCAGAAAATATGGAAAATATTAGAAAGACACAAAAAGAAACTCTGAACTATAATAATGATATGCCCTGGATATTATTGCTAATTATTAAAATTAAACAAAATAATATTGTAACAAATAAGGATTACTAGAAAAAATTAACTAAAGAATGAAATGTTAATAAAAAAAGAAGAAAACTGTCAGTTATAATCACACAGTAATACAAATCAACAAACAGCGAGATAACGAAAGAGATTAAAAATTCAAATTCGAATTCTTTATTTCCTTTCTGACAAACATAGTTTGCGTATAATTAGTCATAAATATACATTGCTAAAAACTAAACAATAAACTAGACTAAACAAGACATGAAATGAATTTAAAAGATAAATGAAATACAGCTAATATCTAAAATCAAAAAATCTTCGACTGTATAAAACACTTTTTCACATGAAAATTGCCTAAGATTCCTCTTAAATACATTTATTGAACTAGTGGACTTTACAACTGTGGGCAAATGAATAAACGCCTTTGGCCCGTAGACCCTGGACGATTTAAATTTAATGTTACCTCTTGAAAATGGTATATAAAGTTTAGTACAATATCTGGTGTTGCATATCCAGACATACCCCAAAAACATATTCCGTATCTTAGCCTGGACTCCACGAGTGCATAATATATCATAATTAGTTGATATTCTGTCAAAACATATTTTAAATTTCTAATTAGATAGTTAATGGAATTCAACTTCGAAACAACCGCTCCACAATGCAAGTTCCAATCAAAACTTTTGCCAAACGTTATTCCCAAAAACTTGCCTGACGATACCGTAGCTATTTGCATGTTGTTAAAATTAAACTGAAGATTTTCCAGGTATTTTTGTTTATTGTGAAAATGCATAACTTGCGTTTTTTCTGCATTTAGATGCAACGAGTTATCGTAACACCAAGAATATAAAGATGAAAGTAAAATCAGTACATTTATGTTGTAGGATTAGGTTGGATTTGTTAGAACAATTGACGTATCATCTGCATATATAGTGAAATTTACCGCTCTGTCCACTTATACCGATGTCGTTAATGTAGACTACAAAGAGAATTGGTCCTATTATAGATTCTTGGTGTACACCCATGTTTGTAGTTACAAGACTAGATCTACAACTGGTCATACAATTCTTGATCCTCATCTACAGGCTCACATATTGTTGTCTATTGTTTAAAAATGACATAATCCACTGTAAAGAATATTCTGTAATATGTATGTGTTTTATTTTTTTAAATAATATTTTATGGTTGGCACAGTCAAATGCCCCACTAAGATCACAAAATAAATATCATAAAAATCAATCAAAATGATTTATTTTCTTGAAATCCATATTGATTTATAGTTATGATATTATTGTTTTTTGGATGACCATTTAATCTCTTTAAATATCTATACTTAAATACCTTCGAAAATATACTGGAAATTGTTATAGGCCTATAATTGCTGACCAGTTTTGGATCTCCGTTTTTAAAAATGGGAACTACTTTGTCTGTCTTAGGTAATTAGGAAAATTCTCATTGCAAAAAGACAAATAGGTGAGATAAGTTAAAGGATTAATTATAAGAGGTGAAACCTTTTTCATCAAAAATGCAGGTATCTCGTCAAAACCACTAGGGACCACCATTTGTTTTTAAGTTTACTCTGTAGGAGTTTGATCAGTTCCTGCCCAGTAAATGGATACAACTGAAAAAATTTTCATGATCTGTAATAATTGACTGACTGTCTTTGTCTACTGTATTACATGGAATTTTTGACACGATATCAATGGGTGCATTTTTAAAAAATGTGTTAAACATTGTCAAGTATTGTTATTAGCACTTTTTGAAAAATCATTGACAATTTTCCACGTAATTTTATTGGGATTATCAGACGAAGTAATAATTTTCTGGTAATAATCTTTTCTTCTTTTGGTCCAAAGAATTGGTACTGCCCTTGATAATGCGTGTAAATTTCTTAATTCAAAACTCGGCTTTGGCACTTCACTATTAAACCATTTTTTTAGTTGTTTTGATTTTTTTTCCTTGTTGATGGAAAGCTATTATTAAAATGATACAAAAAGAAATGTATAAAAGCTTGAAATGGCAGATTAATATCTAAGCTTCCATAAATATTATTCCAGATTAGAAAACATAAAAGACAGCAGATGGCGATAGATAATAAAAATATAATAGGAGAAAATAAATATCTAAAGGTTCGAAACAGAAAAATGCACATAGGGAGGAATGACGTGCAAAAGATCAAAAATTCTTCTTCTTTTTTTTCTTTTTATATAAACATGACTCTGTCTGTTTTTCAATGTGCCTCCAGTAAGTTCCATCGTTTTCGTGGTCTTCCTACTTATCGTCTTCCTATTGAGAAAACCGTCTCTTGCCGTTTTTACTACTCTATTTGTTGTCATTCAGTTTATATGATCGTTCCATTCTACTTTTATATTTCTTAATTACTTCTTGATAATCTCCACCTTGCATCTACGTAGTATTCTGTCCTTCTAGCTCTATCCCTTAGTATCTTATCGTTAATTTTTCTAAGTGTTTTCATTTCTGCTGTTTCTAACATCATCCTGTTTTGTACACTTTGCCTTTCGTTTCTTGTCCCATATTTCTATTTCTCTATATTGCTTCATTTTGGTAGCCTGCTGCTCTGTTTGCTCTATTCACTTGATCTTCCACTTCAGTTTCGAGCTTTCCGTAGCTTGATCATGTTATGCCTGGTTATTTAATCTAGGCATCACACTAAGGCTATTTAATCAAAAATCCAAAAGAAAATATTGTCACAAACAAAAATATCTACAAACAACTGTATTCGTTAAATGGGCAGGTAACAGAAATTTTGAAGGAAAATGCAATACTTGGGTCATGTGTGGAGAGGCAAAAGATATGAATTACTTCAAGTTACTGAAAAAAAAGTACAGGGCAGATGGTTCGACCGCTCATCCGCAGAAATCTTTCACGCAGCAGTTTCCAAAACTACATTTGCCATTTGGATCGCCAACCTTCAAAAGGAGACGGCGCCATGAGAAGAAGAAGAACAGAAATTTTAAACCAATGGTCAGAAGATATCCCAGACATAAAAAAAATAAGAGGCACAGTGTCAGAATGGCAGGAGACAATCAAAGAGAAGGAGAAGACTTATTGAGTTCTTAAAAACTTTATTTAACAAATGTTTGTTTGAAGGGAAAATTTCGTCACATTTGTTAAATACTAATATTGTTATTATGCACTACAAAAAGGTAGACAATAACAACCTCGCTAGTTATGGACCTATAAGCTGGATTAGTCATTTATATTAACTATATACTATAATAATAAGAAAATAACAAATCAAATTGACTTATTTCTTACAAAAGAAATGACAGGTTTCAGGTCAAGATAAGGAACGATTAACCATGTACTAGTACCAAAAGATCTGATCTAGAAATGCACTCAATATAACAAATGTCTTATACTTGTCTTTGTAGACTTCAAAAAGTCCTTCGAATCGGTAAATCAACTAAAACTCTTATATAAATGTATATGATTTATATGATTTATCCTTATATAAATGTATAATAGGTCATAGATACTTGGCAACAATCAAATATATTTGCTAAAAAGAACGCAATATTAAACGTTAAAATGTCAAACAACCCCTACACAAACAAATTTAACATAGACAGAGTGGTAACACATAGGGATACACTCTTCTCAAAAATATTTGTGGGCCCACAGCAAAAATAGAGAAATGTTAAATCACCTATGTTTGGCAGACATTATTTTATTGATGTCAGGTAATATCCAGGATGCACAATATATCTTAAAGTAGTTGGAAAATTCATCTGAAAAGATCAGTTTGAAAATAGATATGTCAAAAACCCAGTCCATGGCAAATTCGGTGACTAATGATCATCTACAAATTTATATTCAAGTAATATTTATATTCAAGTAATAGTGTATAATATATATACAACAAGATTTATATTATTCAAGTAACTAGGTATAAGTATTTGGAGCACGAGATAGGCATCGAGACAATCAAATACATGAGATTAAAATAAAAATAGGTTTTACCATAGGTTTTACCTGTGCAGCATTTTGAAAATTAATGTACGTATTGAAGTCTGATACTACCATATGTCTGACTGAAAAGGAAAGTTTTTAATCACTGTGCACTTCCTGTTCTAACCTACGGTGCGGAAAACTCACTATGACAAAAAAATATACAGAAAATACATATAATGCAGACAAAGATGGAAAGATCAATGCTGGAAATAAGTCAAAAGGTCAAAGATAGTTGTGCGAGACGATGTTAAGAGTAGAATTGCCAAAAATTGCTAGAAACTTAATAAATAGGACTCAAGATACGGAGGAGGCATATATTTAGTAGTGGACAATTTAGGCTTTTTGGATAGATTTTAGAAAATCAATAGAATTAAAAAATGCTATTTGTTACATTAAAAAAAGCTTGTAGAAATTTGAAAGTGAATGGAAATGTAAAAAGTGTATGTCTTGTATGAAAATAAAAAATAATTCAGTCATGGGCAAGATATCGTATCTAAATAAAAGTAGCTTCAACAGTTGCTAATGTCTTTTACTACTCCTGTCAACTGTCAAAATTCATCCGAATTTTTTTGCTCAAGACGAATTCACAATGCAAAAGATGACTAGTGGAGAAAACTTTAAGAATATTAGGATATTTGCTAATTTGAGTGACTTTGCATCATCTGTATTAACTTTACTTTATTCAAATGCAAAATACAATTTTTAAAAGTAAATTTAATAAAGACGATGTGCAGGAATCGCTTGGTAACAAACATTTAATATGGCATTATGAATTTATCTCAGTTTATTTTCAAAAGGATTGTGTCAGTTTGACACTGTTAGAAATATTGAGTAAAATTATGAATACAACCAATGTATTCAATAAAGAAGCTTATGATGAACTTAAGAATATTATCAGAAGTATCAATAATTGCAGTCGGTCAGATAGCCTAGCGGGCTGGGCGGCTGGCTTCTCACTCGCTTCAGTGCTAGTGATTCAGAGGAAGTAAGTTCGATCCCCAGCTCGGTGTACAGAAAACAAAAACTCTAACGCAGCAGTTTAAGAGATAAGGGCTTGCGGCTCGGTGATACTCCTCTATAGATCCCTACTGGAAGGGTTTGTGCCGCCTCAATACCGGGTATATATATATATATATATATATATATATATATATATATATATATATATATGTTTGTTTTGAGGTTTCCGCGGGAGCTATATGTGCTGTCACTATTTTCCGGGTTTACAACGCGGAGTCAAACCCGGAAAAATAGTGACAGCATATATATATATATATATATATATATATATATATATATATATATATATATATATATATATATATAATATATATAATAATTGCAAAAAGGAGTTGGAAATTAATAAGATAAGGGATGAATCTAGATTTTAATTACAATATTTTATATATTTATGATTAACTTGTTAAAACTTGAGTGAGAGGACCTATAAAGTTAAAAAATTACCAAAATGACAATTGGTTGCATATATTACATGAAAAGTATAAAAGATTAATTTTAGATTCTATTAACCAGTCTTTCTATAGACGAACTGAAAATCAATAAGGCAAAAATTGTTAATTGTATAAAAATAGAGAGAGATGGGCAGAGATAAACGAGAGAATGGATAACATAAAGATAAGAGAATATGAATTCAATAGATTGTAGTAATCGATATCAATATAAATAGTAGCAGAATGAACATTTTCCAGAGTTCAAACTAGACCTAAAACTTTATAAAAATAATATCCTCACCAATATAGACTTTCAGTTGTTTTTACAACGACATTTCTGTTTATTGAGTGTGATAAATGTATATTATCTTAGTTGTATCATTCTTGCTAATTTCGGAATGCGGAAATTCTTGTATCTTATTGTTGCCCTTATTTAAGACATTAGACGCCACGTGTACGTGACTAATAGATTCGAAATTTAACCCAGTATCATGCAAGTGTATTTCCGTGTTGTGTTTGAGGGAAGTTTATACCCGACGTGTTGGAATATATTTCCAGAAAAAATTACTCATACGAACAACTGAAAATATTGGAAACAATATTTTAATTTGAAAAACTTAGTTAGGTTACTAAACAAACCATTCGAAGGCTATTAGGCTAATTTTAGAACTGGAAGATCTGCTACAGTGTCTGAAGTTTTCAGGCTCCATCAAGTAGTCAAACTAACCACATTTCACCAGCGAGCTTCTTTATCTTCTGGTGCCATACTATATGCAGCGTGTAGGCGTTTATGCTGGTTAAATTATGACTGGAACCTTTTTTTTTTGCTCTTCTTATTATTGTATTGATATAGTAAATTCGCTAATCCCATTCTTATTTGAGATAATTTTTTCGTTGATGAGAATCTTGAATTTTTCTTCAAGATTTTTTATTTTTAAAGAAATATTAGTAAGTACTTTAAAGTAGAGAGAATTGAATAGGATAATTGTTTTTTTTATATATAAAATCTATTATAAATAAAATATTCAAGTTTTTTGAAGAAGAATATAATAATCCTAAATATTTATTTTTTACAATAAAATATAACCTCAAATATTCAAAAAAAAAAAAATAAAAACTGGAAAAAAAATTGTTTAAAGTAAATACAAATTAAAAATGAAACGTCGAAGTTTATAAACAAGAAAGAAACAGAGATACAGTTAACAGCTCCTTCCCCCTCCTGCGATCTCACTAGTTTTAAAGCCGACCAATTTTAAGAACCACAATTTTGAAGCTTTGTGTCGATTCCATTAAAATGCAATCTTTTTAGAATTCTTTACGTTAAAACCTTAAAGTATGTTCTTTTAGATGACCCTAATATGGTCTTTTAGTTGTTAATAAACAAAGCTGCTATCAATTTAAAAAAAAAGGCACTAAGTTCATCCCAAAGTGTCCTAGGTCAACTTTTTTCTTCTAAATTTGTAAAAAAATCAGGCTATCACAATATAAAAAAATCAGTTTTTTACAGTCAACGGTTAAAAAATTATTCTAATTGTTTATAAGCAAATTTAAAATTGACATGTTTTGCCAAATTATTTTGCAATATTAATAGAATAAATCTTCTTCTCTCAGAATCTATCTGTATGTTTAATATAGCTATTTAATTTTCTGACTTTATATATATTGATGCAAAAAAATATGATTTGGGAAAAACAAATTAAATAACTTTTAAACTCTTTCACCGATCGACTTGAAATTTTGATTTTTTTTAAGTATCACAAGACCCAACATTGTGTGTACTATAAAGGTTATTTAAAAAAAAAGTTATTAACATTTAAAAAAAATCGAAATTTTTTTACTTATTTTGCAACTTTCTAAGCAAAAAATAAGGATATTTTGAAGGTTTTTATATGACTTATAAGTTTCTTTTCTTCTAAAATCTGTTTCAAACGCTTTCATTTTTGCTGAAAGACGAAAAAAAGTAAAAAAAATTACCGTTTTTTGACCTTAACTTGTTAATAATTAATTAAGTTCAAAAAAACTGCAGGAAACATATATAGGTTCTTGTTATAGAGGTCCATACTTCTCAAAACAACTGTCGGTTGCCTAACCAGACGAGTATTACAAACACGGTACGTTTTTTGCATATTTCCCTGGTCTATACAGTATGTACCAAATTTAACAGTTAGTAAAATAAAAGCTTTCATGTGGTATGACATGAATGCAGCTCATATTTGCAAGACAAATAAGTAATGTTTTTTCAAACTTACTATTCTATTGTTGTTCACATATTATAAACCCATTTGATATACCTTTTTTTATCAATTTATTTTACCTAATCAAACACACAATTTATTGATTTAATTTTTTAAATACCAAAAAATTAAATGTCAATATCAACCGATTTTAAATTTAATAACATTATATTATTATGTATCAACTACGTGTCCTAAAATCTTAACAAGTTTAAAATGCCGAGATTTGAAAAAAAACTTAAATTTAGTATGGAATTAGTTTTTGAAAGTTAATAAAATTTTTCCTTTTTTTTTTCAAAATTACTCTGAAACTAACAGAGACCACAAATAAAGCTATTTTTATGTGGAATAAGATTAATTTTCATTTTTGTGGAAAAGCCAATAACTTAATTTCTTTATTTATTATAATCGTGCTTTTTTTGGTATAACTCGTATATTTTCCATTCGAATCGCTTATAGCTTAACTCATTTTACAAACTCATTAAATACTTTTGAATACATTCTGATCATTTTTTCTTAAAAACTCTTCTTTTTCGTTATTTGGTAAGAAACGTTTCGATTGCCGGTTAATTTAATTAAACCCTCACCTCCAACAAATTGTAACTCGGGTTGTATAGTCACAATAAAAATTAAAAAAAAAACATGTAATTTATTATTTTAAAAGGTTTCTTTTTAATTCATATGGCCTTTGAAAAACTACTTAAAAAGATGAATTTTTTGGGTAGGTAGTAAACAATTTCAAGCTTGAAAAACTTGGAAAATAATACCTTACCGAGAAAATTCTATATAACACTTTTTACTAAAACCTGAATTTTCTATCGATTTCGAGGGTTATTTAAAAATATTATCACTCCCAAGAAGGGGTGACACTTACACCTGAAGTAAAAGCGTCATCGGTACTCTATAACTTTTTTCTTTGACATTTTTCTTATGCGTATTTCAAATTTCATGTCAATCGAATCATTTTAGGACGCGAATACGGAGAGCCAAATGAGTTTCGCGCTTACACAGTTAGTTATTGAATTTATTAAAAACATTTCTAGCTATTGCTACTTGTATCTACACTTTTTTGTCGAACTGTGCTTGCATATGTAATTGTCACCTAATTATTATTAATTTTGTTTTTGTTCAGACCAAATTCCTCTTCCACTTTATTAAAATTATTTACTATCTCTTGTAACTATTCTTCTATGTTGTTTGCTAGGATAGCTGTATATAGCATAATCGGCATATCGCAAATTATTTATGAGAATTCTATTTCTCTTAATACTTTTTTCATTCTGCTGTGCAAGCAAAAAGATCTTTTCTACATCAATGTGAAATAGCAGAGGAGAGAGGATGCAACGTCTTATTTCTCCAGTACAGCAGGCATTAAAATTTAAAATATAAATAATTAAAAATATTTGCAGTTTATAAAATAAAAACAAATTTTAAATATAATTCACAGATAGTAAAAAAAAATAGACAATATTGTGAATAATACGCCGAATTTATCTTTAGCCACATAAAAACTGTAAACGTTTGGTTATTGGGTGGACTACTTATAGATAAAAGTTAAAATTTAATATTAACTTTAGATTGTACTGTAAATATTTTTATCTCCCCTGTATTTTTTTTTTAAGAAGCAAGGTGTCTGTTTAATCTTCGGAGTTTTCAATATGTTTTAGATCACTCAATGCTTCTTGACCATATTGGCGATTTGTGCATTAAATTTTAGTGGATATGAAACTTCAACAGGGAGGCAATATTTGTTAACCACAAAAGCATGACTTAAATTTATGTACGGAGAAAACAGATTATACAGTAATGTACAAGAATTATTTCATAGTGTATTCCATATTTTATGATGATCACTATAGTAATAATATACCAAAACGTACTGGATCGTTTCTTTGGACTCAAGTGTACATTAGAAAAACAAAGACGTGGGATTTTATTGATATAATATATATGATTTTATTTACAGTGGTTAATAGTAGTCGACTCTAGTTATTAGACATCTTTTGGTGCCTTTTTTTATATGTGATAATTTGTCTTTTAATACCCGAACATATTATCAACAATATAAGATATTATCTTAGTTTTTCGCTTAATTCTTATCCACCACATTTAAGTTCCATTTTTATATAATCAGTATCTAGAACCTTATCTTTAGCTATATTAATATATAATATATTAATATATTCTATATTATTAATATATTCTATATTATTTTCTCCTCACTGTGTGTACCAGATAAGACATTTTCCAATGTTTAACAGTCTTTAGCAATTCTCTATCTTTGTTGACCCTCCTTAGTAATTCCTCATTAATTTATCTTGCTGTTCAAGGTATCTTCATAAAGATACCTTGTTCAGCTATGCTCCGTCTATAAATCCACATTTCCAATACTTCAATTTTGATCATGCTTGATACGTTTAGGGTCCATACTTCTGCTTAATATAAAAATATACCAAATATAGCACTTAACCATTATTTGTCTTAGTTCTGAACTGAGAAAATTATTATAAGAATATTTTCATTTTCATAAAAATAGTTTTAGTCATTGCTATTCTGCATTTTATTTCTATGTTCAGATCTAGTTGGTCCGTTATGACAGTTCCCAAATATTTAATTTTGTAAACTTTTTCAACTTGGACTCCATTTAGTCGTTTTAGTTGAAGCGCCTGCATCTCGATATGTGTTACCACTAAAGAATACAAATTTATCTTTGTTCGAGTTTATTTAATGACCATTTTCTTTTCTACTTCGTAAATACGATCAAGGAGAATTTGGTGACCTTCAATATTTTCTGACAGAATTACTGTATCGTCCGCGTATTTTATTACATTTAATCCAGTCATCAGAGATGAAAATACCACTGAACCTCTAAAAATTATGGGAACAAGCTGGACGTTGCCGAAAAGGTCAGTTTTAGGTCAAGGGACGCTAAAAAAGATACAAAAAAGTTTACCACTTTTATCCCCGGGTTTTCCTCTAAAACCCCCACGTAGAGGGGGGGAAAAGGTAAAAAATAGATTTGCCAAGAATCTGTACATCATAGAGAAAAATGTTTCAAATAAAAACTTTAGCTAAAATTATTTTGAACAAAAACATCAATCAGCATTTTTTATGTAGAATAAACCGTTCTCTCAGAAACAACAATTAAAGCGATCGGCGATTTTAAATGTCAGTTACGAGCGCGAAATCAATGCTAAATAAAATTTGTATCAGCTCGACGGTAAAAAATGAATATCTTTTGATCCGAGTATCCTATCGATAAAAATCAAGATGAGTTTTAAAGGATAATAGTGCAGCTTTCGTCTGGTATGCAATTTTTGTGTTTTGACGTAACTGAACTCAGGTTTTATAAAGGTATTAAATAAATAATTTTTATTATTATCAGAGATCAATACAATGTATCCCTTTAATTGATCGTCGCTTTAATTGGGATACTCGTCTGTATTTTTGTTTTTTCTGTCTTTTATTTCCAGACCTAGCCTTTTTGTTTGCATTTTTAGCTCTGCGTATTTGTTTTTATATTAGATTATCATATGTTATGTTAGATCGTTGTTCTTAATTTGAATTTGTTCTGCATGATATTCATTCTGTCCTATTTTCCCTGACATGCTCTGTCGCTTAGTTTGTAAGCTTCATTCATTTGTACCTTAATACAAACGTATTTTTGTGTCAAATTAGTTATGACTACCTTGAGTACAATAAGACTTTTTGTCTTATCTAAGGCTTTTTTCCCTATCTTAAACTGCTCTTCCTTCATCTTTAAATTCTTCAATTCTTGTAAGTCTTCTTTAATTGCCTTTACTAGTCCTCATTTATAACTACATTAATAATTCGCCATTATTTTTTTTAATGCATAAGGCTGCTGTTGTTTTGTAAGTGCTTGTTTGAATAATTATTTTTTAAAAGACACGTTTAAAAATATAAATGAGAACAAAACTGTTCGAGACTGAAAATTTAGGGTAAGATTATAATATTAGAGACTACTTCTTTAGGTGGATGTATGTATGTATAAGAAAAAAGCCTATATTTGTGATTTGTCAAACTTCCCTTTTCCTGTTTAGGATTTTTTTATAAAATAGAAATCTCTAATTTTCTTATTTGCACGGTGAAATTGGTTCTTCTGATCTTCACAATATGGGCTATACACAGATGCTTAAGGCGCTTTCTTACTCAAAATTATGTATATATAGATATTAATGTTTATTTGAATCTCAGTCACAGAAAAAATTCTTCCAGATCCTATGACCTCAGACACTGCTCCACCAGACACTGACCAACGGGGAGGAGGGACTCCATACACTATAACCGAAGCGAGATTGGCAGAAATAAGGAAACATATGATGTATCCATTTTTCGATAAGGGAGGCAGTGATAATAACTTGGGAGATTTCCAAAAGGACATTCAATCTTCCATTCCTCAGGTGCACAAGAATCTAAACTTCCAATTGCCTTTCTTTGGATTCAGGTAGAGTAGTAATCAAGATTTTTTATTATTTTTACACCTCAGTACGCGATATGTTTTAAGTATGTACTGGTTTTTACATCTTTTATGTAGGCATCAATCCCAATCTTCACCGATCAGTGTAAACCTAGCTTAGTGTCCTCACAAATAAAAGCTGTAAATCCATTTTAAAATTTAAACAACGGCATTTTAAAAATTTCCTTCTCTGGCGATTGGCTTAAACTGCTGAGTTGCTGAGGCATTGAGATGTGGAAAGCCAGGGGATGACTACCAGAGAGGGCAAAAATGCGCATTATTACACCTTATTATTTAGGGCAAAATCCGAGGAAAGCGAAATGTGGGAAGACGAAAAATATCCTGGCTTAAAAATTTAAGGCAATGGTTTGAATGCAGTAGTGCAGAACTTTTTAGAGCGGCAGTCAACAGCGTCTGCACAGCCATGATGATTTCCAACCTTCGATAGAAGATGAAACTTTAAGAAGAAGTTATTGAGTAAACATATAATATATTATTATAATATACGTAAAGACAATAATACCTTTTACAATTTTTTGTTTAGTAGTTTAAAGGATAAATACGTTTTTATAATAATTTCGTAGCAAAATTAATACCCTGCAGAATTATACAATATAACATCAAAAAATATATTTCTGTTGAAAAGATTTTTATTATAATCTACTATTGTCTAAAATTATTAACATGTCGAAATATTTAACATTTGGTATATAAGAGTCGATTGGTTTTCTTAAATTGTATGCATTTTCTTCAACACCCTGTATTTTAATATCGTAATTAAATGTTATTTTATGGTGCTTTATTATTTATTAAGCATTTCCCATACCTTTTTTTTTTCGTCTTTATAGAGAAGGGGTCTGGAATCTTCAAAAGACATCTCAGTCCAGGACGCCGCCTGACTAACCTTAGTGCAGGATTCGTTCTTCGTACTCGCGGCGATAGTTCCCAAGGTACTTTAAAATGCCCTCTCGTCGCCGAGTCTACGCCGAACGCCTACCTGCTAAACCAGACCCTCCTCTGTCATCCAGCGATCCGGAAGCGGAATGGCCGCTGTAAGGCCGGCATCACTTCGAAGCACTACCTTTATTCATTCATTCTCCATTCATACACATCCACACTCCTAGTTCGGCATCATTCCCAGAAGGGCATTTCCTCCTTCCCCACAGTCAAACTCACGCATTCTAACTCAAAAAGTGTGACCCACTGTTCTAACTTAACCTTTCAGCATCATTCACTCTACCTTTGCCGTTGGTCCAGCTGTCTTTCTTCCTTTTCCTTTTTTTAATCACTGCACGGATATAACTGTGTATGTTAATCCAACCTAATTTATTTTCAATCATTGTCTCAATCATTTCTCTCAGTGTAACAAAATTCACACCTGTCTCTCTCTCTCCATTCTGTTCCTTTTCACTATCCATCTGCTGCAATCTAACATCGTATGTGTCACAGTGTCCGAGTATCCACAATATAGGCATTCATCTGTATCAGCCTTACCGATCCTATAAAGGTAGGCCCTAAAACACGTGTGTCCTGTAAGCACCTGCGTCAGAAAATAATCCAATCGCCTGTGGCCACAGTCCACCCAAGCTCTTATGTTGGGGATCAGCATTTTCGTCCACTGTGCCACATCCTCCGTATTGTTCCATTCTTCTTGCCATCTTTCAACTGACCTTTCTCTTACCTGTCTTCTCTCAGCCACAGTAAGGTTTGGACCTCTTCTCTCATAAAGCTCTTTTATTTCCACCGCCAAAACATGCAACGGAACACATCCAGTGATGGTCTACAAGGCTGCCGCAGACACAGTCCTGTAGGCGCATGCCACTCGCAACAGACTTGTTCTGTCTACTCGTTTCATAAGACTCCTATAGGCCGTTATCTCTACCGCCTCGCTCCAGACTGGTGCCGCGTAGAGGACGATAGACTGTAGAACACCGTGTAAGACCCTCCCCCTTTCGGATTCGGGTCCTCCAATCTTCGGCATCACTCTCCCCAACGTAGCAGCACTATTCGCAGCCTTTCGGACCACCTCCCGAACGTGCCCCCCATTTTCCATTCTGGTGCAATGTCACTCCTAGATATTTTACTTGTTTCTTGGGTGTTAGACATACTCCCGCACATTTTAATTCAACACCTTGCCTGTTCCTTGTCCCCTTCAGAATAATGGCTTCGGTTTTCTCTGTCGCAAGTTTTAGTCCGTGCTGCGTCATCCATTTCTTTACGACGCCACCTGCGTTCCGAATAATAATACCTAACTGCTTTAATTTGAGCGTTATTCGTGATTTTTGGAACCAAACAATATCACATCACACTTTAATCTCTTCTTGTTTAAAATCATCTGCCTCCTCTACGGCTATTGTTTAAAGCACATCCAAGACATCTCCTCGAAGAGCATAAGCTAGGTTTACAGCCAATTATTTTTTTGACTATCCATTCGATCTTGCAACTGATTTGAACTGTTTATTGTAGTTATTCCATAAGGATTTTTTATATTGGGGCTTTAATACGAAAAGCTTACTGTAATTCATTGAATTCTTCTGTTTGATGTCCCTGTTTCCTACATCATCTCTTCAATATCTTTGATCTTTTCTTCAAAAGACGAAATATTGGCAGTAAATTTGTTTATCAACAAAGATACTTTATCGCCAAGAAAAAAAAATCTCAGAAGTGATCTTAAAGATTTCAGAAGAGATGTTAGCAAAGACTTTGATTTTTGGAGAAGAAATATCGTTGAAACATGTATATAGAATATCCGAAGTCTTTGAAAATATCAATAGAAACTTTTGAAGTATCACAAGAAACTTGCTTTTTAACAATACGATATCACCAGCCTTTTTTTCTAACGATGTGATATCGACAGAAAGTTTGCTTTCCAATGATGTGATTTCACAGAAACTTTAGAAAGCTGGTCTTCTTGTCGACTTATCCTCAAATACATAAGTTTCTGGATCAAGACTCTCTTCTTTCAGAGCGTCCTTTAGCCGTTGGACTAATTTACAAAACACATTCATTCACATAAGCAGAATTTAATTTTCGAACTTCCGATTCACGTAAATCCGTTACTTCTAAATCGCTAACTCTCGTAGCTATTTTTCACAGAATGTTTTTAAATGCCCACTTCTGACACCAATGTAATGTTTATTTTAATTTATTTACAGTGTTTTAACACTAATACTAAAAAGACTATAATTTATAACATTTATTTACTTAATAGTAAAAATTTATATTATTGACTCTACAATTTTATTTCCCTTATATATAGTAAAATCTTTCTTCTAAACATTCTTCTAGAGGGTAGTTGAATGAACGGGCGCTATCGTAATAGTATTCATTTCTACTGTAGCAAGGAGCGTTTAATATATTTCTCGGTACTTATATATCATTAAATTGGTTAATACTCTTATTGTTACTTTATCGTGTCAAAATGTAACAGTACGTAGGGTCAAATTGTAGTTAATAGTTACTTACAAAAACTTAAACTATAAACAATGAAAAAAGTGAAACGGCTAAAATTTCTTTTTAGGTATAACTATACAAGAGTGTCAGTGAATGGATATCTGGAATTTAGCGACCCACCTCCAAATTATGACTATCCCTTAGTATTTCCTATTAAAGAATGGCCCAAAAAGAATGATCCTGCCTTTATTGGTGAGTAAACCAACAAATTTTATTAGTAAGAGATAGTTTGAAAGATAATAGAAAGAATTTCAACACATTTACCATTTTACCCATCTTTGTTGAGAAAAAGGAAGAGTTAAGAAATTTTTAACTTTTGAAAACGATTTTGAAAAAAATTGAAAATGGTTCCGAAGTGAAAATATACCGAATATCAGTAGTTCTTCGCACAGGGTCGTATCGAATTATTCGAGTGTTCTAAAACCTGCAAAAATGAAAGTAACAATTAAGTCCAAAGATGAAAATCTTATTCCGCAATAAATTTCACATAAAAATACTTCGCAATGCTACTGCTTCGCCACTTCACAAAACCAGCTTCCGTTAAAAGAATTTCCGCCATTATCGTTGCTGCCTTAGAAAACACTCCTTAACAAAATTATCTGATTCTCTTAGATCTTGTAGTGCAATTTAAAAACATCATGTTCTCGAGTTGTTTATCCAACAATCGAGTGTGTATGTACCTCCTAAATAAGATGAGTTTATGAACAATCATGGTCACATTAAAAAAAAAAGGAAAAATTGTATCTACCACACCTCTCATAACCCCATCTGTGAGACTAGGTTTATTAATCTTATGTCCAACAGTTCCTCACAATATATTAAGCCGAGAATTACATCTCGTTTCTCCCATAACTCTTAAGAATCAGCGTCAAACTTTCAAAATATTGCCCTATCTTTTGCTTTAGATGCATAGTATATATACAACCAAACAATCTGAACGTTCCAGAGGCAATATTAGTGATCCATGAAGAAAATACATACAAAATATGAATATCTCTAGTCAAACACACTGTTATAAATCTAAGAAACCTAGTCATTTATCTAGACCTCAAAAGCCACCACAACCAAAATCCAATTGATCCAGTTTAAATATACTCACTCAATTTAAATTTTAAAACAATACCTTGATAGTTTTTACTAGATCACAATCTTCATCATCACAATGACAACCACTTTCCAAAATGTCACCGGTTACACCAATTACACCATCACCCATAACACTTATCCAAAGGCGTCAGTTGGCCCAAAATATACCTCAAATGTACTACCAGATCAGCATTGCACTCACTCCATCCCAAAAGCAGACTCGAGAAAAGAACAAACCCCAATTGTAGATGTAAAAACTCCGTCCTATACAAAACGCCCAACAAACAAAATACTTTGTCCTGAAAGTGACTGTACTCTTGCCGATTCTCAATAATTTCACAATTCCTAAAACTCCCAAGCCACAAACAAAAAAATCAATACTCTGTCTCTATTCTGCTGAACAAAGACCAAATTAACCTTTAAAAAAAACAACTATTTACATCATCTTCTGGATGTGGTAATTACAAAAGAAGACATGGGAGTATGCAACCAAAGTTTACAGAAAACCAAACTACACCAACAGATATTTAAATTACCACTCCGACCACAACGTAAACAAAGAGCCCGAAACACCTGCTCAAATTAAAATACATTTGATGAAGATCTGCTAACCAAGATTTTGATAAATAATGACTGCCATTGTCGTTTATAAACAAGGAATTTTACACAAGATTGAATAAAGGTAACAACAAAATACCACAACCAAATGTATAAACTCGCAAGAAAGAATTTAAAGATGACAATACCATATATAAAGGGCTTATGAGGAAAAATAAAAGAATAGGAATTAAGTATATGATACAACAGCACTCAAAACAAATAACATACTGAGTTCTATCCTGTTCAAAACCAAACCAAACAACACACAAGAAAGATAAAAGAACTGCATATATAAAATAACCTATAAATGTAACGATTTCTATGTGGGATAAATCACAGGACCACCATTTGTCCCAATAAACGAGCATGAAACGTACATCAAGAACAGAGACTTCGACAAAGCTTAGATATGTAACCATACCTGGGATAACAAGCACAGAGTAGAATGGAAAGATTCATCAATAATCATGAAAGACACAAACTTGATTAAGAGAAACATCAAATAACAGGTTTCATCCTACTCAATGAAGAAAAATGTGTAGCAAACTTATCAGCAGAATAAACCAGTCTTTGGTTGCCAATACTAGACGAACTCAACAAGAAAAACACACAAAAAATAGCGGAATAAAGGAAGTTGCGGGCATCATCTACAATTATACGCAATACATATGAAACACACAACACACAACACACAAACACAGAGTCTAACTTAAACAAACATTATACACACAAATAAAACGATTTAACAGACAAAATAGTCAGAATTTGATATTCTGACAGTAAAAATACCACCCTCAGATTTTTTCAACCAAAAAAACTTGTCGGTTAGGTAGACTTTTTCGCGCAATTTTTAAGTTATTATTTTTTTAAAACGATTTCCGGAATGAAAATCGAAACCTTAAAAATATATTGTTTATTACAATCAATCAATTGTTAAAATAGATTATAAAGCAGTAATAGTCTTCAGTACACTTCATACAAAATTATTTGTTTAGGTATTTTCTTCAGCAGATGCAGAATCGGTAATCTTCGTGATGGAGATGTCGATCAAAGAACACCAGGGGTCTATTTTAGAATGGAAAGGGATTTAAGAACCAGACAAGACAGAATGGGTGTAGAAATTAGAGAAAGACTTAAATGGGATATCAGAGAAGGCGTCATTGGATCTGACACCTTCGATCCTAAGCACGCCGTGATTGTCACTTGGAAAAATGTTTCCTTCACTGGAGGATTCGCTAATGCTAAGTACAAGGTTGGTATCTTGGATTAAAATAATATATACGTGGATATATATCTCATTAAATTTTTATGCTTCTTTATGGCGACACCTAGCCTTGATGTCGGCAGTTAAAGTTCTTTAATCTTCTTTTTTTTTTGGTATCTGTGGTTAATCCATTATAAGTTTTTAATTTTTCTTTAGGATTTCTTTGAAATAGAACAACTGTCTTTATCTACTTCCACATCTTCTTCAATCATGGATTTTCATATTTCTTATATTTAAGCTTATAGTAGTCCTAGCTAATGAACAAAGTGTTGTGAAACAAATTCACTTATCAATACAAGATTAGTATTAAACTTGTTATTACAGATAGTTATTGATTGCAATAGAAAAAAACAGACTGATTCAATAAGTTATAGAGCGGTTGATGTTGATTTTAACGCTAAACTGCTCCAAATATAAGTATTATGAAACTCGGATAAAGGATTACGGATACTGTGGAAAGGATGACACACATAAAACAAAACTGACATAAACATTTAATGAAAATGAATGAAGATAGGTTATATAAAGGCATAATGGAATAATGTAAACGATACAGTTAACCCAAACAAGCTAGATTTGCAAGTAATCAGAAATACTGAGAATAACTAAGGAAGGTCTATGTTTAGCAGTAGATGTAGGCTGTGTGACGATGACGATAAGGTTTTAATAACCAATCGGAGATTTAGACTCATGAACGAGAAGAAATACCTACTAAAAGAAACCTAAAAGATTTTAATTGTTTATAAAAGATTTTAACATTCAAATAAGAAGTAAAAGATCCACCAAGCAATCATTGGCAGAAAATTACATTTAAAAATCTATAAAGTTAAACAAAGTAGATAAAATATAGAAAAAGCTTCGATTTAAGGAAAAAGATTAATGAATATTTTTTTTTATTTAGAAGCCTTTCCTGACTGCCAATATTTGCTCTGAGTAATTCTTGGATGTCATTGCTATCTTAATTTCTATTAGAGCAGTTTTGTATGATCACAATGTTTTGGGAAGAAGTTAGTAGGTTTGCTCTTTTTTATAATTTTTGTGACTGAATTCCAGTGAACTGATGATTAACAGGGTGGCTTCAGTCCGGAAATATCAACAATAGACCATATATTTATCTTGTGCCAAATTTTAAAAAGAGTTGGGAATACAATAAAGATTTACATCAAATTTTGTAGATTTTAAACAAGCGTATGACTCTGTAGATGAGGAGAACCCACCGCTAAAACGGGTAGATAGACGGATAATACAAAAACATCACTAGGAAAATTTGGTTTGAGAAATAGAAACAAGCGTCTGGAAACTTTACTTAGTTTTCTGCTGAAAAAAATCTACTCCAAATACACAAGAAATCTACAAAAAAAAAACAAATATAGAGGAATTGAAGAAATACGATAACATATCAGCAAACGAATAGGAAAGATGCCTGACGGAACTATTTAAAAGAAAAAAAATAATAATCAACAGAATAACATACCTAAATTAAGACACGAAATAGAAATCAGGTTTTAGGAAGTAGAGATAGCCATCAATTCACTCAAAAATAGAGTCACCAGGACCAGACGGAATAACTAACAAGCTTCTAAAACATGGAGGAGAAAGTATAATCCGAGAGATAACAAAACTTATACAAAAACATTGCACTGCAAGATACCAGACGCATGGAGAAACAGCATAATGATACCAATGTTCAAGAAATGAGATAAAGAAGACCCCAAAAATTATAGAGATATAAATCTACTGAACACAACACCGCACTTAAGCTTACCACAAAAGTCTAACCAACAAAATCAATAAACTAACAACTTTATCAGATGAACAACAAGGATTCAGATCCGAAAGATTTTGCATAAACCCCGTATTTGTAGTAAGACAAATCACAGAAAATGCCATCGAGTACAATAAACTAACATATCTGTTTTATAGACCTAACAAAGGCTCTATCGCATCGAAATCGAAGACATCTTACACCTACTGCATAAAAGAAACATACCAATCAATATTATACAAACCATCGAAAGCATCTACTTCCATAATGGAATACAGACAAAGATAAATGGAAAATAACACAGTGTATACCAATACAAAGCGACGTCAGACAGTGTGACTCGGTAAGCCCATTTCTCTGTAATATAATAATGGAGTACGTAATAGGTCATGGTTACAGAATGGGGAACAAAGAAATCAAAATATTATGTTATGCAGATGACGTCGCATTATTCGCGGAGACAAAAGACGAGCTCCAAAGATTAACACACATCTTCAATACAACAGCCAAGAAATACAATAAGAAAAAACCAAATATATGACATCTAAATACCCATGTTATGTTTTCTTGGCGCTGTTGGGCTTTTGTAATTACCATAAATTATGTCTTTTTTAGACATAAAGGGACAAATTTGTGTTTAGGGACAGTCCGTTTTCTTCACTGACTTCTACCACTCTGTCAACCATTTGTTGTAAATCCTCAAGATATTCCGCTTATAAAATAGTGTCGTTGGCAAACCGTATATTATTATTGATTGGTCGGCCATTTACTTTTATTCCCATAGTTAGTTCTTCTAGTGCTTCTTGGATTATTTCCTCTGAATACAAATTAAAAAAAGTAGGAGACAGGACACAGCCCTGCCTGACGCCCCTCTTAATCTGTATTTCATTTGAGAAGACGTTGTTCTCTTTTACCACAGCGATCTGATTATAATAGATAGCGCTAATGATCCTGATGTCTCTCATATCTGATCAAAGTTTTTCTTTTCAAGTAATTCGATAAAACGGTTATGTCTGACCTTATCGAATGCTTTGTTGTAATCCAAGAAACACATATATACTGGCTGATTAACATCCATGCACATTTGCACAAGTACATTCACAGCGAACAGGGCTTCCCTCGTTTCCAGAATCTCAAACAGGCTTTAAAGCCTACATACAAGAAGAAAGAAGGAGAAGAAGATAATTTACCACAATGGTTCAATATACAAAATGCATTAACTGATAACCGCAAAATAAGAAAGCGTTCGAAATAGTAGTGGTCAACCTCAATTGAGGAGAAGGCGTATTTTAAAAATCTATACGATATTACTATAATAAGACTAGCATATCGCAATAACGTCATTAATTTCTAAAGACTTTTTTACATTTAGAAACATTTGCAACCATTTTTATTGGCTTTTCTAGTCCACCGAATCTATCTATTTTTTATCTTTATACTTCATACTTTTCTTTAAACTCAACATTACAATAACATGCTTCATTTTTAAAAGACGAACACCTTCCAAATGGTTCTTGCAACTGACGAAGTATTCACTTACGCGATGTTCAACTATCTCAACTTGGACTGGACCTCTCACACTGAAGCCGGTGGTGATTCACAAAACGGAGAAGGTGGTGTTAGTGCTTTTGTTGGTTTCAACGCTGGAAATGGTACCAGAAGCTACGAATATAATCCTTACAGTCAAGCTTCCGTCATTCGAGATCTTACTTCAGTTGGATTTGGAAATGGTTTTAAGGGAAGACATATTTTCCGTATTGATGAGGACATTTTGCTTGGATCGTGCAACAAAGACATAGGTAAGTTTAAGATTATCGATTTCCACTAAATTGAACTTGTAGTTATTGTGGAGGTTAAAGCATTTATATAAAGTTTTAATATAAAAAAAACAAATATTTCGTTACCTCGATTTCCGGTTAAAGAATGATTAGAAATCTAAAACGATAAGAGAAGAAAAGCGAATAATGAGAAAGCAATGATAAAATAACCATTAATGTTAACAAGCTTACTGAAGGAAATATAATGCAATTAGTATTTTTATTGGAAATAAACCTCAATTTAACTTTAAAATAAGTTTATTTTTGATGTTTCGATTTCCGCTTCGGAAATCGTTATTAAAATACAAAACATTAAACACTTTTGTCTTTTTTACTTAAAAATAAAAATTATTTATTTAAAAATTTAAAATTAAAATTAAAACAAATGAAAAATATTCTTCTAGTAATTTAATTTTAATTGACGCAATCATATTGACAATTCTGACATATATTATACATTTTAAAGTCGTCTGTTATTCGCTCCGTGCGTGACCATGGTAGGGGTACATTGAAACGATGCCAGCGTGCGTAGCGGCGAAATATGACAAAATTGGAATATTGGACAAAATATTTTTACGCATAATTTTTATCAAAAATGTATGCAAATACATATTGCGTATTTAATTGTGCTAATAATAGCAAAAACAGTGAGTGTAGTTTTTATAGGTTCCCAAAGATTACATATAAATTAGAGAAAAGAAAAAGATGAATTCGTACTATTAATATGAAAAAGTAAATATCACATAATTTCATTTTTATGCAATTGAAAATTTAAATAATTTACCTTGAATGATATTTGATAAGGCTTCAAGCTAACTGTAGATGACTTTAGCTTTTATATCATAACTTTTACCATTATTGTTTTTAATTATATGCTCTTTTGCGTGAAAAACTTGATTTGCCAGTACTAGATTTTTCCCGATTCTTTTCCGTTTGGAGTTGAAAAGATATATTATGATGAATTTTGAGAAACTAAGTTTTTAATACTACATTTATTTTGAACATAAACTGAAAAAATATAGTTAAAAAACTAATTTATTAATAATTGTCAATTTCGCTTGTATTTAATAATGTCAAACATATGTCATATGTTTAACCTGAAAATTGGGACTCCAAAATTGTCAGATGAAGGCGGTAGGTGTCGCGTCAGTCACGCACGGAGCGAATAGACGAAGTCGATTAAATTTATAGACTAAGACAATTTAAGTGCAATAACTGTACTCTTTAACAACATATACAAATCTGGTGAGATACCTACAGAATGGCTGCTATCGACCATTGTTCCGCTACCAAAAACCAAAAACTCCAAACACTGTAATGACTATAGATTAATCAGCTTAATGTCAAATTATTCAGCAAGAATATTCAGAAAGTGCGAAGCGGATATGAGTGATAATAGACTGCTTGGTTTTCGTAACAGCTTCGGAACAGTGAAAGCTTTGTATAGTTTCACAACTATTGCCCAAATATGTCGAGACCAACAAAAAGATCTTTTCGTTGCGTTTATAGAACATGAGAAAGCTTTGGACAAAGTTAAAGATATTGTTCTCATGGAATATCTAAAGAGAAAAGAACTCGACAAAAATAATATTAACATAGTGAGAAATCTCTATGTGGAAGCTTTTAAGATGTCGGTTTTTAGGATAATTTCGAAGATACCATGGAGCGATCATATTACGAACGAAATGGTGTTGCAGAAGAATGGGAAGAGACAGAGAACTTTTGAATACCATTAAAAGGCGAAAGACAGCATATTTGGGGCAAATACTTAGAAATGATAAGTACGAGTTGTTGCAGCTGATTATGACGGGTAAAATCGAAGGAAAAGACGACAAATCGACGACAAATATCCTGGCTGAAAAACATTCGCGACTGAACCAGGTTAAACACAGACACTTTTTAGAAAAGCAGAAGATAGAGACGAATTTGCAATGGTTATAGCCAACCCTCATTAGTGGAGACGACACTAGAAAAAGAAGAAGAAAGTCGTCTACTTCAAAATGTACACTCAATGTCTGAATCGTCAATATGAGTGAGTCAGATAAAATTAAATTATTAGATTAATTTTTCTCCAAGTTGTAACGAAAAAGCTAACAATAATACTAGATGATAAAAGCTTATCGTTCACCAAGACTTACGAAGATCATGTTGCTTACAACATAAGCAAAATAAACAAAAAAAACTTAGAAACAGCCGAAAACAGCTACTACGTTCGTAGCATATTTTTTTTAGTGTAGAAATGACCATGATATAGCTGAATATAGATAAAGGAAAAGTAAGATCCGGTACATGTTAGTGTAATGTATAGAAATATATAGATCATGTAATATACGAAAATAAAAAGATCAATTATTGTATAATTTACAAAAATATGATTGTAGGGAGCCATTTTAATGTCATATTATAAAGAATACGATTATGTAAGCGACGAAAATGGAAAGATCACGTCTCACGTTGCCGGCACCATTTTAGTGTAACAAATAAGCTAACAAGACTATACGATAAAAAGCTTATAATTCACGTTGCTCTATTCGGGAGCTTCCTTGGGGGTGGGTAAAGATATAAATTAATAGAAAAACACAGAACAAAGACAGATAGATAAACGGTTGATAGATAATTAGGTGATAGTTTGACAAAAGAAAAATAAGACACACGGAATACAGTTAACTACAAAATAAAATGGCTCCAATAAGTTTTTACCTAAACCTAATGAAGAAACTTAAGAATAAATAAAGTAAACATCAACATTTAGTTCGAAATCATTAAAAACAGGTCAAAAAACAAATTAAAGAATTATCAAAGAAAATTATAAAACACAACATACGCTGAAAGAGACTATATATTCAATAAAATCTTATATCATCTCTAAAATATTATTATTTAAATAATATAATAAGACTTAAAAATAAGGCTTAATTAGCAAGTTATTTTGATTAAAACTTTAGAAAACAAGAAATAATTGAATAATTGACCACAACTGAATGAAAAGACTACAACCAGAGTCGAATCCAATAGGCCTTGGTTAAAATTAAATTATAAACTCAAAGTAGCATCTTGGTAACATACTTCAAAAATTAAAAAAAATTACGTGGTTTTCGTTTAACTAAACTATAAAATTTAATATACTTAAAAGTAAAAATAGTCTTTAATATTAAAAACTGTTAATATATTTTTAAATTGTAAAATTAATATTCTTAATAACGCAAAAAAAGATAGTCAATAAAACTAACATTTACAGCACAGTTCAACAACATTTGAAAAAAACCTCTGACACGGGCGAAAACAGGTGCATTTCGGTACAACCTTTTTTTAATCGCTTTCATATTCTAAGATTTTAGTGGCAATTCTGAAGAATTTAAGAATTTAATAGTTTTCTAGATAAAAACAATAAACACTCGATAACTCTTCGTCGACAAATCGACACTTCCATGCACTGTACTCCGGAGGTATAGAAGAAGGCGATAGATAAGTCAGGGTGAAAAGTTCTTGATAATATAATTGGGCTTCATTGAATGTAACAACCGATGAAGAACAATGGTGTACGTCATAAATTTAATATTTTAAGTTGAATGTTCAAAAACTGTACCTCTTCGTGAGGAAGGGGAGACTTTTGATGTCTGTTATTTGTGTAACGTCGACTTTACATTATCCAATGTTCATGCTATGCAAGAGCTACATAAGACAGATTATGTAACTGCGCATGCCCACACTATATTTCTAAGCAATATGTCTGCCAGACGAAAAATTAGAACGTGTTCTATTTTTCATGATATTTTGATTGCAATGATTGCATGTTGATTTTGACATGCAATTTATTCTCAAAATTTATATTGGCAATATAACAGAATTTATAGTTCAGAATAAACCTTAACCTTATGTAAATGTAATTTATTGGGTGTAATAATTTGTGATTTATATTTAAATATATTTAATGCTGGACTGAATTTCTAAGTGAAATATCAAAGTTAAAGTATTTCTTCTGTTGACAGCAGTGAAAGTGGTATCTCAAAATTGAACAAAAATAGCTCTAATGTGAACAGATCATGCTAGTCAAGAGATATGCCATACAAGACGAACTTGCATAGTATGAGACTTGTATGGCCTAGATGTAAAGCTATTTTAATAATAGAGCAGTAATAATGTAATACTTTTCAGATGGTGCCAACCTTCCGCTGAAATTCGCTCCAGAAAGTGGTAACATGTTGGGAGGAACCGTGGTAAATATAACAGGTCCATGCTTCAATTTGAATGATAGGATTCGATGCAAGTTTGACGTTTCAAATGAAGTATTCGGTTATGTTGTTGATAAAAACAGAGCTATATGTGTACAGCCCCAACTGTTTGCCGAAGGATGGGTTAATCTTCAAATTGCTGTAAATTCTGAATCATTCAAGTGGAAGGGAAAGTATTATGTGGGTAAGTAAATTTTCAAAATTGTTTTTTATAAAATTTTATATAGTTTCATTAACTCTTTATCGTATTATCTATTTTTTGCTGAAAAGACGATTTTTTCGCCCATAAATTTAATAGATTTGTTATGAATTTAGGTTAAATGTTCAAGATAATTTTGTATTATTATTTGATTTAAGGCAAAATACTACAACATATTAGTAATTTGTATAACAATAAAACACTGAAAACTTTGTTTTTAAACTTCCACAAAATGTATTTTAAATCTTATCACTACAGCCGTTTCGACTGATTGCTTTTCTCAAGTGATCTATTTTTGGTTTGGGTTACAAATTTATAGTCTCTAATGAAATAGGTTGAGGAGGGGAGAACTGTTTGTCTCAAGTTGGTCATTCAGAATTATATCTGTGTTTTTTAATTTGTTGATTTCCATAGATTCTAACAGAGATAGCTTAAGGCCTTTATTTTGAATGTGAAGAATTTTAAATTTGTCATTAAAACAATGATTATGATATAGAAGGTGAAGTGCGTATGTCGAATCTGTTTTTCTGTTCTTGAAAGCCCTTTTATGTTCTGCTATTCGTTTATCAAAGTTTCTACCAGTTTGACCGATGTAAGTTTTTGGGGAGTCGCCACATTGAAGTTTGTACACACCACTATTTAAGTGTTTTTTTTATTTTGGCTCTTGTTATTTTTAATATATTTGCCTAGGTTTTTATTTGTTCGGAAAGCTGGTGTTATTCCTTTCTTTTTTATATGTTTGGCAATTTTTGTTGTTATTTTGCCTGTATATGTAATCAAGCAGAAGGTACTGGGTTTTTTCTCTGGTGTTGGAAATACTAATTTCAGGGCTATAATAACCAAATTCACAGAAAGAATGAAAATAAACCAAACAGCAGCGCCCCAAAATAAGGGAACAGTGGAGGAAATATAGAGGAAATATAGAGAAAATATGAGGAAAATTGATAACGTAATGCCAAAAACTGAAAACGAAACGATTGAAATGAAAAAAAAGCAGAAAATAGATAAGCAGAGAAAGCGATCCAAAAGGAAGCAACCGAAGAAGGAACAGCGTTAAATAGAAAATACAATGAAACAATATAGCAGTTAAAATCAAGCCGTTGGAAGTGAAAATCTACCAATAGATTTGATAAAGTCCGATTCAAACGAAATTTTATCAACTCTTTAACAAGACATGGGCGACGAGGAGCTACCAAAAGAATGTAACGAAAGTGTAATCATTAAGTTGTCAAAACTGGTCGATCTAAGTGATTGCGAGAATTGGCGAGTAATAACACTGCTGACCGCCACCTCCAAGATAATGTTCAAGATCATATTGAATAGACTAAATCCAGAGCTAAAGAAGAAACCATACAGGCTTTCGCGCTAAGCGCTCCACTATCGACCACATTTATATTATAAAAATTATCGTGGAACAAGCTAGCAAATGACAAAGAAATATGTTTATTGACTTCTATAAGGGCGTCGATTGTATAAACAGAGAACAGTAGTGGAAGATTCGGAAACTATATGCAATACTGATGAAATGCATCAACCTGATCACATTATTCTACAAGGAATACAGAACCAGACTGGAACATGCAGGAAAACTAGTGGAAGATACAAAGCAGAGTTAAACAAGGATGCGTACTGTCCCTGTATGGCACATAATCTTGGAGACAGGAAGAAACAACTACCAAAAAATTACAAACCTTTATAAATACATCGCTGATAAAAATCCTAAAAGTATACTGGCGTAATAAAATAACAAACGCAGAACTATAAAGGAAAAATAACAGTCGCAATTAAAAGCAGGAAATGGAAATGGATTGGACATACACGAAGGAAAGATCAAAATAGTATAACGCGACAGGTACTCGAATATCAACAAGATGGAAGAAGAAGAAGGGAAGGCTGAATAATAGCTGGAAAAGAAATGTTAGAAGAGGTCATAAAAGAATGGACTCGGGAGGTTAAATAAAGAGCGAGAAATAGAGAAGAATCGAAAAGAGTTGTAGAGGAAATTTTAAAGGAATAAAACAGAAGAAGATGCGCTGATCTAGCCCATCCACCATCTTTCACTTTTGGCTAATAAACAGAGCACATATTACTCTATAAGGAGGGAAGGTAGTAGAGAGAGAACCACAAATATAATTATAAATACTTTGTTTTTTACTTTTCGACTTCCAAAGTATAAATTGTATTTTGAATTATTTTAGGTTTATTTTCTAACTCTTTTTACAACTTTTATTCGCTTGCATAAAATTGCTACAAGTCACGTAGTATATTTTCTGGCGATATAGACAGAAAACTGAAATACTTCTTATCCTCGACTATAAGCCAGCTTATCATGCTGAAGATCCGTTGGATATAAGATACAACCTGAATTTGGACAAAAACTTAAACCCTAACATTAGAAGAAAATGTACTGCTACACTTTTTATATAACCATAAATAATTCTCTTTTATAAACACTTTTTCATCAATTAAAAAAATTTTCAGTAAGTTGTTCCATCGTTTTAGTGATCTTCCTACTGGGGAACCGATCCTCGCTATCTTTATTACTCTATTTGCTGTCATTATGCTTATATGATCGATACATTCTACTCTTCCATTTCTTACCCAGTCCTTGAGTTCTCTACCTAGCATCTATAATAATGCAAGGTAAGCAAGGGAATATTTTTATCATCTCCTGGTGATTTTCTATTTTAATTTGCTTGATGCTTCCTTGACATTTTCCTCCTCAATATATTTTTCTTCGTTTGTTGTCACTTCTGATGTTGGTGATTTATTATCGTCACCTTCAGCAAATAGGGATCGAAAGTAGTTTGCTCATGTTTCCTTCTGAATGTGTTTCGTTTTTACTAGTTTGTTCATCTCTTTTTTTGTCCTCTAACCATTCTCCATATTTCTTTTGTGTTACATATAAGTCGTGTTCCTTCTGTTTTAAGAAGCTCTGCCCTTTTCCCTTTTCATTTGTCTGACTAAAGTATTCTTTTCATTTCTTTTTCATTTTCGTTTTTAACATTCTTGTTATGTTTTTGTTTAATTCCTGATATTACTTGATTTCCTATTCGAGCGTTAAAATCCTCCAACATTATCATCTTTCCTCTGACTTGATCTAGATCTATTATTTGTTGTTATTCATCCTTAAACGTTTCCCTTGTTGTTTGAGGCTCGTTATTTTTTGGTTCGTATGCTTCGATGATGTTCAGATTTTACTTCTCCATTGATATCTTTGCTGTTACAATCCTTTCGGATATGTATTGACACTAGTTAATGTGATTTTGGTACCTTTGGTGTATTAATATGGCCACACCTTCTTTGCCCCTGTTTTGTTTTGCTACTCCACTGGAGATTAGTATGTATTTACCTAATTTTGATTGTCCTTTTCCTTTCTGTGTTGTTTAATGTGAAGCGTAAATGTCTATTTTTTTGTCTTTCATCAGTTGGGTTATTTCTTGGTTCCTTGAATTGAGCAATCTGATATTCCATGTAGTAATTCTCATTCTGATTTCAGATATTGTTTGCTTGTCCATATTTCTTGCCGTGATTCATGGTATGGCTGTACATTGTATCTTTGAGGATTATTCGTTTTTACGATTGGTAGGTTGGTAACCTTGCCTATTACTCTCCACATTTTATCCGGGCTTGGGACCGGCTGTGGTAACCGTTGAGCTACTCAATCCACCCCGCAATGAGTTCAGGCAGTGTTTTACATAATTTTCACACGATTTTATTTTTAGCGCAATTTTATTATGACGATTATTGTGACGATTCCTTGATGACAATTATGTAGGAATGTTGTAGAATATTATACTAAGTCATGCCTACTTTGTAATATTTCCACCCTAGAAACTTTAGTAGTAATTTCATTTGATCTATTAGAAGCCAATAAAGTGTCGAGTTTTCACCGCTTTAATATAAGTATATTAATGTAACTTACATTTTAATAATCTGTTTTTCAGAATCTCCTTCTAGTGCAACTCAAAAAATCTTCTTCAAGGACATGAAATACCACGAAAAATCTCCGAGTGAATTAAAAATCACTTGGGAGAAGCAAAATTTAACCACAAATGAAAACGCTAACATCCGAATTTCCCTCTGGGGTTACAGAGAAACAACTATGAAACCAGTGTTTGTTTATATCACCGATATCGCAGATAGTGTTCAAAACATTGGAGAATACACGATTGTTCCTTCTCAGTATAGAACTAGAGTAAACCAATTTTTGACTGACATTAAGTTTGGATTCCTCCAAATTAATTTAACTGAGTCTATTAAAGTAAGTATCTACTAGGGAATGCCGTTTATATTTTTTGTTTTAGTAGAAACGTTGCTTTTCATTGTTTGACATATTTTATTAGGTAGTTTGTATTATTTTCAATAATTTAGAAGCGCTTTGCAACTATATAGTAATCAGTTTTGTCCAAACTATATTTATCTTATTATTTCTAATTTTTTGTTTGGATTAATTGTGTGTCTCGACTACTCTCGTCATTGACACCGGTACAATTTCTCTTACAATTGTGTATTGTTTTCACCCATTTTACAACATTAAAATGTAATAACTTGAATTATCCATGTCTTTCTCTCCGTCCGTAAGCACTTCTTAGTTATTAAAACAGCTAGAATGACAAATGGTGTGTCGAATAAAATGTTATAAGCCAAAGATAGTAATAAAGTTGAGAAATTTGACCTTGGAGTTTCTCCAAAATTGCAACCAAAAGTACTGTTTTAAAGTCGCTAAAATAGAACAAGCGATAGATTATTTTACGCACCTTAGCAAGACGAGAACAAATGTATACTTCCGGGTTTAACATCACTTTCAGTTAAAAAGTTGTAACCGGAAGTGTCACATTATAGTCGCAGAAATAGTACATGTGACATATTAATCGACGTGTATTGAAAGGTCGAGCTCCAATATTTAGTTTCGATTTTAATGTCATTTCTGGTAAAAATGTATGACCGGAAGGTTACCAAAATTACCTCAAAATTAGTAAAATCGTATAACAATCGATGCAAAGTTCCAATATCGACTTCTGGTACTACTTATTCTGCTTGTTCTACTGGTCACGTTGGGTGAAAACCAACATAGAACCCAAAACAAAAACAACTGTACTATACTATATACTACAAATATACAATTCTACACTATATATTATGCAAAACCGTAAAAAGATTTTTATCATATTTCTTCAATATATAGATGCTTTTAAAAATTTTAAAAAATCGTTAAACAAGCTTGGAGCACTTGAAAGTTATTACACATAAACTGTTTTATTATATTGGGAACATTGTGTATTGTGGTTTGAACAATCAGCAAAAATATTTGTAAAAGGACTGTAGCACTGCTGGCAAATAGATTGTTATTTGATTGTCATTAAATTCTTTTTCTTATTTTTCGCAATACTACAAACTGGGATGGGTCTTGACTGACTGCACAACCTACTAAGATCTCGAAAGGTCGTGCATGATAGTTGAGTAAGTGGGTAGTCACATTTTTCTTAAATCTGACTGTGTTATTTCTCTATGGTATTGGTAGACGTTCTAAGGACCTTTTTCATGACAAGGCTTTCTCCCAGATTATCATAGTAAGGCGGTTACTAGGGAGCCTGCGCCCACGTCTCGCAGCCATACATAAGCACCGGTCTAATCAATGTTTTATATATCCTAATTTTTGATGTTCTTGTTGGGCTCTTGGATTTAATAGTGTTGTGAAGGCCATACATACATATGTTTGCTGCCTGAATACTTCTTTTTATCTCTTTCGTTTATCCGAACGATTACCAGTCTCCACTTGTTGGTCAATAGCTAAGTGTGGAAGTACTGACACGTGGTAGGACACTTCTTTGCGCTAGAGCTTAGAAATTAACTCCGAATGCGGAAGAGCTAAATTAGACAACGGCATTGAGATGTGGAAAGCCACGCGATGACTACCATTTAAAAATCCACATCGATATCATTAGTAAAAATCATCATGAACTTACTAGTTAATAAAACAAATGACGGTATTATATTTTGATTTGATACAGAGCAGCAACAAGCCGCATATACGTATTTCGATCTCTTTAGATCTCCTCAGTACGGTATAGTTACTACTCCATATCAAACCAAAATATTTTCCCGTCGTAGATTATAGTTATTAAAAATAACTATTTACGGACGTAACTACGCCATCTAAGAACAAAAAGAGAAATCATACGATTTCTACCTGGCGAAATCGAATTCAAATATAGGCCGCCGTGCTCCCTAAGACTTGCGAAGCAAACAGCTTGATGAATGCATCGGCAAGGGAGTCTAAAAATTGCACTCCAAATGCCGTTCATCATGGCCTGTATTCGTAGTGAATTCGATTTCTGGTACTCCAAATGAAGTAAATAAACAAAACAAATGACGGTATTATATTTTGATTTGATACAGAGCAGCAACAAGCCGCATATACGTATTTTGATCTCTTTAGATCTCCTCAGTACGGTATAGTTACTACTCCATATCAATTGAATTCGATTTCGCCAGGTAGAAATCGTATGATTTCTCTTTTTGTTACTAGTTAATAATTTACATAATGATCATGGAGCTTGGAATCCAAGATCGGGCAGGGGAGGACAATTAGATTTAGACGACAGGACATCTCAGGTCGTCATTAAGGTAAATCCCTATCAAACAAATTTAAATAACTCTATAGCCTTCAACATTGGAACATGGAACGTAAGAAATTTATGCCCATCTGGTATATTAGATATAGAACTCTGTCGGAAATGTGCAGAATGAAGATTAACACACTGGGGCTTAGCGATATAAAAGGGCATAAGTAGGATAATAAAACGTAACACCAGAAATCGATCTCCAATCACAGGCAGGGAGTTGACATTATAGTAGATAAGAATTTTCAAAAAGCTGTTTGTAACTTTGTTCCCTATTCTGATCGAGTATTGATGTTGTCTTTCAACTCTGATTTAAAACGTAAAATAAATATACTCCAAGTGCTTCTATGAAAAAATTGGCAATGTCTTAAAGCTAATTAAAAGACATGATATAAATATTATATTGGGAGATTTAAACGCTAAAGTGGGCCAAGGAGAAGTGGAGAATTGTGAGGTGCGATATGGACTTGGAAGAGGAATGAACGTGGCGATGGGCTGGTTGATTTCTGTAATAATGAGGAACTTATAATTGCAAATACCTTGTTCAAAATTCTTAAACATAGATTATACACATGGAGGTTACCAGCTGACAATAACAACAAAATAGTCAAAAATCAAATAGATTATATTATCATTAACAGAAGATTATATAATAATTTTATAATATCATCTAAAACTTATGCAGGAAGGGACATATCCTCCGATCACAATTCGGTTGCTTTGTCAATAAGAATGAAACTATAGAATGAAAAGCAACATAGCTCCAAGAAAATCATGGATACAAGGCAGCTTAAGCAACCCAACACATATGTGGAAACGAAATTTAAAATAAACGGAAACTTAAGGAAAGTCAAAAAAGATAATACAGAAACGCTAACTATTGACCAAAAATATCGGAAAAAATTCAACATGCTTTTGTATCAGTTGAAAAAGAAACTCTCAAACCAATAGGAGAAAAAAAACAAAACCTTGGATGACAGTATAAATTCTTAAACTTATGGCAGAACGAAGAAAAGACCTGAATAAATACAAAGAAATTCAGAAAACATTAGAAAGAAAATTCGAGGGGCAAAAGAGAGGTGGCTCTCCGACAGATGCAAGGAAATACACGATCTGGCTAAAAGGTATAATAGCTTTAATTTACACCAAAAAAACAAAGAAATGACAGGTTTTAAAAAAATCACAAGAACAAATATTCTTAAAAATGATAAAGGAGATATTATTACTGATATAAAGGAAAGATTATGTCACTGGACCAATTACATCCAAAAAATATTTAATAATGAAAGAGAAAACTATCATTCGAAATCACAGAGGATACCGGATCACCAATATAACGGGAAAAGTCATCTATCTATGCCATCAAAAACACAAAAGAATACAAAGCTACCAGATCAGATGATGTGCTCATCGAATTATTAAAACTCATTGATGAAGATATTATTGATGTAATGATTGAACTTTTTAATCTAATATATCAAACTGTTATAATCTCCAAGGTAAGAGTTGACAACCAGAACACCCGAGATATCATAATAGAGACGAGTCCGCCAGGGTTGCGTGCTGTCACAGAGAAGCGGTAGTTAAAGAAATGCTCTCAGATTCAATGTAAGGTGCATATATCAATGGATAAGTTTTGAATAACTTACATTTTGCACACGATACAGTAGTATTGACGGATAATAACAATGATTTACAGAACATAATGTAATGACTTAATGAATGCTGTTATGAATACGGAATAAGGATGAATTTGAAAGAAACTAAATACATGATCATGACTAAATCAGCAGATGTAAAAATCCAACTGATTGTTAAGGATACTATAATTTAGAGTGTGGATACCTAAACATGGATAACATCTAGGCCAAACCAAAGAAATTAAGACAAGTATTGAAATAGTACGTACACCATTCGTTAAACTTCAAAAAGTTTCTTTGTTGTCGGGATATAAAATTAGGTATATGCACAACAATGCTCCAATGTTGGGTATTCACCACACTGTATGGCTTGGATTATTAAAACAAGTGCATCGGAATAAGTTGGCTGCCTTTGACTTTGGTATTACAGAAGAATCCTACGAATATCATGGACTTAAGAATATTAAACTCAGAAGTTACTAGAAAAATAGGAAATGAAGCTAAAATAACATTGACTATCAAAAGAAGAAAAATTAAGCACTTAGGCCATGTTATGAGAGGGCAAAGATACTCATTTTGCATCTTATTACGCAAGCCAAAATTCGAAGAAAGCGAAATATGGAAAGACGAAGAATATCGTGACTTAAAAACTATTTAGAGCGGCAGTCAGAGGGTCCGCATAGCATGATGATTTCCAACCGTCGATATAAGATGGAACTTAAAGAAGAAGATCTCTTCCGTGATATCGTATGTGCGGTGACTGTCCAAAATATTTCAACTCTACACTCTCTCAAAGTTATATTCTATTCTATCTCGTCTTTATCTGTTAATGCACATATATTTGATTTTCTCTTCATTCACCCTTATACCGCCTTTTTTGCCCCTATCTCTAATTTATTGAAAGTTTTTTTACATTGGTGACTGGTTCCCACAATGTCTGTCAATATCATTTTCGTATGCTAGTAGTAATTTTGGTCCATTTACTGTCAGTAGTTCTATTCTAATTTGTGCTGTTCTTACTACTTTCTCCAGTATTATATTAAAAAGGAGTGGTAACCTGGCATATCCTTAGTAGTGATTACTACATATGCGTACTCTGGATCTACAACCATTTGCACATATCTTAATAAGCTAGATAAATTCTTCTGAAACTGATAGTTCTACCATTCTATTTCACATCTGATCTCTTTTAATTATGTCCCAAGCTTGTCCAAAATCTATGTAAATCTATAAAGAGATTATGAAGAATTCTATTAAATTCCCATCTTTTTTCAAGCAGCTGCCTTACAGTAAAAATTTGGTCTATGGTCGATCTATTTTTTCTAAATTCGGTTTGTTAATCCCCTATAAAATTTTCTATAAAAAGTATTAGCCTACAATATGATGTGGACAAGATTTTGCACACGGTAGTAAAAATAGTAATGTCTCTGTAATTAGTGCAGTTGCTTTTGTCTCCCTTTTTATGGATGAGAATTATTACACTTTTGTGGCATTTTGTTGGTATTTTTTCTTCGTTCTATATAAGTGTTATTAGTTTTTGTAACTGTCTATGTAAAGTTTCTCCTTCGTACTTAAGGAATTTGGCCGATATATTGTCGGAGCCTACAGTTTTTGCATGCTTCAATTTATTAATTGATTGCAATGTTTCGTCCATTTTTGGGTCCTATACCAGTAGTTCCTCTCCAAGGTATATATTCTCTACTCAAGGTACATGTTCTTTCGCTTCATGTTACTTTAGTTATTTTTTTAAATATTCTTGCCATATTTAAAGCAGCTCATCTTCGATGATTATTAATTTACCATTATTTTTCCTGAGTATTGACACGCAGTTAGATCTGAAGCCTCTCTTTTCATTTGACACCGATTTGTAAAATACTCGGCTATTTGACTGTTGATTTCTTCTATTTCCGTTTTTTCTCTTTAACTAATTTTCTTGTGTTCCATGATGATGCTGTATAGTTTTTCTTACTTTCTGTTGTTTTTTTTTGTATCATAATGTTTTGCTTTTTCTGTCTATTTTATAAATTTTCTTGCCATTCTTTATCATACCATTTCTTTGTTCTCGTCCTGCTTTTTCTTATTATTATTTCTGCTGTCTCTGTAATTGATTTTTCCATTTGTTGCTACATCATGTTGTTTCATTTTTGTACGTATTTTTTTAGATTTCTTTATTTTGAATTTTCTTGATGTTCTACTATCCCAACGCTTCGTTCGTTTTCTCTGATGATATCCTCAAACCGATTTTTGCTCTCACTAGATAATGATATGTATCTCTATCTATTCCCGTGAAGCATCTTACATCCAAAACATAACTTCAATTTCTAGCATCGACAAATACGTGGTCAATTTGGATTCGTATGGAGTTGCCATTAGAGACCCAAGTCTGTTTATGATTTTTTTTTCTTGAAACATATTGGACTTTACAAGCATATCGTTAGCCAATGCTCACTCTACGAGCGTTTGTCCATTATCGTTTGAGATAGCGAGACGGTTATCCTGTCCTTAGGTTAGGTTTTTTGCCAATTTCTGTGTTAATGTCTTTACAGATTATTTGCATGTCTTATTTTGGGATTCTTACAGCGTTCTTTCGAGTTGTTCACAGAAGTCATCTTTATCTTCGGTCGAAGTATATGCGGATATAATTGAGATATTGTATCATTTTCCTTTATGTAGTCTTGTATGTAGTCTTCTAATAATAGTTTTCTCTCATCCAATCTTAGGGGGTATCTGGTAATTTGACGAAAGGTTAGATTCCGTGTAGGCTGGTCCATTTATTAAGCACGTGTCTCTTTAAAATAGCTTTTAAATAGGGATCAATGGAATGAGCCACAAGAAACCTTGGTCCGGTTTATTACCGTACTACTCATCCATAAACGTTATGTTTTTCTGGCCTTCGCCGGGATTTCTTTCTTGAAACCTCATGACAGTAGACTACTCACATCGAAGTAAGTGTGCTGATCTGCTTGGCCATCGGGTTGATACTTTTTGCTATTCTAGGTATTTATAGCCTCATGTGCATTCTGGATGATTTGGTTTTGAGTATAGACATGTGTTATTGAAATCATTGATGATGTTAAATTGACTTGAATCGTTGCTAGAGTTCTCCATTATATACACTATAATTACTACATATATTTCTTAATAAAACTTTTTTTATGCTAAGACGGAAAAGACAATATAGGTTATGGATCTCATTTATTGAGGTATTATTGGTGGTAATATTTATATTAAATATGGCAGTATTTTCTTTTACATAATTATCTCACACTTATTAGTTGTGGTATTGGAGTTCTTATTTGATTGTCAATGTAGTATATTTGGTTTCTGTCTTATTAGTTCCTAGTTATTCTGTCTCTGTTCTTTGACCTTATCAGCTCTTTTATTTCTTGGCTAATTTCTCTAAATATATCCCTCCTGATCCCGTGTTCTTTTATTATTTTTTCCTATCGAATTCTAGGACTTTTTCTCTCAGTTCCTTCGGACTGTTGATATTTAACATGTTGCCTATTTCTTTAGTTAAGTGAGAACTAGTTGGTATAGAAAAATTGCTCTTTATTTTTTAAGAGATTTAAGAGATTTGAGTATGTATCACAGCACAATACACCCTTTGAGAGTATTATTCCCTTTACTTCGGATATCGATCTTGCTTATAGCTCCCCTACATTTAATTCGACTATTACTAGTACTTTTCTTGGTTCCCACTTATAAAATTTTGACATTTGTTTGACGTAATCACTCATGTATTATTATTTTATATTGGCTTATTATATTATGTAGGTTAATACATACACTACAACCCAAACAAACATAGAATTAACACCAGTAGTATGGAGCCGGCCCATTCCACTCGGTTGGTACTTTCAGTTCCAATGGGAGAACCAGTACGGCAAAAATTGGCCCAAAGTTCTATGTGACGATTGGCTGAGAACGGACAGGTATCTAAAGAACTTCGCTCATGAACTTGCTCAGTGTCCTTGTACCGTGGAACAGGCTTTAGCTGACAAGGGCAGGTTTATGCCTGATTTCGACTGTGACAAAGATTCGAATCCAATTTGTTACTATAATAACCAAGCACTTCATTGTGTGAAAACTGGATCTCCCACGTAAGTAAATAATAAATAGCAACAATACATTCAGATGTATTTATCTACTATTTTTACAGTTTAGAAGGCTCTGAACAACAATGTTGCTATGATAAAAACGGCTTTTTGATGCTCTCGTACGATCAACAATGGGGTTCTAGTCCGAGACGTTGCCACAACTTGGGTAAAATGCCTTACAATGAAGCGACAAAAGTTCCAACTCTCTCACAATGGTTTAATGATATGGTACCCAAATATTTATGTTGTCTTTGGCAAGAAGAGCAAGCTGTGGGATGTGAAACACTGAGATTTGAACGTAGACCAACACAAGATTGTGTAGCTTACCAAGCACCAGGCATCGCAGGAGTTTATGGTGATCCACACTTTGTTACTTTCGACGATGTAGAATATACGTTCAATGGTAAAGGGGAATTCGCATTGGTGAAATCAGTTACACAAACAGACAATCTGGAAATCCAAGGAAGATTCGAGCAAATTGACCCTAACGCTTATGGTGAGGTTAGAGCTACTCAGCTGACATCTGTAGTAGCTAAAGGTAATAACACAATAGCAATTGAAGTCAGAAGGCGGCCTTTAGATTCTAGATGGAGATATAGGTTGGATGTTATCGCAGATAATAGAAGACTTTATTTCGATAGACCTTCACTGAAATTCCAGCACTTCCAAGGTAAGTGAATAAATATTTATATATATATATATATATATATATATATATATATATATATATATATATATATACATATATATACAAACAACACAGTTTATTAGGGTTGCAGTCAGAATATTGGCCGGGATGTTAAAAAAACACTCTTTTGACTTTTTGTCGAGCATTCGGAATGGTTTTATTCCTTTTTCAAGACACTGTAAAAGACAATTATGTAAATATTTAAAAAATATCACAATTCTTCAGTGTAACTTACTAGTCGTTGAGATTATTTTTGTAAGCACTGACACTCAACATTTATACCACACATTAAAATATACAATTATGGACATAATGCATCATAAAATTTTTAAAATTTGTTGTAAAAATAGTAAAACTTGATTGATGGCATGTTTTACTGGTGTATATTAACTCATACAGAGAATGGAAAGAAAAAACAGTGTAATTAATATGTAATTAGGTGTAATTGATGTTATCTTTCTTTACAAGAAATACTAGAGGCCCTTCTTAGGTGACTATACTTTTTTAAACCTGTCTTAATAGTATGCAACATATTATACAGAGGTGTAATTTTTGTACAGGTAAATATTTATTTTATTTTATAATAATAATATAATATATAATATAATATATTTATTATATTTTATAATAAATAAAATAAATATTTACCTGTATAAAAATTACACCTCTGTATAATATGTTGCATACCATTAAGACAGGTTTAAAAAAAAGTATATAGTCACCTAAGAAGGGCCTCTAGTATTTCTTGTAAAGAAAGATAACATCAATTACACCTAATTACATATGAATTACACTGTTTTTTCTTTCCATTCTCTGTATGAGTTAATATACACCAGTAAAACATGCCATCAATCAAGTTTTACTAGTTTTACAACGAATTTTAAAAATTTTTATGATGTATTATGTCCATAATTGTATATTTTAATGTGTGGTATAAATGTTGAGTGTCAATGCTTACAAAAATAATCTCAACGACTAGTAAGTTACACTGAAGAATTGTGATATTTTTTAAATATTTACATAATTTTCTTTTACAGTGTCTTGAAAAAGGTATAAAACCATTCCGAAAGCTCGACAAAAAGTCAAAAGGGTGTTTTTTTAACATCCCGGCCAATATTCTGACTGCATATATATATATATATATATATATATATATATATATATATATATATATATATATATATATTATTTCTACAAAAGGTTTTCAGGACCAAAATCATATCTAATAAATTGGTTTTAGTATTTGGGTCGCATTGTTTTTAAATTAAAGATTTAAAAAAACTCCTGAACGTTTTTTTTTTCCACTAGGGGGTTTTTCATAGAATATTGAAATTTTTGTTTAATTTTATAGATTTTTCTGGATTTTATACCACTCTGAAATTGGCCGGGTTTTTGAATACTCGCCATCTTGGAATAAGGGGTGCAAAGGGTTTTCACGCTATATCTCGTAAACGAGCAACCCTACGAAGAATTATATTCAACATTATTTGTACCAAATTAAAATTTCTACAAATCTTTTTTTATTACTTTTTATGATAAAATTAAAAATAAAAAAAGTTATAAATAAAAATAAATAAAAATTTTTGAACAAATTTTGTTTTTGGGCCTTAACTTTTTTCTAGTCGTTTTACAATAAAATAATGTTAGAGCAATATTATAGAAAGTTTTGGAATGAATCATTCACTTCACACTTGTATAATGTCATTAACTTTTCTGGGTTTTACAGCGCATTGAAGTTGACCGGATTCTTGAAGAATCCAGTAAGAATACGATAAAAACGAACCATCAAACTTAGTATTCTAATATATATTGTTTATTGGACGTAATATTGGAAGTTTACAATATCGGCAAACTAAATTATTTAAAATGTTACAGAAACATCCTGAGTTAGCTAGCGAAATAGTATTATTGCTCAGTGAGAAAGCCTAGCCATCTTTGCTCACAGTCGTTGGTGAACGTTTTTTCGTCTCTTTATGATTTTCTAACAACATAAAATACAGACGATTAGGCAAGACAGTGACCAAAATTACATTTAACTTATCATCGTTTCCGCCAAAACAAGATGTAGCCCGTTGCCACAGTGTTAGAGTTTATCGCTAGGAATCACTGTAATCCTAAAGATTGGGGCTGGTAAAAAACATGGAATAATTTGGATAGCAATCAAAACTTTCGAAACTCCAGCACCCCCCGAACTTCCGCATATGCAAGGGAAACTGTTAAAGTATGTGTGGTTGCCTTCAAGTAGGCCTCAAATGCTCTGCAGTGTCTCAATTGTTCTGGTCAAACCTGCAGTGACATCATGGAAATATTAAAATTAATCTGAAAATTTGAAGATGAATGAACCAAAATGACGCCAATTATAACTTCCGTTCTATCGTAAACATTCATCTACGGTACTGAATTAGATCCTGAACCGCATCCTGGACCATCAAAAAAAACCGAAAAAAAAAGCTGAGAAACAACTTTTTATATATAAAATTATGCTGAATAATTATTTATTTTAAACAGTTTTATACATTTGTTATATATTAGTAAATTATATATTTTTTTATATTCTATATGTTTATAAAAACGCCTGAAAATTGTCAGTGAATTAGGCCTAATTAGGATATCACTTAAAAAACACGCCTCCAGACTCTACTTCATAGGTGGTCGGGAAAAAAGTCGATAATAAATTAATAATACCATAGAAATATTAACAAAATAATAATAGTATTCCAGAATGCGGTCCACTTCGGACTACTGTAAAACCCAGATAAATTAATCAAATTTGTAATGAGACTTATTCGTTGAAAACCCTCTATAATATTGTTCTGACATCATTTTATTGTAAAATAACCAGAAAAAAGTTATAAGACCCAAAAGTAATTTGTTCAAAAGTTTTTAGTTATTTTTGTGTATAACTTTTTTATTTTCAATTTTACGATAAAAAGTAATAAAAATTAAGGTAATAGAAAATTTAGTTTGCTACAAATATTGTTTAATAAAATTTTCTGTAGACTTGCTAATTTAAGAGATACAGCGCGAAAACCCTTTGCCCCTCTTTTTCTAAGATGGCGGCCGAAGGCAAGGGTGGCGATCCCACAAACAAACTTTATATTTCTTTTCACGAATTTAATTTTAAAATTAAAAGCTTTAAGAAGTTTATTTTACAGTTTAATGAGTACTTTTCACAAGCAATATTAAAAAAGTTTTATTCCTGCATATTATTTTCGATGTATTTTTAGGAGTTACTATTTATACTCCAACCTACATCCTTAATCAATCAGAAGTTATCATTATGTTTGACAATGGAGCTGGAATGGAGGTTGTCGATAATCAAGGATTCATGAGTGCAAGAGTATTTTTACCTTGGTCGTTTATAGTATGTATTTTTATAATTTAATATAACATAACATTTTTCTTATTTATTGCCAATAATATAACACTGAAAAAAAAAATAACTTTCTAATATACATAAAAAAGATCGATAATACCAAACGCTATCATCCTTAGCTCATACCTCTAAAAATTGGCAGTATTTGTTGACATAAATATTAATGTTTTGTTTTGTATAGATGTATTAATATATTTGAAGGTTCTTAAGTAATATTATATATCGTAAAAATTTTTTTCCTCGTGCATTATTTTAGCTCATACAATTCAGGTAGACAAAATAGTCTAAGCACCAAATTCGCCGCCAAAAATTTTCAGAGTATTTCAATAAACATACTTAAAGCAAGTTCGAAACATGGGCATGCAGAATAATGCTAAAAATTCCGTAGACTATAAAAAAATAAATGAGTATGTATTAGTTAAATGACATATTTAAACAAAAGTGCTAATATCATCAAGGAAAGATATTTAGAATACTTTATACAAGATCATAAAACTGGTTGTCAACGTTCTGGGAGGATATAACACTTGATAAAGAAGAAGTGGTGCTATTGTGCTTATCACTTTAATTAAATATAGAAGAACTGGAAGTTTACAACAACAAGAAAAGTTAAAGATGCAACACCAACGAAAATCACGAACGTTTATTCACTCAAATTGGACCTACCTAAAGAAATAACGAGAACCTTCTAATAAACGAAAACAACGTCGAACAAGTGGAGAAATATGCATATCTGGGAATAATGAATAACTCCACAAATGATTACATTCAGATTAATATCAGAATAGAAAAGACTAGAGGAAATTTCAACAAAATGAGAAGTGTGCTATGTCCAAGGGATTTAAAATTTGAACTAAGAGTTAGGTTGGTGAGGTGCTATGTTTTTTTGACTTTGTTTTATGGAATGGAAATGCGACATCAATGAAAAAACTGGAATCAGTCGAGCTGTGGGTGTATAGAAGAATTCTGAAAATATCGTGGACAGAACACGTCACAAAAAAGTGGTTCTAAGAAGGATGAATAAAGAAATATAAATTTTAGATACAATTAAAACAAGAAAATTGGAATATCTTGGATTACACGTGGAAAGAAATACACCTTGCTCCAACTGATTACGCAGGAAAAGATCCAAAGAAAGAGAAGCATAGGGAGGCGTAGAATGTCATGACTGCGCAACCTGAGAGAGTGATACGAATATACATCAAATTAACTTTTCAGAGCAGCCGTCTCAAAAGTCCGAATAGCTATGATAATTGCCGACCTCCGCCGCAGAGATAGCACTTAAAGAAGAAGATTAGTCAAATGATATCTGCTAAAAGATTCAATATGAACAGGAAGACTGTTCAGAAGATATTGAAACTACTTAATGTCCGTTTATACGTTATTCAGACGACTCAACAACTTGATCAGACGACGGAATGGCTGATTATGTCGCAAGATTTGAATAGTGACCATTAGCTGACAAACGTAGCAGAAGTCGACCACTGACGGGTTGGAGCGACGACGTAAAAATAATTGCTGGAAACTGGAAGATGCCAGTCTGGAATCGAGAGACATTTAGAAGTTTGGAGAAGGAAGCCTACATTCAATAGGGAACAGTACGATTGCATGACGATGATAACGATAATATTATTTTCGATGGAAAATGTTAATAAATGAAATTATTAGTACTATACATTAATACCCATTCTCTAATTGTTATTTGTTTTTAGAATAAAACCATAGGCCTTTTTGGAAATTGGAGTTTCAACAAAGAAGACGACTTTACACTTCCAGATGGTTCCAGAGCAGCAATAGTCTCTAACATAAATGACATGGAAAGGGTTTACAATGATTTTGGTTCCAAATGGATGTTGGATGATGTGTTAGATCCACAAAAGGGTAGAGCGTTATTCCATAGGTAAATATAGCTTTTTTTAATTGCTATACAGATAGATAAATATATTTATTAATAAGTTTTACGTACTAAAAACTACATATCATGTCGGAATTGAAATAAAACAGTCATTTTATACGAATACAAAAGTAGTATAAGAAATAGTACTTTTTATAAAAACGACCAAACTAAGCGTTTAAATAGTACAAATGTCATATAGTAAAAAACAGTGCTCTAACAAGAAACTTCTTGCAAATTTATAAAATTGTGTACAATTGAATACCTTTATATCAATATTTTTGTATAGGTTGAAAAAAGAAATAGGCGATAGTCTCCAATAAACGCCGTACACCGCGTATAACGTTACGACATAATGTCACGTCTGCGTGCTTATACAGTAGTTGCACACTGCATTTAGAGTACAATAACAGACCACTCCAGATCCATTATTTATGTATTATATAAAGCATACAGACGCGATATATGCCGTAACGCTGTAAGCGACGTACAGCATTTTATGGCGTTTATTGGAGACCACCGCCTTATATAGATTATAGTCTACTGTATTAGGCAATGTGACACGTAGTCTGGAATATAGTATACTTATTATACTTATACTTATATACTTATAAAAAAACAAAATCCGTATCCTGCAATGATTTTCGGATCATCAGCTTAATGAGCCACATTTTAAAATTATTTCTAAAAATCATACATCAAGGGATATACAGTGCTTTTCAGATAAAACTATCCACCTTAAATAACTTTTAAAATTCTAATTTTTAGGAAAAACGCAAAAACACGTGAATTAATATTTGAAGGGGGAGACATTATATCATATTTAAGGTTGCTGGGAAATGCACCCTCTCACCCCCCGTATCATCCTTTTATTTTTTTTTTAATTACTTACCCCTTTTTTATTTGATATTTGGATTTTCCTCTTTGTACTGATTTCAGAAATGTATAATACATTATGCTTGAAGTGATTAGTTTGTGAGAAAAATAAATACAAAATCAAGAAAATTGGATTGAAAAAAATTATTTTTTAACAATTTTATTGCACAAATTTATAATGAACATTTCACTACTAAAAATTTACAATTATTGTTCAAAATGACTACCCTTCATTTCCATACAATAGTACAAACTATTTTGAAATTCTTCTCTCCAACATTATCTGCATCGGAAGAAAGAAATACTCATGGCTTAAAAACATAAGAGATTGGACAAATCTCGATGCCCATGCACTTTTTAGAGCCACACAAGATAGATAGGAGTATGCCAGAATTGTCGCCAACATCCACTAATTGGATAGGGCACCATAAGAAGAAGAACATTGTTTAATACGTTTGCATTTAATTGTCTACATTCATCCTCTATTCTTTGTCGTAAATCATCTAGAGATTCTGGCTGAGTAGCATAATTTTGTTTTCAAATACCCCCATAAAAAGAAGTCTAGGGTTGTTCAATCCACTGACCTAGGTGGCCAATCCATGATCTGTCGTCTTTTACCTATCCAATGATCGGGAAATATTTCATTGAAAAATTATCGCACAGGTAAAGCAAAGTGTGGAGAAGCTCCATCCTGTTGAAATACAACCAAATTTTCGGAAAGGTTATCATTATTTTCTACTATTGTTCTAATACGATCAACCGCTCGCCTAAAGAATTTAAGATACGATGCACCATTTAAGTTTCCAGTGATAAAGAAGGGTCCGATAATGTGATCACGTAGGATAAACTCGGTTTCATCGTTCTTGGTGTGCCTGAAATAAGCTACTACGGAATTTTTAATATTCGTTTCTCTCTGATACACAGATGCGTAATTCAATTGTGCGAGTCACGTTTGTCATGGTAAAGTGCGATGAGAAGGGAATGAAGAGACCACTCACGTCTCCCAGAATTGTAGCAGTAACACCGATGCGTTTGGCCGATACGGTGTCGGTGGTAAGTTCGGCCTCTTTACGAATACAAATAGCTGCCACTGGAGTGTCACCGCGGGGTAATTAATAAGGGTCTAAGCACCTTCTGTACCACCGTGTGCTCTGTAGAGGGCTTCGAAAACATCAACGATAGCTCCTCTACTTAAGTCCATTTTCAAGGTATGGACTCGAAAATGTTTTCTTCTGGTATCTTGCCTTGAAAAAGGCAAGATATTTCTTACATGACAAAGGTTAAGTCGAAATAAAAATACCAGGTTGCAGTAGAATAACATCTCAGCCACAGAGTATGGGAAAATCTAAGAACAAGAAAGCAGAGCCCCGAGAGCACTAAGCTCTCGGAGAGCCCGTGAAGGACTGACTTATTGACCTGAAAATCGCCTATTTTTATACTTTCTGAAGTAGCGATTAGGGATTTCCAGGTCAGGGAGGGGCCAACGTGAAAAATAAGGGGCGGGGCGATGCGTCTCGAACGTGAACTAGTCGCGTCCGAGAACATCCCCCCTCCTCTGGAGGCTCTGTGGCTGGGAAAAAATTTATTGAAAATTCAAAAATATCAAATTACAATAAAATACATGTGAAGAATAAGTAAAAATACATAAAAATGTATGCAAAGTATGAGACATAGAAAAATACATGAAAATGTAAATAAAATTAAAAATTGTCTTTAAGCAAACTCACTTCACAGCACTAATAGGGAGGTCGGTGGTGCTGACGGCATCTCCGGCTCCTGCAAGTCCATCCTCGATCGCTGTGCCAACTCATTGACGGGTTCGTCTTCTTCTCGGTCGTCCGGATCCCATCTGCCATATCCAGGGGTTTCGCAGAGTACCAGGATGCCGAAGCCTACGTGGTCGTCCAACCACTTTCGGTAGGGGGGCGATTAACTGGGTCTACTTCTGGACTTCCATTGGCATTAGGGGCTTCTGACTTCGAAGAAGTTTGGCTCGTCAAAGGTGCCTGCACGTCGAAGGCATCCGGTCTGCAGAAGGCCTCGATGTCGGAGTGTTAGAGTATAGCTTTCTAATACTCCGTGGTTCTCCCCATTCTTGTCTTGACTTCAACCCATGTTGAAGTCAATGGTTGTAGCATTCTGCTGTGAGTCAAGCTGGGTCGTGGGATCGGAATAATCCACGTTGTTGGGCGCCATGTCACCGCGGGGTAATTAATAAGGGTCTAAGCACCTTCTGTACCACCGTGTGCTCTGTAGAGGGCTTCGAAAACATCAACAATAGCTCCTCTACTTAAGTCCATTTTCAAGGTATGGACTCGAAAATGTTTTCGAAAGGAGGAGGTAAACGAATCAAGCTTAGACAAGGAAAGACATATGAAATAACTTATTGCAAGTGTTTTTACACGCACACGCTAAGAAAGATGAAAACGTCTTTTGAGGATGCTGTGTATAAAATTCGCGTGCTATATGTGGATCACTCTTAGCCCAGTATCGGCAATTATATCTGTTCACCAAACCGTTTAATGAGAATGAGCATTTATCCGAGAAGCTAATATTATTTAACAATTGTGGATTGGAATGATGCATTGTATTATTAATTCGCAAAAGTCAGGACGACGATCAAAATCTTCTTCATTTAACTCTTGTACTAATTTAATTTTATATGGATGAAACTTAAATTTATGGAGGACTCGGAACGCTGTAGAAGATGAAACGACGATTGCTCTGCTTATTGTTGACAGTGACTGTGATTGTTAAGCCTCTAAGTTAACTTGCTCTCAAACAGCTACTTGGATTGCCTCGTTATTTACAAGTCCCTGTCGGTTATGTTTTTTATTGCAAACTGACCCTCTTGCTCTAAATTTCTGCATCAGTTCAATCACATACTTATGAGTTGCATGTCTATTGTGGTGTGTTTCATTAAAAATTCTAGCAGCAGCTCTTGCACAATTATTATTTTTGTATTATAAACCTACAATTTCGATTCTTTCTTGCAAAGTGTACACCATTTCAACGATCAAATTACACACGTATCAAAATAGGCTGTGACTTACAAGTTATAACAAATTGTCGTTGGCTATTAACCAATTACAACAAATGTAAGAATAATATTGAAAAGCTTTGATAAAATTTTAATAAAACGTGAATTTTTTGTTTCTTGGTTTTTGAAGGTACTACAAATAGTACGGTTAAATATCTATAAAGTTTAAATCATAATACAACCTATTTTGTTACAGTCAATTAAGGTGAGATAGATACTATTTTGTTAACAGGAAAATTGTCTATCTCATAAACTAATCACTTTAATATTGTTCTGAAGCTATTTTCTTGTGGCATTGTAAATTAATTATTATTTATAACTGGGAATAAGCCACATTAAAGATAAAAATACATTTATTGACGTTTCAATTTCCAATTCGGAAATCGTTCTCAAAATACAAATAGTAAATTAAACAAAATTTGTTTAATTTACTATTTGTATTTTGAGAACGATTTCCGAATTGGAAATTGAAACGTCAATAAATGTATTTTTATCTTTAATGTGGCTTATTCCCAGTTATAAATAATAATTAATCACTTTAAGCCAAAGGTATTATACATTTTTGAAATCAGTGGAAAAAGGAGAATCCAAATATAAAATAAAAAAGGGGGAAGTAATTTAAAAAAGTCTCCCCCTTCAAATATTAATTGACGTTTTTTTGCGTTTTTCCAAAAAATTAGAGGTTCAAAAGTTATTTAAGGTGGATAGTTTTATCTGAAAAGCACTGTATAGACTATGCGAAGAAAAATTAGCCGTACACAGTTTGGTTTTCGGAACATGTGAGTATGAGACAGGCCCTCTTTAGCATACAAGTGCTATTTTAACGATGTAGAGACGTGAATTGCGATATTTATGCATGCTTCATTGATTACCATAAAGCGTTCGATACAGTAAAACACGACAAGCTAATGAAGATACTAACAAATATTGGAATAAACTATGATCTAAGAATTATTAGCAATTTTTACTGGAATCAAACATCGTCTATCCATACAGAGGCAGGAAAATCCAATAATATCAAAATCAAACGCGAGGTCCGACAGGGATATATATTATCACCCTTACTGTTTAACTTATACTCTGAGGAAATCTTTCAAGAAGTAGTAGTGGATAACCGTATGATGATCTCTACGAAGGAACAGCGAATAGAAAGAATCAGTGTGAATGGTCAACTAATAGAAAGGGTAAAAACATACACCTACCTTGGTACGAATGTCAATGAAAATTGGAACCAATCTCCAGAAATAAAATGTAGGATAGAGAATATTAGCCGCATACGTTTTGTATATTGTTCTGGTTAAAGGTTCAATTAAGTGCGAATCCTATTTGTCTGAATTTACCACAATCCTTTCTCCTCTATCTAGAAGATATTTCTTCTATAATCTTGTAGCAGGTTGTTTTGGGCACTCTGGTTAAAAAACCTTTTTCTGTAATTGCCTAGGATTTATACTATTCAGAACACAGTCCTTGATAAACATGTTTCAGCATACGTTTGGTATCATCAATGAGCTATTGAAAATGTCGCTTAAGTTTTACTACACAGCTTTGTAAGACTTCCAATTGATTAGAGGTTCCACTGGCTTTTTAGCTGCAGAATTATTATCACACCATCGACGCCACATTTTAAAAATATCTCAGTAGTTATGGTTATACTAAAATATTCTTGTTTTGCAAAATCTGCTTTCGCTGGTTTAACAAAATATATACCCACCTATCCAAGCTCAAACCACTGTACGACCGAAACGTAATTTTTTCTGATAAACTATTTTATGGTTTCGGTTGCTCAGGCAAATATTGTTATATATACCGAAGGATACATAAGTCTACCGATATTTCTTATCTTGTAAGGCAACCTCACACTGTGCAAAAATTGGAAAGGAATAACCTTGCTTACTGTCATAAACAAAATTTTCACGACCATCATATTGAAAAGATTAACAAATAAGGTTGAGTTTCGAGCTAATCAAGCAGCCTTTAGACCAGAATCATCCTGCATAGACCACAGTAATACTGTGACTGTAATAAGGGAATAATCGGTTGAATGGAACACACCCCTATACATGGTTTTTGTTGATTTTTGAACGTGCCTTTGATAGCTTGTCTCACGCTGCTGTATGGAAAATTTTAGAGCTAAGAAACATCCCGCAAAAAATAATTTCTATTATAAAGTCACTATATACTGATGCGAAATGTAGCGTGACACACAATGGGATCAACAGTGACGAATTCGACGTACTTACTGGAGTTAGACAGGGATGCGTGCTTTTTCCATTTCTTTTTAACATAGCTATAGACTATGTTCTCTCCAAACTAGACTTTGACACAAGAGGGATACAATGAAAGTTAACCACACGCCTAAGCGATGTAGAATACGCGGACGATATCTGCCTATTAGGTCAAAGGTTCCAAGATCTGGCTTACCAATTGGAAACACTTTCCACTGAAGCCAACAAAATAGGTTTGAAAATCAATATTAGTAAAACCAAGTCCATGATAATAAATGCAAAGAACAACACGCTATTTACTATCGACAATATGCAGATTGAAAATGTGGAAAACTTTACGTATCTTGGAAGTGTCATAACAGAAAACGGAGGTACAGAAGACGATATTCGTATGAGGATACGAAAAGCCCAACAAGTTTTTAGCACGCTCAACCCTGTTTGGAGATCTGGCGAGTATACTACAAGGACAAAGATCCCAATATTCCGATCAAATGTCATGTCTGTTCTACTCTACGGATGTGAAACCTGAAAAGTGACAAACACCCTCACAGATAAACTGCAGGTCTTTGTTAACAAATGTCTACGAAGAATTGTTCGTATATTCTGGCCTAACACCATTAGAAACGAAGATCTGCTACACCTGACCGAACAAAAGAGGGTACAAAATGAAATTAAGTCCAGAAAGTGGGGTTGGATCGGTCACACACTCCGAAAAAATAGTTCCAGTATCGCAAGGACTGCCGTAGAGTTGAATCCCCAAGGGAAAAGAAAGAGAGGTCGCCCAGTACAAGCTTGGAGAAGATCCATGATGGACGAGATAAGAGGCCAAGAAAAGTCTTGGAATGAGGTGAAGGTCTTAGCGCAAAATAGAACCCGATGGCGCGTTTTCACTGAAGCTCTATGCTCCACTTAGGAGTTCAAGAGCCTTATATATATATATATATATATATATATATATATATATATATATATACTTATCTTATCTTGTATTATGATTTGTCATAATAGCGATATCTGTTGTTTTTATTGGCTCTTGGTCCACGTGGATTGATCAACAGTTCGATGTAAACTTCAATTGGGTGACTACCCATATATTCAAACATAATACCAGGCACATCTGAATGTAAATATCGATGAAAATATTAACTTTGTATTATTATACATCTGTTATTTATAATTTTGCAATGAATGACTACTCCTGGTAGAGAACTTTTATTTTAATTTTTATTGCCTGCTTTTATTACAGTACATACATTTTTACATAGTCTCGCCGAAATACGAGGCGACTATACATATATTCGTGGTGATTGTTGTACTAATTGTTGTTGTAATTAGTATTTCTATATTATTAGGTTTCTTCGAGCTATGTTTCTTTGTATTTTGATTTTATGGAGTATATGAAGTCAAATTTTTCTCTTGCAATACTGTTGTAGTACATAGAAATGTTTTCTTATTTAATTATAATATACAATCTTATTTTATAGGGAATTCGGAAGAACTTCAGCCACTTACAACAACAAAACGTTCAAGCCTCAATTCCTAATGACCCCGGAAGATTTCATACCAGCCAACCGATCTGCGGATATTAAGCGAACATACGAAATATGTCCTCTAAGGATGTACGAATGTTACTACGATTACGCTATGACGCTTGATAGGGATTTGGCACATTATACCAAGAATTATAAAGCCACAATATATCAATATAAAGAAACTACAAGGACCAAAGTTGTGTCTTGCGGTGTACTAGAAACACCGAGGTTCGGACGGAAGAGTACTTTCCTGTTCGTACCTGGAACTAAGGTTACCTATGAATGCATTCAGGAGTTCGTTTTGGTAGGTGATCAGCGGAGAGAGTGTCAAGCGGATGGAACATGGAATATTCCTGAATACGGATACACTTATTGTTTACGTAAGTTTTTACTAATAGTAATAGTTTCATCCCCTACAATTAAATACACATCCGTATTATATTTTTAATTCTATGATGCACAGGGTGTTTTACGTATACTGGACATTAGACTTGTTAAATTGATCAACCTGAAAATTTTTACTTTTGCAATATACATTATGTATATATATATATATATATATATATTATATATATATATATATATATATATAGCACGATTTATTTCTTAGCTCCATGACTTACGGAGATTCCATCATCCATCCAAGTAAATGGCCAAACCATTTAAGACTTTTTTTGGTACGCTCAACAATTAATTCTGGTACTAACATTCTGTTTCTGATTTCTTCGTCGGGAATCTGATATATTATAGAAATTTTGACAGATCGTCATAGGTAGTCCATTTTGACTGTTGTAACTCGTCTTTTGCCTTAACTAAATCATCCATGGTTTGAACAATTTTCTTTTTATTACTTTTGCTTTAGTTTTTATCCCACCAAATAAAATTAAATGCACCTATGATATCTCCTACCTATTGAAGCCCGAATTTCATATTTTGGCTACCTATAAATTCTTCATGAACTACAACACCAAGGTACTTCAACTTTTCGATTTTTTTTACTTATGTATTATCATCAGTCAGAACCTTAAATTTTGCACCACAGCATATGATTAAATATTTTGCTTTATTCAAACTAACTTTTAGACCCATTTGCTATATTTTTTATGCAGTCTTGTCGGCATAAACTTTATATCAAAAGAATCCTGGGCCAACACTGCCTGGTCGTCTGCAAAACTCAAGGTGAAGAAATGGGCATTTCACGCCTTGAGACTATTCATAGTAAATTCTCATTTTGCGTTGTGAATGATCAATTTTGATTTTAAGATTACAGACAATTAAAATAACTCAGATGAAATAACATGAAACTTAATTTTTTTACTATTCGCCATGTTGGGTTTTATATAAGAATTAAAAATAAAATATAATGTCTTATGACCCTTAACCTGAGTTTTTCAAAAATTCACCGGGGCTTTGTTTATAAACAATGAGAAATTTAAAAAGTGCTATTTGAAATATTAAGAGTTTAAATTTAGATAAAAAAAATTAAAAACGATTACTTAAAAATAAGCTGTCCATTATGCGCCGAAGATAAAGGGTTTAAAAGAGAAGCAATTTTACTATTTCAAAAACTGAGTTCATAAATTCAAATTTTTAAAAGTTGCAATATCTCCAATTCTAATAACCTCGTAGCATAGATCATAAAAATTCATTCAGTAGATTGTTTATTTAACCGATTAATTTGTTTAAACAATTTAAAATAAATATTTATTTTCCAAAATTGTACTTTCCTTTTATTAATATTACGAAAAATGGTTATGGAATGATAAGCAACTTATATACGTATGTATTATTGTTATAAGTAATATCTTTTAAAAATAAATTTTACAAAAAATAAATTTTTTATTTAAAAATTAAACCTATACGTGTTGATTTTTCTTGAATCGTGCTTATTAGTTTTACAATTATTTTTATTTTAAATTAATTACATTACAAAATTAATTTTTACACAAATTAATTGCTATTAATTATGTTTAATTAAAAATAAAAATTATGGAATTAATCTGTATACAGTAGACTCGCGATTATCAGAGCTAATTGGGACCGCGCATACCTCAGATACCAAAAAACTCGCATAACGCAGAGGTCTGGTGTTTACTTAAAATAAACGAAAATTGATAGATAAAAGTCTTTGATAGATTTCCACGTCAATTTTTGGCCTCGTTTTGACGTTGCTATGTTGCGCCAATGCTGAATATGAAGGACATCGGTAGTGGTTGACTCTTTCTGTTGCTCAAAGTAGTTGAGCAATCCAATCGCCTTCAGGCCTTCGGAGTGAGATATTTTCTCTATTATCTCATCTGTGTCATTCTCAGTGACATTGTGTGTATTGTCTTTTCCATCACTTTTCTCTTCAATTTGAAAAAGCTGTCGCCATGACTTTTGCAAAGTTGTTATTCATACATCATCCCACTCTCAGCTATCCAGTAAGACACATCCTTAACGGTGATATTTTTAATGATAGCTGTCACAGCCATTTCCTCATCCAACCAGGTCAATAACACTTTGAGAAGCCTTTGACGATAGTTCCGTTTCATAGCCTCTAAAACTCCTTGGCCAGAGGTTGAATGAGAGATGTGACATATAGTGGCAAGAAAACAACTTTAATGTCACTACTAGCCAACCAACTTGCATCTGGATGAGATGGCGCGTTGTCCAAAAATAGAATAGCTTTTCTTGGTAGGTTTTTTTAGGTAGGCCTCAACAACGCAAACGAAACTCGTCAAAAAAATAATCTTTAAAATTTTGGCAATCCATACACTCACTACGTTGGTTCCTGTACATGGTGGGGCAGTTTACTTAAATATTTTTAAAAGCCCTTGGATTCTTTTATTTTCCAATAAGTAGAGGTCTTATATTATTATAAGTAGAAGTCTTAGATATTAGAACAACTGAAAGTAAAAGATAGATTGCTTAAACAAATACAACAGAGATATTTGTAGTATTTTGGACACATTGCTAGAAGAACAGGTATGGTGGAAAAACTGATAGTCGAAGGTAGAGTTGAAGGAAAGAGACCTAGGGGAAGATCTCCAAGCCGTTGGGTAGATCAAACAAAAATATTGATTAACCAAGGGTTACATGAAGCCGAACAACTAGCCCAGAACAGAGAAGGATGGAGAGAAATCGTGAAAAAACCGTAAAGGCCTGATGGTGTCACCACATCCCAAAAGAGATTAGAACTGGGGAGGAGGAGAGGTCTTAATTTTAAGGATCCAGAAAAGTTACTACGCATCAAAAGAGTTACTTGTTCTTGAATGAACTTGTAAGAGCTTACAGTGGGACGAACCGAACAGCTAGCTTTGATGACTCAAACTGACGAGTGGGGGAGTGGGTGGGAGGTGGCCAGTAAATCCTACAAGCTAATTAATTTGTTTTTTTCAATGGTTAATCCAGAGTCTCGGTTAGTGAAGACTCGGATAATCGCAGGTCTACTGATAATTAACATATTACAATTAACATACTTAATTTTACTATTTTTGTTTATAATTATACAAAGTTTATAATAATTAATTTGTTTAAAATATATTTGTAATGTTCTTCAGTCAAGAAAAGTAATGGTAAAAATAATAAGCATATTTCAAGAAAAATGACGACGTATAGATTTGATTTTCAAATAAAAAATTAATTGTTTGTAAAATTTATTCTTAAAAGATATTATTTATAACCATAAAACATAAACATTTATTATTAATTGGAGACCTGCCCGGAAAAACGTTGCAAACGACAACATGAAACTTTTTAGATAATCACAAAAAACGATTTTGATAATATTATTTACCAAATTTTGTGAATTTAAGTGTTGCTTATGTATAATACTAGTAAGGTAAAAACTTTGAATATAAATAACACAGAACAAAAGACTAATGAGCGCAAAAAACCAAAAAGAAATTTTTTGTAAAAGAAAAACGTTGCATGTGTAACCTAGTGTTAACGCACATGCAACGTTTTTTCCGTTGATTGTGCTTATAAACGATATTCCTTGCAACATTTTTAACATAGAAAAATACGAGCATTATTAAAATGTCCCAAAATTACAGTAAATGAAAATACGAAAAACTGAAAAGTAACAAAAATTTATTCTCAATAAAACTTACATACTAGATAAACAAAATCATATTAAGTTGCATGTGCAGGTAATTCACAATAAAATGATCTATACTGTTCTGCTAAACATTCAGTCATTTTCAGCAAGTCTGCTTTTTTCTTATCAGATATAGTTAAAGGTTCTCTGTACAGTGGAGGCAAGGTTTCTGGTTCAATTAGATTGTAAACTGTATTTCGGACTGCAGCTCGTCCTCTTGGTATCTTTAGTAAAGGTGATGTCCGCCATGGTTGCAGGATATTGTGCGTTTGTCTTATCCGCAGAACAGTCGGTTGGTTTGCTGTGACCTGTATCCAACGTGCTTCTGTTATTTTAATACTATCTTTCTTAATTTGACTCTCAACTGAGGTCAAGTCAACAAAGTCCTCCTGTTTCATTTCAACTACTTGAAAAGGTTTTCTTGATCTTGCTGATTTGATTAGCTCAAGTACATCTTGAGTGAAATATAGCTGACTACTTTTTTTCATCTTTCGATGAGTGCAAAATCCCTATCACAGGGTAAAAAGCTGTGCCCGGATACCAAAAATTTTTGATTTACTTCAGTAAAGAACTTTGCTGACATTAGATAGTGACACAATGATATCATCTTTCAATTATTATTTTGGCCAACACATCGGTCAGACCATAGTATAAGTTTTCGTTCTGCTCCAACCTCTAGTCTCTTAAAATTCTCAAGAATATACCTTAAAATACAAGAAGAAATTTCAGCACTGCCCCTCTTGGCTACAGTTTCATGCCAACAACACATAGTAGCTTCAGAGGTTCCCATATTGTGGATAGCAAAATTGTAATTTGCGTACTGACGCTGGTAATAAACATCGAAATGTGATAAGTTAGGTATAAAAATGACTTGTTGCAAATCCACACATAAAACTATCACATTTGAATTTACCTTAGCTGCTTCTTCATCAGCTTTCAAAGATGAATATGCACTTTCTGCTTTTCGGTGATGTAGCTCGGATTCAGTTTGAAGCTTCTTTCGTTCTTCTTCGTTCTCTGCAGCACTCAGTTTTATAAAATTTTTATCACACACTTTGCAATTATCGGAGCGAGGAACTCCAAAACGTAAATTAAAATCTTTTTTGAATATTTCTCTGTAAGTATGGAATTTTACTTCAATTTCTGGATGCAATATTTTAAACAGCTCAAACATTTTGCTAGTGTTTAGGTCAGGATTAAGGCATTGTGTTTTGTTGGAGTTTCGAGAATAGTGGCTTTCTTGAGATGGAAAAGACGAAATATGTTGTCTGATTAGGTCTTTTACAGACTCTTTGGTTTTTGTTGGACGATTTACATGTTTTCCACGACAGTCAAGCAATAATGTTTGATTTGACTTGATTTTTTCAATTAAAATTTGAACTCTGCGTTTTGTTATAGAATAAGTTTCACAAAATATTTTTTGGCATACCTGTTGTCTTTTTCCAGTAATCAACAAAAAATATTTTACAGTACACTGACGTTTTGATGTGGCTTCATCTACCCTTCTTCTCTTTGGCTCCTCTACTTCCATACATAACCCCAAATGTTGTGATTGTTCATTGTATGTTTTTTTATAGAAATCATTAAATAAGTTCTGTCTCATTTCAAGGGTAATTAACTTACATCCGTTGAACGAACATGCACAAGATCTAGCCTAAAACAAAAATATGAATGTACAGATTGTTAACACATGTAACGTTTTTCCACTTACCACATTAGGAGGCAATTTTTCTAGAACAGGAACATTTTTATAATTTTTGTAAGATTGTCCACTGTTTTTTAAGCGCTTACGCTTTTCTTTCACCCAGTTTTCAAAATTTATTTGTCGTTTTTTACCTTTATTTAGATGATTTAAGACACGCAATGTAGACGATAACTCTCCACACTCCGCCATGTTTATTGCACAAGTAACGTTTTTCCTCTCGCATCGTGTTTTGAAGTTCTGTAAGGAGGGTATTGAATTGAAATTAATGCTAATAGATGGTGTCACTAGTTCGCTTAATGCACAAAGAACGTTTTTCCACCAAAACATTATTTTCCACCAAGACATATTAAAACATTTCCACCAAGACATATTAAAATTTGTCGCATACAACGTTTTTCCGGGCAGGTCTTCAATTGTTAAATGAATTAATTTGATAAAATAAGCTTTTCTCTTCAATTTGATGCTTCCAGAATTTATATAGACGTAATATTTTACACACAATAACGTTGTAGATAAAAGCTTTCCGGGATAAACAATTTGAATTTTGCAAATAACTGTTAAATAAAACTTCTTGAAATTTATTTAACTGAATATATAAGTAATATTGTCTTTATTTTGCGCGAAATTAAAGTTTTTGGAGCCTTTTTAAAAGTTATTAATAATTTTCAATAAATAAAAAAAATATTTAAGCAACAAAAACACATTTATAAATTCTCAATTTAAAGGATTTTCTACACTTTTTCAGTAAAATTGTGTCATTTTTCCATATAATTTACCGGTCTTCATCTTTAGTATTTAAAATCAAATATAGCGATCTTACATTCTTTATAAGTAACAAATAACGTTAAATATTTTGCATATTTGATTTATTACATATTGTTATCACCAAATGTATCAAAAGCAGTTGTTAGATTTCTGAATCAAAGAGTGTCGCGAAAAAACTTATTATTTGCTAATTTTTTTGGTCTAATAAATTTGTTGCTATTTTTCGATCTGTAAATAATTAAGATTAAAAATAAATACTGTCTTTAGGTCAAGAAGAATATTCTTCGCGTCAAGCTGCCATCACTTCAGGTATAATCCTCGCAATTATCATACCATTGGTTCTTCTAATAGGTTACGGTGGCTACAAAGTATATTTAAGACTAACAAATAACGATCAAAACTCTTACAACTATGACACCGTACAAAAGTCCCAAAATCTCCAACAATTCAGTCGAACTTTAAGTCCATATAGAGAAGAAGACGAGGACGAAAAGTATCCTCAAAGCGACACTGACTCGATGAAAAAACGAAGAAGTTACGACAAATCCTACCGAACTCACGAACCTTTGCCCAATAGACCGAATTCTGAGTTCGAAGAGAAACCGTTGGATCCTTACGATCAAACCTTCGAAGACGATAGGGCTTCTAGAACGCCTACGGGAAGTCCAACTAGCCCTACTTCTAGTATACAATATACAACGCCTTATAGTAGACCAGACATTATTAGAGGAAACAGCTCCAAGAATTTAAATTATAACGACCTATATGCGGAACCAATAAAGAAACCTAAAGAAAGAATTAGCGCTAGTCAGAGTAGTATAGTGACAGACGTTTAGAATATAATTATTAGAGTAGAAATGGACTTTAGTAGTTTATAGAGTATCTTTTAATTTATAAATTTTAATTATTTTATTATCCTAATACCAAAGTATATGTGCCGCTGTACCAAAAAACATTTTTCAGACAAAAAATTACGTTTTATTCAAATATTTTTTACTTTTGTAAACCTACAATAACTTTATTACTATATTGGCTATCTCTAGCATGTGGAGTGGTTGTTTTGTTAATTTGTGGAATTATAAGCAAAATTAAAATGTTTAAATACTGTTAAATAAAAATAAAATATTTACAAATAGAGCAAGAAGCATTTCACATGCCAGGGATGCTCAAAGAGCCTATAGTACATGGTATGACAGTTAAGAGGTCCCTGAAGTGTGGAATGGTTCTTATTGTTTTTTATTTACCCATAGTTTTCTCTTGCAGTGACAACATAATATTTTCTCCTTTTTCGAGAATTAACTTACCCAAATTGGATATTAAGCAGTAACAGCTGCTTGTTGAGACAGTATACGTGAGCAAGCAAGCAAGCAATAAAAACTTAGCCAGCCTGTGAGACCTGCACAGCCCTTACACAATGACCTATAGGTGTTACAATTTATTGGAGCGAGGTATTGATCCGATTGAAATAGGAACCACTCTACCTCGCCCCAATGTTCAAGACCTTCCTCCATCCCTCAATAGCACTCTAATATTATCTTCTTTTTTAAGTGCCATCTTCGCGACAAAAGTTGGCAATCATCATGGCTATTCTGACCTTCGAGGCAGCTGCTCTGAACTTTGAAATTGCCTTGAGCTCCAACCAAACCACTATCTCAGGTTCTTCAACCAGGAAACGCGTCTTCTTCTTACGCTTCTCCTACCCTCTATGTTTCCTTGCATTATGTGTCTCAAGATGTTGAATCTTTCGCCTCTTATTACATGTCCGAGATATTGCAATTTCCTTTCTTTTATTGTATTTGCCATTTCCTTCTCTCTGCCTATTCTCGTTAACACTTCTTCTAATTCTATTTGTAGCTTATAATACTATATATAGAAGCTACAAATCGGCAAAATGATTGTCACGTGAAAGTCCTGAGTACAAGGACTCCGACATAAAATACTTCTCCTAATTAGTCTGGAGAATGTGAGACGCTTTAATTCTGCTATCATCTCAATTGACTTGTCATCGTTGTGCTGTTGCTTGCTCGAGCACAGAGTCCCGTCTTCGAACTAGATCCAGTTCGACGACTCAGCGTAGTACAAATGAGCACGTTATAGAAAGCTATGGTCTTGAAACTAAAAACTAAAGAGGAGGAAATTGATTCAGCTCTGTCAATAGACGCACATAATTAAATTTTATGAAAGGGGCAGATGACGTCTCGGATCATAATGTTTTAGCTGCTAATATCCATATTGAAACAAAATAACTAATGAGAAAACATAATCACAGACGTAAAACTAATAAACGGAAATAGTATCCAGGAGTAATTAAAAAAATTAACTATGAAAAAATTCGCCAAAATAGTAGAAAATTACACCAACAACGTAAAAGAACAATGAAGTGGAATCTATTGTGTATGAAAACCTTAATTTTAAAATAGATAAGAACCAAAAATGGATGACAAGTAGAAATGTCAATTAATACAACAAATTACACAAGATTACATAAAATAAAAGAAACAAAAACAATAGCTGACGGAGAAGTGTATAGAAATTAAAATTCTACAACAAAAACTTCCATAGACTCAAAAATACTAAATATACCCTTAACAGATCACATAAAGATATATTCTTCTTCTTCTTCTCGTAGCACTACAATCCGGGATGAGTCTTGGCTGACTGCACAACTTGCTTCTATCTTGAACGGTCGTCCATTATAGTTGGGTCAGTGGGTAGCCCAATTGTTCTTAGATCTGACCATTGTCTCTCCATCGCATTCGTGGACGTCCTAAGAGCCTTCTTCCTGTGGGGGCTTTCTCCCATATTAACTTTTCAAGGCGGTTATTAGGGAGTCTATGGATATGGCCAGCCTATTGGCGTTGGGATTTAATCTCTTGGACTATGTCGCTCGCTTTATACATCTGCTTGACCTCAGCATTTGTTCTCATTCGGTATTGGTTGCTATTGATGTCGTGATAAGGCCCAAAGATTCTTCTGAGGATTTTCCTCTCAAAACATCTAAGTTTTCTTTCAGTTTCTTTGGCCAGGGTCCCACGTCTCATGAGCACCGGTTTAATCACCGTTTTATATATTTTAATCTTTGATGTTCGTGTTAGGCTTTTAGATTTAATAGTATTGTGGAGGCTGTTTACTGCCTGAACTCTTCCTTTAATCTCTTCCGAGATATTTAAAAGCCTCCACTCTTTCAAAGTTATATGGGCCTATTGTAACATTTTGCCCAATTCTATCTCGTCAGTTTTATCTGTTGATGCACATGTATTTAGTTTTCTCTTCGTTTACCCTTAAACCAGTTTTCTTTGCCTTTACGTCCAATGTATTAAAGGTCTCCTTCACATTGGTGATTGTGTTTCCCACAATGTCAATGTCTTCTCCAGGATATATTAAAAAGGAGAAGTGGCAGCGCATCTCCTTGTTTCAGGCCACTGGAACCTATCCGTACTCTGTATCTACAGCTATTCACATAACTTAACAAGCTGGATAAGTTTTTTTGAAACTAAAAGTTCTGCCATTGCATTCCACATCTGATCCCATTTAATGATGTGGTACGCTTGCCGGAAATCTATGAAGAGATTATGGATAGTTCTATTGAATTCCGAAAAAGATTTATCTTAAAAAAAGTGACAGTACGCCTCAAAAAAGAACTATCCGAGATTTTTACAACTGAGAAAGAAGTTTTACAGGGAACAAGAAGACGCTGTTACAAGAAATAGTCAACTTATTAATAATTCCGGTTTATGTACTTATTTAAAACTTTTTGTTCTCTCTTTAATAGGTCAGCAAGAATACTCCCAACGACAGGCAGGTCTCGCTTCCGGGATAATTATGGCAATTCTTATACCGCTCATCCTGCTTTTCGTTTATCTAGCGTATCGTTTCTTACAAAAAAGACAGAAAGAGAAAGAAGCTGAAAAATTAGAAGAGCAGCAATTTATGGATCAACAAAGGTAAGTAAGAAATAGTGATATGTAAATATTGTTACATTTCATGGGTTCGGATATTAAGTGAATTACAACGTGTTTTAACTAATTTTATTAACTCAAAACCATTAACTCCAAAACTCACTTAATTACAAATATCACAATTATTAATTACACTAATATTTATCGCTTAACCACAATTCGCACTGATACGTAGAATCATCATCATCATAAGTGTCTTGACATTCCGTTGTGGATATTGGCCTGCTCACAAAGAAGTCGCTATTCCTCTCGATTCCTGGCAACTAGGTAGAATACATAGAATCGCCAATACTAATAATCAGAGCCCCCTCCGTTGGTTTATATAATGAGAATAAAATGCTCTCGAAAAGAGCTGGCTGGGTCTACGGGGCGAATCCACAAGAAAATCCGAAATATTTAAAGGTCACCTCCGCCTCGATAGAAACGGTCTGTGTAAGACTTCGGTGACCATGCTAAAGCACAGGGTCTCAATCAAGGGTATATGGCTTACAACATCTCGATCTTCTTAAAGGCTGTTCACCTCGAATAGCACCTAAATGGATCGGGTCGGTGGATTTTGTCCTTCATAAGGACACAGTCTGTCCAGGTGTGTGACCTTCAGCTTACTCCGTGGTGCCAGTTGAACCTGATATACAAGGTTGTTTATCTTCTTAGTAAACATTCGCGGTCCCTCCCAGCGTCGTAGCAACTTCGAACTCAGACTTTTCCTTCTCTTGGGTTGGTAAAGCCAGCTTGTATCACTTTCATTGAAACTTAGGGGGTGGATTTCTGATCGAATCTAACTTTCATCCGGTCACTGGTAAGTTGCACTTTTTCATAGCGAAATCATGGACCTTAACCAGTCTATCCTTTAGACCGCTGACATACTTGGGAAACGTATCTTGGTCCACTTCTCCATCTGGTAGTTTATCATGTAAGAGGTCGATGAAAAGCTTCATCTCTCACCAGTCAATAGTATTTCTGGATTGTAATCACGTGCTTCATGTTTAAAGCTTTGCTAGGCTAGCAGAGACAGAGGCATCTGTCTGTCCCAGTCTTACTGGTTTACATGTACAAACAGGAATAGTTAACAAAAAAAAATTTATTTAAAATCCTTTATAAAAGATATATAATAAAATGCCCAAACGGGCTATCACAAAGATATTGCAAAACGTTTTCGAATTAATAAATCCATCATCAGTGCAAACGAGGTATACATGCTATGAGCCACCAAAATATATGGGTCCAAACTCTTTAAATGATATAAATTTACATTTGATTTACATTATATGTGGTTATCCATATCCATATTTAACCACATATAATGTAAATCAAATGTAAATTTATATCATTTAAAGGGTTTGGACCCATATATTTTGGTGGCTCATAGCATGTATACTTCGTTTGCACTGATGATGGATTTATTAATCCGAAAACGTTTTGCAATATCTTTGTGATAGCCCGTTTGGGCATTTTATTATATACCTTTTATAAAGGATTTTAAATAAATTTTTTGTGATATATGGTATACAGCCCGCTACAGGAACTTAGTTTCCTAGTGGATTTTTAAATAGTTAATAGTTGATGATCCGGTTATGTCTTTCTACCATGCCTTCGGACTGAGAATGAAGCGGTGTCATTCTAGTCGTCTTAATTCTGATTCGAAGTTGCGCCTCTGGTGGAAATGGAGTAGAAGTGGAACCTCATGTCGGAAAACGACATTCTCAAGTAAAGCCTCACCAACTGTGATTGCTTCTTGGATGGTGTTTAGTTGGCTTCTTGAATAATAACTATTACTTGATATTAAGTTATCTTTATTTCAGCTTCTATATAAGTTTTTATAACTACTTCCCGGTCATGCCCGGATAACCTTAACCTAACCTATTCCTAACCCTCAATCTCCACCTACATAACATAACACTAGGCAACCAAAGATACACTAACCGAACAGTTGGGTAAGGCAACTACTTCTGGTCATTTCAAAAGATAATCCAAAGCAACCATTAAATACTTATTTCCTAATGTTACTACTGGAAATAATCGCAGAATCTCGACAGCAAGTTAGTCCCATGGAATCCCGGTGATGCATTGTTTGAGTTTTCTCCTAATTCTCGTTTCGCACACAGGTCACATCGTTTGCACCATTCTTTCGTATATTGCTGACAATTATCCCAATAATACGATTGATCCCAAAATGCCCTCCGAATGCCCTATCGTGGAGTTCTGAACGCACGTCCTTTACACATGTTCTTATTAGAACAACTTGGGACACTGTTTTTTCCATCTGAACTCTTCTATTTACGAATGATGTCGTCATCTCGCAGATATAAAGACTCCCACTGAAGACAATAGCCCTTCACTGTTTACCATATTTGGCAATACCCTGACACTGTGGCACTATTGTCTAGCCACTTACGGACTATTCTGCTCGGCCTGGAAGTTTTCTTTGGTTAGAACTTTTTCGTCACTCCTACCCTCTATAGTTTTGAACTATAGAATCTGGCCCCTCATTCTTCTTGGTGCTCACAGAACCGGAAGTTACTCTTCTAAGATGTTGAATCATAGGACTGTAGTTTTCCCATCCATCTGTTCTTCAGTTTTCTTGAAATTGAGGAGCCGTTGAAATGCGACATGGTCGGTTATTATCAAGAATCTTCTAATATAGAGGAATGGTAGAGTTCTACTGCTTTAACGACCGCCAATAACTCCTTACTGGTGACACACTAGTTTCCTTCTGCTGTTCCCAGAGTTTTAATAAAGTATCCTATGACGTTTTAACACCCTCCTGTACTTGGGAAGGCACCGTCCCGATGCTATTTTGGGAAGCATCCGTATCAAGTACGAAAAGACCCTTTTCTTTAGGATTTGCCAGGATTAGAACCGTTGTAAATTTATGCTTGAGTGTGGTAAAGACACGGTAGTCTGGTGACCAGTCAACTGACAGTTTCTTTCTAGATAGGTTATAGAAAGATTTGTCAATATTTCCAAAATCGTTCACGAAGCGACAGTAGTAACTGCAAAGGCCAAGGAAGCTTCGGGCATCGTATTTGTTTCTTGTTGTGGGCGATTCTTATACTGCTTTTATTTTTTCTGGGTCTGTTGCAACTCCTGAGGATACAATTATATATTCAAGGAAACTAACTTTTTCTTGGAAGAGCACGCACTTTTTGGCATTTACTTGTATTTGAGCGTTCCTAAGTTTGGTGAAAACTTCGTTCCAATTGTCAAGGTGTTCGTCGAAATACCTTCCGATGACTATGATCTCGTCGAGTTATACCAGACAGTTTTCCATATAAGCCCCCTGCTTTCCATGTAAGTTTTAAGGTAGTATTTTACAAGATTTTACCTCTGTAGTTTTATGGCTGTTTTTAATCCCTTTTTGAATATTAAAATTAGTTTGCTAGTTATATATTCTTCCGGTATTTTATTGTGTTTTATAATTTTGTTAATTCATATTGTTAATTGTTTTGTCATTGCTGCTCCACAATATTTCAGTAATTCGTTTTGTATTCCATCTTTACCTGCAACGTTTCTGTTCTTCAAGTGTTTTTTTTTTCAACTTCCTGTGTATTTATATTAACATCTTCATTTGTGATAACTTCTGATGTTTCGGGTTCTAGCGTCATTTGTTCTTCCTCTGCATAGAGCTTTTTTAGATAGTCAATCTATGTATCCTTTTCTACGTGTTTTGGTTCTATTAGTTCCTTTACCTCCTTTCGTTGACACCTTATAAAGCACCATATTTCCTTTTGCAGACCATAAAAAATCATATTCCATTTCTTTCGAAAAACGTTCCTATAACGTAGTGATCCACGTTTTTTATAGTGATCATTCTTTATTCTTCTTACAAATGCATGTATTTCGTTTCTTATTGTCTTGTTATTGTTGTATGGCTCTTGTGTCTTGATTAAAATGTATTTCAGGTAAGCTTTTTTCTCTTCTTTACATTTTTCCTTCACTTGTACAAAACTTCCTTAGCTGATGCTTAGCTTAATTTTTGCCCAGGTTTCTTCGACTCTTCGACTATTTGGCAAAATCATACCGTATCACTACTTTTGAAGCAAAGCTTCTATACTGGAGATGTAGGTATTACTTTTTCTCTCTGATGTAATGCCGATGCGAGCGTCAGGAAGCAAAATAGTGGTTCGTGGTTCGCAGTCACAGTAAACAGTTGGTAGAGTCCATTTATCCAAAAAATATATATAAAAAAATAATACATAAATATTAAAATTACTTTATTCCATTTTCAAAATATTGTACCACTGTACTACTTTTTGTTTTTTTTTTTATCCTCAATGACTGATCTATATTTATTTTCTAGGTTCTATACATAATGTTTTATAATTTTGTATTAATTATTTTCTAATAATTCTAAATTCTGAATAACTGACTTAATATTTTTAGAAGAGCCCACGAAGCAGCTACTAAGAAGTTAACAGAAGCTGAATATGCTTCAGAAGATGAAGACAGTAATGTTACAAGCACGGGCGCAAAAGAAACAACTGTATATTAACACCTATAAAATACAATGATTCAACCTATGAGTTGTAACATTTTAAAGTTAAACATTAGCTAAAAGCTTTATATATAATAAGTACTAGATGTAGTTAATGTATAAATCGGACTTTTTTATTGTAGGATTAAAAATCCACTCATGACTAAATTCAAAACACTATGTTTTATTCAATAAAGTGTAGATTTTTCTATGTTTATGTTCCATGCAAAGTGTGGAGTGTCAGATATAGCATTTTTAACCACCACGTAATATCCTCTTCTTATAGTAAATTCAACATTCTTCAAGAGTGCTTAGGCATTGAAGTGTATGCCTATCTAATCCTGCAATATCCACCACTTTCTTCAATTAAATGAATAATACAAAAGTGGAAAACACATTATAAATTATTCAATTTCATATAACCAGGTAGAATGTAGTTTTCTACCTGGTTTAAAACTATTATCTAAATTAATATATTATTCAGTATTCATATCACTCTTCCCAAGTTTACATTAACATCAAACTCTATTGGTGGTGTTATAACACTAGAGCTATAAAACATAGAGCTTCTTTATTTCATAAATAACGGTTTGTTAATCCACCAACTTCTTGCTTCTATTTGAAAAGATGAATCAATACGCTTAGATGCTCATACAAAATTTCACGTAGAATCGTTTCAAACAAGCCAGTCATACTTACAATTTGTCCAAACGTTTGCCTACAAACTGTATTTAGCATATAATAATCTTATACTAGCAAGATAGGAAAATATCTAATCCAAGAGGCAACAAATAAAACACAAAACTAATAAAATGAAACGGCTTATTGGAAGGCATACAAAGTGGAAAATGAATGTACCTAATTATGCAAAATTTTTTCACAAACCAAAACAGTATCCCACAAATTTTCCAAAACAGCAGGATTCCAAATATAATTATGTCTATAATGTAATTGTTAAAACCAAAGTGGGAATCTCTTAGACAACTTAACTCCGATTTTTTAATGAAAAAGCCACAATAAAAACAAAAAAAAGTAGTTGTTTGAAAGATAAGTTCGTTCACACATACCATTATATTAGAACTTGAAAAAAATTCGTTGTTAAAACGCCTAAGAAAAACAAAAATTGATTTAGTCAATGAAGGATTCCTTCTAGAATGTTATATGTTATGTATTACGTATAAAATATTTACGTAACTTAGTATACTTCACTTTATTAGAAAACCTAGTACAGTTCATGTTAAATCTCAAATTTACTATTATTATCTACGTAGATTAGTGATATTTGTATTATTAATATTTTTGTATTACATGTAAAATTTACAACAATAAATCTAAATAAATTTAACAGTTGAATTTTTTACACCTACTTCCAGTTGTATTTGCTTTAATGCAAAGGTAACAATAAACTAATATGTATATACCTATCATAAGTTTTAAGTTATTTTTCTTCTGAACTGTTGGATTTCGATGATTTTTATTTCAGATTATAGGTCTATTACTTAGGAATTACTGTACCAATGTTTTCTGAGACATGCCAAAGTTTTACCCATACACAGTGTCTAAAAATATAGTTGCGTTGTCTTATCTTATTTTGCAACACTCTGGAATTTATTAGAAACAACATATCTTATTAATTTTGTGAGATAGCTTCAACTTTTCTCCAATTTTTTGTAAAAAAACATCTCGATATATCTATTATTACATATTATACAAAAGCTTTAAGTTTTTATGAACTTTTTATTTTAAATGTGCCTATCTTCTAGAGATGTTGGCAACCACATTGACCCATCTTATTCTATTCACAGCAGCTCGAAATGGATCAGTTGACGTTAAGCCAGTCCATTTCCTAAGATTGGCCAGCCAGAATATACGTCTACGTCCAGGGCCTCTCTTACCCTCAATCTTGCCCTGTAGAATCAACTGTAGAAGTCGGTATTTATCATTACGCATGATGTCGCCGAAGTAATCCAATTTTCTATTTTTTATGATGTTAATAATTTCTTTGTCTTTTCTTAGCCACTGGAGAATAGTTATGTTACTTGTGTGGTGTATAAATGAGACCCTCAACATACTTCGGTAGCACCACATTTCAAATGCCTCCAATCGTTTTATGGCATCTTCTGTGAAGCTCCAGCTTTCTACACCATAGAGGAGGACACTAAAGACGTAACATCTAAAAATTCTTATGCGTATATTGATACTTAAAGATAACTTGCAGAGAATCTTCTTAAGGCTGTTGAAAGAGCTTCTGGCTTTTTCAATACGAGTTTCTATTTCGGAGCTGTGATCCCAAGTATCTTTAATATTGCAGCCCAAATAGCATATTTTTTCCACTCATTCTAACGCTGTATCGTTAATTGTAATTTGGGCGTTTATGCCGGTGTTCTTGTTAATGATCATTATTTTTGTCTTCTTGCAATTTAGTTTTTTCCGTATTTGTTACGTGTTTCTAAAACGTTATCCATCATCCTTTGAAACCCCTGCGCACTATCTGACAGCAACACTGTATCGTCTGCATATCTAATGTTGTTTATAAGTTGGCCATTTACAGCAATCCCATCTTCTGATTCGTTCAAGGTCCCTCTAAAGATGTTATCAGAATATATGTTAAATAATGCCGGTGACAATATGCAACACTGTCTAACTCATTTTCCGACTGTGAAGGTCTCGGACAGTTTTCCAATCGTACTGTTGCTTTTTGTTAGAGATATAAGTTTGAGATCAGTCTCATATCCTTACCATCGAGTCCTGATGTTATTAGGATACCGATTAGTTTTCCATGTGGGACTTTATGAACACTTAAAGAAATTTAAACCTAAGAAAAGCCTGCTTAACTTACATATCTGTTGTTGACGTTGACGTTAAAATGACTATAGCCTAAGAAAATATAACCTAAATACTCTTTAGCAAGTTCCCTCCCTCAAAAAGTCTTAATAACGAGTATTTCTTCCTCAATTTTTAATTACTTCTTTACAGCGACTAGACATATTCAAAACTAGTTTCATTTTTAGACTTTAATTTTTTTATTATTATTGTGTTTGTAATCCCACTAATACTGGGTGGTTGATGTGGTATAAGTGCGTAAATAAACCAATATTTATCTTTCTAATGTTATAGAGTGCATCAATATTTCAATTAAGCATAGGGTATTATACATATGTAAGTAAGTATTCCCTGAATTCCCACTTTCACCTAAACACTAAGAGGTGTTTACCCACTTTCACACCTAAACTAAGAATTTATTTCGTATAAAGATTTGGTGGGATTTGAACGAATAACATTAATTTTATTACGTTAATAATGATATCAACGTGCAATGAAAAAAGGTTTAAATACCTTTCCCTAAACATTAACCTAATCATACAAAGTTTGTCCTATGGTCTCATGCATTTGCAGCATAATGGTAGCACAAACGTCAAGGTTTTTAACAATCTCGAGGTCGTTACCATAAATGGTCGATTTAATATATCCCCAGAAGTTATGGGCATACAGAAGGCAGATAAAAACCGATGAAGGAGTTGTAGCTGGTAGAATACGGAGGGAAACCAAGATGAGACTTAGTGAGAGACTAGGTAATCACTCCACTATCTTCCTTCTCACCTGAAGGGACCGGTCTATAAAAATTATATTAGATAGCCAGGCGGCATTAAAACAACCCGTAACACACCAAGTACACGGTTCGATTGAAAATAAAAGTGTAATCTTAGCAAAAACTTCTACTAACTAAAAAAACCCGTTTTAAACATAAAATATAAAAGGTTAGTTACACTTGGAAAACATTGAACGCTTTTTTAAGACCCTAACATACTAGGTGTATAAAACCGAAACTGAAATTAATGATTATTAAATGGCTCAAACACACTGGGATCGAATCGAATTGACTCCAAATTAGTTTGGAACTGTATTTACGATCTGATTCCGATAGAAAAAAGTAAGTTTACACATCGTGGATGACCGATGGATCGGAGAAAAAAAACAAAGAAAATCTAAAAGAATATAAGAGAATACATATACCATCGTCAGAAAAAAGATAAGAGAAGCCAAAGAGAAACAAAAAACAGAACAATGTCAAGAAATAGAGGAGTATCAGAGTCGATATGATAACTTCAATGTTCATCGAAAGGTGAAGGAAATAGTTGGAAAGTTCCGAAAACGCGATAGCAGAAAAATTACAGATGATAAAGGCAATCTTGCCATAACCAAAGAAGATAAAAAGAAAGTATGGGAAGCATACTTGAAGAAACTTTTCCACTTAGAACAATACAAGAACCCACCATTGAAGAAAATACAGGTCTTGAAATCCTACCAGAAGAAATAACGGCAGCCGTCAGGCAAATGAAGGATGGAAAGGCACCGGGTCTTGATGAAATTCCTGCAAAACTGCTGAAGCTGTTAGATGCAGAACAAATAAAAATAATAACTGAAATATTTATTGAAATATAAAAGGCAGGAAAAAATACCAGTAGAGTGGCTCAAATCGGAGTTCGTACCATTGCCCAAAAAAACAGGAGCAAAAGTTTGTGAAGATTATAGAACCATAAGCCTAATGAGCCATCTGCTAAAGTTGTTTTTAAAAGTCATCTACAAAAGAATTTACCGGAAATGCGATGAACAAATTGCCTCCAAATAGTTTGGATTGAGGAGAGGACAGGGGTTGACGGAAGAGACCTAAAAATAATAGCTAACCTGTATTGGAATCATTCACCACTGATATTCAATCTGTACTCGGAGCATATCTTTGAAGAGGCTCTAAAATAAATTGATGAAGGCATCTCAATAAAAGGAGTCAAGCTCAATAACCTGCGAAATGCAGATGATACAATAGTGTTTTCCAATATCATAGAAGGGCTGCAAAACTTAATGGACAAAATAACATAAACAAGTAGAACATATGGACTGGATATAAACACCAGCAAAACAAAACTAATGATCATCAGCAAGAGAGACATAACTTGAGCAAATCTGTATGTGAACCAAATGAGAATTAAACGTGTCTCACGTGTCAGTACGGAGTAGAAACGTGTACATTGAAGGCAGAAACTCAAAATGTGTCCTGAAATCAAAAAAGATTGACTACAACGACCTCAGGATCATATCAAATTTATACTATAAACAGCGAGCAAAAGTACGTGTTAACGAACAGCTGTCAGAAGAAATTGAAATTAAATGTGGAGTGAGACAGGGATGCGTATTGTCAGGAATTCTTTTTAATGCCTACTCCGAAGAGATCATGAAAAACACCCTTGAGGGTGAAACAGCTGGGATAAAAATAAATGGAGTTCCCATTAACATTAGATATGCGAACAACACTGGGATCTCAGCCGAAAATATTGAAGACCTTCAGAGACTGGTGACCAGAATAGCGGAGTATGGAAAAGAGTGTGGTCTAACAATGAATGTCAAGTAGACGAAATTTATGAGAATATCGAAAATTCAAAGAAATAACCAGAATCTTCTAAAAAACAGAACCAACGTCGAACAAGTAGACAAATATGCATATCTGGGAACAATGATTAATTCCACAAATGATTACATTCAAGAGATCAAAATCAGAATATAAAAGGCTATAGCAAATTTCAACAAAATGAGACGAGTGTTATGTACAAGGAATTTAAAATTGGAACTAAGAGTTAGATGGCGAGGTGCTATGTTTTTTCGACTTTATTTTATGGAATGGAATCTTGGACCTTGAATGCGACATCAATGGAGAAGCTGGAATCATTCGAACTGTGGATGTATAGAAGAATTCTGAAAATATCATGGACAGAACACGTCACAAAGAGGTTCTGAGAAGGATGAATAAAGAAATAGAAATTTTAAATACAACTAAACAAGAAAATGGAATATCTCGGCCATATTACACGTGGAGAGAAATACACCTTGCTCCAACTGGTTATGCAGGGAAAGAACCAAGGAAAGAGAAGCCTTATCTCATCGCTGAAAACTAACCTCAGAGTTACAGAATACTTAAAACTTTTAAACCTCTGCTGTTTCGAAACTTTCAAAACAAATATCCAATTTCTTCTATATATACTGGTTCTTGAGTTTTCAACGTCGATATTTCCGTTTAGTCCTTTTTTCCGTGGATATATTATTGTGTTTATGGCATTGTTTGCAGTCCTTTAAATAATAACGTTTTTCGAAATTATTTATAACGAAAATCTATATTGCTAATACTTCTTTAAACAGTAATGGAAAAAAATTGACACATTAGCGAAACACAGTCGTTATGTTTAATTTTTAAGGGGTAACATTAACTAAGCCTACGTAGGAGAAGAGCATGAAAAAAAAACAAACTGGATCCTTAAGAATCTTTATAATGTCATCTAATCCCAAATACTAACTTATTTTTGTTAAAAAAATATTAAAATGCATATGTATCTAATCGAAAAACTCCACAACTTCCTGCAGCTCTCTTTCTCTAGCCTGTCCATGTGCCCATCTGTCTTCTGCTAATTTATCCGTTAACGACCATTTGAAATGGTAAATTTTCTTATTACATTTGATGCACTTCTTGTTTCCAAAGGGTGGTTGTTTCATGTAATTGAAAAAACAATCCTGGTGAAACAAATGACCACAATATATCCTCTCAATGTGTTTTGGCGAGTTTTCATCTTTTTCTAATTGCTAAAAAAGAAATGTTGCTTTAGACTCATAAACAGTAAATGTTTTTTATAATTTCAAAAAAAAAATCGTAATTTCAAATCTCCTAGTGCGCACAGTAGGTCCACGTCTATTTGTATTCTGGTTATATTGTAATGTCCTCGAAACCTTATCTGCCATGACATCAATCAGAATTAAATACTACATAAAATACATTGACATATTAGATTGCACAACAAATACCATGTATACAAACCTCTGGATTAGCAGGAAAACAAATCTTATTACAAAATTGACAAGTCTCCCCTGGTAACCTCTTGACACAATCTATCAAAAATTCAATAGACTTTAACAGAGATGGGCCTGGTTGGAAGGGAGGCTGATTGGGTCTTTTATGTAATGGTGGCTCCACACACTTCCTAGCAATTTCCTTTGCCTGCGCTAACATATGACATTGGAGAGCTGGTGAGAAGTTAGTGTCAGCCTCTTGAATTCTGAAGAACAAAGATAGTTATTGGTATTATATAGAATATAAATCTTATATGATCAAGATGAAAATAAAAACATACTATAAGTTCAGTTGAACTCATTTGAATTTAATCATATCTAAACATGGCAATATGCATATTGCAATTAATATGTTTAAAGACAAAGAATGTACAACGCAATCGAAAAAAAAATTAATTTAAAAGATCATAAAATCGCTTATTTCTAAGGGTCAGTAGTTGAGTAGTCATCACGCTGAATGACGTTACATTTATGGTTTGACATTGTCAATGTAAAGTTTGGTTAGGCCTATATC